>CM064498.1:24168247-24781439 GCA_032716605.1 Paralithodes platypus
TGTATTGGCAAAATTTTTCCGTCTGTGTACTCATACCTCATGCTTCCCAGTACCCTGGAAAGAAGCAAACATCCATCCAGTTCCTAAAAAAGGTGCCTCTTCAGATCCATCAAACTACAGACCAATAGCTATAACTTCCACTCTTGGCAAAGTTTTTGAAATTATATTAAATAATCACATAATTAAGCATCTGGAGAATAATAAATTAATCAGTGATAGGCAATATGGTTTTAGACGATGTCGATCAACTGCAGACATTCTTTGCCTTCTTACGCATCAAATCAACCAAGCTACAGACCAACATGGTGAAACACATACAATAGCACTGGATATATCAAAGGCATTTGATAGAGTCTGGCATCAATCCTTATTGTCGAAGATGTCACACTACGGCCCTTGCATCATTAGTTCCACTAATTTCTTCTTATCTTCATAACAGAAAAATACGTGTAATGGTAGATGGCCTTTATTCTCAATTTCACTCAATAAATGCTGGTGTTCCCCAGGGATCAGTTTTGGCCCCAACTCTGTTCCTCATTCATATCAATGATCTCATATCTACCACTCATAATCCAATACATTCCTACGCAGATGACTCAACACTCCACAGTTCCTTCACATTTACCAATTCTTTCACCCAACCCGATCTTATAAATTCAAAATAAACACTGCAATTTCTCTGAACCAGGACCTTTCTAGAATTAATGAATGGGGACAAGAGAATCTAGTTTCCTTTAATGCACAGAAAACCAAGTACATTCAATTTTCTAACCGACAGAATCTCACTGACTCCCATATATTTTTTAATGATGTAAATATTCCCACTTCCCCTAGTATTGACATTCTCGGTGTAACATTAACTACTAACTTGAGCTGGACACATTATGTTAGAAGCATTGCTAAGAATGCCTCTAAAAAACTGGGACTCCTGTACAGAGTTCGAGAATTCTTCACTGACGAGCAGTTGGCAGTAATATATAAAAGTCATGTGCGCTCTCAGATGGATTACTGTTCACCTCTGTGGGGTGGAAGTGGAGTGGTTGCATTGAGGCAGTTGGACAAAATTCAAAATAAAGCTATTAGATTAATCAATAACCCTGCAATCACACAGGACCTTCCTACATTAGCCATACGAAGAAACGTTGCATCCCTTGCATTATTCTACAGATATTTTCACAGCAATTGTTCCGAGGAACTTGCTTCAATTGTGCCGCCTCTCCACATCTTTCCCCGTAGAACTAGGGCAGCTGAGAGCGCCCATGAATTTACACTTTCTCCTCCACAATGCAGAACTTCTGCTTATCAGAATTCATTTATCCCCAGAGCTACTACTCTTTGGAATTCACTTCCCTCGAATTGCTTTCCACAAACTTACAATCAACAAATGTTTAAATCCAGTTGTTACAAACATTTTATGAATGGAGGATGCCTTTAGGCACATGGACCTTTTTGTTTTATCTGTGTTTTTCCTTCCTCCGTTCATTGTCTCTTAAAAAAAAAAAAAAAAAAAAAAAAAAAAGTATCGAGAAATTAGCTGCCAAGGGGTTCAATTTACCGCCAGTTGAAATGAAACCGACTATATGCCTGGGTCTTGCCTAGGTGCACTCAGGCTCGTTTGTGCTGTTTACGAGTTCATATTGAACAGCGAGTTTTGTCTTAGAGTGTACACTATTAAACACAAATCCAGGCCTATTTTTTTTGTCTATTAATATATAATTTCTATTGATTTATTTTTAAGTTTCCTCACTAGAACTCCCTCAAGCTTGAAAAACACCCCCTAGACCCCCCTTCAAGATAAATTTGTAGATTTTTTGGTAGAAAAATATCCCGGCTGAAGGCCGGTTCCTCTTAAAACTACAGTCTCGCTATCGCTCGCCAGGAAAAAATCGATACTTAAATAGCACGAAAAGTGCTATGGGGTGAAAAATGTTAAAATCGTCTACCTAATGGGCCGAACGCCTTATAATCTCAAAACAAATGAGGCTAAACATGAGGGAGAAGGGGGACTAGAAAAACTTCCCATGTCCCCTTAAGATAGTTCCAACACCTTTGAGCATTAGAGTTTCTTCGTAGATTCCATAACAAAATCGTCTATTAATAGCCAGAAAATAGAAGGGAAAAGCGTCCTCCAACACTGAAAGGGTTATCTTGTGTACATTTAGTGCAAGTGTGTGTGTAAATGTACGTGAATGATGTATGTGTGTCTTGTAGGCAATGAGTGGTCAGTAAATAATATAGTTACCGTTAAAAGTTAATTTTCTTGATCAAACTAATCATAGAAAACATTATATTTAGGGTGACTAACATAAATTGTATAGATTCTAAGAGTTGCATCAACATACAGTATATTTTTTCTTTTCTTTATATTATTGGACATGTATTTGTTGAATAAACTTAAAATACAATCATCAGTATATGTGAATATTGTTGTCATGAATTATTTTGTAATATTTGAAGACAAATATGGAATCTATATGCTCTAAGCATCATATGAAAATGTGTTTTAACCCTCGGCAAAACCTAATAAAAATATATGGTACTAAAATGTTTTCTTTCGTAACATGGTTGTCAATACTTTCCTATAGACGGCACAGATTCGTATACTCGCCATTTTCCCTCGTCTCCCGAGGTCTATCCACCACCTTTTTAGTCAACACTGTTTCGTGTTCGTAGTAATGGGCATGGTGAGTTCAGGTATAGAGGTCAATGCAGGTAATGAAGAAGAGACGAGTGGAGTGAGACAGCTGTGTTTATTCTCTAGCCGTTAGTAGCGAGCAGACCCCCCTTGCATTGTGGGTAATGAGTTAGGTGGCGCCAAGCGCGGTTTATTCAAATCACGTAACATCTTCCCCCTTCAGAAACAAAGCATAAATCATAAAATAGTTGTGTTACTGAGATGGCTTACATTGAACAACATTCATGGACATATGCAGGCACATTATAATTAAATGGCAAGTATCCTATATACTATGTGCATGATTTGATAAGAACAAGAAAGAATAAATGTTAACTAAACAAATACCGGGTATTACTTAATTCCTTACAGATCAAGATATGAGGAAAGAAAAAGAAATGACATATTTACAAGTTCATCTTTGTGGGTGCTTTAACTGTCCTACCCGACTTAGTAATATAGTCACCTACTACAGGAGATCTGATACAGTCCTCACAACTCACAGTCTCAGGTGCCAAGGACGCATAACATACTGGTGTTATGTTTTCATTATTACAAGTCTTTCTAGGTGTCCTGGCCGGTGTTGAAGATCGTAGTTGTAGACGGTTTCTCCTGTATGTACCTCCGTCATTCGTTGTTACCTCATAACTTCGGGTATTCAGTCGTTTGTCCACAGTTGCCTCCTTCCATTCCTTCTTTGGATCATTTATTGGTTGTACTCGCACGGTATCCCCGATAGACAGAGGTTTGAGGCTTCTTCTATTCATGTAGCATTCCGCAATTGTGGCTTTTTTATTTTCCATGCGTTCTCGTTCCCCAGCATGAGTACTTGGATGCAGGCGGACACTGGTAGTGGGGATTAGAGTTTTGGTGCGACGTCCCATAAGACGTTGAGCTGAACTAGTTGTCATACCTTCTTGAGGGTATTATGCATGTTCAGTAATCCAAGATAGGGATCTTCTTTGGCTCGATGGCACTTCTTCATCATTATTTTAACAGATTTCACTGCGGCTTCAGCTGCACCGTTGGATTTAGGGTTTCCAGGACTTGAGGTTTCGTGGCAGAACTTCCACGTCTTTGCAAATGACTGAAACTGATGAGATGAGAACTGTGGACCGTTATCACTTATAACAGTGTCAGGTATGCCATGTCGGGCAAAGTGGTGCTTTAGTTTTGTAATGACGGCCTCCGAGGTTGTTTCTGAAAGATAGTCCACCTCAATGAATTGACTAAAGTAGTCCACAGTCACAAGGTAGTCTCGGTTTTGGATGGTGAATAGGTCAGTTGCCACTTTCTCCCAGGGACATTCTGGAACTTCATGTTGATAAAGAGGCTCAGGGGATTGCTTAAATGAATAGGATGCGCAGACATCGCAGGACTCGACAAACATCCGAATTTCAGAAGACATCCTAGGCCAGAAAATCAGCTCCCTCACTCGACGTAGGCAGGAATTCACACCAGAATGGCCAGCATGCACCTTCTCCATCATCTCATACCGCATAGAGCTCGGGATTACAACTCTCTCACCTCTAAGGATGACACCATCTTCAACAGACATCTCATCTCTATAGCTAAAATATGGAGCCAAGCAATCTGGAAGGCGAGTCTTCTCATTAGGCCACCCTTGAACAATAACTACCTTGAGTCGCTTTAGAGTTGAATCCTCTTCTGTGGCACGGCGTATCTCCTGGAGGCGAGAATCACGGAATTGGGAGTAGGCTAGACTGTTCACAGAAAAGGAATCGTCTCCTGTGTCAGGTAGGGGAGCACGCGAAAGAGCATCAGCAATAGGGATCTCTTTACCGGGGCGGTACATCAGCAGGTACTGGTAGTCTTGAGTGCGGAGGAGCATTGATTGAAGTCTTCGCGGGGCACGAGATAGTGGCTTGTTCACTATGGACACAAGTGGTTTGTGATCTGTGAGGACCCTAACTGATCTCCCATACGTATAGTGATGAAATTTCTCCAATCCATACACTATGGCTAACATTTCTTTTTCAATCTGCGCATAGTTTCTTTCAGATTTAGACAAGGATCGACTGGCAAAAGCTACAGGCTTCCCATTTTGCATTAGCGCAGAGCCCAGACCATACTCGCTAGCATCATTTTACAGGGTAAGCTCATCACAGGGGTTGTAAAATGCAAGTACTGGGCTACATGTAATCATATTCTTAATTTGATCAAAAGCTTCTTGTTGACTGGCAGACCACACCCAAGAAACATCTTTCTTTACAAGATTATGTAAGGGATATAAGACAGATGATGAATTGGGAAGAAACCTTGCAAGATAGTTAACAATGCCTAAGAAGCGTCTCAGTTCCACTACATTTGTAGGAGCCGAGTACTCACATGTAGCTCTAATTTTGTCAGGATCAGTTACCAGGCCATCTTTTGTTATACAGTGTCCCATGAATTTGACATTATCAGTTCTCAGAGTGAGCTTGTCCTTATTTAGCTTTATATTCATTGCCTGACACCTCTTAAAGAATTGCTCCAAGTTGGTGTCATGCTCTTCCAGAGATTTCCCATGAATGATCACATCATCAGCTATGCACACTACACCAGATAGACCTTGTAATGCCTTAAGCAGTCTTTTTTGAAAGATTTCTGACGATACTGACAAACCAAAAGGAAGCCGGACCCAGCGGTATCTGCCACAACATGTTTGAAAAGTGGTTAGGAAACTAGATTTTTCATTAAGTTTGATGTGCCAGTACCCAGAGGCAAGATCAGCTTTAGAGAAAACTTTTGACTGGCCCAACTCGTGTAGTGTGTCCTCAAGTACAGGAAGAGTATAACGCTCTCGGAGCAAAGCTTTGTTGAGTTCTCTAGGGTCTATACAAATTCTAATGTCACCATTCTTCTTAGGTGTAACAACAATTTGACTAACCCACTCAGTTGGTTCACAAACAGGTACAATAACACCTAAAGTTTCTAGTCGATCAAGTTCAGACTTCAGCTTAGTCTTAAGTGCAATAGGAACTCTCCTATCAGGCATAATGGTTGGCTGCACCTGAGGATCTAATGAAAGTGTCTGTACACCTGGCAGGGTACCTAGACTGCCACTCAAAATCTCAGCTTTACAGTCAGCCTCAGTCACTTTCAGAGCATCCACACATTCAAATGCATTTTCATTAACCGTGATTAGACACATTTGTCTGCTAGCCCGAAATCCCAAAAGAGGGGCTAAATTTCCTTCAAACACGACAAACTCTACAGAATACTTCTTACCATTCCTTGGATTCTTAATGCTTCTCCTACACACACCCAAGGGAGTTTGAATGGAGTTGTTCCAGGTGGTAAGAATTATATTAGTCTTCTGTACATTCCTTGCATACTGTACTGGTAGAGCATTGACTGATGAGTCAGTGTCAATCTGGAAAGTTACCTCTTTATCATCCACCAACATGCAACATTTAACATCCTTACTAGCAGGCTTTACAGAGTTCACAGACATGCAATCTAGATAATTTACCCATTCTTCATCAGAATTAGAACTCTGGGAGAGTCATGTTCACACTCAGCAACCTGGCGTACAGCTTTCTTTCTGGACCTAGAGGATTTATCAGCAACATTGGCACTACACATGCTTGCAAAATGATCTTTTTCACCACACTTCCGACATTCTTTCCCAAAAGCTGGACACCTACTCTTTGCAAATACATGTGAGAGACCACAAAACTTACACTTTCTAGACACACTGTTAGACCTAAATGCCTGGTTAGATTTGCCTGGTCTTTGACCTAACTTTATTCACAGTTTGAGGGTTCAGGACTCTGGTTTGTGACTTGGCACTCTCAGCAGCTTTACAGGCATCAATACAAATCTCCAGAGTTAGATTTCTCATTTTAAGTATCTCAGTACGAACACTGGAGTCCTGAATACCCAACACAATTCTGTCTTTCATCAAAGACGTTTTACAGGAGTCACAATAATCACATGTCTTTACAAGAGTTTGCAAATCTGAATAAAATTGATCAAAAAGCTCTCCCTCTTGTTGGTTCCTAGTATTAAACATGAATCTCTCATATGTAACATTAACTTCCCCAATGGCAAACTGGTCAAATTTGTCGATAATGTCTTTCACTGTTCTGTTAGCTTCTTCACTGTCAAACTGGAATCCATTGTACACCTTGAGGGCGTCGTCTGCTAGATACTGTAGGAAAGTAGCTACTTGAATGTTCTTTTCTTCAGTGTGTATCTTTGCAAGAAGAGCATACATACTCCAACGTTGTTTAAACAGCTTCCAGTTTTCCGCCACATTTGTTCCCAAACAGAAGGGTTGGGGATTCTTGACACCAGCATGTCGGCGGTCTTGGTGAGGGGCAGAGCTGTTGTCAGTCATCCTGCCACACTTGTAGATCACAGGTACACGTATCAGTAAGTTGCTAGAAGATAACTTGACTCACGGGCAGGAGAAATCAGCAGGTTCATATTGGTCCGACATTCGCAGATTTGAATGTTTCGGCAAGGGCAGCAACACAACACAACAGAATTTCTTCCAATACACAGCATACTCGGGATTATCCTCTCATCTCCACCTTCACCAGGCTGCCACCATGTTTCGTGTTCTTAGTTGTAGTAGTAATGGGCATGGTGAGTTCAGGTATAGAGGTCAATGCAGGTAATGAAGAAGAGACGGGTGGAGTGAGACAGCTGTGTTTATTCTCTAGCCGTTAGTAGCGAGCAGACCCCCCTTGCATTGTGGGTAATGAGTTAGGTGGCGCCAAGCGCGGTTTATTCAAATCACGTAACAAACACTACCTCCATTTGCCTATCTCTGTCGAAACTACAGGTGTTAATTTCCACACCTTTGCGCATCACGTCACGAGACACTACTGGGTTCTTATTGGTTTCTTTGTTAAGACGTCATTATAACTCATAGGATTAGGCTACTTCATGCATACACTCAGGAACCAATCACTCAGGTGTAATATGTTGATTACTTCATTGCAATCGGCCAATCACAGATACCCACCTTGATTGACCTGAAAATCGCCAGTCTAGTCATGGCGGTAGAATGTAAATGGTGTTCTCCTCTGCCACACTCTGTGATAATTGATACTACAAGAAATAATACTGCTGCCCTTAAAGTATTTACAGAACATGGGTGTTTGCCTACTAATGTGTCTTGTAAGCGGTGTGTTCACCCATGTTATATTTGAGCCCTCAGAACAGTGGCGTTGCGGTCAGTACTGGTTCTTAGACAAAACGACTACCCGGCGTGACTGTGGGTTCCGCACTTCACACAGAAAAGGAACATTTTTAGACCATATGCAGGCTCGTCTGGAACCATGGAAAATTCTTGGTTTTGTCAATTTGTGGTTAAATACAAATATCCAACACTGGGAGGCAGTTATGAACCTGGGTATATCGTACCACACTAGTGTTGACTGGAGTAGATTTTGCTATGAAGTCACTAGTGCATGGTTTGATATCCAAAAACCGATTGGTGGTCCCAACATTGTAGTTGAAATAGATGAAACATTTATAGTCAAGGCGAAATTTCATGTTGGCAGAGAATTGGGAAAGAAACAGTAGCCTACTGGTTGTTCAGTGGAATAGAGCGGCTGTCGGGAAAACACTTTGTAGTGCCGCTCATTGATGGAAACTATGACCCTCTCCCTCATAGCCGAGACGGGTTGCTGCCTTTGATAAATAAATATATATTGCCAGGCTCAATTATATACTCTGATTGTTGGAAGGCGTACAGTAGCATCAGTGAGCATGGCTACGAGCATGGCACCGTAAATCATAAAGTTAATTTCATCAACCCAGAAAATAAAAACATCCACACACAAACAGTGGAGCGGCTGTGGAGCGACGTGAAGGAATACATCAAGAAGCCTGGAATCCGTCCCCATTTCCTTCAACAATATCTCGGAAGATACCTCTTCCTAAAATCATTCACCCGCCGCCGAGCTCTACACGCTTTCCTCGTTCAGGCTGCTAAATTATATACTACTCAGTCTGACAACCCTCTACCATTGCCTCGGGAGCCTGACTCTGAAATGGACATTCGGGATTCTGACTGGGGATTCGGATGATGCTGAAGACTCCAGGCCTGCCGATGCTCTACATTCACCTACATCATTGTCTCCAACAACATATTCACCTCCACGTGCAGGTGCATCCACCTCTTGGACGGGTCGCCGTCCAAGAGGTCGACGTGGCCGACCTTCTCGTCAGAGACGTGATCCGCCACATTGTGCCAGCCCTGGAACTCAGCCTCACGATTCTTACTCCCCACAGTCTGACACCTCTCCACCTCAGCCTCAGGACCCTGACGTTCCGCCTTTACACCATCATCAACGTGCTGCATCAACGTCTCCAACCTCTACCACTGCAAAACGCCCACGTCCTGACTCGTCTCCTACACGTACCTGCCCATCGACCTCTTCACCTCCACCAGCAGCTCCCTCGACCTCTTCACCTCAACGTGCTGATCCTTCGACCTCTTTACCAAGACGTGGGGGTTGCTGTGCAAGAGGTCGACGTGGCCAACCTCTTTGTCGGAGACGTGGATGCGCTTCCTCACCACGTACTCCCTCCACTTCATCTCAATAAGGTACGCGATTATGCTTTAATATTTCTCGGGGCTACTCATCCACCCAATGTATTGGGTAGCCTCCTAGGGACATATACCTACTAGGGTTACTTTTCTATCACACATACTAGGGACATATACAAGGTGTTAGGTGAGGGTTCGTTTTGTATCCAACGTACTGGGTATATACTAGGGACATATACTAGGTGTTAGGTGAGGGTTCGTTTTGGATGATATTTAGGATCCGCACCACAGCTAGCAGCGCAATCTTAATGGGTGATGGCAAATTTTTCGCATAGGTTTAAACTTCCGGAAATAAATGAGTAATAAATACGATGATTTCTTATTTTAACTTATGTTCGCCGCCGCACTCATGTTATTGTTGTGAACCTCTCGCTACCACTCGTTGCCGGAGTAAGGTATGTCCCATAATACGGTGTTTTTTGCACTGTTACCTAACCAGCAGGGGGGTGGGGGCGGCAGCCCCCACCCATAATACTAGGATAGGCTAGGTAAGGTTGTTAGCTTAGGTTAATGTCTCCTCAAAGTTTACTATATTTATAACATAGGCTATTACCCACTCCATCCCGTGAAATCCGAGCTAGCTTTCGTCAAAAGTTGGCTCGGGTTTTCAAAATATTGGGTTTTATGGGTCTCAAAAATGCACAAACCCGAGCCTACTACCTCATCCCATCTAAATAAGAATCTGATCCCGGTGACCAACGCCTATTGAGTCATGCGTCCAACAAATCCCGGTGGACAACGCCTGAATTTAAATAGCTACACAGTTTATTGAGATGCTCAAGGTAGGAAGAGGTGAGTTCGTATTCGGCTCAGCCTGTATCCGGCGGAAGCGGCTCCCCACTTTTTAAACCAACCAGGTTTGCGTTCTTAAAAGCCCCAAACTACGAACGTATTCTGCTAGGCCTTGAGGCCTAGTCCTGTGGGCGACGGCTAAGCCGGGGACCCCAATAAACAAAGTGAAGTAAAATTTCGCCTCCTGAAAATTTACCACCGCCGGCAAAACTAGACAGAATAATTTCGACCTATTTTGTTCCAGACAAAGAAAACTCGAAATCAACATAGCTCTAGATACTTCCGGAAATTTCCTGGCGGGGAAACCGCGTGAAGTGACTAGAGGCACGTTGTCACAAGTCTCACTTAACCAATCCCGTCGGAAGGCCAACCCTCCAAGCCACTAGATTTCACAGCGTACACACATTATGGCATAGTTATACATTAATTAATCAATCAATAAATAACACATCCTAGCCATAACTAAAACACCTACAGGAGGCCAATTAGATGGGGGTATGTGGTAGAATATATCACAAGCACAAACCTGGAAACCAGCGAATCCCTCCAACACCCGTCACGTAGCAACAGAAACGTAGGCTGAAAAGCGTCATGAACAAGTGCCAAGTCCCTTACTAAGTGAGACAACTTGAAACGCACAAGTTCCTCTCAACAGAAGAAAAAAACGCTTAACCCACCCGAATAGGTAGCCGAAAAGCGGGCCCCGGATCCTCTAAAAGAAGCTTCATGTCTAAAATTGAATACACCTAGGGAAATAAAAACACATGTGGGAGTCTTGCCTTATCATAACAAAAGCTCCTGACAAAGACCTTTGCCAAATACCCAGAAAACAGTCTCCTAAGGCGAGTGGGAAAAGGTGTACACAGCCTAGCTAATCTATAAGCTAACCTGACTTCAGCATAAGCATATGCATATGAGAAAAGACTCACAAGTCGGAAGGCAGGAGAAGAATGAAGCGTGAGGCTGGGCACACCTCCGAACACGTCCGGATCCGACGGCGCCTAGGAGAAGAAGGACAGAAGCGTCCAGATAAGACCTGGGTGACGCGCAGAATAACAGCAGACGCATGAGAAGCGCAACCTGCTAGATCATGTTTAATGCTTTAAAATGTTTTATTTTTACTGTTTTTTTTTCTAGTAGTGGTACCCACATCATAAGGACGAGTCCGTGAGTGGTTTTGTTTTATTTAAGAGCGTTTCGCTCACGATGTTTGGCAATCGTATATTTTTACTCTCCTAGGCGGGTCGTTTGAACGGCGAGCCTTGAGTTCAAAGATTGGCCATTACTTTCATAAGGCGCATCGTCAATGATGGAGGGGCCACTAATAAATAACGTGGATAAAAAACACCATCTGAGGAAGAGCACTTTATTGACAACGTTTCGCAGATAGCTTCATCAGGTCACTAACAAATGCTGGTACATACGAGGCCTTAAATATCCGTCCAGACAGGTGGCGGGGGAGGAGTGGGAGGTGGGGGTTATTATTGTTATAGTTAATTTTATTATTTTGTACTAGTAGAGTTGTTACCCTGTACGCATGTTTGTATGTCTGTTTTTGCTAGTTCCTACTGATGTATTTGACCCATATATAGGCTCCGCCTCCCCTCCCCCCATGCTTCTGCCCCCTCCCTGTCCTGCCTCCTTCCTCCCTCCCAACCCCCACCTCCCACTCCTCCCCCGCCACCTGTCTGGACGGATATTTAAGGCCTCCTATGTACCAGCATTTGTTAGTGACCTGATGAAGCGCTTCTATCTGCGAAACGTTGTCAATAAAGTGCTCTTCCTCAGATGGTGTTTTTTATCCATTCTGTCTACTTTTCAAGTACCACTCAATAAATAACGTGTTTGCTGATGCACTGGCGTATTTGCACACGATATTAAGACCAACATAAAGACTCTGGAAGTTCTGCACCAAAACTCTTATAAAGACCAGAGTAGTCAGTGAGCTCTCTCCTGCGTTAACTCGATTCTATTTTAACGATGTACTAGCATATGGTAGATAGTATTCAAGGTCCCAATCCAAGAGTTCGAGTACAACTGTTGTCAACTCAGCCACGTCAGGATAGACCCCACGGCCAACGCATCTACCGAAGATTAAATTGGCTACTCTACGAATATAAAGTGAAATGATTACACTGTTATTAATACACAGGAGCGACACCTGTGAGAAGTACTATCTATATCTTGATAATAAATATAGGACAAGTGTAATACTTCGATTAAAAGACAGTCCCTAATAATCACCTAGATTACAGTAGAAGTAACAGTCTTACGAGTAAGAAGTTGTGGAGCCTCTTTCGTGCGTCTTATATTCTGTTCGTTACCATTATTCTAGTATTACGTATGCGATATCCTTGTGCCAATAAATATGGTATGAATGTACGTTTTGTTATAATGATCCTTTATTACTTTCTGTGTCTGTGTTAAAACGATTTCGGCTCCTCCAGTCAGGAAGAATCCACTTATTTAAACCAATCAACCCCAGTAAAAACCTGGCATAACATTTTGTATTAGACTAACCTAACCTAACTTAATTTTCTATAATATAAATACAAACACAACAATATTATTTTGTGCTGGGATCAAAAGCTAGACCTCTTGGGTGTGAGCTCTAACCGTTACCTCTGAGCTACGAGACGACAAACTGGTGTTGTTTTGAAAGGCCTAGTTAAAGGGGAGAAGAATCAAAGTTGTTGTGCATGCGCAGATCCACACAGCACTGCTGCACCGCACCAGCACCGGGCTCCACACATGGCCTCCCATCAGAACACTCGCCTGATTGTGAGTGACGTTACAGCTCAGTGACAAAATGGCAGTCACGCTAGTGTCACACAAGTGTGCAAAAACTCAAGTTATGTTTTTTTTCTTCATGTCACAACGAAATTTCATGATAACGAAATGGGTAATGTGGGAGTGTTGAATAAATGATAACAATAACTTCCCTAAACAATTCCAGATTATTGGAATATATATTAAAAAAAAAAAACAGAAACCCAGGTCATCCCCAAAAGCCAAGCTCAAGTTGAAAAACCCAGGAGTGGCAATACGTGACGTGCTTGGCCGAGGAGGATTCCACAGATTTTCGTTCATGTTAGCTCAAAATCCGCCTAGTTCCCCCTTGATCCAGAACAATAATAATAATAATAATAATAATAATAATAATAATATTTATTCAGTTAGCATTTTACAATGTTGGTACCACATAATATGTTACATATATGACATGTATACCAGCCTTGCATAATTCCAACTAAGGATAGCCCAATAAGGCCGTTAGGCGTATTTCCATTGGGGTCCTTGTGGGATTGGGTTAGCTGGGGGAAAAGGGGAGGATAAAAAAAAGTAGATACTTTAGAGAAAGTATTTCTAGGGGGTTATTTCAAGATACCTTACATCCTATAGTAATTATCAGTAATCAGTAATCAGTAATCATATCAGTTTGTTTTGCCTATCTTTTATGTCGTATTTAGTAGTAGACATACGCTTGGTGCTCCCTTCTCGCAGCTGTCCGGTTCAGGTGCTCCTTCAAGCTACGTCTGAAGGAATACAGTGTTCTCTTTACACGGACTGACTGGGGTAGGTCGTTCCAGTCTTTGATGGCAGTGAAGAAGAATGTTAGCTTACCCTGTCCTTGGATTCTCGGGACCGTAAAATTAAACATCCTATTTCTTGTATTATGTCCACTCCTCTCATTTGCTTTAACAAAATTACTCTTTAAATACTCTGGAGCTCTGTCATAGAATATCTTGAAGGCATTAGTGAGCCTGATTTGTATGGCCCTGTCAGAGACATTGAGCATACCAAGTGACTGAAGTTGTTCCTGGCCAACATGCGATCTGGGTCCTAGGTTCAGCATGAACCTAACCATTTTATTTTGAGTGACCTGAAGTTTGTGCTGTGCTGATTTAGATGATGCAGAGTACCAGGATGACACAGAATAGTCAAAATGACATTGAACAAGCGCTTGGCATAGGGTCTTTTTGGTAGCCGTTGGCAAGCATCCCACCTGTCTATACAGGTGTTTTATACGTGCTCTACATTTACTCAGGATAGATTCCAAATGTTTTCACCTGACAGAGTTGAGTCCAGTTTTAGTCCGAGATATTTCACTTGTGACACTGTTGTTATAGGAATATCATTACAACTATCGTCCAATTGCTCTCATCTCATGTCTTTCTAAAGTTTTTGAAACTATTCTTGCTTCCAAATTTCTTAAGCATTTCTCATCTCATAATCTGCTCTCAGATCGCCAGTATGGCTTCCTTAAGGGTCGCTCTTCTGGGGATCTTCTTTCATATCTTACTAACTCTTGGTCATCCTCCTTTCAGGACTTTGGTGAGACTTTTTCTATTGCACTAGACATATCGAAAGCCTTCGATAGAGTCTGGCACAAATCTTTAATTTCTAAACTACCCTCCTTCGGTTTCTATCCCTCCATCTGTGCCTTTGTCTCTAATTTCCTTTCCGGCCGTTCTATAGCCGCAGTTGTGGACGGCCATTGTTCACTTCCTCACCCTATATACTCCGGTGTTCCTCAGGGCTCTGTCCTATCTCCTATTCTCTTTCTAATTTTTATAAATGATCTCCTCAACTGTACCTCAATTCCCATCCATTCATACGCAGACGACTCAACTTTACACTACTCCATTAGTTTTTCAGAACGCCCCAGCCAGCAATCCCTCAACGACAAACGTAATGAAGCCATAGAACTCTTAAATTCTGATCTAAATACTATCTCCAATTGGGGCAGAGAAAACCTTGTTACCTTTAATGCTTCCAAAACCCAATTTCTCCATCTATCTACCCGTACGGAACTCCCAGCGGGCTATCCCTTATTCTTCAACAATACAAAAATCAATCCTTCATGGTGTCTCTTTTTCTTCTGCTCTCAGTTGGAAGGACCATATTACCAGTCTTGCTAAGGCAGCCTCCCAGAAGCTGGGTGTGCTCAACCGCCTTAGGGGATTCTTTTCCCCTGCACAGCTTCTTGCTCTGTACAGGGGCATAGTGCATCCTTGTATTGAGTATTGTTCACATGTGTGGGGAGGTTCCTCTCACACCGCTCTCCTAGATAAAGTTGAAAGAAAGGCCTTTCGTATCATTAACTCCCGTCCACTCACCAACTCTCTGCAATCTCTCTCTCTCCACCGCAATGTTGCATCTCTCTCGCTATTCTATCGCTACAATAATAATTAGTGTTCCTCAGAGCTTTCCCAGTGTATACCACCTCCTTTACGTAGGGCACGTGGTACCCGTCTTGCAACTCAATCCCACCCCTACTCTGTGCAACTCTCCAACCCAAGAGTGAAACGTTACTCTCAAACTTTCTTCTACTCAACAGCCGAGCTCTGGAACTCTCTCCCAGAAGCAGTCTTTCCCTCTTCCTATGACTTAAATTGCTTCAAACTCCGTGTGTCCAGGCATTTTGGCTCGAACGTCCCTTGATTTTGGCCCTGTCACTCTTTCAAATATGGGGGAGGCACTCGCTATAGGCAGTTCTGCCTTTTGCCTCCCTCAATCACATAGAAAAAACAAAAAAAATTGACCGAGAAGCCCACAATGTCTTTCAGTTTGCGTTTTGTTCCACATAAGATGGCTTCTGTCTTGCCCAGGTGAAGAGATAGTTTATTGTCCACTAGCCAATCACTACACGATTTTAGTTCTTTGGAAAGTGAAGTGGCAATACTTATTGGGTCTTTTCCTGAAACCAGAAGCACGCTGTCGTCAGCATACAGTAATAATTTACACGAGACGCTCAGTTCCATGTCGTTCACATAACAGAGAAAGAGTAAGGGACCAAGGATGCTTCCCTGCGGGACCCCACAGTTAATTGGCATAGGATCAGATATATTATCACCAATTTTGACTCTTTGTGTTCTACCACTAAGATAAGATTTAAACCAGTTCACTGACCCCACAAGAATGCTAGCCGAGAAGCAAGAGAGAGTCAAAAGATGGAGGGAGTACTTCAGTGAGTTGCTAAATGTAAGGAATGAAGAGCCAGCAAACATAGCTGGATATGGTATGGGAGGGAGAAGAAGAGAAGTAGTGGAGGAGGAGGTGGTGGTGGGGATCAGGAGGTCAGAAGTGTGGGAAGCCATGAAAAGAGTGAAGTTGGGGAAAGCACCAGGAACAGATGGAGTGTGTGGGGAAATGTTGAGGTATGGTGGTGAGATAGTGATAGAATGGGTATGGAAAATGTGCAAACTAGCATGGGAGAAGGGGAGTGCACCCGATGACTGGAAGACTGGCATAATAGTCCCCCTATATAAGGGCAAAGGGGAAAGAGGAGTGTGTGGTAACCACCGAGGAATATGTCTTCTAAGCGTAGTAGGGAAGGTATACAGTAGGGTAGTGATTGAGAGAGTGAGAGTGAGAACGGAGAAATGGATAGGCGACGAGCAGGGAGGTTTTAGGAAGGGAAGAGGATGTGTAGATCAGATTTTTACCCTGAATTGTGTTGTGGATATCTGGAGAAGAAACAAAAGGTGTATGTTGCCTTTATGGACTTGGAGAAGGCCTATGACAGAGTGGATAGAGAAGGTTTGTGGAAAGTACTTAGAATATACAGAGTAGAGGGCAAGTTGCTGAAAGCAGTGAAGAGCATGTATGAGGGTGCAAAGGCAGCAGTATGTGTGGAGAGTGAGCAGAGCGAGTTCTTTGACCTGAATGTTGGTTTGAAACAGGGGTGTGTGATGTCCCCGTGGTTGTTTACTGTATATATGGATGGAGTCATGAAAGAAATCCTATCAAGAGCAGTGGATGTTGGTGTATCGCTGAAAAGGGAGGGAATTGAGTGGAAGCTACCTATACTGCTGTTTGCGGATGATACAGTTCTGATGAGTGATAATGAATGGGAGTTGCAGGGTCTGGTAAATGAGTTTGGAACAGTGTGCGAAAAACAGAATTTGAAGGTAAATACGGGGAAGAGCAAGGTTATGGTCTTCGAAAGGGGTGAAGTCACAGAGTGTGAGGTGAAGCTGAACGGTCAGGCTATGGAGATCGTCAACTCTTTTAAGTATCTGGGCAGTGTGTTGAGTAAAGATGGGAGTATGGATGAAGAGGTGCGGGAGAGGGTACAACAGGGGAAGAGGGTTGTAGGAACGCTAAAAGCAGTAACAAGAAATAGGGTGGTCAGTATGGAAGTGAAGAAGTCCTTGCATGACAGTGTGGTAATCCCGACACTGACTTACGGAAGCGAAGCATGTACGTTGGTTGAGAGACTCAGACCAAGAGTGAGAGCAGTGGAAATGAATTACTTAAGGAGTGCGTGCGGAGTTACATGGAGGGATAGACAGACTAATGAGGAAGTAAGAAGGAGGTGTGGTGTGGAGGTAGATGTGCTGGAAAGTGTGAAAAGGAACAACTTGAGATGGTTCGGCCATATGGAACGTATGAAAAGTGAGAGAATAACTAAGAGGGTGTACGAGAGCGAGGTGGAGGGACAGAGGGAGAGGTAGACCGAATATGAGGTGGAAGGATGGAGTGAGGAACTACATGAACGAAGGCGGTGCTGGTTGGGGGTAGGGGCGTCGACTGACTGGGGACAGAGGTGCATGGGGGCGGTTCGTTCGTGGCCACCCCTTCGGGGATCATGGCGTCAGGCAATATATAGACTGACCCAATGCTCATTGCTTGTAGTTTATTACAGAGGATATCATGGTCTACTGTATCAAACGCTTTTTGTAGATCAAGAAGAACCATACCGGTGTAGTTACCTTTAGAAATTTCTTTACGAATGTGATCTGTTAAGTGGATGAGACGGGAGTCTGTCGAGTACATGCATCTGAAACCTAATTGAAACTTATAGAATAGATAATTTTCTTTGTGGTAGTGTTCAATTTGGGTGTATACAGCTCTTTCAAGGATTTTTGATACAATACATAATGCTAACTGGTCTGTAGTTGCCAACATCTAGTTGGCTCCTGCCTTGCAAATTTGAATAGACACATAGATCGAACTACCATAATTGAGAGAACATGTATAATTATTCCTAGTATATATGTAAATCCGTTAACTATCGCCACCTTAGTGTCTTTAATCTTCGTTTATCTGGAGAACAAGTGAGCGAAACAAAAGCCCTCACGATGCCAACTGGGCGCCGCGCTGCCTGACGTACGATTTTGTTTTCCTGCCGCGACATCCTGGACAAACGTCTCTTACCACACACACGCACACATAATACATATGAGCGAGAACATTTTGCTCACTAGCGCAAATTCTTATTATAAATCTATGTATAAGTATTATCTATTATTAAGTGTTCGTGTATCTTCATCCATGTGTGTCCACCCTTAACAATAGAATGGCCAGCTTTTCCACTCTCACACACACACAAACAAACACACACACACACACACACACCTATACTAAAGAATGTCCTATATACTATAATTCCCCAAGCTGTCTCCACTTATTTTATAGCCTTCTTTTGCTCTACCGAGGATTAACCTCCCATTCTAATAGGCTTTACCTGACCCCACCTGTACGGACCCGTAGGCCGTTTCCCCTTTACCCTTTTCAAAATCCTCATTTGATCTCTTCTGACGTTTGACATTCCATTCTAATTGGCTTTACCTGACCTACACAGTCCGTTGCCTCATTAACCCTTTTCCAATTCCCTCATTTAATCTCTCCCAAAGGATTTAACTCCTATTATTAGTCTCACCTGACCCTACCAAAAACAGTTTTGTGTGTATTTATGTTTGTTTGCATACGTGAGCGTTTATCTATACGGGCATGTGCACACTTACTGCATGTTCTTATGTTCTTATGTATGTATATAAAATTATATGTATGTATATGTATGCGTATGTATGTGTGTACGTATGTGTATGTATGTTTGTTCTGTATATATATAAGTAAAATAAATGTGTATATGTACTGTATATCATTTACTCTCATGGTTAATTTATGTTCATTTGTATTTTACACTAGCATCATTATTGTATTTTTGTTTTTAATTTTAAGTATATTACTGTATACTCACACATTGTAACTGAGCTTACCATTTTCATATCTGTATATCTCATGTCCATCCACTAAATTGTAAAATGTGTATTTTCAGCTCATCAGGCTGCCATTCTTTAATAAACCGTTTATTATTATTATTTATTATTATTAAATCATAATAAGTACACACCCAATATATTTGAACCAATTTAATTTAACACTGTAAAGCATTGTAGATATAAAATAGTTTAGAAAAGTTACGAAAATAGTGTGCATAGCGACAGTTATTTACTATTCTATCTATAGGCCTACTGTATATTCTATATTTTATTAATTTCACCACAACAACAACACCTCCAATGAAATTAATGAAAGCTGTTATGCCAGGTTTTTACTGGGGTTGATTGGTTTAAATAAGTGGATTCTTCCTGACTGGAGAAGTCGAAATCGCTTTAACACAGACACGGAAAGTAATAGAGGATAATTATAACAAGACGTAAATTCATGCTATATTTATTGGCACAAGAATATCGCATACGTAAATAATAGAATAGTGGTAAAGAACAAAATATAAGACGCATGAACGAGGCTCCACAACTTCTTACTCGTAAGACGGTTAGGCTACTTCAATTGAAAATCTAGGTGATTATTAGGGACTGTCTTCAAATTGAAGTATTACACTTGTCCTGTCTTTATTATCATGATATAGATCGTACTTCTCACAGGTGTCGCTCCTGTGTATTGATAACAGTATAATAATTTCACTTTATATTCGTAGAAGAGGTAATCCAGTTTTCGGTAGATGCGTTGGCCGTGGGGTTGTCCTGACGTGGCTGGGTTGACAACAGTTGTACTTGAACTCTTGGAGTGGAACCTTGAATACTATCTACCATATGCCATTGCAATAAGTAAAATAGAATCGAGTTAATGCAGGAGAGAGCTCGCTGACTACTCTGGTCTTTATAAGAGTTTTGATAGACGGGTTGATCCTGACGTGACTGGGTTAGCGCAGTTTTACTCGAGCTCTTGGATTGGGACCTTAAATACTATCTACCATATGCCATTGTATAAGTAAATAGGTTCGAGTTAACGCAGGAGAGAGCTCACTGACTACTCTGGTCTTTATAAGAGCTTTGATGCAGACCTTTCAAGAGTCTTGAGGTTGGGCCTTGAATATAGTGTACAAGTATACCATTGTATATGTCCATATTAACGAGCTAACGTAAGATAGTTGTTTTTAACGCAACTTCTCTTAACTGCTCTGACCTTTATAAGAGTCTTTCAGAACTGAGAGTTGATGAGTATGTTTTTGGTTTTTGGTTTATCCCAGATAAAGCTACTATCCCATTGGTAGCGTACTTTATCCACAATAGCGCCGAGTGGGGTAGGAATGGATATTAGTTAGCTTCCATTGAAGAGACTAATAACCAGCCTGTTGATACCCACTCAAAACAATTTAATCAGGATAGTCTCAATATTCCAAACTGTCTTCCGTCCATTGACCGCAAGAACAGTTCTTCCTATTGAACTTTCAATCTTCCAACTGCCTTCCGTTCATTGATCGCAAGGAACAGCTTTCCAACTGAGTAACGATCTTAAAATCTCCTGCAGTAGTCATACCTTTTCTCAACATCATGGCTGTGGTGTGGTTGAGCGGTAGAACGGCGCCAGAACATAGGATGTTCATGGTCTTTGTTCCCTTGTGGCTTCGAGGTGGGGTGTGGCACGCGGGAAGTACTTCTCGGCTTTCTTGGTCACGGCGATGGTGCAGTTGAGAGGCAGAAGGACGCCTTAGACTTCTGTTGTGCATGATGCCTTTTCATGTGTCGTCTTTCCTTTCCACTTTTCTTATTATTCTGTACTTCTGGATTGTTCATGTTGATGAATAAATTCTTTCCTGGGGTTGGAGAATGCGTTATTTCGATGGTAGTGGCTTCTTGTACTTCTTGATAGATTGGTGGTTGTTCCCTTTTGGCTTGGAGGTGTGGTGGGCAGAGAAAGGAAACAGGCTTGATGGCCTTGCATGTTTGGGGAGTTGCGTTTCTGCTGTCTTGGCCTTTGGTGGTTTGCATGGGCTTGGTGAAGGAAGGTGTGCATTGTTTGCAAGACGTGCAATTGTTATCATTATAAGTGCGCAGCTGGAAGAAGGAAGAAGGTGGGCACCCGTGCTCGGGTCTTTTGTCCTTTATATTTGACCTTCGGGTCTGTTCTGGGAGAAGGAAGAAGGTGGGCACCCGTGCTCGGGTCTTTTGTCCTTTATATTTGGCCTTCGGGTCTGTTCTGGGAGAAGGAAGAAGGTGGGCACCCGTGCTTGGGGCTTTTGGCCTTTATATTTGGCCTTCGGGTCTGTTCTGGGGCTGCTTATGTGGTTTGTAGGCTGGAGGTAGATGGAGTGGACAGTGGTTACAAGTTTGTAGGTTTGGGATGTTGCAGGAGATGTGTAATCGGCGAGGAATTGGTCACACGTTTTTCGACCTTGCGGGGTATATAATTGTCTGCCCTGCTTAGTATAGGTGACATTGAGTTGTTTTCTGTGATGCTGGAGGTTCCGCCAATTTGAATGTGTTCTAGCCTGCTGGTGTGGTGGTGGTGAATTTTGTCTTTCCTGTTTACTTGTCTTGTTTCTCTGGACTTCGGGATTGGTTATGATGATGAAAAAGTCCTTTCCTGGTGTTGGAGGACGTGTCATCTTGAGTTGGAGGACGTATCATCTTGTTGGTGGAAACTCGTGTTTTGATTTTACGGGATATACAGTTGGCTGCCCTGCGCGGACTTTATTGTGGTGAATGAATGGTGGTTCGTCCTTTCGTTCCCGGTTCTTTTCGCCACTCGAATGAATGGTCGTTGTTTGGTGGCAGTGGATGTTGAGCAAGTTGTTCTCCGTTATTTCAAAAGCATATAATGTGATCCACCGGGTTTCGAACCTGGGTTATCAGACGCCTACGACTTATTATCCATTCTCGAATACTGGATATTAATCTAATCATGTTCATATTTTCAACCGCGCTATGGTAGCCTACTGTTTAGATGGGCAAAAGATCTTAAAATAGCCAAACTAATGAGGCGAAAGATCTGAAAATAGCCAACCTAATGAGGCGAAAGTCTTTAAGATTTCGAAACTAATGGGGCTTAAAATGAGGGAGAAGGAGGTCCAGGATAAAACAAACCTCCCCTTAACCCGGAAATGGCGAGAACACCCTTCAGAGGTTTTACTGGGCGACGGCGAGAAAGCTTTTAAGAGGTAAGGCCTAAAAAAACACTTAGCACTTAAAACATTTTTTTTCTTTCCTCCATACCTCATATCACTCCTCCACATCCCCTCCTTCCCCCCTTTCCCCCCCCCCCCTCCAATTATCACCTATTTTCCCTGTTATTCTCTATTCATTGGTATATTTTTGTGTAAACATCTCCAAACCGATCCCAGGCTGTGGTCATGTGTGTGTCTATGCGTGGGAAAGAGAGAGAGAGAGAGAGAGAGATACAGGCCTCAGTCACTCTCCAGGCTTCGAGAGAGGAGGGAGTGAGGCCGGCTGACTCACAATAATTGTTGAATGAACCACTCGCTAACAATTTGCGATTTTGACCATACAAATGATATTCCCACTTGTTTTATTGTTGTCACAGGTTACTATCTTCATATTAAAGGTAAAACAGGCGCATATGAATAAGTAAGTATCATGATATCGTAAATTACGTATTTATGACGTAAATGGACATTATAGGAATGGAACCTTAAAATTGCCGCCCAGAAAAACTTGGTGTGCACACGTACACCCTGTGCTCGCCGGGTTAATCCCTTCATTGAGTCCCACAAAAAGCCGGGTCAACCATCAAGATAATAAATTACGGGAGGGGAGATGGGCCTCCCTTCCCCCTCGTATTTAGCCCCATTGGTTTTTGGATTATAAGACGTTCAGCCCATGAGTTTGGCAATTTTAAGAACTATCGCATCATTTAGATGTATATTTTTTACACATATATCTTGCAGTAGGGTCTTGGGGGAGTGTTTTATTTGTAAAGCTTGATAAAGGTCTAGGGTGGAAACTAAATAAAAACAATAAAACAACAAATAAATGAGCAAATAAACACGTCATCCCCCCTTAACCATTTCAGTATTTACTTCGATCCAGAGGCCAATTTTTACATCTAGCACATGAATTCTAGCGATATTCTGTAGATTTGAGCCATTTTACAGATATTGTAGAGATTGTGCCATTCTAGCTATTTTCTGGAGATTTGAGCCATTTAAGAGAGATAGTGTAGAGATTGTGCCATTATTCCAGCTATTTTCTGGCGATTTGAGCCATTTTAGAGAGATATTGTAGAGATTGGGGAAGAGGCCATTAATATCTAACTATTTTCTGGCGATTTGAGCCATTTTAGAGAGATATTGTAGAGATTGTGCCATTATTCTAGCTATTTTCGGCATATATTTACTATCTAGCGGACTTGATTTGGTAACCCTGTGTATGGTAGCTAAAAGGATGTGAATATAGATAGTTTGTAACCTTTTAAAGGGTAGACGTCCTTCCTAACCTGAATGAAATCGTCTAATAGTAGCCAGAATGCAACGAAAAGGACGTCACCGGTACAGAATAGGCTAACCCCTTCTGTACCGCTTCGCCAGATGTAAGAAATTGTCTCTAAATCGAAGTACATACCTCTAAATCTAGCGGGAAAGTAGCTAAATTGGCAACACTGCAATATCAGATGAGTGTTCTGATTTGTCGGAGAAAACTCGGCTCACAAAGCTTGTTTTTCATTGGCTCACACCACCACCACCACCACCACCACTACCGAGTAAAAGGATTAAGGGGACAGTGGTTATTTTTTGGGGTCTAATTAATTTATATATATTTATATTATCATACATTTTTTAGTTTCCTCGCTAGACTATCTATCTATCTATCTATCTATCTATCTATTGCCTGACGTCGTGATCCCCGAAGGGGTGGCGACGAACGAACCGCCCCCATGCACCTCTGTCCCCAGTCAGTCGACGCCCCTCCCCCCAACCAGCACCGCCTTCGTTCATGTAGTTCCTCACTCCATCCTTCCACCTCATATTCGGTCTACTTCTCCCCCTCTGTCCCTCCACCTCGCTCTCGTACACCCTCTTAGTCATTCTCTCGCTTTCCATACATTCCATATGGCCGAACCATCTCAAGTTGTTCCTTTTCACACTTTCCAGCACATCTACCTCCACACCACACCTCCTTCTTACTTCCTCATTAGTCTGTCTATCCCTCCATGTAACTCCGCACGCACTCCTTAAGTAATTCATTTCCACTGCTCTCACTCTTGGTCCGAGTCTCTCAACCAACGTCCATGCTTCGCTTCCGTAAGTCAGTGTCGGGATTACCACACTGTCATGCAAGGACTTCTTCACTTCCATACTGACCACTCTATTTCTTGTTACTGTTTTTAGCGTTCCTACAACCCTCTCCCGCACCTCTTCATCCATAGCCCCATCTTTACTCAACACACTGCCCAGATACTTAAAAGAGTTGACGATCTCCATAGCCTGACCGTTCAGCTTCACCTCACACTCTGTGACTTCACCCCTTTCGAAGACCATAACCTTGCTCTTCCCCGTATTTACCTTCAAATTCCGTTTTTCGCACACTGTTCCAAACTCATTTACCAGACCCTGCAACTCCCATTCATTATCACTCATCAGAACTGTATCATCCGCAAACAGCAGTATAGGTAGCTTCCACTCAATTCCCTCCCTTTTCAGCGATACACCAACATCCACTGCTCTTGATAGGATTTCTTTCATGACTCCATCCATATATACAGTAAACAACCACAGGGACATCACACACCCCTGTTTCAAACCAACGTTCAGGTCAAAGAACTCGCTCTGCTCACTCTCCACACATACTGCCGCCTTTGCACCCTCATACATGCTCTTCACTGCTTTCAGCAACTTGCCCTCTACTCCGTATATTCTAAGTACTTTCCATAAACCTTCTCTATCCACTCTGTCATAGGCCTTCTCCAAGTCCATAAAGGCAACATACACCTTTTGTTTCTTCTCCAGATACTTCTCCACAACACAATTCAGGGTAAAAATCTGATCTACACATCCTCTTCCCTTCCTAAAACCTCCCTGCTCGTCGCCTATCCATTTCTCCGTTCTCACTCTCACTCTCTCAATCACTACCCTACTGTATACCTTCCCTACTATGCTTAGAAGACATATTCCTCGGTGGTTACCACACACTCCTCTTTCCCCTTTGCCCTTATATAGGGGGACTATTATGCCAGTCTTCCAGTCATCGGGTGCACTCCCCTTCTCCCATGCTAGTTTGCACATTTTCCATACCCATTCTATCACTATCTCACCACCATACCTCAACATTTCCCCACACACTCCATCTGTTCCTGGTGCTTTCCCCAACTTCACTCTTTTCATGGCTTCCCACACTTCTGACCTCCTGATCCCCACCTCCTCCTCCACTATTTCTCTTCTTCTCCCTCCCATACCATATCCAGCTATGTTTGCTGGCTCTTCATTCCTTACATTTAGCAACTCACTGAAGTACTCCCTCCATCTTTCGACTCTCTCTTGCTTCTCGGCTAGCATTCTCCCATTCTTATCTTTCACACCCTTACTGTTTCCCTTGCTACCTTCCCTAACTTTCTTGACTTCTTTCCAGAACAGTTTCTTACTCTCCCTCCATTTTACACTCAGATTCCTTCCAAATTCCTCATCTACTCTTCTCTTACTTTCCTTCACTACTCTCTTCTCGCTAGACCATCAGGCTTAAAAAAAAAAAAAAAAAAAAATCCCTAGATAAATTTGTACATTTTTCGATAGAAAAATGTTCCGGCCGAAGGCCGATTTCTCTTAAAATTACAGGCTCGCTATCACTCGCCAGGTAAAAGTCGACACCTAAATGACACAAAAAGTCTTAATATTGACAAAGAAATGAGACGAAAGGTCTTAAAATCTGAAAACTAATGGAACGAACGTCTTAAAATCTGAAAACTAGTGGGGCTAAACATGAGGGAGAAGGGGGTCCAAACAAAGGCAACTACCCTGCCTGTAACCCCTTCTGTACCGGCGACGTATTTTTTGTTTTGATTTCAGCTACATTTAGACAATATAGTATGATGAAACTTAGGTCAAATATATGGTAGCTATAGTCTAAAGCCACTCCAACAGCTTCCTCTCTCTCCAACACCCCTTCTCACCTCTCAACACTCTTCCGAAAAATAGGAAAAGTAGAATGCAGATACGAGGTGCCGTTGTAAATCACTAAAAGGAGATAGGCACTGAGATGGTCTGTAGCTTTCTTATGGGTAGACATCCTTCCTAAGCTTAAGGGGGGTGACCTTTTTTTTCTCTTTCTCTCCTTTTCTCTCTTTCCCTGGCGCGTATCCACTCGGCCCCATTCAGCCAACTGTTTTAAGACGTTTATTCCCATCCAGGTGTCGATTTCTTCTTGGCGAGCGATAGCGAGCCAGCATTGTATGGAGAAATCCGGCTTCGCCGGAGAAATTTTCTATCGAAAAATGTACAAATTTAGCTTGCTGTCAAAACAAAAAGTATATATATGCTGGCTCGCTACCGCTCGCCAGGAAAATATTGACACCTGGATGGGGGTACACGTCTTTAAACAGTAGGCTGAATGGGGCCGAATGGATACAAGCCAGATAAAGAGAGAAAAGGAGATAGAAAAAGCAGGTCACCCCCCTTAATACGATCGTCTAATAACAAGTTTCAGCATATAATAAAAAGGACGTCACCGGTACAGAAGGGGTTAAACCATCTTTTTCCTTCATTTTACTAGTTTGAATTAATCCCTGCAGTAGTTTGTCATTGTCGTTATTATGTATTTGCTAATATATATTTATATATCTTGTTTTAAGGGGGTAGCGTTTGGTTTTTGGTCTATATATTTATTTTACTAATATATTTTGAGTTTCCTCGCTAGACCTCCGTCAAGCTTAGAAAAAAAAACCTAGACCCCCTTTCAAGATAAATTTGTAAATTTTTTGGTAGAAAAATGGTCCGGCCGAAGGCCGGTTCTTTCCAAAATTAGAGGTTTGCTATCGCTCGCCATGAAAAAATCGACACCTAACGGCCACAAAGTCTTAATATTGACAAAAAATGAGGCAAAAGGTCTCAAAATTGCCAAACCAATGGAACAAACATCTTAAAACCTCAAAACTAATATGCTAAACATGAGGGAGAAGGGGGTCCATAAAAAGCGAGTACTACCCCCTTATCCCAAGAACGACGAGCATCCTCATGAGTCTGAACCCTACGAGGGCGAGCATCCTCATATGAGCTAAGGCCTAAAAAAAGCCTTTCAAAACATCCCTCTGGCACTCAAAACAAAGGAATGTGTGATTAAGTGACATAATTCCCCTCCATACCTCTGCCACTCCTCCACATGTGTCAAAACCCCCCTCCTTCCAATTATCTCCTATTTTTCCTCTTATTCCCTTGTTTATTGGTTTAATTTCCGCGGCAATATCTCCCACCTGGTTTCAAGGTCATCTGGGACGCATATAGAGTGCGTAGCAAGAGAGAGACAGCACTAGTGAGAGGCTCTCGCGCCTCTCACCTCATGATTAGATGGTCGGCAATAATTTGTCTTTTTCACCCCCAAATACTTTTCCCACTTGTTTTATTGTTGTTACATGTTAATATCTTCATATTAAACGTAAAATAGACGCATATGAATAAGTAATAACGATATTTATCGTAAAATTACGAAATTCGTCGGGATTTACCCACAATACCTTCACTCAGCAGGACGTATTAAATACCATAGGCTCGCCGCGCTCAGTTTAACCAAATAATCTCTATTGCACTTGGACACCTGACAAGATATTGAGGGTAGGAACTATACTCTGTTTCTTTTCAGCTGACGATAAATTGAATCCCTTAGCAGCTATAATGTCTCGATACTTAAAAATATCAAACTATTATGTCTCTGCACCCTATTAACCCTTTCACGCACATATGATGCAAAGGTTGCCAGATTAGCAATAAGAAATAGAGTTCTCTCACTCTTATAATTACCTCTCCAAAATTAGTTTTCTGCCCACAGCTAACTCAAAGACAACTGCAGAGGTTGAAGTAACTAAACTAAAGGTTTCTAAATACCCCTGATGGTAACAAAGGCTTTAAAGTATCCCTAATAGGCTCATAATTGCGTCATATGTCGGAGAGGGTTAATAAAACCAAGTATACTGTATATATATTTAGTACCATATTTCACTACAAATTCTTCAAAATAACAAAGTTTAAAAGGAACTTTGCAATTTACCGTCAGTGTTGAAAAGAAACAGGCTATAGTCGCCCTGAACTGAACGTGTCTACGGTTCCTGGTACTATGACTCACCGTATTCTAGTGTTGCCAGTTTAGCTACTTTCCCGCTAGATGTAGAGTAATAATAATAATAATAATAATTAAAGTTGCAAGCAACATTGTCCGGGGTTCGATGGTTTTGCAAGCAGAGTATTGTGTTGGATACAAATGCTGTGTCACAGATATCAAAAGATCATTTAACTTATCGGGCATGGAGAAACTACAGAAGGAGCAGATTGTGCAAACAAACAAGAGCGAGAGAGGGAGAGATTGGCTGTAAAAGGGATCTGCCTCTATCCGTTTAGTAACAGAGTTGTAGATATGTGGAATAGGCTACCGAGTGCTATAATGGGATCAAGAACAATAGAGCTTCAACTTGAAATTAGATAGAATGAGATGGGTTGGGTGTGAAAGGGATCTGCCATGTGTAGGTCAATCGGCTCTGGAGACTCCCGTTTTCTTACTTTTTGTATTTTCTCATTTGTGAAGGAGAGAGAGGGAGTATGGTGAGAATAGGATGTCGTAAACGTAAGAAAGATAGCGATAAACATGAGAGAGAGAGAGAGAGAGCGTGGGAAGGGTTGGTGTGAAAGGGATCTGACATGTGTGGGCCAATTGGCTCTCTGCAGACTCCGGTTTTCTTATGTTCTTATTTGTGAGAGAGAGAGAGAGACTAGGATGTCATAAATGTAAGGAAGACAGAGATAAATGAGAGAGTTTTTATGAGATGGGTTGGGTGTGAAAAGGATCTGTCTTGTGTGGGCCAATTGGCTCTCTACAGACACCCATTTTCTTATGTTCCTATTTCTTACAATTGTGTTTTGGTTGCAGGTATATGATAACATGGGTGTATAGTAAGTAGTGTAAATAACAGGTAACGTTTATGAGATGGGTTGAGTGTGAAAGGGACCTGCCTTATGTGGGCCACTTGGCTCTCTGCAGACTCCCATTTTCATCTTGGTTGCATGTGTAAGGGATCTGCCTCATTTGTACCGGTGTGCAAACAAACAAGAGCTAGAGAGAAAGAGATTGGCTGTGTAAGGGATCTGCCTCTATTCGCTTGGTAAAAGAGTTGTAGATATGTGGAATAGGCTACCAAGTGCTATAGTGGGATCAATAACAATAGAGCTTCAACATAAAATTTGATAAGACGAGATGGATTGGGTGTGAAAGGGATCTGCCGTGTGTGGGCCAATCGGCTCTCTGCAGACTCCCATTTTCATCTTGGTAGCATGTGTAAGGATCTGCCTCCTGTGTACCAGTGTGCAAATAAGAGAGAGAGATACTCTGTCACTCACCAAAAATAAATTTGAATTTATCATTATTATTTGGTAGGGTAGGTATATATAGGTAGCTTGGCTAAATAATTGCTGGAATTCGTAGGGACTCAAACTGTTTTGAGAGAGTTAAATAACAAAAAAAATATAGATCTGAATAATAAAGAGATTATGTTATTAAGCAAAACTGGGGGATGCGTGGAAGCCTATAGACTGTAGACGGTAAACTTTGTGTGGGTAGCGAATTCGGTTTTAAAGTAATTTAAGAATAGACAGTTTTCAATGCTGCGGCCAAACTATTCCACCCATTTATATTTTTTTGGTATCAAAACGTTCGGAATCGCGAACTTCACCCAACTACGCAAGCATGGCTTTGATCATCGGCGTAGTTTTTAAGATGTGGAATTTTAAGTGGAATTCGAGGTTTTTTCAAGATTGCCGGAAAAAACCCACGTGCAAAAGCAAAACCTTCTCTATAAAATTTGAGGAGCATTAGTAGGGGAGTGCGTATGCCAAAGCCCAGTCGTTTCCTGTGAGTGGGAGAGACGGTATTTAGGCGTCAAGTTTTTCAGGAAATTGGCTGCCACGGACCTGTTTGGCCGCCATGCCGGATGTTTAGCATATCAAAAGTTGCCCAATACAAAAACGCACCTCTTGTGAAAGTTTGATCCCGATCCAAAAAGCGGTTCTGGAGTTATTGCGTCGAAACTGGCGCGTAAGAAGAATTTGGATGAAATCCCAGGTTTAATGATTACAATAGGGGTTCCCCGTAGGGGACGAACCCCTAATAATAGTAATGATAATATTAATAATAATAATAAAAATAGACAGAAGTAACACTAAAAACGATAAAAGTTCCTCTATTCCATGAAATTAACCCCTTCTGTACCGGCGACGTTTTTTACATTTTATTTAGATATATTTAGACGATGTTATGAAGCTTAACCCTATCTGGTGCAACGTCTCGTGGGTTATTATAGTATTTTGTTTAATTATTATCGAGGGTTTTAATTGTTTTAGACAATTTCGAACAATGTGTATTTAGTTTACCCCTAGACTTGGAAAAACGCCTCTCCAGACCCCCTTCAAACTAAAAAACGTTCCCCAGACCCCCTTCAAGCTAAATAAGTAAATTTTTTGGTAGAAAAATGTCCCGGCCGAAGGCCGATTTCTCCCAAATTGCAGGCTCGCTTTCGCTCGCCCAGGAAAAATCAACACCTTATTGGGTTGATGCATCATATAATCGCCAAACTAATGAGGTGAAACGTCTTAAAATATCCAAGCTAATGGAGTAAATCAGGGCAGCTCCAAATTGGCCCGCCCTGCACCTAATAGTGTTAAGGCAGGACGTCTACCAATGAAAATGCTACAGACTATCTTAACCCTTTCAAGCTCCAATACGCGTTTCTGTTCTGTTTCTGGCTACTATTAGACAATTTTATTCAGATTAGTAACGGTATATGGAAGTTAAAGGGTTGATTGAGATAATATTTATCCTTTTAATACCCACATATACTTCCTAAGCTGCATAAAATTGTCTAATGATAGCCAAGATAAACAGCTAAAATGCGTCAGAGCTTCAAAGGGTTAATTAATCCTTTTAGCTACCACATACCCTTCCTAAGCTTCCATCAAATCGTTTAACCCCTTCTGTACCGGCGACTTGCCTTTAACTCTATTCTGGCTAATATTAGACGATTTTATCCAGTTTCAAAAGGGTCTCCAGCTATTAAAAGGCTTCGTACTTTCTCACTTAACAATTTTTACTATCACGATCCTTCTTAACCCGTACAGCCCCAGCGACGCGTCTGACGCGTCGGCGATGCATGTAACGCACAGCCCCAGAGACGCGCCTGACGCGTCACCCTAATTGCGCCGACCGTAACCTCAGGTGTAGCCACTCAAGAGGACTCAGATTTGTATGGGAACTGTGTACGTATCCCACGCAACCGTGCCGATGGTTGAAAACTCTCAAAGTCCACGTGCGTGCGCGTGAGCGCGCAATAACCTGTTTTTGGGGGGTAATTGCCTTCAATTTTTTACTCTTGTAAAATACGTTTTCGGGGGCTCTGTAGGACCATTTTTTAAGCTTTTTGAGCGGTTTTTCGTGGTTTTTCCTTCATTCCTAACCCATTCGCTATTGTTTCTGGAATAAAACAATTTTTTGAAAACCGGCCGGGTTCTGGTGAACAAACATTACAAAACTATCCGGGGCTCCACGGGTTAAGAGGAATGGCATAAGAAAATGTGAGAGAGAGAGAGAGAGAGAGAGTGTTTACATTTCATTACTCATTGTTGTTCAGCGGGGCTCACAGGCCGGGTTACCAAATCGAGTCCCCTAGCTAGTAAATAAATGCCGAAAATCACTAGAATAATGAATGCCACAATCTCTACAGTATTGCTCTAAAATGGATCAAATTCAAATCACTATAATAATATGGTACAATCTCTACAGTATCGCTCTAAAATGGATCAAATCACTATAATAATATGGTACAATCTCTACAGTATCGCTCTAAAATGGATCAAATCAGTAGAATAATATGGTACAATCTCTACAGTGTCGCTCTAACATGGATCAAATCACTATAATAATATGGTACAATCTCTACAGTATCGCTCTAACATGGATCAAATCACTATAATAATATGGTACAATCTCTACAGTATCGCTCTAACATGGATCAAATCACTATAATAATATGGTACAATCTCTACAGTATCGCTCTAACATGGATCAAATCAGTAGAATAATATGGTACAATCTCTACAGTGTCGCTCTAACATGGATCAAATCACTATAATAATATGGTACAATCTCTACAGTGTCGTTCTAACATGGATCAAATCACTATAATAATATGGTACAATCTCTACAGTATCGCTCTAACATGGATCAAATCACTATAATAATATGGTACAATCTCTACAGTATCGCTCTAAAATGGATCAAATCAGTAGAATAATATGGTACAATCTCTACAGTGTCGCTCTAACATGGATCAAATCACTAGAATAATATGGTACAATCTCTACAGTATCGCTCTAAAATGGATCAAATCACTAGAATAATATGGTACAATCTCTACAGTGTCGCTCTAACATGGATCAAATCACTAGAATAATATGGTACAATCTCTACAGTATCGCTCTAAAATGGATCAAATCACTAGAATAATATGGTACAATCTCTACAGTATCGCTCTAAAATGGATCAAATCACTAGAATAATATGGTACAATCTCTACAGAAAGACAAAGACAAAGAGGGCAAGACCATACAGTAAAAGAGAAAATGTGTGAATATAATGCATCCAGTTTGAACATTACTCATTCTTTCGAAAAATGTTTGAAAAAGTGAAACTGTTCAGTATATCACTCCTACAAACTTTTTTTCCCAGACATGATTTTCGCATATTTTCTCTATTAAGCCAAATACATTCAAGCAAATAACATCTAAGCATGGCACAGACCCTATTGCAAAACCTCTTGATTCTCGCTCCACCAAGCTGCGGCATTTGCAAGAATTCTATCCCGTCTTTTCCTATTAAAACGGGTCCTTTGAGTCGCTGTCATATTACTTGGATAGGGCGTAGCATCTGGATGCAAACTTAAATACTGGTTTACTATATCTTGACTAATCTTTTCGCTCGCAACTCGATTTTTTGCTGTCCTCGTGTTCTGTTTCCTTTGGTTACGCGAAAATGGGGTGGGCTCCACCACTGGTTCATTGCAAAGTGGGGTGGGTTCCTCCACTGGTTCATCACACAGTGGGGCGAGCTGCTCCACCAGTTCATTGTAAAGTGGGGTGGGTTCCTCCACTGGTTCATCACACAGTGGGGCGGGCTGCTCCACCGGTTCATTGCAAAGTGGGGTGGGCTCCTCCACTGGTTCATCACACAGTGGGGCGGGCTGCTCCACCGGTTCATTGCAAAGTGGGGTGGGTTCCTCCCCTGGTTCATCACACAGTGGGGCGAGCTGCTTCACCGGTTCATTGCAAAGTGGGGTGGGTTCCTCCACTGGTTCATCACACGGTGGGGCGGGCTGCTCCACCGGTTCATTGCAAAGTGGGGTGGGCTCCACTGGTTCATCACACAGTGGGGAGGGCTGCTCCACCGGTTCATTGCAAAGTGGGGTGGGTTCCTCCACTGGTTCATCACACAGTGGGGCGAGCTGCTCCACCGGTTCATTGCAAAGTGGGGTGGGTTCCTCCACTGGTTCATCACACAGTGGGGCGAGCTGCTCCACTGGTTCATTGCAAAGTGGGGTGGGTTCCTCCACTGGTTCATCACACAGTGGGGCGAGCTGCTCCACCGGTTCATTACAAAGTGGGGTGGGTTCCTCCACTGGTTCATCACACAGTGGGGCGAGCTGCTCCACCGGTTCATTGCAAAGTGGGGTGGGTTCCTCCACTGGTTCATCACACAGTGGGGCGGGCTGCTCCACCGGTTCATCGCAAAGTAGGGTGGGTTCCTCCACTGGTTCATCACACAGTGGGGCGGGCTGCTCCATCTGTTCATCACTCAGCGTGACAGGCTCCGATAAATCATTGTGATGGACGGTATAATATTTAATGAAAAAACGATCAACAGGATCCACGATGTTTTGTTTTATATCTACCGTATGTTTTTGGAGAGTTTTGCGCCCCAATTTCCACTTCAATTGTATTTTTTCAAAACCATTTTCAAATTTCACTATTACCCCTGAATCAAATTTATAACTAGCCCCCAGCCTAGGCAGAAGCTGCCAATTGCAGCTGTTAAGTACAATTATGCTTTGTGTTTTGAAGGCTTTTCGACTATACCACTTTTTACATTTATTTTCAAGTTTAATTTTGAGTGATTCAGGTAATTTTACCAACTTTGCTGATGGCGGGGGGTAATACTCAATGGCATTAATTATTATACTTTTCATACCCTCAGACAAATGTGGTTTTTGGTCATTCGAGATCATATTTAAATTATTTACAAGTACGTTTATGGATAATTAATGAACAGAACTTGTCAATAGTACACAATTACGATTATATAATATACTTATGATAATTTGTAAACAAATTTATCGCACACGTCTAACAAATCACCGACGAAAAAACAAAACACGTTGATCAACGACCTCGCAGAACAATACTAATACACCCCCTTCCTTGAGCGCTCCAGTTATAGCCTACTAAAATATCCACATAGAATTATGTTATTATATTGCTTCATATCAATTAACTTTTAATATTTATTTCACATTATAAATTTTGTGTCAGTGAAAAAATAGACTATTCAATATTGCAACGGTTTCAAATAAATGATACGAGCGAAATTATTGAAAAAAATATATGTAATATTCTTGAGTTACCCATATAAATTTCACTTTCTATGAACACGTTCTTTAAGAAAATATTATTTATATGGGTAACTCGTATATTAAACCTAACCAGCTCATAATTGATCAATATATTTCTATTTTTTATATGTTTTTATATATTTTATTTGTCAGTAATCTTTTATTATCTTATGTTATTTTAAACGACACTACTGCAGCGTTATGAGAAACAATTTATTAGGGAAAATAGGCACCAATAGATTTGCCATATTTTTCTCCATATAGTCCGCATGGAGAATTTTTGTTATCGACAAATTGAAAAAATACCCATTTCACAGACAAATACACCAAAAATCTAAGTAAAAAATGTCAAACAGTGGGGGTGTGGGGGCGGCAGCCCCCACCCATAATACTAGGATAGGTTAGGTAAGGTTGTTAGGTTAGGCTAATGTCCTTTACAAAGGGTATAGTAAACACTAGGATAGCCTATACCCGGTCAGAGTAATAGGAATTCCTTGAGTTTTAATAAAGATTCCCATAAAATGACCACTTGCGAATTTCAGTCTATAAGGAAGTTGGAGCTTCAAACATAAATATTTAGCAGAATTACTAGCGCTATATGAGTTTGATTGATAGGATTGCTACAACCGTATTTTCGCTTATAATTCTGCTAAACGCTGAGGAAAAAGACTTCTCCTTTCACATAGCCTAAAACTCGCCAGTGGTCATATAACGATTCTGTATGTCTATCTATCTATTGCCTGACGCCGTGATCTCCGAAGGGGTGACCACGAACGAAACGCCTCCATGTACCTCTGTCCCCAGTCAGTCGACGCCCCTCCTCCCAACCAGCACCGCCTTCATCCATATATATACTTCTTCACTCCATCCTTCCACCTCTCTTTCGGTTTACATCTCCCTCTCTGTCCTTCCACCTCGCTCTCGTACACCCTCTTAGTCATTCTCTCGCTTCCCATATGTTCCATATGGCCGAACCATCTCAAGGTATTCCTTTTCACACTTTCCAACACATCTACCTCTACCTCTAGGGGAGGTGTGGTGGAGTGGTCTTGCCACTGGCCTGGTAATCCAAAGGTCCCGGGTTCAAATCCCGATGTATCAATGGGAAGATATTATTGGGATGGAATTTGTGCTGTACCTAGTAAGCAGATGCTTCTGACGAACCTGAGCCGACATCAAACCAGGACAGCCGCCCTGTTCACCTTAGTCTCTCCCCCACTCCTCGTGCAAGAAGCCTGCTAGCACGAACAGTACCAACCCCTCGCCCCCGTTCTAACCACTCCTCTCCCCGACCTGTACGTAGAGTCCCGCCACCACAGGTTTCCGGATTTACACCAGTGAGGAACGGTGCACGGCCAACGCAGAAAAGGTCTCATCTACCAGTCACAATGTCCAACAGATTTGAGATATTGGTAGAGATGGAAGACGAACCAGAAGAGACCAGGCTCGTTGGGGATTCCATCCTACGAGGACAGGTCGAAGAGTTCTGCGACAGAGTCCCAAATCAACGAAAAAGATTTTGCATCCCAGGAGCTGGACTGGACGACATTGTGGAAGCCTTCGAAGATACCACAAAGGATGCAAATGAAATACCCTTTTTGTCATCCATGCTGGTTCAAATGACGTCATGCGCACCAGATCCGAAGAGTTGATGGAGAAATATCGCAAGATGATCCAGCACTACAAAAACAAGTCAAGGAATATCATCATCTCAGGCATTCTCCCCAAGATTGACGCACCTGACAAATTCTACGACAAGGCTTTCAGCACAAATAGCCGACTAAAACATTTGTGTCTGAGGGAAGAAGTTGAATTCATCAACCTCTGGGACAACTTCTACAACCAGCCTACTCTGTTCCGCAAGGATGGCACTCATCTAAACCCTGTGGGTTCAGCACGCATGGGTCGTCTCCTACACGAAGCAGTCCGCAGCCATGGATCAAAAAACGCCATCCGAGAAGAAGCAGCAGTGACATAAATCATCCAACGCCAAGAAAAAAACAGAGGCAACCGAGGACCACCAGCGATACGGACCGAAGACAGCGAGGACCGAGGACAGCCATGAACATAAATGTAGATCCGACAAGAACCAAAAATATTATTAAAGAGCGTTCCGTGAGTTCTAAAATAACAAATTTAAAGGTTTTCTATGCAAACGCTCGTAGCATACGCAATAAATTTTCAGATTTAGAGGAGCTAGTGTTTACAGAAAATTATGATGTGATTGGCATAACAGAATCTTGGCTCAATACAGAAGATAGAGACTTTTTAGCAGAGTATTCACTTCCCGGTTATGTAATGTTTGAGAAAAGCCGAATAAATCGAAATGGAGGTGGCGTTTTACTTTATATCAAAGAAAGTCTTAACCCTACCCTCTTGTCAAAACCTCAAATTGTGAACGTCGACGCATCTTTTGTGCTAATAAAGAATAATAAAGGTACCAAAATAATACTTGCATTAATATACAGACCTCCAGCTCAATCAGTGCAAACTGACCGAGATATTTACGAACAAATTGCAGATGTAAGTAACTCGCAAGATACCGTAATTTTTGGTGACTTTAATTTACCTGTGACCAAGTGGGGCGATACTCTTACTTCACACTCCGGACATGACTTGTATACGAACTTGCAAGAGAGTTCGCTTTATCAATTTGTTGGAACGCCGACCCGTGGTAATAACGTTCTTGACATTGTACTTGCAACAAAAGAAGAATTAATAGAGAATTTGAATGTTGGTGATGAATTCAGTAACAGCGACCATCGTACGATAACTTTCACTTTAAAGTTTACTAGTAACGAACCAAATAGTAGCATCGAAAAAGTCCCTAATTTCAAGAAAGCAAACTTCCATAAACTTAGAGCTATGTTTAAAGAAACTGACTGGAGCTTTTTAATTCACAATAACGACATAAATACATCTTGGAAGTTATTCGAAGCCACTTACCTAAAAGCAGTGCAAGACTGCATACCATCGAAAACTCGGCGTCCAGGCCATAATAATAAGCCCAAATGGTGGAATAAAGATATTTCAAACTGCCTGCTTGCTAAAAAATTTGCTAATGATAGATTAATATCCTCACAAAATGACGAAGAACGGCTGAAATTTGTAGAGCTACGACGCAAAGCCAAAAAGTTAATTAAGCAAAGTAAAAAGACCTTAGAGTTACATATTGCGAAACAAAGTAAAACAAACCCAAAAGAATTCTATAGTTATATCAGAAAGAAAAAAGTTGTTACTTCAACTGTTGGACCGTTAGTCGATGAAAATGGAGAATACACCAAAGACGAAGAACAAATGAGTAATGCCCTCAATACCTTCTTTGCATCAGTTTTTACAACAGAAGACCTCAGTGATATCCCTACACCATCGCCGATTCAGATTGATAATTCAGATGTTCTAAGCAATATCACCGTTACAGAGAGAGAAGTATTGAATTGTTTAGATAAACTCAAGGTAAATAAAACGCCTGGACCTGATACAATCTCGCCTAGAGTTCTAAAGGAAGCTAAGGATGAGCTCTCTAAACCACTGACATTACTATTCAATAAATCCTTGCAGTCTGGAACTATGCCCGATCAGTGGAAGCTAGCCAACGTAACACCGATATTCAAAAAAGGCAGCAAATCCCTACCCAGTAACTATCGTCCAATTAGCTTAACCTCAGTTGTATGTAAAATGCTAGAAACGGTCATACGAGACAGACTCGTAAATCACTTAGAGGAAAATAACATACTTAAAGATACTCAACACGGCTTTCGTAAAAAACGTTCCTGTTTAACAAACCTCTTAGACTTCTTCCACGATATCCTCAACCTCTACGATGAGAGTAAAGCTGTAGATATTATATACCTTGATTTTCAAAAGGCCTTTGACAAAGTTCCCCACAAACGTTTACTGCTAAAACTAAAAGCGCATGGAATACAAGACGGTGTGTTGAAATGGATAGAAAATTGGCTCAGCGACAGAAAGCAAAGAGTAGTCATAAACGGTAAGGCATCAAAATGGACCAATGTAAGTAGCGGGGTACCCCAGGGATCGGTACTAGGACCAATTCTCTTTCTAATTTACATCAACGACATAGATGAGGGTCTCACCTGTACAATCTCAAAATTTGCTGACGATACAAAAATTGCAAATAGCGTACTCTCAAAAGAACAAGTTGACGATATGCAACACAATCTAGATAAATTGTCATGTTGGGCCCAAATTTGGCAAATGAGTTTCAATGCGGATAAATGTAAAGTACTACATATCGGATACCTAAATGAGAAAGCAAACTATTCAATGAATGGCACTCAGCTTAAGAATGTAAACAGAGAAACCGATCTGGGAGTAACAATATCGAGTAACCTAAAACCGAGTCAACAATGTTCAGAAGTTGTTAAGAAGGCAAACAAAATAATTGGCTTTATAGGCAGGTCATTTGAGCATAAATCCAAAGAAGTTATCCTAACCCTTTACAATTCATTAGTCCGCCCTCTTCTGGAATACTGCGTTCAATCCTGGTGCCCTTATTACCAAAAAGATATAAACAAGCTAGAACGAGTTCAACGTAGAGTTACCAAAATGATACCTAGCCTAAAGAACAAACCATACGAAGAGCGTCTTAGAGAATTAAATCTATTTCCTTTAACCCAGCGCAGATTAAGAGGTGACTTAATTCAAGTGTTCAAAATCATCAAAGGCATCGACAATATGAACTGTAGTAAGTACTTCACTATTGACCAATCTAATTACACGCGGGGAAACGGTTGCAAAATTATTGGTAAATCTTTTAACTCACACGAATCTAAGAATTTCTTCTTTAATCGAGTTGTCAACTTGTGGAATGGGCTTCCCCGAAACGTTATAGACTGCATCACCGTTGATTCATTTAAACTCCGCCTAGACAAATATCTCGCATCAAACCCGCGACTGACTGCGTTTGTAAATGAATAACTTTATTTTATCCCCCCCTCAGTTACTAACCCATCTGTCCCCTACTAACTTCCTAATCCTGCCACGGACATTAGTTCCAGGGCAGTAATTCCCTTTCCAATGTTCCCTTACCCACTCTAAACCACTGTTTGGACACTTGATCCTCAGTGTTTTGGAGGACAAGCAACCTAGAAGGGTCACTAGATCTGTTTTTGCTTGATTTCCTTTGTACTCCTTTGTAGTGCATTACCACAAGCCCACCGAAACGTCAATAAAATACCCTCATTGTTCCCTGATTAAATAGCACTGTATGAATATTCCCATATTCAAAATATGCTATAGGGATGCAATGCCTGGTGAGTTATCTGCTCAACAGGTGGCGTTGTGTGTGTGTAAGTGTGAGAGTCCGAGTGTAGGGGGTGAGAAAGTGAAGCACGGGAACGAGGTGGCTTCAGAGATGGGGTCGTTTCGGGCCATGAGTGAGCACCGTGCCTCATGTGAAGGCAAGATGGCAGGTGCTCGTTGTACTCTACGTGCTTCACATGTCTCACTCCCTAGACTGGAACAAGACCTCACGGGCTTCACTGTTCATTGTAAAGCGGTGAATGTTAAGGCTCCCAGCCTATGCCCGAGAGGAAGTAAGTTGGAATATAGAAAAAAAAAAAAAAAAAAAAAAAAAAAAACACCACACCTCCCTCTTACTTCCTTATTCGTCTGTCTATCCTTCCATGTAACTCCGCACGCACTTCTCAAGTAACTCAGTTCCACCCCTCTCACCCTTGGTCTGAGTCTCCACCAATGTCCTCTAAATATAGCTTAAAAAAAAAAAAAACAACATCGCGGTACAGAAGGGGTTAAGGGGGGTCACCTGCTTTTTGTCTCTTTCTCTCCTTTTCTCTCTTTCTCTGACTTGTATCCATTCGGCCCCATTCAGCCAACTGTTTTAAAACGTTTATCCCCATCCAGTTGTAGATTTATTCCTGGTGAGCGATAGCGAGCCAGCCTTGTATGGAGAAATCCGGCTTCGCCGGACACATTTTTCTATCGAAAAATTTACAAATAGACACATACCCCTACTATGAGGCTAGCCACGAGGCTTAGGGCAAGTAGTACGACGCCACACGTAACCCTTACCTCCAGCGATGAACAGCAACCAACCAGCCACCGTCGCCCCAGGCCAGAGGGGAAAGAGGCAGAATCGTACTCTAGAAAGTTCCCCACCACGTGGGACAACTCTTAGACTAGAGCTTCTGCATCAATAACAACACAGATTATCCCATCATAAGGATTGTACAAAGTAACCTAGCCCCGCAGTAGGCTACACACAGCCTCCTAAATAACTAAAAGGCAAAGCTGACCGCTGAAAACAAAAACAAACACAAAGGCGCGCGAGCCCAAAGAGGCCGCATGGTCGCCTAACACTGGTACCCTATTTTAAAACACTCCTGTGGATGTGTCAATGTGGACGCCAGTCCTAGCTAGTCTAAACCTATTCTAAAGTTCAGCATACAAGTTTATAATTAAAGTACTAATAATTGTCCTATTATTGCCTGGGATAGAAAATAGTTTGAAAGAAAAACTCAAGATAAAACAGGTCAAGGTTAGTTCATATATACATACAAGTCCCTGTAACAAGGGCACGTCCTAGCCCTGTTAAACAAGGAAGTGCATAGCGTTAACAACTGCATTGGTAGTTGAGGACACTCATTATCCATAATGTTTTAGTCTAAGAATGCATCTTTGCCGGTCAGTAAACCAGTCACACTTTATAGCATTGTATCCCTATAATCCAGGGGCAACAGTAAAGACATACTGTATATCCTTGTAGACTGAAATTATACTTCTTGATCAGTCAGTTATTTGTATTTTGTTTTTGTGTGTTCATTGTTTTCTGTTGTGTTGTCCCTATTCTGGCTCTGTCTGGTTCTGTCTTGAGTCGCTCCCCCCCCCCCCCCCTCTCTAAAAACAATATGAAAAGTGGGGATTGGGCCTGAGTATATAGATAGATAGATAGATAAATAAATAAATAGAACATAATACCCCCCTTAATATTAATAGCTTACCTCCCTCTCAGGTGTGGTGTTGGGTCGACAAGGTGGGATGATCCAGCAACTGTTTATACCTTTCTTCATGGGTGTTGGTGGCCCCGTCGGCAGCGGAGACCAAGCCATGCCCTGGATCCATATTAAAGACATCGTTGGCATCTTCATACACGCCATAGAAGCAGATAATGTGACGGGAGTAATCAATGGAGTCGCCCCGCAGATAATAACCAACAAGGATTTTGCCAAAGCGTTCGGTCAGGCGCTATGGAGGCCGTCGTTTTTGCCGCTGCCGACGTTTGTGTTGAATGTGCTGTTCAGCGAGGAGAGAGCCAAGATCATGACAGAGGGACAGAAGGTGGAGCCAAGAAAAGCTTTACAAACTGGCTATTCTTTTAAGTACCCAGACATAGCAGATGCAGCCAAAGAATTCTCAAAGTTAATATATGTAGATGATAACAGCACCTGGTGATTCATATTTTTTCACCAACCAACTTTACTTCTAAACTCAATTAATCTATCTATCTATTTACTCTGGCCCAATTCCCATTTTTTTTTTCTTTTTTAATGAAATCAACAAATACATGTGGCATTCCAAGGACTCAAACCTAGGATACTCACACCAAAATTCAGCACATGGCCTTCCTTAGGGACTCGGAGCTGTTCGGCCAGGTAGCTTAGGAAACTAAAACAACAACGGGTCTATCAGATGACCACTTTATTGTTTTATTCAAGCTAAAGCCACACAATTTTACTTCGCTTAAGGGGAGATGAGCCGGTTTTCTGGACCACTTTCTCCCTCATGTTTAGCCCCATTAGTTTTCAGATGTTAAGATGTTTGGCCCCTTAGTTAGTCAATTTTAAGACCTTTCGCCCCATTTCTTTGGCAATATTTAGACCTTTCGGGCTATTTAGGTGTCGATTTTTTCCCTGGTGAATTTGATTCATTTATCAAGAAGTGCACAATTTCTACAATTTCTGTCGTTTATCAGCTGTACTGTACTATAATAAAAAACAAAACATGGTCTTGGATGTTAATAAATTTGTTAAAACAGTTTTCCATATCAAGTGAATGACAATTTAATACTTAAGACGGTATCACACGAGCGCTTTTTCCCTCAATATTTATCCTCAACACTGGTCTGGCAGCTTTTGTATTAAACTTTTTATATAATTGTGTCTCCTAAATCATTCTATCGTCAGTCTAGTTTTTGTTACCAGTGCAAAATACTCCAGAAATGTTGCCAGAAAAATGTTGACCATGGATTGTTGAGTATAAAAGCTCTCGTGTGATACCGGCTTTAAGCCGGTATCACACGAGAGCTTTTATACTCAACATTCAATAATCAACATTTTTCTGGCAACATTTCTGGAATACTTTACACTGGTATCGGAAACTAGACTGGTGATAGATGAATTTAGATGACATAAATATTTGAAATATTGACCTCATAAGCTGCCAGACCAGTGTTGAGGATAAATGTTGAGGGAAAAGGCGCTCGTGTGATACCGGCTATACTGTAAATACATACAGTGCTATACTATCAAATAGGCTGTGTGAAAACTTACTATATTTCATTTCAATACAGTATATACATGAATCTCAACAACTTAAGGGGGGTCACAGGCTTCTTTTATCTTTCTCTCCTTTTCTCTCTTTCCCTGGCTTGTATCCATTCGGCCCCAATCAGCCAACTGTTTTAAGACGTTTATCCCCATCCAGGTGTCGATTTCTTCCTGGCGAGGGATAGCGAGCCAGCATTGTATGAAGAAATCCGGCTTCGCCGGAGAAATTTTTCTATCGAAAAATGTACAAATTTAGCTTGCTGTCTAAACAAATATATATATATATATGCTGGCTCACTGCCGCTCGCCAGGAAAATATTGACACCTGGATGTGGGTAAATGTCTTAAAACAGTAGGCTGAATGGGGCCGAATGGATACAAGCCAAAGAGAGAGGGATAGAGAGAGAAAAAAAAAAGCGAGGTGGGCCCCCTTAACTGAAATGCATGCTGAACACAGCAAACAAAATATTAATTGTATATATACTGTACTGTAAATGTTCTCCCTATTTATTTTCCAGCTACCGGTAATATTGTAATTATATTGTATAATAAAGTTTATGACAAAATAGAATGCTTTAGCATACTTTGCCTTTGAAATTATACACACCCACCATATGTAAATTAAAATGTAAAACTTGCAAAATAAACAAACCAACACTGGGACGATACAAGATAAATGCAAAAGAACTAATCAAAATCGCTATGTGGAAATAATATTCAGTGCTAGTTCTGTTGCATCTCCTCCTAAGAACAGTACACTCTATCTGTACATAGCATAATATTCAGTGCTAGTTCTGTTGCATCTCCTCCTAAGAACAGTACACTCTATCTGTACATAGCATAATATTCAGTGCTAGTTCTGTTGCATCTCCTCCTAAGAACAGTACACTCTATCTGTACATAGCATAATATTCAGTGCTAGTTCTGTTGCATCTCCTCCTAAGAACAGTACACTCTATCTGTACATAGCATAATATTCAGTGCTAGTTCTGTTGCATCTCCTCCTAAAAACAGTACACTCTATCTGTACATAGCATAATATTCAGTGCTAGTTCTGTTGCATCTCCTCCTAAGAACAGTACACTCTATCTGTACATAGCATAATATTCAGTGCTAGTTCTGTTGCATCTCTGGCTTGTATCTATTCGGCCCCATTCAGCCAACTGTTTTAGGATGTTTATCCCCATCCAGGTGTCAATTTCTTTGTATGGAGAAATCCGGCTTCGCCGGAGACATTTTTCTATCGAAAAATTTACAAATTTAGCTTGCTGTCAAAACAAAAATATATATATGATGGCTCGCTACCGCTCGCCAGGAAAATATTGACACCTGGATATATATGGGGGTAAATGTCTTAAAACAGTAGGCTGAATGGGGCCGAATGGATACAAGCCAAAGAGAGAGGGAGAGAAAGAGAATAAAAAATGCGAGGTGGACTCCCTCAAGTACAAAAGTAGTATCTTATCGTACTTACCGAAGACAGAATTATCTGGCTTGGAGAGTTGACCATATGGGCCGGCCTTAACCCCTTCTTTACCGGCTAAGTCTTTTATCATTTGTCCTGGCTACTATTAGACGATTTTATGCAGTTTAAAAAGGGTCTCCAGCAGCTAACAGGCTTCTAACTATCTCGCTTAACCCTTTGACTACCACAGATCCTTCATAAATGGCACCAAATCATCTATATATAGCTACAATAAAATAAAAGAGACGACGCCGGTACAGAAGGGGTTAAAAGAGTCCATATATAGTGCCGGGTTCCAAGTCGACCAAGATATCGCGGGGGACATAGTGTTGGTAGCTGGATCCCTCGTTGAAGTAGACGTTAATCCTCTCCAGCTGTAGTAAGTGGGGGGGACATAGTGCTGGTAGCTGGATCCCTCGTTGAAGTAGACGTTAATCCTCTCCAGCTGTAGTAAGTGCGGGGGACATAGTGTTGGTAGCTGGATCCCTCGTTGAAGTAGACGTTAATCCTCTCCAGGTGTAAGTGCGGGGGACATAGTGTTGGTAGCTGGATCCCTCGTTGAAGTAGACGTTAATCCTCTCCAGCTGTAGTAAGTGCGGGGGACATAGTGTTGGTAGCTGGATCCCTCATTGAAGTAGACGTTAATCCTCTCCAGGTGTAAGTGCGGGGGACATAGTGTTGGTAGCTGGATCCCTCGTTGAAGTAGACGTTAATCCTCTCCAGCTGTAGTAAGTGCGGGGGACATAGTGTTGGTAGCTGGATCCCTCGTTGAAGTAGACGTTAATCCTCTCCAGCTGTAGTAAGTGGGGGGGACATAGTGTTGGTAGCTGGATCCCTCGTTGAAGTAGACGTTAATCCTCTCCAGCTGTAGTAAGTGCGGGGGACATAGTGTTGGTAGCTGGATCCCTCGTTGAAGTAGACGTTAATCCTCTCCAGCTGTAGTAAGTGCGGGGGACATAGTGTTGGTAGCTGGATCCCTCGTTGAAGTAGACGTTAATCCTCTCCAGCTGTAGTAAGTGGGGGGGACATAGTGCTGGTAGCTGGATCCCTCGTTGAAGTAGACGTTAATCCTCTCCAGCTGTAGTAAGTGCGGGGGACATAGTGTTGGTAGCTGGATCCCTCGTTGAAGTAGACGTTAATCCTCTCCAGGTGTAAGTGCGGGGGACATAGTGTTGGTAGCTGGATCCCTCGTTGAAGTAGACGTTAATCCTCTCCAGCTGTAGTAAGTGCGGGGGACATAGTGTTGGTAGCTGGATCCCTCGTTGAAATAGACGTTAATCCTCTCCAGGTGTAAGTGCGGGGGACATAGTGTTGATAGCTGGATCCCTCGTTGAAGTAGACGTTAATCCTCTCCAGCTGTAGTAAGTGCGGGGGACATAGTGTTGGTAGCTGGATCCCTCGTTGAAGTAGACGTTAATCCTCTCCAGCTGTAGTAAGTGGGGGGGACATAGTGTTGGTAGCTGGATCCCTCGTTGAAGTAGACGTTAATCCTCTCCAGCTGTAGTAAGTGCGGGGGACATAGTGTTGGTAGCTGGATCCCTCGTTGAAGTAGACGTTAATCCTCTCCAGCTGTAGTAAGTGCGGGGGACATAGTGTTGGTAGCTGGATCCCTCGTTGAAGTAGACGTTAATCCTCTCCAGTTGTAGTAAGTGAGGGGGACATAGTGTTGGTAGCTGGATCCCTCGTTGAAGTAGATGTTAATCCTCTCCAGCTGTAGTAAGTGCGGGGGACATAGTGTTGGTAGCTGGATCCCTCGTTGAAGTAGATGTTAATCCTCTCCAGCTGTAGTAAGTGCGGGGGACATAGTGTTGGTAGCTGGATCCCTCGTTGAAGTAGATGTTAATCCTCTCCAGCTGTAGTAAGTGCGGGGGACATAGTGTTGGTAGCTGGATCCCTCGTTGAAGTAGACGTTAATTCTCTCCAGCTGTAGTAAGTGCGGGGGACATAGTGTTGGTAGCTGGATCCCTCGTTGAAGTAGATGTTAATCCTCTCCAGCTGTAGTAAGTGCGGGGGACATAGTGTTGGTAGCTGGATCCCTCGTTGAAGTAGACGTTAATCCTCTCCAGGTGTAAGTGCGGGGGACATAGTGTTGGTAGCTGGATCCCTCGTTGAAGTAGACGTTAATCCTCTCCAGCTGTAGTAAGTGCGGGGGACAGTGTTGGTAGCTGGATCCCTCATTGAAGTAGACGTTAATCCTCTCCAGGTGTAAGTGCGGGGGACATAGTGTTGGTAGCTGGATCCCTCGTTGAAGTAGACGTTAATCCTCTCCAGCTGTAGTAAGTGGGGGGGACATAGTGTTGGTAGCTGGATCCCTCGTTGAAGTAGACGTTAATCCTCTCCAGCTGTAGTAAGTGCGGGGGACATAGTGTTGGTAGCTGGATCCCTCGTTGAAGTAGACGTTAATCCTCTCCAGCTGTAGTAAGTGCGGGGGACATAGTGTTGGTAGCTGGATCCCTCGTTGAAGTAGACGTTAATCCTCTCCAGGTGTAAGTGCGGGGGACATAGTGTTGGTAGCTGGATCCCTCGTTGAAGTAGACGTTAATCCTCTCCAGCTGTAGTAAGTGGGGGGGACATAGTGCTGGTAGCTGGATCCCTCGTTGAAGTAGACGTTAATCCTCTCCAGCTGTAGTAAGTGCGGGGGACATAGTGTTGGTAGCTGGATCCCTCGTTGAAGTAGACGTTAATCCTCTCCAGGTGTAAGTGCGGGGGACATAGTGTTGGTAGCTGGATCCCTCGTTGAAGTAGACGTTAATCCTCTCCAGCTGTAGTAAGTGCGGGGGACATAGTGTTGGTAGCTGGATCCCTCGTTGAAATAGACGTTAATCCTCTCCAGGTGTAAGTGCGGGGGACATAGTGTTGATAGCTGGATCCCTCGTTGAAGTAGACGTTAATCCTCTCCAGCTGTAGTAAGTGCGGGGGACATAGTGTTGGTAGCTGGATCCCTCGTTGAAGTAGACGTTAATCCTCTCCAGCTGTAGTAAGTGGGGGGGACATAGTGTTGGTAGCTGGATCCCTCGTTGAAGTAGACGTTAATCCTCTCCAGCTGTAGTAAGTGCGGGGGACATAGTGTTGGTAGCTGGATCCCTCGTTGAAGTAGACGTTAATCCTCTCCAGCTGTAGTAAGTGCGGGGGACATAGTGTTGGTAGCTGGATCCCTCGTTGAAGTAGACGTTAATTCTCTCCAGCTGTAGTAAGTGCGGGGGACATAGTGTTGGTAGCTGGATCCCTCGTTGAAGTAGACGTTAATCCTCTCCAGCTGTAGTAAGTGCAGGGGACATAGTGTTGGTAGCTGGATCCCTCGTTGAAGTAGACGTTAATCCTCTCCAGCTGTAGTAAGTGCGGGGGACATAGTGTTGGTAGCTGGATCCCTCGTTGAAGTAGACGTTAATCCTCTCCAGCTGTAGTAAGTGCGGGGGACATAGTGTTGGTAGCTGGATCCCTCGTTGAAGTAGACGTTAATCCTCTCCAGTTGTAGTAAGTGAGGGGGACATAGTGTTGGTAGCTGGATCCCTCGTTGAAGTAGATGTTAATCCTCTCCAGCTGTAGTAAGTGCGGGGGACATAGTGTTGGTAGCTGGATCCCTCGTTGAAGTAGACGTTAATTCTCTCCAGCTGTAGTAAGTGCGGGGGACATATGTTGGTAGCTGGATCCCTCGTTGAAGTAGACGTTAATCCTCTCCAGCTGTAGTAAGTGCAGGGGACATAGTGTTGGTAGCTGGATCCCTCGTTGAAGTAGACGTTAATCCTCTCCAGCTGTAGTAAGTGCGGGGGACATAGTGTTGGTAGCTGGATCCCTCGTTGAAGTAGACGTTAATCCTCTCCAGCTGTAGTAAGTGCGGGGGACATAGTGTTGGTAGCTGGATCCCTCGTTGAAGTAGACGTTAATCCTCTCCAGTTGTAGTAAGTGAGGGGGACATAGTGTTGGTAGCTGGATCCCTCGTTGAAGTAGATGTTAATCCTCTCCAGCTGTAGTAAGTGCGGGGGACATAGTGTTGGTAGCTGGATCCCTCGTTGAAGTAGATGTTAATCCTCTCCAGCTGTAGTAAGTGCGGGGGACATAGTGTTGGTAGGTGGATTCCTCGTTGAAGTAGATGTTAATCCTCTCCAGCTGTAGTAAGTGCGGGGGACATAGTGTTGGTAGCTGGATCCCTCGTTGAAGTAGACGTTAATTCTCTCCAGCTGTAGTAAGTGCGGGGGACATAGTGTTGGTAGCTGGATCCCTCGTTGAAGTAGACGTTAATCCTCTCCAGCTGTAGTAAGTGCAAGGGACATAGTGTTGGTAGCTGGATCCCTCGTTGAAGTAGACGTTAATCCTCTCCAGCTGTAGTTCTTCAATGTCGCGGGTCACTTGATGGTACTGGCCGTTGGGGTCGATGCCATGCTCGTCACTAATGATCTCCCAGAACTGTTGGGAAAAATGTAGTTTTAGTCATCAATATCCTTTGAGACTGTCTCGATAAATAGAAAATAAAACTAATAATAATAATAATGATAACAATAATAATAATAATAATAATCAACAGGGCTGACCTTTGAATCGGTACTGGCTCAGAAACGTTAGTAGGAGTGAAAGATTAGAGTAGAAGGATAGTTTAAGGGACATTTTTTTTTTTTTATAGACCTACCCCTCACTTCCTCCCCCCTCCCTCTCACCGCCGCTGCTCCCCCCCCCCCCCCCCTTTACCCATTTATCTTCCTCCACATCTTTTCTAGTATCTTCTTCATCATCTCTATGTCTTGTGTTTCCATCTCTTGTGTTAACCCCAACAGTGCCCCTACCCCTCTATCGTCTCTCTGCTTTACCTCCTCCCACCCCCTCTCCCCAACTTTATGCCTCATGTATCCCTCCAACTCGTCTCTCTTCTCATCATATCTTGTACATTCTGTTATTATATGCTCTACATCCTCTACTATTGGGTCTCCTCCCATTTCGCATTGATTGCAGTGCGGTCCCATTCCATTCCACCTCCTTGTTCTTTCATTCGTCTCTAGCGATCCTGTCCTTGCTTTAAACAACAGTTTAGATCCCCATCCTCCATCATAGAAAAGTTCTCTAGCTGGTTTCTCTTTCTCTCTGTAATACGACAGCGTGGCTTTGTTTTCTACCCCTTCCCTCCATTTCCTTCTTCCCTCCTCTTTTATCCCTTTCTCTATCTCTCTGATACATCCTCTCCCATTTTCAATTATTTCCCAATCCTCCATGCCATTCCGTTTACTAAATTCCCCTCCCACATGGTCCTGTATTATATTTATCCTTTTCAGCCTTCTTTTACATTCCTTGTTCCATTTACTTCCCTCGCTCGCCCATCTGTATACCTTCTTTGGCCACCTATTTTCCTCCATCCCCTCTAACCTCACTTTGTACTTCCCTTTAGCTTTCCCTATCCTTTCTTCAAACGTACTCCACCCTATTTCTCCTCGGATTACTTCCTGTGCTACGTATTTATTCGCCCATAATCCCGTCCTTCCGATTTATTCTGTATCGTTTCTAATTTTCTCGTTTCTGCCTTTGTCGTTTCCACCGCCTCCATACCATACATAATCGCAGGTACTCCCAGTCCTTTCCACAGCCCTCGCACTATTTCATAGCTATTCGCTCTTAATCTTGTCGCGCTCCATAATCTTCCATGCCATTGTTGCATTTGTCCAATCTTTTCGCTTTTTGCCTTTTCAAACCCTTTCTCTGTCATTTTTACCCCCAGGTATTTATATTCTCTTGTCTTCTTCATTCTGCTTCCTTCTACTATCCATTCCTCATCCTCTTGGAGCTGTCCATTAATTTTCATTACTTGGCTCTTTTCTTTACTGAATCTTACTTCTAATTCCTCCCCGAATCTTGTTGCTTCCTCTAGCAGTCTCTGCAACCCTCTTCCTGTTTCTGCCATCAGGACTACATCGTCAGCAAATAGGAGCACCCCCAGTCTTTCCTTGTTTTTCTATATCACCTCCCCCACTCTCTTTATTCTCTGTGTCATTTCTTCCATATAGAGCGCAAATAGTAGCGGCGATAGTACACACCCCTGCCTTACTCCCCTCTTGCTTTCTACCCATCCCGTTTCTATATTTCCTAGAACATACTTCGCCTGTGTGCTCTGGTACATCGATGTTATGATGTTGATATACTTTTCTGGTATTCCACTCCTTGCCATTATTTTCCACAGCAGCTCCCTATTTACTCTATCATATGCTTTTTCTATATCTAAAAATGCACAGTATCCTGTTCTCTTCCCTCTTTTCAATTTCCCTACCACTTCGTTTAGTATATCAATATTTGTTGTCCCCCTCCTGTCTCTTCTGAACCCGTTTTGTTCGTCACTTATTATTTCGTTTCTCTCTATGGCTCTATTCATCCTTTCCTTCAATATCCCGCAGAAGAGTTTCCCTATTGTATTTGTTACCGTCACTGGCCTGTAGCTTTTCATTTCCTTTTTACTCTTGTATCCTCCCTCCTTTGTGCAATAGTGTACTCTCGCTTCATTCCATCTTTCTGGGATGCTCTCATTTCTCAATACCTCGTTAAACATTTTCCTCAGCCTTCTTTCCATTTCTTATTCTTCCTTGCGGCGGTTGATTCAAACGACTGACGTAGATGTTGAATGGAGACTATTATACTAATAGGAAACATCGTCAATGATTCCAGGGCCCCTACTAAATATTAGGTTTTCTCTACTTTTCTTTGGGAATCAAACCTATAATATAGGATGGAAATGGAAAGGGAACTCACAATCGAAGAAGTAAGGAGAGGGATTAAAGCTCTAAAAAGAGGAAAGGCGACTGGCCCGGATGGGATTCCAAATTAAATGTACATGGAGCCCCCCTCCATGTACATTTAATTTGGAATCCCATTCGGGCTGGTCGCCTTTCCTCTCTTTAGAGCTTTAATCCCTCTCCTTACTTCTTCAATTGTGAGTTCCCTTTCCATTTCCATCCTATATTATAGGTTTGATTCCCAAAGGGAAGTAGAGAAAACCTAATATTTAGTAGGGGCCCTGGAATCATTGACGATGTTGCCTATTAGTATAATAGTCTCCATTCAACATCCACGTCAGTCGTTTGAATCATCCGCCGCGAGGAAGAATAAGAGTCATCTTCATAAGTGCAATGCTACTTCTCTTATGGAATCGTCACAGATTGGGTACCCACTATGAAAAAACTTTGTATAAAATAAGAGAACAAAAAAGGGAAAAAAATTCCCATCTTAACACTGTTAATCACAAGCTTCCCACATTCGGTAGATTTTCTTGCGTTGTGGCTTCTCAGCGCCTCTCGCCAAGCACAACGATTCGTCCTTCAATGATATATCAAGATAACTCAAAAATATCAACGAATGGGAAGGGGATGGCTGGGAGGGACGTCGTCGTCAATGATTCCGGGGCCCCTACTAAATATTAGGTTTTCTCTACTTCCCTTTCGGAATCAAACCTATAATTTAATAGTGGCCCCTCCATCATTGACGATGTTGCCTGAATTCCAAGACTGGAGGGGGACATTCATAGTAGTATTAACCCTTATTTAGCGGGCTAGGTGGTCTATTTGACCGTAGCGCCCAGCGGGGTGTTTTTACCCTAAATAAGGTTGTTTATGTGATCATTTTCATGCCTAAATAAGACCCAGAGCGTAAAACAAGTATCTATCCCTGAAAGGGCATAAACAGAGCTTTCCAATGACACCCCAACCATCCTTGTACGACCACTGGTTCTCTTGCAACGATCGCGCAACACGAGTGCAAAAACCATGTAATTAGGTACTTTCCCTACATAATTCCCTGTGTAGCGAGGGCGAGAGGGTGGAGGAGGGTGGGATTCATGTCAGTAGGTCCACCGCGGTGGTCTGGAGCAGTCATACGCTTGCTACGCTCCTCCCACCACTCATCTCTCTCTCTCAGCAACATTACGTGGTGAAAATGGCACACAAAATAAGTTGTGAACCGCCACTTAGTCCATATTTATTTCACACGACATAAGTTGCGCGCCGCCAATTAAGGGTTAAAACTCCTCATAACCGTATGGTTAAGTCAAGAAACCTCATAACAGGAAAAGCTATTTGTATAATTATGTAGTTGTGCTTACAACACAGTTAAAAAATATTGACAGAGGGAGAGCAGTGCGTTGCTTCAAAGAAGCCTGCTCCAACAACAGAGTGCTCATACATGAGGTGTGTTTGTTGTATTGGGTGAGAGAGTTAAAAGCATAACTCTTCATTCCCTTGGGCCGGAACCGATGCTGAGCTCAGCTCGGTTACCGGCATAGTCATATTGACAAATATCAAACATACTGAAACTAGTGTAGCTAGCCAGGAACATATCGGAGTCGCCATCTGATGTCTATCGATCTCCTGAGTCTAGTGCGACTAGCCTGGAAACTTGAAAATTATATAAACTGTAGGGCAAATATTTCTTTATTATTCATAAAAACAACATAAGTTGGACAGTTAGAATGGAAATATTTATAGAGTCCTTTAGGACCTATTGTAATCTAGTGTCACCCACTTTTCATAATCTAGTGCCACTAGCAAGGAAAACTGAACGTAACATATACAGTATAATGAACAGTAGTGTAACACAATCTTTAATTATTCGTAAACTACATGAGCTTTAATTAAGCTTTGCAAACTTAAAATAAATACATCAGGTTTAATAATTAAACAAATTTTCCCGAGCTTCTTAGCTCGTGCATATCTAATTGGGCTTGGCCCGGCGTAAATAATGCCTAGCTTGCCCTGCATTAACTTGTAATCCTGTGGAAGGGGTTTCATCTCTTGTACTGGGATCCAGATACCCCCCCCCCCTTTTCTTAAGCCCCTATTGGGCATCCACATCACAGTACTAACGGCTGGAATTACAAGTAAAACAACAAAAGGAGTGTGCCCATGTGCAGACTATAAGAAAAAAGGGGCTGGGCCGTAAAAGAAATTGAGTTTGTAACCAAAAAAGGGAACAATTACATGCAAAGAAAAAAGTCTGCACCGAGGGCGCCTCCTGTGACTACCACATCCTCTGCCCACTCGGTGTGGAGCGAGGACACGTAGGATCCTGGAAAAAACTTAGAGGGCTAGAACAACAACTGGCTATATCAGTTAGTCCGCCGGGGAATGTCGAAAATTGTCTAGTCTAAGAGGATCGAACAAGATACTTGGGGGGACATGAGCCGTAAGACCGGAATGGCCCCGACCCCGGCTTCCCCTGGCGGTAAAAGTACCTCAGTCTGAACTGTTTTGCCACATACCACTAAAAAATCGTTCATGATTACTTAAGAGGTCAGAGAAAGTTCCGGTTCAGCGCGGCTGGCCATATATTAAGGAGGGACAGGCGTTTAGTGTAAGCCGGAGGGAAAACAAGGAGCCTGGGATTGAAGGGGAAAACTGTCACTTTTGAAGAGTGATTGTTGGCGGCAATTACAGAAAAATTTAAGAGAGCTGATATGTTTGAGAGATCTCTGGTGCATAAGGACTGCTAACAGCGTTAAGTTATCGCTAGGCTTTACTGAAAGTATAAGCCTAAGTAACGAAAAGCGCACGCTTTTGCCAGATCAATATAAGCCGCTCTACTGGCCGTGTGTACTGTAAGGAGAACGTGGCTGTAATTTCATATGGAACAAATTAAGGGCGAGAGAGCCCATAACGGTTTTCATCTGTCTCATTTAAGAAGAAAAGTGGGGGGAGAGTAAATAACTGAGTTGGCTTTAAGAGGTTATCGTAAAAGTGAGGACCTGCCGTTAAGCTGTCCCTGACCCTGGTAAAACGTCTCGGTACGTGCGCACAGCTCGAATAAGCATATGTAAAGAGGAAGAAGTCCTCTCTAATATTAGAGATGGGGATAAGATCCCGCTGGGACGAACTTCTAGCCCCCCGCGGCGGGACTCTTCCCAAAAAGGGACCACCCCAACAAGGCCTGCTGAGGGCTTAAAATTGCGTAATCATGAAGTGAGCTTAGCGAGTGAATACTGATTCGCGTTGTACCGCACGTAAAGAGAGGGACATCCTGGGGAATTGACAAGGGTAACTGTAGTAGAGACCCCTGAGGATACCGTCCTCCAACCCATCTAGATGTACTGACTAGTAGGACATCACCCTAAAGACCTACTGGTAGCCGCCTTCCGGCAGACGGTTGACGGGCTTATAACCCAAGTAAGTGTGAGAGAGGCGGCCCTTCCTGGTGTGTGTCTGTCGCCGGGTTACGGCGTACGCACACCAGACCTGGGCCGGGGATTGTGTGTGTCCTGTGTAATTACTAGGTATCACATCCCTTACGCAGAGGGTTGTATCATTCTGTTATGTGACGCCAGGTGAGGCAAAGTCGCGTGACTTTCTTTCTGGCGAGCACATTGCGGTGACCGGCGTAGGCCGGTCGCGCCGAAGAGATAAGGTGGCGTAGCCACCCTTAGGAAGTAACACCTCATCGAACCTCGGAACCTCATTGCAGTAGCATTGCCGAGGGAGAGAGGGGGACGGAGGGAGGACACACGACCCATTCCTTAAAGCATTTTATTTGAAATGTACTGGAGAGTGGGCGGGGAAACTGTTCGTTGGCCGCTTAGAGCCTTCGGGGAGACCTGATGGGGGTTCCCTACATTCAATATCCTCCTTACCTCCCCATCTCCCTATCTAGCTAATCATGAGCTTCGTGGTGGAGACCAGAGAGAACCAAATCCTATAATAAGCATTCATAGGTCCCCTGAGCCATACCGAGTCTGAGGAGCTGCTGTGACCTGACTGCCTCAAATAAGGCTGTCCGGATTTCTTGAGGAGCAAAGAGGGGCAAAGGAAAAACCTCTGTAGTTAATTGAGGGGTGATGACAAATTAAGAATAGGGAGGGGTACCCCTCCTGGTTGTTGTATTAGCCAGTCAAACTCGGTAATGGAGGTGAAACTGGGGACAGAAGGTTAGATGGAAAAACTATCGCAAATTGTGGGAGTTCCTGATCCCACGTTACCCATGGTCCATCGCCCATCCCACCTAGAATTGGGTGAGGTGGGAAATCGACCGGAGGTAAGTACCTGACCGCTTATCCGGCGGGTATTCCGGGTATGTGTTGTCCCGCCGCAATATTGTTTCCTGACCCTGACAACTAGCGTTCAAGTGAAAATATTTTGATTTTCCGGCATAGGGACAAGGGAGATACTTAGGAAACAACATTGGATACAAACTGAGATGATCGATTGTACTACTATCGAGTCGATCTGATAAACAACCCCTGGGACTGATGCTACCAAGATCGCCCATCCGTTCGTGGTATGTAGACCGGGAGATAGTGAACTCCGGCGGGTTAAAAGTCCCTAGAGTTTCATAGTGAGAGCCATTCTGCCCCTCACCCCACCGGTCCTACTTTATCGAAAGAGATGAGGATCCTCCCTCACTTTCAATATTCAAGTGGGATTGAAAACTAGAGGTCATTGAGTAAGGAACTTAGGCCTCTGACTTAACATCCACTTTTGGCCTTACTGACTCCGTCATGATTTTTTCGTAATTATGCCTAACACGGGGCGAAGCGCCGGGAGGGCTGGTATGATTAAACAAAACGAGACTTTAATCCAAGGAATCAGTGAGAAAAGGTCTACTAGGTATACCGTGTACACCATTGCCAACTCAAATCAGAAGGGTTAGACTAATCCTAGATCGCCAACCCTTAGGGATCAGCCAATTATACATAGTGGTTTGGGGTGAACCTGAACCGTTTTCACGGGGCCTGGCACTTACTATAAAACTACCTAGATACAATACAAAAATATTTGTAAAAAGTGTGACCATAAGCATAGGCCGCTCTTTATACAGAACGTCTTATTGTGAACACCATACACAAAGGAACATGTCTGTTAATAGTTTTTTTTTTAAACGGGATGTGCATCCCCATCTATGTCTCCGTAAAACGGTCCTCAGAATTCGTACTGTAGAGTTATGTCGTTTGTCCTATTTTGTTTTTTGGATGAGAGTCGCCTCGCCGGCTGAGGTTCAGTCAAAACAAACGAGCCGACCCGCCGGCCTAAGTGCTTGACAATTATGAGCCGTATGACTAGCTTAAGTAATCGCAGGAACCATTAACCGAGATACTGATCGACTATTCTTAACTTAGATTTTTTAAGGATAGAACATTTATGAGCCGTATGACTGGCTTAAGTAATCGGAGGAACCATTAACCAAGATACTGATCGACTTTTCTTAACTTAGATTTTTTGAAGGAAAGAAAATTTGACTTACCCTAGCCGGAGACCTAGGTTCCGTTACTGGGGAGTGTCCATCTAGAACGTTGTCCGGCGACGCCTGGAGGGTTCTTGTATTGGGGGGGGGGGGGGGGGGGGGGTGCATGGGGGCTGAGTCATAACCAATGGCTAATTGCTCAGCTAAGTAGTGAGTACTGATTGCCTAGATGCAGCGTTATCCCTGATTCTGGGGAATTTTTTGTTTTGAAAGTTAGTAATCTGTAAACAATTCCCATACTGTGGGCATTTAGGTATCTATCGATCATGGCTGCCAGGCCCGATTGATCTATACAAAAAAACTCGCCCAATCCGCACCAGGATCTATGCCCACCGGGCATTGCTGGGAATTCCAGAGACAAACTTAGATGCAGCCTGTCGTAATCTTAGAGAGCAAGTAATTCAAATGTTAAGATGCAAAAATTTGGGGGTTCCGTGTGGGGGCAAAAGTAAAATTTTTGACTAAACCACTGACCCCCCCCCCCCTCCTTTTCTCCCTGCCGTGCTGATCTGGAAAAAAAATCCAGGAATCAATGCTCATAAGGATAACCGGAGAGGAGTTAATCACATGCTAGTATAAGTCCGCCGGAAAGTTGGAAAAACTCACTATTAGTCTAACCTTCGATCGGACCTGAGTCTGTCAAATATTGGAATTATTTGGTGTAGAAAAAGCCTACCTGTGACTAGCGTCACTGGCCCAAAAACCGTGTAGATTATAGCATATAATCTGACCTTCGGAACTGGATCGCCGCAGGGCGATGAAGCCGGAGGTCCTGGGTATATAGACTCCCTCACCCTGGCGGACTCGCTGAGCGATTAGCCCTTTTATATGACCCGAGGTTACCCGTGAAATGGGCTCGTGTCGTATTTCAGAGAGGGCAAGTCTTATTGCTCGGCTAACAAACTGGGTAAATTCCCTTGGAGGACCGAGTACAGGGGCTTTTCACTAATATATATCATGATTACATTACGTATGATATTTACTTAAGTAAAAATATAATTTGTATTTATAAAATTTATATTAAATTATATACTTAATTACTTTAATAAGTAGCACTTCCCGTCGGGAGGCATGTAGGAAAGTCCACACGCCGTGACATACGGAGGGTTTTTCAACTATTCGTAAAGTAGAACCCGGCAGCCCTGCTAAGTAAAGAAAACTGCCGGAAAACCCATCCACAATTGTGCAGAGGCATCGACTTCACTCAGATGCCAAACTTATGACCGGAGTCATCAGGCCAGTTGGCGGCGGATATCTGCGTGCAAAAGAAAAAATGCTAGCAGGCACCGGAACGTGTACCTAGCCGCCGTAAAAGACGGGGTAAACACCACAAAGGGCCGTTCCCACAGAAGACGGAGTGCCATCCTATGACAAGAGTCATTGTTTAGGCCAGTTGGCGGCAGGTATCTGCGCGCTTTTTATGAAAAATTGCTAGCAGGTGCCGGTACGTTTACGCCTAGCCGCCGTGAATGACGGGGTAAACACAACAAACTGGCCGGGCGGCACGCCAAAATCTTTTTCCTTGCCGGACATCCCTCCTTCCGCCGGCCATACCAGGTCGCCGGAAGAAGGGAAAAACCACAAAGATCCCAAGATAGGGGAGGAAGACGAACACAACCCCACGCCGGCACTGAACGGTCTCGGAACAGGGCCCGGCGGGGCCAGAGAGGAGTTCACTCGGTGAAAAGCACAACAACGAGAAAAAAAACACCCTTACTCTCAAACCAACCCTGACGTAAGGACGTCTCCTTGGACTCCCGGGAAGTGTGCAACACTAACCCTCAGGGAGTGCAAGAAAAAGGGGACACAAAATCATTCACATAGGCTATAGAGAAAAATTAATAGATCCCCCCCAAAAGCTAACCTAAAGGCTTAATCATGAGAAAATAATTTTCAAAATGAAAAAACACGAAAGAGCAGCGAAAGCAGGGCAAAAGGCTCCGAGAAAACCCCCAAATGGGACCTCTCAGCAAACACGGATGCCAGAAGGTCCCACAACCACGTGTGACAACCGTAACCCGGCGCGTCTGCTAAAAGACAAAGACGGGGTCCCAAGACCCAAAGTTGAACTAAGGAACAGCTAGCGATGAATAAAAGCCTCGTAACTAAAGGGAAAGCAAAAGAACTAACAAAGGCTCAGGGAAAGCCCCCAAACGGGACTTCCCGGCAGACACAGAACGCCGGAAGGTCCCACAACCACGTGTGACAACCGTAACCCAGCGCGTCTGCTAAAAAGACAAAGACGGGGTCCCAAGACCCACAGCTGGACAAAGGAACAGCTATCGAAGAATAAAAGAGCCTCCTAACTAAAGGAAAAGCAAAAACTAAGGCGCATAGCAACAATGAAAACCACGCGCGTGGTAACAAGAATGAACACAAGTAAGCGCCTGAAAGTACCCTAATTTTAACACTTCCTGCGGGCCACTAATAACACAACCCGTGCTAGCTAGTCTAAACCCTGCTCACTATCTCCCAGATATACACAAATGAGAAAAGACTCACTAGAGGAGAGCGAGCGACGAATGAAGCCGGAGCGCGGGGCACTAGTGTTGTCAGCAGGCCCGCGAGGAAGAGAAGGACGAATCGTTGCGCTTGGCGAGAGGCGGTAAGAAGCCACAACGCAAGAAAATCCACCGAATGTGGGAAGCTTGTGATTAACAGTGTTAAGATGGGAATTCTTTTTCCCTTTTTTGTTCTCTTATTTTTTTACGAAGTTTTTTCGTAGTGGGTACCCAATCTGTGACGATTCCATAAGAGAAGTAGCGTTGCACTTATGAAGATGACTCTTATTCTTCCTTGCGGCGGTTGATTCAAACGACTGATGTGGATGTTGAATGGAGACTATTATACTAATAGGCAACATCGTCAATGATGGAGGGGCCACTATTAAATATATATCTTCTTCCGGTAGTCTTCTCTCTCTCATTTCCAAGTTCCATTCCCTCCCCTCCCCTTGTTCATTTACCCCCCATATTTCCTCCCAGTATCGTTTTATTTCACTTTTTATTTCTTCCTCCGTCTTTATTATTCTATATATCTCCCACTATTAGTTCTACGTTTTCTTCCTCTCTACAGTTCCCACCTCTTAACATCCTATACCATTCCTTTTGTCCCTCCTTCCCCTTGTTTCTGATCTTTTCTACTTCATCTTTCTCGTGTTTAATCATTACCTCTTGTATTAGTATTTTTACCTTCTTTTTTTCTTTGTATGTCCTCACCGTTTGTATTACCTCTTTCCCTCTCTCTGCCTTCCCTTCTATTTCTCTCTATTATCCTTCTCCTTTCTCTGTTTGCATTCCTTCTTTCACATCTTGCTTGCTTTATTTCCCTATTCCACCATGGGTTTTTTTTTCTTTTTCCTATCCATCTTCTTATTCTTCCTATGCTTCTTTCTGCCGCTCTATTTATGTCCATCATCAACTCTAGGTCCATTTCTTCTATGCTTCCCTCTCTTCTTTCCCCGATTCCTTCAAGGTATATTTTGTATTCCATCCATCTTTCACTTTTTAGGTTCCATCTATTTATCCTCCTCCTCGTGTTTCCCTTGCTTTTCCATTCTTTTATGTAGTTTATCACCATGAGCCTGTGGTCGCTTTGTATCCCCACTTTATTTTCCTCATCTATCCACATGCTTTGGATCTCTTCCCTTGCTCTTCCATTTGCTAGAATTAAGTCTATCGCCGATCTTTTACCTTCTCCGTGTCTTTCCCATGTCGCCTTTCCTTCTCCCATTGTTTGGTTCAGTATTTCTATGTAATATTCTTCCGCAAATTGGATCAGGTTTTCTCCATTCCCGTTTATCCTTTCCCCTAGTATCCCTATGTGTACATTCATGTCTCCCATTATTATTATCTCTTCATCCTCTATACCCCTTACCATTTTTTGTATTCCTTGGTACTTTACTCTGTTTTCTTCTCGTTCCCTTCTCCCCCCTTCCACCGTGAAATACCCTATTATTACTGTTATTTTTTCTTCCCTTCCATTATTCATCCTCGCAAGCGACACTCCCATTATATCCTCCATTTCTTTTGTTTCCCCACCCTTTAGTTTCTCTATTTTCCAGTTTGAGTTGTTCCTAATCATTATCCCTACCCTTCCCCCTTTCTTTTCTGATTTCTCCCTCCCTCTGAGGTTGGTGTGGGCACTCAGATCAGAGGAAGGTATTGAGGGATAAGCCTTTACAATGGCACCTCGTAGCTACATTCTACTTTTCTTATTTTTTCTGAAGAGTGTAGAGAGGGGAGAAGGGGTGTTGGAGAGAGAAGAAGCAGCTGGAGTGGCTTTGTTATGTGTGATTAGTCTGTATACGTTGTCAGGGTGTCCCCTGACTGGGTGCGAGCATGTGAAACATGCTAGGACGTACTACCACACCCACTAAATCTCCGCCGTGGCAGGGATTCGATCCCGGGTCTTGCAGATTCACATGTGAGCATGCTCAACGCTCGACCACCGCGCTCTGTAGTGTCTGTGGCAGTCTTCTTCTTCTTTTTAATGTTGAAGGGTAGTAAAACAATGTAGCTTATGTTACCCTACCCAGGTGGAAATAATCTAAGGGAAGATAAATCCGCAGTGGCCTCCCAGTAAGGAGGCTCAAATGTCAGGAGCGGGGCCCACACACGGGAACCCCGAAGAAAACCGAGGATTTGCCAACACCAGAGCCAGCCAGCGCGGATACAGCGTCCCTCAACCGTATAGAGCAGTGGTTAACTTTTCTTAGCAACGACCCAATATCCTGGCCAAAATGTACTATGCCGACCCATTGCCTAAATTCCATGTAAGACCTTAACTTTTTGTTTTGTAAACGCTAATATAACCCATTCAGTATGATTGCATTTTTAAGTCTGGCTACCACCAAGTGGTTATAATATATTCAGTGACAGAGCAGCTCTAGCTTTAATTTCAGTGCAGTGACTAATCTTACGTTTAGGCTGCTGGCAGCTATGTTTAACACAGCTAGATCTCCTGTTTCACCACCTGGCCTCCCTTGCTGATCCTTTCAATGCCTCACCAATATTGAGGGCAACCCCAGTCTACCCTCCAAAACATCATCTCTTTTTATCATTACACTATACCACAAACACATCACATACTACACTACCTTTTCTAAAATCTAAACAAAAATGAAAACAAATATGAATAACATAGGACCCGCCTCGGATTTGTCCAGCTCTCCAACCCAAGAATTGGCAAACTTTCTCAGTCTTTGGTTAAAAAGGCAATAAGTGAATAAAATATTGCGTAAATGTAATAACATTTGGATTTTCAATACAAGGAAATAATAATTAACATTAACGAAAAATATCATAATGGCATTTTGTTACCTGAAAAATATATATATGTTTAAGAAATTCTGTCGATATGACATACAAGAAAATGTATGTCCATGTTTTAATATTACTTAACAAAAATCAAAATAGGATTATGCAATATATATTTTTAGCTTCTTCACTCCAAAGCTCAAATTAGGTTGAATATTGTCAGAGACACAGAATTAATGAAGACGTTTTGAGACTGTCCTCTGAGTGAACAAGTCAACAATTAATAATTAATCAAATATGAGAGCCCTGACACTGCATTAACTTAACTAGCTTCTCAAATTGGGGGGATTGTGATGACAGTCAGCATCTTGGGTCATGCTTTGGTTGCAAATGGTTTCGGTACTTTGACTTCGTGACCGTGAGTGCTGAAAATCGTGAAAAATGCGGCATGATCCTCAAGGTCCAGCAGCTAGTGAAAAACACTAATACACAAATATCAAACTAAATAAAAAATCGACGACAATTCACGAATCGATCACGTATCCCACCTTCCCACTCGAGCAGTTGAAACCATGGAGGTATGGTTGAAACATACGTCACACTTTAACACCGCCTCCAGGGTTGCCATGGTCTGTGCATTTTTTAACTATTCATAAAGTTCTTCCTGGATGAAATATCTCATGAGAGTGTGGTAAATCATCCTAAATGTGCATTTGAGATCCACAAGTACATACATTCTCATTTTTACTGCATACTATCGTTACCATCGTCATTTAATAATATTTTAATGTCTTTATTTACTATCACCATCTTTGACATTTATGGAATGTCAATGAGTGAGATTTGCTTAACCTGACAAGCGCGATATAGACGTAGGTGCTAGGGTAGTTATTTGTGCATTTCTAGCCCTGGATTCTGACAGAATTCGTTATATTTACAATATAAACCATTATTTGTTTTCGGTATGCTTTTATTTTACATATATGATGTATATATGAACCTTCAAGAGTGCTAAAATAAGTGGGAAAAGCATTTGGGTGGTGAAAAACGAAGATATTGGCCACCCGGTCATAATCTCAGGCGAGAGAGAGAGACAGGCAGCCCTCCCCTCTCGCTGTCTGGGAGTCAACTGAGACGAGCGAGGCGGTGTGTGCCGGTGTCTGGGTGTTGCATAACGATCTTTTATGCAACCCACTTGTGCTACATTATCGCGGGAGAAAAATAACCGATAAATGATGATAATAAGAGGAAAAATAGGTGATAATTGAGGAGGGGAGGGAGGGGGGAATAAGGTGGGGAAGGAGGGGAGGGGGGTGGGTGAGATTTACATGGATGAGTACTGGAGGGGAATTATCTCACCTAGAGACAAATTCCTTTGTTTTGATAGGCCCTTTTTTTTTATGGAAGGCTTTTTTTATGGTCCTGCTTCCGTGAGGCCTATCGCGTTCCCTATAGGAAGCCTTCCGTGAGGCCTATCGCGCTTGCCGGGTTAATAATGCACTGGCCATGGTTAACAGAGTTACAGCTAACTGCTAAATGTTTGCAGGAGAACCGTTAAATGACAAAATGTGCCCTCCACCGTAATTAATTCCCTCCCTCCATCCACCTCCTAGATACCAACGATTAAATTTAACCCCTTCTTTACCGGCGACGTCTTTTTTATTATATTCTACCTATATTTAGACTATTTGATGCAGTTTAAGAAGGATCCATGGTAGTAAAAACTATTAAATGAGTTAGTTCTAAGCTTGTTAATAGCTGCAGGCCCTTTTTAAACCTTATACAATCGTGTAATAGTAGCCAGAATAAAGTTAATTAATAATACGTCGCCGGTACAGGAAGGGTTAAAATGTAATGGCAGCATAGGTGTTGAGGAGTATTTCTAAGCTGAAAAAGTCATCTGGATTTAGCGAAATCAACATAAATATGATTTAGTAACCTAAGTATTGATTAACAACGAGTTATTCAATATAATGGTATTAATTATAATAAAATATGAACAATAATAGTATAAATCTCAGAGACCCTTGGCGACCCCTTCAAAATGGCTTGCAACCCAATTCTGGGTCGCGACCCAGAGGTTAAGAACCACTGGTATAGAGCCACGTGTCACAGGTTCAGGGAACGATGGCCACCACCAAACGGCAAGGATGCAAGAATGCGCAGAGTGTAGTCGGTAGAGGCAGATGATTAGAAGATGATGAAGGCAGAGCAGGGTAAAATGGTGGAAGGGGATGAAGCGAGGGGGGGGGGGGAGAGGTCGCTGAACCACCGACGCGGCAGACGACTCCTACGGACCTCCAACCGCTACCGCAGCCCAGCAGAGACTCGTCTGTGGCAGTGGCATTGAGGAATTTGAGGGATAAGCCTTTACAACGGCTATGAGGGCAAAGCCCTATAAACCCTGACACTAGGTAAAATCCGCAGTGGCCTCCCAGCCAGTAAGGATATTGCTTACCTTAGTGATAGTAAAGAGGCAAAAGAGTCAGAGCTCATAAGGGGTGCCTCTTCTCAGTTTCCTTACAGTCTCAAACTGGTCGTATCTGTTTTTATTATTATTACTATTAGTAGTAGTATTTTTAAACATATTGACACTGGTAGGCTACTGCTTATTACATTTTCAGTGAGACTGTTCCATTTATTTCTAATACGTGAGTAGACAAATTTATTCTGCTTTGATGTTCAGTGACGTGGCTTCAATAACTTTAGACTGTGTCCTCTGGTCTCCAGGTGTCGGTCAATAGGAGCTAGCTGAAGAAAATCCTCACCAACCTTGTCGAAACTCTTTAGAATTTTGAAGGGTTCGATCATGTCCCCTCTTATCCTCCGTTCTTCTAGTGTGGTGAGACCCAACCGAGCTCAAAGTATATATACACTAATATAAACTGTATATAAACTTTGACCGAGCTAACCTCTTTTCATATGAGAGCTCTGACAGTTCCGGGATTAATCTTGTAGCTCTACGTTGGACTTGCTCCAGTCTCCTTATGTCCCCACTGGTATACGGTGCCCATGCCTGGATACTGTTATGCCAGGCTTTTACGGGGGTTTAATTGGTTTTGATCAAGTGGGCTCTTCCTAACTGGAGAAATTTATTTGTTAATATTTTACCACAGACACAGAACACAATAGAGGATAATTATCACAAGATGTGTATTCATATATTCCGTTTATTTGCACAAGAATATCGCATACGTACAAGCTAAAACAACAATGGTCAAGGCAATAATAGTGCACGAACGAGGCTCCACTACGTCTGACTCGCAAGACTGGATTATTCTATGCAATATCTAAGTAAGTATTAGGGACCGCTTTCTAACTGAAAGATTACACTTGTCCTGTATTTATTTCTGAGAAAGAATAGCACTCCTTTCAATCAGGTTATCAACTGCTCCAAAATTTCAGACCTAAAGGAGGTGTATGTTGCTTCGCAAAATCTGAAATTGCCCTGGAGGAGGTTACTAGTTTCAATTGTCCCTATTTTGATTATTCTATATACAAATTAATTTCTGCTGGTAAATTTAAATACATATGTTGCATCTACCATTCCCCAAATACTCCTCCAGAGCAAAGTCTTTTTGATTCTCTGTCCTCACAACTCAGTGTCCTCAAGCGGCTCGCTTGGTGTAGTGACTAGCGTCTTGGACTTCCACCCAGAAGGCCCGGGTTCGCGCCCACGCTCGGCGCATTAAAGATTTTTGACAAGCACTGAGTCGTTACCATCCCTCATGAGCAAAGGGATGGGGTAGTAGTACAGGACCCCAATGGAAATACGCCTAATCGGCCTTATTGAGCTATCCTTAGCTAGCTTAGCATGCGCTAGCTTTAAGAACTATTATTATTATTATTATAACTTAAATGCTTCTTCTGAAATCACTGTGTTGGGTGATTTTAATGTCCATAATGTTGAATGGCTCACTCATTCAGCCAGGACTGATGATGCTGGTCTTGAATGTGAGCTATTTGCAGACTCATTTAATCTAACTCAACTAGTCAACCAACCCACCCGTGTACCAGATAATCCTAATCATAATTCCCACCTACTGGACTTATTTTTAACAACCAATTCAGAAAATTATGATGTTACAGTGAGGTCCCCGCTTGGATCTTCTGATCACTGTCTGATACAGGCCACCTGTCTATCACCTACCACACCTTCCCACTCTGAACCTGTTTTGGTGACTAAATGGCATTACGATAGGGCAGACTGGGAGGGTCTTCAAGGTTTCTTTATTGATATTCCCTGGACCTCTTTCTTTTCTAATGATGCACACTCCACCTTGAGCCACATACAAGATTTTGTAAAAATTGGAATGGAAACTTTTATTCCTCATCAAAAGTACAGTAAAAGATCTAATTCACCTAAATGGTTTGACCATAATTGTGCTAGAGTAACTGAACAAAAAGCAATAGCCTACAATGCATACACAAGATCAAAAACACATGAAGCCTTTAATTACTTTAGAAACATCAGAAATCATGCCAAAACTGTATTAAACCTAACTAAATCAAACTTTCTCCACAAGCAGGCAAATAAACTTCTAAATAATCCAAATGATAACAAAATATTTTGGTCTACTCTTAACTCATTCAAATCCAACTTCACTACTGCTTCATCCATTCCACCATTAAAATCTCCGACTGGCAATCTTGTAAGTGACCCACGAGGTAAAGCTAACCTTCTTGCGGATATTTTCTCCACCAACTCAACCTTAGATGAAATAAATCAAGATGTCCCTGTACTTAATTTTAATTCGCCTGAAACTCCCTCACTTAAGATCCACACCAGACATGTCAAAACTATTTTGCAGAATCTCTCGGTAGATAAGGCTCCTGGTCCAGATGAAATACCTCCAATAGTACTTAAGAATTGCTCCTTGGTGCTCGCTCCTGTATTGGCAAAATGTTTCCGTCTGTGTACTCATACCTCATGCTTCCCAGTACCCTGGAAAGAAGCAAACATCCATCCAGTTCCTAAAAAAGGTGCCTCTTCAGATCCATCAAACTACAGACCAATAGCTATAACTTCCACTCTTGGTAAAGTCTTTGAAATTATATTAAATAATCACATAATTAAGCATCTTGAGAATAATAAATTAATCAGTGATAGGCAATATGGTTTTAGACGATGTCGATCAACTGCAGACATTCTTTGCCTTCTTACGCATCAAATCAACCAAGCTACAGACCAACATGGTGAAACACATACAATAGCACTGGATATATCAAGGGCATTTGATAAGAGTCTGGCATCAATCCATATTGTCGAAGATGTCACACTACGGCCTTGCATCATTAGTTCCACTAATTTCTTCTTATCTTCATAACAGAAAAATATGTGTAATGGTAGATGGCCTTTATTCTCAATTTCACTCAATAAATGCTGGTGTTCCCCAGGGATCAGTTTTGGCCCCAACTTTGTTCCTCATTCATATCAATGATCTCATATCTACCACTCATAATCCAATACATTCCTACGCAGATGACTCAACACTCCACAGTTCCTTCACATTTACCAATTCTTTCACCCAACCCGATCTTATAAATTCAAAAATAAACACTTCAATTTCTCTGAACCAGGACCTTTCTAGAATTAATGAATGGGGACAAAAGAATCTAGTTTCCTTTAATGCACAGAAAACCAAGTACATTCAATTTTCTAACCGACAGAATCTCACTGACTCCCATATATTTTGTAATGATGTAAATATTCCCACTTCCCCTAGTATTGACATTCTCGGTGTAACATTAACTACTAACTTGAGCTGGACACATTATGTTAGAAGCATTGCTAAGAATGCCTCTAAAAAACTGGAACTCCTGTAAAGAGTTCGAGAATTCTTCACTGACGAGCAGTTGGCCGTAATATATAAAAGTCATGTGCGTTCTCAGATGGATTACTGTTCACCTCTGTGGAGTGGAAGTGGAGTGGTTGCATTGAGGCAGTTGGACAAAATTCAAAATAAAGCTATTAGATTAATCAATAACCCTGCAATCACACAGGACCTTCCTACATTATCCATACGAAGAAACGTTGCATCGCTTGCATTATTCTGCAGATATTTTCACAGCAATTGTTCCGAGGAACTTGCTTCAATTGTGCCGCCTCTCCACATCTTTCCCCGTAGAACTAGGGCAGCTGAGAGCGACCATGAATTTACACTTTCTCCTCCACAATGCAGAACTTCTGCTTATCAAAATTAATTTATCCCTAGAACTACTACTCTTTGGAATCACTTCCCTCGAGTTGCTTTCCACAAACTCACAATCTACAAAAGTTTAAATCCAGTTGTTACAAACATTTTATGAATGGAGGATGCCTTTAGGCACATGGACCTTTTTGTTTTATCTGTGTTTTTCCTTCCTCCGTTCATTGTCTCTTAAAAAAAAAAAAAAAAAAATGTTTTGTGAGGAACTCTATATCAAATGACTTAATCAAATCAAACTATTTGATATCCACGGTGTCTCCATTTTCCAGCAGGCTATATCCATCCATTGGTCAATAACCTTAATGAGCTGTAAAACAGTAGAACGACGGCGTCTCTTCCGTGGATTGACCTCCCAATCTACCAAGATTGGAAGCTAAAGCGTCACATTATTCCTTTGCCCCTCAACTTTCTCTTCATAATTGCTGAGGGGCACAGGGCCCTGGGTGGGGCTTTGGTTTCCCGGGCGTTTACGCACCCTCTCAGCTCCCCGCCATGGAGTGGCTTCGGTTACCCAGGCTTTATTGTGGTCGGCAGGGAGGGTTCTGTGGGGGCGCTCGTTTGTGGCCTTGGCCTTACTCGGGGCCTTGGGGCTGTTCGGCCAGGCAGCTTGGGAAACAACAACAACAACACAACGACTGATAGAACACCAAACTGCTTAGGGCTAAAAAGCTTGAGTTTTTTGCACTTGATCCATCGTCCATTGTTTTATCTGATAAGGGATTCAAATATCTTGCATATGATGCTTATTGTTGTTGTTGCCATAAGTTGCCTGGCCGAACAGCCCCGAGTCCCTCAGGAAGGCCATGGCCACGGTCGGGCTTTCCCACAGAGCTCTCAAGGAGTGTAGATTGTGTTGTTGGCATCAGAGATTGTGTGAAATGCAGTCTTCTAGGATGTGTCCAATGGTATGGGGTACGTACTGTGTTAAATCTCGGGCACGTGTCTTCGACGGAGACATCCAGTCTCTTCTGATAGCTCAGAAGAGCTGGATGGTGCCCACGTCTCAGCCTGGCCAGGTGGACTCTGTCCTCGCGAGGAAGGGAGGATTCAGAAGGGTGGATTTCTGGAGGTCGTACCTGCATCTGCGTGTTAATTGTCTATAAGTGATTGGATGGAATGGCGAGAGATATGAGTATGGATGTGATTCTGGAAGCTGGTTTGGGGTGGGCAGGGAGGGAGAGAAGACAGTATTTGTGTGTGAAACCGGGTGCTGGGTGTTGTTTTGATATTTCTTGGCGTCTGTGGGTGTGTTGCCATGTAGTGTAGTGGGTGGTGTTAGTTTGTGGAGGTTGCAGCCAGGAATTGAGTGCCTCTCATGTCCAGATGGTCTTCGACTTTGAGGACTTTGGTTTATTGATGTTTGTTAAATTGATCGGCCTATAGTTTCCTGGGTCAGCTCTAGCTATATTTCCCTTCTTGTAAATTGCAGTTATATTTGCAATCTTCCAGTCTTCTGGTATCTCACCAGTGTTGAGGGAATATTCAAATAAGATTTTCAACGGTGTAGCCATTTGGTCCATTCCTTCCTTGATTATACGTGGATGCAAACCATCAGGTACAGGTGATTTATTTATATATATTTATTGTGCATCTCCAACAAGAATGATACATATTGGTAAGTAGCATATGATAAAATCGACAGCTTCAGGTCCGGGCCTAAAAGAAATACGAATCAGTTGTTCCTTTTCGTTCTGTGACGTGATTTCTGGAGCTTGAAACTGTGCTTCGAAAGAGTACCATTAACCCTTAAGTGAAAGCCCCAACACTTTGGGGTACCTTGTTACTGAAGGTGTGAGTGTGGGTGTGCTCGCACGTATAATAATAATTGTATGAGGGTGTTATCGTAGTAGGCCTACACCTCATATCCTTTGTTTAAGCTACCCATTAAACTGTGGTGTTCTATGGTACAATAAATAAAGAAAACTTTTTAAACCGCTAACTTTAATATAAACATAATTTTTTGTTTTTTAAATTTTTAATATATATCACTATTTTATAGTTATTTATAGTTATTAGTTTTGGGAAAAACATAATTGAAGTAAAGTATAGTGAAAATAAAGAAACACAACAGCAAATGTAATATTATCCTATACCTAAGAAGCATAAAGGTTACACCACCGGCGTTCAAAAAGACAGTCCTCATTCCTGTGCCTACAAGTGCAGTGATTAGACGCGTTATTCGTTCGCTCGAAGCTTCTTTTCGTAATTAATCATATAACGTAATAGTTAGAAGCTACTTTTCGTAGTTAATCATATAACGTAATAATTAACGATATATACTAGCCTACACAATTAATTGTTGAGCATAATGACCAACAAGGTTATGTATAAGACGGTTCCCTGGCTGCGGGAGCTGAGGGCTACTGTATTGGGTCTAGCTGCACTACACCGAAATGGCCACCTACTCAACGATATCACTTCAGAGGTAGTTTACACAGCGGGTCACAATGCTAAGATAGTCATGTCCATCACACCCCTCGCTGTCAACGATCAGGTCGGCAACACATGCACTCGTTCTGATGCTGATATTAGGTCACTTGGTCGCGCATTCCTCCACACTTGGGAGGTTTTGATGCAGAAGTCTTTGGTTTCCTACTATCCTACTGGACTCCAGGAATTCTGCCAATGGATGGCCAACAGTGCAGAGTACCAAGGGTGTGGCAGGCCTCATTTGGCTCACGTCCTAGCCTGTCTAGATTTCTTCATTGACCCTCCTGATAAACCATCTTCTCACAAGTGTATACTGCCGAATCAGCTTCCAAGCTGTACCTTTTCTTATAAACTGCTAAAACCACATCTGGTTTCTAAGCGTTTTCTTAGCTCTGGTGGCTCTTGTGAAACATTTCTGTTTCGGCACAAAGGTAAATATCTAGTATGCAAACTGGGTAAGAGAGTAGATCGTACAATGTTGCAGGCTTTTTGGCGTGAGGCTGTATTGCTAGATCATTTGCAGGGTGCTGGAGGCTCCCCAGTCTTGCATGCCAACTGCTGTGACCGCCCTTGTCTCTTCCTGTCTTGTGTGGAGGGCAAGACTCTACAGAGTGTATATAACCGTCTTACTGCTCGAGGGTTGGTAGAAGTGTTCTTGGCACTGGCACGCAGCTTACAGCAGGTACACAAAGCAGGGGTTCTACATAATGATATCAAATCAGACAATGTACTTGTCAAGATTCCTATGGCTGATCATGGCGAGGTTGAATCCGCCTTGATTGACTTTGGATTGGGGGCACTAGTAGATCAGGTTGAACGTACAAGGAACAATGATGTCACTAGATACATTATGTATAAGTGGTACGCACCTGAATTGTTCTATAACAGGGGGGCATCTTTTGCTAGTGACATTTTTTCTCTTGGTATTATGTTTGAAAAACTGGTCGTGAAACAGATGAAGGCTGGACGACTGAGTGCTTGGCCGGAGGGACTTGAGGAACTTGTGGCTGACATGGTAGAGTACCAACAGGATGACCGACTAACTATTACAGAAGTAATCACTAGGTTGACTACCATACTGCCTTCCCTCCTGTACCTTCAGCGGTCACTGGAAGGGTTCACCGACTCTGATGAGGAGTCAGATGAGGATTAGTCAGATGAGGGTTATTCAGAAGAGGATGAGTCAGATGAGGGTGAGGATGATTTAGATTCGATGAAGTAGACACACTTTATAATTCTAATCATATTGTGCCACCACTCGTATAATTCTGTGTTTCTATAAGAAAAAGTGCCACTCTGTAGGTGCATAAACTTTGGTGTGTTTATTTTTGTTCTGTCTTTCATTAGACGATCGTATTCAAGTTGGGAAGAGCCTCTGGTCACAACAAAGTTAAAACTCAATTAACCTTTTTGTCACCCATAGGTCCTTCTTAAGTTGAAGAAAACCAACTAATGATAAACAGAATAAATTAAGCTATGATGTCATCATACTAAAGTGGTTATGATAAGCTAAGAACTTATTTGTACTGGAAAACTGCCTGCACAAAAAGCTGTTAGTCATGTTTGACAGAACACCATCTGGTGCAACGCTTCGGGGTTATTATTATTGTGTTTAAATATTATTGATGGTTTTGATTTATTTTCCATTTTCGGGCAAAATATTATAGTATAACCCCTAGACTAATGAGAAAATATAAACCCGCCTCCCTAGACCTCTTTCAAACTCAAAAAGGTCCCTTAGACCCACTTCAATCTAAACATGTACATTTTTTCGGTAGAAAAATGTTCGGTCAAAGGTTGGTTTCTCACAGATTACAGGCTTACTACACTGTAAACATTGGAATACTTAATTGTAACAGAAATGGCACACATAAACAGATATTTCCGCGACCCCATTTCACTATAGTACGAACCGGTTCTACACTGTTGTTGTTTTTCAATATAGTTTCGCCCCTTTTCGTTCAATTTGCTTGAAATTCGTATTATCAACCTACTCAATTTTATTATATAATTTAACTCTTAGTAATCCTCGGATTCGTGTGATTATTTTATTTATTTTCGAGTTCCCATCCTTAATTATAGCTTTAAATTGTCTATGTCTACTAAGTTGTTAGTGATTTTATATAACATTTGCTGTCTGTGTATTTGTCTTCTTTTTTAAAGTGAGTCTAGCTATCTAATGTCTTGTAACAGATGTAGTGTGTCTGTAATCAAATCTGGTCCATCTTGCAGCTCTGTTTTGCATCGCCTGGCCCTCTAGCTTATATTTGAGCTTCCTTGAATTTCTCTCATGACTCTATCCATATATATATTGAACAACACCTGGGGACATCAGACACCCTTGCTTTAGCCCAACATGTGATTACTCCTCTTCTCTGTGGAGCCTGGGATATATAGGAGATTTGAAGCTACTCAATTGAATCTGTAGGCCTACAGAGACGTTGGACTAAACGCATCAGGGGTAGGGAGAATTTGACCTATTCTGATAGACTGAAATCCTTAATCTATACTCGGTTCAGGGAAGATTGCTCCGGCATTACCTGATCAAATATTGGCTAATCTTTCCTGGTAATTCCACTCTGTCCCCTGGTGACCTTTTGCCCGCCCGTCTCATCCTGGTACCAGAGGCCACCAATTCAAAATTGCCCATACAAGATGTCACCTCGAGTTAAGACAAAGATTCTTTAGTCATAGATGTGTGTCTCTCTGGAACTCTCTACCCTCAGCCCTCATGGTAGGGTAGACCTCCACATCTTTCCCCATAGAACTAGGGCAGCTGAGAGCGACCATGAATTTACACTTTCTCCTCCACAATGCAGAATTTCTGCTTATCAAAATTCATTTATCCCTAGAACTACTACTCTTTGGAATTCACTTCCCTCGAATTGCTTTCCACAAACTTACAATCTACAAATGTTTAAATCCAGTTGTTACAAACATTTTATGAATGGAGGATGCCTTTAGGCACATGGACCTTTTTGTTTTATCTGTGTTTTTCCTTCCTCCGTTCATTGTCTCTTTAAAAAAAAAAAAAAAAAAAAATCGAGAATTTACACTTGTGCTTAGAAAGGTTATGTAGTAATTATATATGTGAACTTTTGGTATTTTCCTTTTTAGAGTTGTTCTGGATTTGGGAGCTGAACGTAATTATTTTTCTTCTTGTTAATTCACTGTGGTGCTTAACCTAAGACGTGTGCATGGGGGGTATCAGACACCACACTCCTGTGCGCACATATTTGAGCTGTTCCCATCACTAACATCGTTATTTTACCATAAATAGCATTAATACTTATCCATATGCACCTATTATAGGTTGATTATAAAGGTATTAACCTGTTACAACAATAAAACAAGTGGAAACAGCGTTTGGATGGTCAAAATCGGCGATATAGGCCGGGAGTTACATAATGTATGGCTGAGGCAACCTCCCTCCCCTCCACTTTTCCCCACGTCTGGAGAGAGACTGTCGATCGATACTCTCTCTCTCTCTCTTGCACTCGCTTGGTAACAGTGATGACAATGCCCTGCTTGCAACTCGCTAATGTTAGCACGAAAATAGACCATAGAATAAGGGAATAACAGGGAAAATAGGTGATAACTGAAGGAGGTGAGGAAAGTGGGGAAGGAGGGGAGGTGGAGGAGTGATATTTGGCATGGCCCAGGGGCAAAAAAAAAAAAAAAATTGGGGGGGGGGGTGCTTTAAATGGATTTTCTTTTTTCCCAGACTCTTAAGAGTCTTCCAGCACTTGCCGGGTTAAACATAAGTTAACTTTAATTTATTTGTTATTAAGTTTAACAGAATTATTATCAGTACTTAAATTCCCTGATTTCTTTGGGTTTCACTAGAACTTCCTTTCTCTCGCTTTTTATATAGCCTACGTGCATAGCATCCGATGTTTCCAGAATACTTTTCATCATATACGCAGTGGATATATTTTAACTACTTTCACTTTTAATCTTTATATGCTTTCTCTCTGATAATACGCCAAGTATATTTTCTTTCCACAGTTAGATCTTCTATAACTTTTACGGTATAATAACTTCACTTTCGAGGTGTAGAATAATTAATCCAATGGGTGTAGAATTAGTAATCCAATCTTGGGTAGATGCGTTGGCCATGGGGCTGTCCTGACGTGACTGGGTTAGCACAGTTTAACTCGAGTACTTTGGTTTGGGACCTTAAATACTATTTTACCTAGCACAAGCCATGGCAAAATAGAATCGAGCTAACGCAGGAGTAAAACTCTGACTACTCTGGTCTTTAAAAATACTTTGACGAATTTCTTGCAGTTTGGTCTATCCCGGATAAAGCTTGCTAATACACAGCTTGGTAGTATGCTTTTATCCACAATAGCACCGGGGTTGGGGTAGGCGAGAATATTAGATTACTTCACCTGGAAGGCTCTAATAAACCAGCTTGTCGATACCCACTCAAAATAATTAGTATCCGTGGGTGGCTACAGTCTCGTAATTGTGTCTACGCACTGCGGTCAACTTAAACAATTCTTCAATTGTGCCCTCAACCTTCGAAGCTGTCCTTTTACCACTGGTGTCAAGAAACAGCTCTAAACTGAGATACTTAAATGAAGTCGGTGGGAGTATAATATATATCTACCTTTTTATCTTGCCAGGTCGGTGGATGGATTAGGTGACAAAATGGCACCTAGCAGCTGTTAACCTGGGATGTTTACTTCCTTGTGGTTTGGAGTGGGGGGGAACTGTCTAGACCCTACTTTCCTGTTTCCTTTGTCCCAGAGGTGATGCGGGGGCGGGCAACAAGGGCGAGGGTAGATATGGTGTTGATGGCGTCATTCTTGTTGTCGCCTGTCTATCTCACTTCTCTCTTTTCTTGGTGCTTTGGCATTGTCTTGGTTGATGATTGTCCTTTCCTGGTGTTGTAGGACAGGCCCTCTCTTCGGTAACAGCTCGAGCACGTTTGTCTGGGCTGGATGTTGTGTCCTTGATGAGTAGAGGGCTAGGGGAAGAATTCTGCCTTTTACGTTTCTTGCTTTTATTTTCCTGGACTTTGGAATTGTTGATGGTGATGAGTAAGTTCCCTTCTGGTGTTGGAGGACGTGTCATATTGATGGTGGCAATTCGTGTTCCGGGTTTGCAGGGTATATCATTGTTGGTACAGGGAGATGACCTTGAGTTGTTTCTCCCCTGGCGGTGTGGTAGGGAACCCTGCCTCCGACGCGTCTCCTGGTGGGGTGGTGGGGAACTCCGCCGGGTCCTTTCGTTCCTGGTTCTTTCCTCTACTCGGCCACTGTTTCTCATTCTTCCACTGTGGTGAGGAGGTGTAGTAGGATGAGAGGGAAAACGGCTTGGTGGTGGTGAATGCTTAGGTAACCGTGTCTTCGTTATTTCACCCGTCTCTTGGCGGTGTGGCAGGGAACTCCGCTGGGTCCTTTCGTGCCTGGTTCTTTCCTCTACTCGGCCACTGTTTCCCATTCTTCCACTGTGGTGAGGAGGTGTACGTGGTAGGATGAGAGGGAAAACGGCTTGGTGGTGGTGAATGGTTGGGTAACTGTTTCTCTGTTATTTCAGATACAGTACTCAAGTCGAGGCTTGACCAATTATTTGTACAACGTTAGCACCATTTCAGAATCTAGGCAGGTCATCGTTTTCCTTATGACAAGCATTGAGTTGGCACTAGCTGCTGCTTTAGTAACCCATGGGCCTGAGTAGGCTATATATACATACATACATACATACATACAACAGTGGAGGATTTAAACCACTTTGTTTTATGGTGTGAGGAGTTTGTGGAGGAAAGAAGAATCGAGGAGCCACTGCTGCAACAACCATAGGCCTACATTGAGGACGAAGACCAATTATTAGGATCAAAGTTTGATTTTCGAGGAAGAAAAAAATAAAAAGACCAAGAACTTCATATACAAGATCTGGAGGAAAAGAGAAAAACAGATAAAAGAAATACAGTGATAGTGAAAACGAGCATGACAGAAAATAATTGTACAAATACAAATAACTGAACCGCCGATGACGGTCTGATTCTAACGCAAAATATAGAGAAAGCTGAAAGAGCCATAGACAACTTAATAAATATAGGAAATATGTGTGGCCAAAAAATAAATAAAGACAAGAGTAAAATATTTATGTTTAACGTAAAAGAAAAGCCTGACAAGATAAGAAATATTGAGGTCAGTTCAGTTCAGTTGATTGGCGGGAGTAATGCCTTTAAAGCGGCACTCCCTGATGTAGGGTTCTTCTTGCGGTCTGGGTCCGGGTCTAATTTATCTTATCCCTCTCCGACATATGACGCGATTTTGAGCCTATTAGGGATACTTTAAAGCCTTTGTTACCATCAGGGGTATTTAGAAACCTTTAGTTTTAAAATACCACCGAAAGGAATATTCCCCACCAACCTCCCGACCCACAACCCAGTAACAATTCTGCAAGAATCAGAACGGAAGCCGGCAGGGACGAAAGGACCCAACAGCCGGAAAGATGAATACGCACCCACAGGATCAAAGGAAGCCGACACGGCCGGAAAACAAGAGATCCCAAAGACACTTCGACCAAAGGTGTTATACTCACAACCTTTCGAATATGTTAGGTTCAAACTAAGGAAACAAAGGATCGACCCCAACACGGAAGGAAAACAAGAGATCACAAAGACACTTCGACCAAAGGTGTTATACTCACAACCTTTTGAATATGTTAGGTTCAAACGACGGGACCAAAGGATCGACCCCAACACGGCCGGAAAACAAAAGGTCCAAAGGCACGTCGACCACAAGTAGTAGGTTCCCACATCCAAGACACCCACACAACACACTAACTTCGTTTTCTTCCTTTCACATAACCACACATGTATACGTCTCCTCAATCACAGCCTTCTAAAATACAAACCACATTACTTTAACAATGAACATTCTTGATTTACCGACTAAGTATGTATTTAATGAAGGTACCAATCATGCATGCAAATTATATAATTACTCATTGATTTGGAAAGCCCCCAGATCATCCCCAATTTCGTATGCGGGTCTGTGCTTAGGAAATTGTCGTGCCGGACCATATCGTCGTATTAATTTCGCGTGAGTTTGGCTACGGGTCAAACTCAGTACAACCGCCTCAAAAATATTACCCCATGAAAACCCGTTTTCTATGTATGCCCCCGATCCACGGAAAACTAACCTAACCCTGTGCTTGTACTAATCCATATCTGTTGATTTACATAATTAATAATATCCAATTTGCATACGATCATCTCCAGAGAAGTGCAGGAAAACTACCTAGTCTCTCTCTCTCCATTATGAGATAGATCGATGTCACTCATGCATGTGCCCATTCCTAAGTTATAGAAAAAAATTTATTCACACTACTCTGCTTAGTGACCGCGTGCCCAGTGGTAAACTTTTGAGCCACCCTGTCCTTTTGTCCTCTCCCCTAGGCCTACCAACCCAACTTCACAAACCTTCCCCTCGCATGACGCCCATCAGGATGTTTTTATATTCCGTGCCGAGTCAGTTCCGACTCGAACCCCAGTATACAGAGAGTGCAAACCTATTCTGGTATCTCTTTCACGATCCTCTAACCTAAGTAAACCACACTCCCCACCTGAACCGTAGGGGTAGAACGCGCGAGGCTATGCCCCCCTCCCACCCCCTTGAAAGAGGGTATAGGCCATAAAAATGTCACATCCACCGACCCCAAGCTCAGCTGTTTCGTTTTAGTGCCTAGGATATTATATGAACCAGAAATTGCCCGATCGATATGATCTGACACAGAGGCACTGCCATGTCGAATCGTATTCCGTGCATTTCAACCAGGGTTCATTCGCTTTATATTAACGACTAATACCGTCATTTTATACCCGCATTTCGTTTTCGTAAGTTAAGTATTTCTTTTTCCTTCGTCCTTGTGTTCCTCCTTTTCCGTCTCTTTCCACACCTATTATACATCTAATCAGTCATCCCTTCTAGTCCACAGTCCACACTACTCTGTTTTTCGTATCTCTGTTGTTTTATATAAGATTAATTAACAAATTTAAATACGATCCTCTCAGAGAGCTCTAGGGAAACCACCTAGTTTTTCTCTCCATTTAAGAAGATAAACGTATATTACCCCATGCTCCGGGATTCGTTCTAGCACATAAGTAGTTATACAATTGAACTTGAGTTATTCAACCAGGTTCTATACTTTTATATTAACGACGGCAAAATACCGTCCAATTCATGCATGTCACTTTTTTCCTAAGTTAACTCTCATTAATCCACCAATACTTTGCGTAGTAACAAGCATGCTCAGGTAGCCTTTAACCACCCTGTCATTTTCCATACCAACCCGAACTTAATAACTCCCTCTAAAAAGGATGCCATCAGGATGTTAAATTGTGCCGAGCAAGTCATTTTCTCAAGCTTCCGTAAGCAGAGAGTACAAACCTATTGGGTACCTCCTTTAACTATCCCCAAACATAACTAACCACCCCTACAACCTGGGGCAGTGAATTAATGTGCGCGAGGCTAACCCCCCTTTTTCTCCCCTCAAAGAGGCCCAGCATCTCCCCCTCGCGTAGGACTACCTACCCCCTCATGCCCGCCAAATTCTTGCTAGAAACTCTAGGTATTTACAACCCATACCAACCTCCAAGTTTTCGATTCCTATTCCTATCCCGTTCCTATTTTTTTTTTTTTTTTTTTTTTTTTTTTTTTTCTATATTCCAGCTTACTTCCTCTCGGGCATAAGCTGAGAGCCTTAACATTCACCGCTTTACAATGAACAGTGAAGCCCGTGAGGTCTTGTTCCAGTCTAGGGAGTGAGACATGTGAAGCACGTAGAGTACAACGAGCACCTGCCATCTTGCCTTCACATGAGGCACGGTGCTCACTCATGGCCCGAAACGACCCCATCTCTGAAGCCACCTCGTTCCCGTGCTTCACTGTCTCATCCCCATACACTCGGACTCTCACACTTACACACACAACGCCACCTGTTGAGCTGATAACTCACCAGGCATTGCACCCCTATAGCATATTTTGAATATGGGAATATTCATACAGTGCTATTTAATCAGGGAACAATGAGGGTATTTTATTGACGTTTCGGTGGGCTTGTGGTAATGCACTGATACTAGGTACAGCACAAATTCCATCCCAATAATATCTTCCCATTGATACATCGGGATTTGAACCCGGGACCTTTGGATTACCAGGCCAGTGGCAAGACCACTCCACCACACCTCCCCCCAAGTCCCCCTTAACCCGTCTTAGACTCCTAATAGCATTTCAGCTAACTCAGAGGAGGATCCTAGGGATAATATTAACGTAGGCTGCCTTACCACTTGAGTCCAAAGGCGCTGGACGAACTAGTTTTTTTTCTTGCCCACATCCTCCTCTCAACTCATATTAATGATTTGTCTTAGAGTAAATGTCAGAAAAAGGTCATTCCTATTGCGACCTACATGCTAACTTTATAATAGACCTTTAATGCTACCCTCTTCAACCAAGGGATTAAATTAACTTGTATTCCCCTCCGACATCCAAAAGTTAGACAAAGGAACCCCCTCCCCATATATAGAGTCCCGCGCCAAAAACAGGCAGTTCGAGGAGATATAAGCCATGTAACGGAAGCGCCGCGCTCGTGGATATATTACCCAGCTCCACCCTCAGGATATACAGTGAATTGCAGTGTTCGCGATCTAAGTGCCTCTGTGAGGGAATGAATCAAACCTTGACAAATATATTGTTGCAACTGAGAAACCAGGGGCCAGATTATATCTTTCAACAACCGATTCATAAATTCTTTTTGATTGTCTCATAAGTGTATTGTCAGCCGGTTCGCCACTACTTTGGGCTTAAGAGCAATCATAACTCGTAACCGGTCCCAGGTAGAAAGATCGGGTTATGTTAGAAGGGATTACGCGAGTTTAGGAGAAGACTCGACGAGAAGATTCCTGGACAAACAATTGTCTGTTTGACCGAAAGGCGAAAAGCCGTTTGCACGTCTGAACCTCCTCATAAGGCCAGAATTAGTAAGAAATGTCGTTCTCCCGATTGTCTTACGTTATTTCGATCCACTGTTTCTCTGGCTGCGCCGATGACAGAGGTATTTAAGGCTTTCAGTAGGAGTCCCATAACGACGTGTCATCAACGGCTAGACAAATTAGCCCAACTGTAAACCTTCTCTACACTCCCGGACAACTTGGACGGCCACGGAGTCGCTGTTAACCCCCGACACACCAGCTCAAGATAACTAAGGATTTCTATAGCCTACGTATCGTTGAGGACAGGTGATCAGAAGAATTATTCCTGAACGTTGGAAGTGGGAGGCGAACGAACTCTATCCAAATCCGCGAACAGTGCTAAGAGATTATAAAAGTCCAGAAGTACACGTGGACTTATCCAATTTGCCATTGTTTCGAACTCACAAATAACCAATATTCTACCAGTGATTTTTCGGAGAATAAAGCTGCATTATAAACCATTTACTCAGCTATTATTTATGCCTCTATTGTTTTTCATTTGTGTCCTGTGCATGAAGCCCCATAGCCCAGTCCTGCCGAACCTACCTACACTCAGTTAAACCTGCAGAAAATCAGGGCATAACATTGGCGGCTAGCGGTGGTTCTCGATTCGGCTAAAAAAGGATTTCACTGCACTTCATTTCTTGGAAGAAATAGAAGCATAATAGTAAGAGAAATGGCAGCCCGTTCTCACATGCCCATCCCGAAATATGATGGGGAGACCTACGAAATAGAAACATACATGGAAATTGTGAAGCCTGTGTTAGAATTGGCATATACTACGGATCGAGAGAAAATTGCCGTATTACTTACGCATATGGGAAAAGCCGTTTCCTTAGTCGCATCACAGGTAACCCCTGACCTCTCGTGGGATGACTTCAGGCCCATTGTTATTGAAGCCATCAAACCCTCATTGGGCATCTTCGTCACCCACACCCGTATTCAGGATACAAAGTACGAAGGTGATTTGGATGCAACGTTGAGCACCATTTCACAACATATCAAATCTTCATTCCCAACCCTACCTAAGGTCCAACAGGATCAGCAGACTTTAGTTAACTTAGTCTCAGTGTTGCCCTCAGCAGTTAAAGAATATTTCGCAGTGCACGACCCCGTTGGGTTCCAGAAAGATCTAGTCACCATCCGGCGAATTTTGGCAGTGCAACCCGCGAAGACGCCAAAAATTGCCGCCATAAAAAGGTTTACCACCCACCCACAAAACGCTACGAACCCTAGAGACGCCAACCTCTATCGCAACCCTCAAACCGCCACCTCCAAACCAGCCTACAACTCCGGAAAACCTCAGCCTAACAGACCACGATTCCAGCCCAACTCCTTACGGCGGATTTATAACCGCAACAAAGCCTACAGCGGCAGCCAAAGTAAGAACCCCACTCTTGTCATTATAAACCCCTATGATTTCCCTGCGTGTAGCTCAAGGTGTGCCCTGCATGAAATTCGCGACTCCGCAAAATCCCGACCAAACCAACCTCGCATTTCTGTAAATGAGGAGGAGTTTGTTGAGGAAGGAGATGTCGATAATTTTGAACAGGAGGATGCTGTTTACCCCATGAGCCCTGAAGCTACGGACGACATACTGGAAGAGTCAGAAATTGACCACCAGGATTTTTTAATTCTCCCCCGCCCACAATGGCCTCGGCGGGGGACCCCCGCAGTGAAAAGACTGCCCCTGTTTATCATCGTGTCTATGTTCAGGACGTACTTGTCTGTTTCTTGGTCGACACTGGCGCCGCTAGATCATGCCTATTCAATTCTTTCTTTGACCAACATCACCGCAGGTTTGGGGCGCTGTTGCCCACTAAATCCAAGTTAATCAGTGCCGGAGACACTACCTTGCAACTCTGGGGGGAAACACAACCTCTCAGCATGACTACTCCTGCTCCCCATGCCAATTGCTACCATCCTTTCATAGTTTTTGCTTCCGATTGTCAACATTACGACGGATATTTAGGACTTGACCTCCTCCAAAAGCTCCATGCCCAAATAGATTGCGGCCAACGACTCATCTCATTCAAGAAAAAAAAAAATCCAAATAAAAAACAAACCCCCCCCCCCGGAGTTCATTCGAGAGTCCTGTTGCCCTCTGAACCACAAGACTGTGGATCAGCCAATCACCCCCAAAGTAAGAACAAAGTAACCTCTACAACTCAACTCCCTCAAACCTCGTCCGGAAATAAGGAAAATCCTCCACCCCAAATTCACAAAGTACCCCCTAAGAATACGAGACGTAAACGAAAGAATGCCCCCCACTCAGTCCCTATCCCCTTCCCAACCTCAAGAGACAAACCCACATATTTCTATAATGCTCGTTCCCCTAACCCATATTCTGCCACCATTCTTCCAGAAAACATCAAGCACCCTTCTTCACATGTTTTGCTGAATACTCCCCATACCAATGACCATCCTGTACAATTTCCCATGCCTCCATCTTTTCAGATCACCCCTGATACAATGTCACGTCCTATACATACCCTATCTGATGATCAAATGCATGTGCAGGTACCATCCAACACCCTTCAGTCCCCCTCGGAAGTTCCGTTTTCTATGCTTCCCACTCTTCCGGCTCAAGCCGAAATGTCACAGACCCTCCTCCCCTCCGCGTTTTCTATGACTAACCAAACGCAGACTACACACATACCCACACACACTAACACTAACTACGGCCCAGGATCTCCCCTCCCATACAATTCCATTGTAGTCAGCCCCGCCTTCATCCAGGATAAATGCAACATTCCCCCTAACCACCAGAAGTGGGTTAACCTCCGCCCCATTCCTCAGGACTTCATGATATTGACACCCACTCACTTGTCAACCAATCAAGGCCGCTGCCTAATCCAACCATCTATCATCTCCTCTCAAAAAAATATCATACTAATCGCCAATATCTCAGAGGAGGTACTCACTTTGCCAAGAGGTCTCATTATCGGGGACCTAGAGACTTTTGATGACCTAGCCATACCACCCACCCCGGCCCCCAGTGGTTTGAAATTACCCTCCATTCCCGAATCCCTTTCAGACCAACAAAAACACCAAATGCATTCCCTCTTAGTAGAATTTAGCGACGTTTTTGCCCAAACTGCCACCGAAATTGGGAAGACCAACCTAGAACAACACGCCATAAACACCACAGGCCCACCCTTGCGTCAACCCTCCCGCCGGAAGAACCCCCTTCAGCGACAAGAAGAGGAACAACAAGTACAAGACATGTTGGATGCAGGCATTGCTACCCCATCCATTAGCCCTTGGTCCTCTCCCGTCGTTACTTTTCTAGTAAAAAAGAAGGATGGGTCCACTCGCTTCTGCGTGGACTATCGCCGATTGAACGATGCCACCATCAAAGACGCCACCCCTCTTCCCCGGATCGACGACTCCCTCGACTCTCTCCATGGCTCCAAATGGTTCACCACGTTGGATCTTCAAGCCGGGTATTGGCAAGTGCCGATAAAATCAGAAGATCAACAGAAAACGGCATTCTCCACCAGCGGCGGCCACTTGTACGAATTTAATGTCCTACCATTTGGCCTCTGCAATGGCCCTGCCACCTTCTCCCGACTGATGGAGTCAGTCCTCAAAGGGTTGACTTGGGAAACCTGTCTCGCCTACTTGGATGATGTAATAGTCTACACTGATACCTGGGAGGAACACCTGCGTCGGTTAGAACAAGTACTACAGAGAATAAGAGAGGCCGGACTCAAACTCAAACCCTCCAAGTGCGAAATGGCAAAGAACAAGGTCGATTTCTTAGGTCACGTAATATCTGACCAAGGAATAGCCCCTGACCCCAAGAAACTATCTGCCATCCATAACCAACAACCCCCCACTACTGTGAAAGGAGTTCGCTCGTTTCTGGGATTAGCCACCTACTACAGACGTTTCGTCCCACACTTCGCCGAAATAACCCGCCCACTGCATCAACTCACCCATAAGGACACAGTTTTTTCTTGGACACCTGACAGAAACGCAGCCTTCGAAGAGTTGAAAGAAAGACTAGTACAAGCACCTACCATGTAATTTCCCGACTACCAGCAACCTTTTCGTCTCTACACGGACGTATCGTTATACGCCATTGGAGCAGTTCTCGCCCAAGTTCAGGAAGGAAAAGAACACGTCATTGCCTATGCTAGCTCCACTTTAAATCTAGCCCAACAAAATTATGCTGCCACCAAACGCGAGTGTCTCGGGGTCATTTGGGCCCTAAACCATTTCCGGTCATTTGTCCTAGGAGCAAAACTGGACATTATTACCGACCACCAATCTTTGCAATGGCTACGGAAATGCGAGACCAATTCTGCCTTACTAGTACGATGGAGAGAAATGCTCGAAGAATATGACTTCGTGATACACTACCGACTGGGAAAACTCCACACAAATGCTGACGCCCTCTCACGACTTCCGGTACCTGAAGATCCCCCCACCAACCTAGCCGCTTTACAGCAGACTCAGTTTGTCAATACGTCCGTAGTGCAGGACCTACACAAACCCGCTGTGTCACTGCTCCAATCCTGGGAAAGGAGAATCAAACCGATTTGGATGCCCAAGCATGTATTCTCAACTTTAACACGTTGGGGAGATCAACTCGCCACGGAATCTGGACACATAGCCCTCGACCCAACAATCGCACAAGAATACATGATTGCCATTCATGAAGGGAACGGAATTCATCTCGGTCAAAAGAAAATGCTCAAAATCTTCCAGGACCAGTATTGGACACCCAACCCCTCCGGAATTGCCAAGCGCGTGACCGAAGCATGCAAACCCTGTGCACTGGGTAAAGACAGATGCCGCACAGCAGGACCCGCTGGCACCATTTCCGCTCAGAAACCCTTCCAGATACTTTCCCTGGATGTAATGGGCCCTTTCCCTGCTCGAGCCGGCCACCGTTATGTCGTCACCTTTGTTGACATTTACTCAAAATTTCTCATAGCTTGCCCCGCCAAAGATCACACTGCCACCACAGTGGCCACCCTCCTCGCCACCGAAGTTTTTCCCATTTTTGGCTTACCTATTGCGATATTATCAGACAACGCTCCGGAATTCAGTGGTCAGGTTTGGGAAGAATTCTCAAAGCAATGCGGACTAAAGGTCAAACACTCCTCCCCTTACTGGCCGCAAGGAAACGCCGTCTGCGAGCGCAGTCACTGTACGATTAACAACCAATTACGTACCCGGATGATTGCTCTCAACACCACCGACTGGCCCTCTCAGTTAAAAATTATCCAGTGGGGTATGAACACCTGCCCCAAAGAAGACGGAATTTCACCCCATGAACGTGTGTATGGCGTAGTACCCCTCCTACTACCTTTTCATCACCAAGCACACCCCTCCACTACATCCCTCCAAATTGACCCTTTGCAGCAACTTCAAAACACCCTACGCACCGCCCAAAACTGCCAAGACACAAAGAATGACAATTCCCTTGACCAGAACCCCTTCGCCATTCACGATACCGTGATGGTGGCCAAGCTTCCGGTCATCAATAAATTAGGCCCAAGATATGTCGGACCTTATATTGTCACCCAAATTCCAAATGCCTTCCAAACCACCATCAATTATCACGGCGAGACTCGCACCTACCGAAATAGATTCGTTAGAATATTCAGTATTTCTGAACGAGGACAGTATTTCCCCTACCAACCCTGATGACGAGCTTACAACCCCCTGTACCCCACCGCACCTCTTGTGCAAACGACCCCCCCCCCACCCCCCCCCCCCCCCCAACCAACATCACCACCCCACCAAACCCTCCTACCCCACCTAACCCTACTTTTCGCCAGCATACCCCTCGAACCCCTGCCCCCTTGACATTGTCACCCGCGGAAACACCCCCCACTTCGGTACCTATTCCTTCAGCTTCACACAACAAATCTCAACAAACAAAAACCATACCTCACCAACGCTCTCAAGCCACCCACCGTTACCAACTACGGCCACGTGTCTTATCCAAAACCTACCCCACCAAACCACGGCCTACCAAACACCTGCGGAAAAGTACTACATTACCACGTTTCCACCAACACAAAACTTCTACTTCCACCCACAAACCCCCACCGACCCGCTCATTTCAAAAGAAAGACAGCCCCGCCGCTTCCATAGAAACACCTCTAACTTCCTCACCAACCCCTTCTCCCCCATCAACCCCCAGTCCACAACCAGCCTCCTCCAAATCCACATCTCCCAGTTCTCCCATCGCCAACCCCCCAAAACCCCCCAACATCTTAGATCACGATTATGCCCTCCAGAATCCAACAACCGGCATAATCGACAACCAACCCAGCTGCTCCGAAATGACCACCAACTTACACCCCTTTTCCCTACCGATTAGACTCGCACCCCCCTTCACTGCACCGTTTCCTTCCACCATCCCTTCCTCCATAAAGAAACACCACAAAACACCTACCTCATCGACCACAAATACGCCCACTAACACCCCCCCCAACTCACCTCCTCGAAACCCCAACCAAACCCTACCCCAATACAGAACCTCATCCAGTGAATCAAGCCCCGAAATCTTAAATTGCCCCCCCTACGAACTACATCAGGACGCCTAATAACCCGACCTCTCCGATTTTCTCCTATCCACGAAACTAATACAAACAAAACCGCGAACCTCTCAAACAATCCACACACCTATACTACGACTTGCCCCTATTCAACCCCCAACATCAAACCGCACTCTGTCTACCCAGCCTCCCTATACCCATAGAAAACATAACGGTAAACGCTCTTCACCTACCCACCCTGACAACAAAAACCCAAGGTCAACTACCCCCCCAACAACAAACCCCCTCCCAGTACCCCAGACAGCCTCCAGACGTAAAGGGGAACCGTACGCTAACCGCAAACCTAGCGGTCCGCCCGCCCCTCCCAGCCAGACTGTAAACAAACCAATAAAAGTAAAGCCCCCACCTCCCACCACCCTCCCCAACCCACCACTCAGCCACCCCAATGAACACGACACCATTCATTAAGAGAGTTAAAATATCCACAGACTCTGGACAAGTAGTCCGCATTCCAGCCCCCCACGAAGCAATCACAGCCTCCATAATAAACACCACTACGTCATTTCTTCAGGTAATCATCGATCCCCTCAAAACCCCGGATGCCCGCTCCATCCATTGGTGGGAACTCCTACATACACTACCTATGACACACCACCAAGGACTCTCTTTCTTCTTCACCCTTGAGGCTTGGGGACGAACCTACGACGAAGGGGAGGGAAGTAAAATACCACCAAAAGGAATATCCCCCACCAATCTCCCGACCCACAACCCAGTAACAATTCCGCAAGAATCAGAACGGAAGCCGGCAGGGACGAAAGGACCCAACAGCCGGAAAGAAGAATACGCACCCACAGGATCAAAGGAAGCCGACACGGCCAGAAAACAAGAGATCCCAAAGGAAACAAAGGATCGACCCCAACACGGAATGAAAACAAGAGATCACAAAGACACTTCGACCAAAGGTGTTATACTCACAACCTTTCGAATATGTTAGGTTCAAACGACGGGACCAAAGGATCGACCCCAACACGGCCGGAAAACAAAAGGTCCAAAGGCACGTCGACCACAAGTAGTAGGTTCCCACATCCAAGACACCCACACAACACACTAACTTCGTTTTCTTCCTTTCACATAACCACACATGTATATGTCTCCTCAATCACAGCCTTCTAAAATACAAACCACATTACTTTAACAATGAACATTCTTGATGTACCGACTAAGTATGTATTTAATGAAGGTACCAACCATGCATGCAAATGTCAGACAACTGCAGACATTCTTTGCCTTCTTACGCATCAAATCAACCAAGCTACAGACCAACATGGTGAAACACATACAATAGCACTGGATATATCAAAGGCATTTGATAGAGTCTGGCATCAATCCTTATTGTCGAAGATGTCACACATCATTGCATCATTAGTTCCACTAATTTCTTCTTATCTTCATAACAGAAAAATACGTGTAATGGTAGATGGCCTTTATTCTCAATTTCACTCAATAAATGCTGGTGTTCCCCAGGGATCAGTTTTGGCCCCAACTCTGTTCCTCATTCATATCAATGATCTCATATCTACCACTCATAATCCAATACATTCCTACGCAGATGACTCAACACTCCACAGTTCCTTCACATTTACCAATTCTTTCACCCAACCCGATCTTATAAATTCAAAAATAAACACTGCAATTTCTCTGAACCAGGACCTTTCTAGAATTAATGAATGGGGACAAGAGAATCTAGTTTCCTTTAATGCACAGAAAACCAAGTACATTCAATTTTCTAACCGACAATCTCACTGACTCCCATATATTTTTTAATGATGTAAATATTCCCACTTCCCCTAGTATTGACATTCTCGGTGTAACATTAACTACTAACTTGAGCTGGACACATTATGTTAGAAGCATTGCTAAGAATGCCTCTAAAAAACTGGGACTCCTGTACAGAGTTCGAGAATGCTTCACTGACGAGCAGTTGGCCGTAATATATAAGTCATGTGCGCTCTCAGATGGATTACTGTTCACCTCTGTGGAGTGGAAGTGGAGTGGTTGCATTGAGGCAGTTGGACAAAATTCAAAATAAAGCTATTAGATTAATCAATAACCCTGCAATCACACAGGACCTTCCTACATTAGCCATACGAAGAAACGTTGCATCCCTTGCATTATTCTACAGATATTTTCACAGCAATTGTTCCGAGGAACTTGCTTCAATTGTGCCGCCTCTCCACATCTTTCCCCGTAGAACTAGGGCAGCTGAGAGCGCCCATGAATTTACACTTTCTCCTCCACAATGCAGAACTTCTGCTTATCAGAATTCATTTATCCCCAGAGCTACTACTCTTTGGAATTCACTTCCCTCGAATTGCTTTCCACAAACTTACAATCTACAAATGTTTAAATCCAGTTGTTACAAACATTTTATGAATGGAGGATGCCTTTAGGCACATGGACCTTTTTGTTTTATCTGTGTTTTTCCTTCCTCCGTTCATTGTCTCTTAAAAAAAAAAAAAAAAAAAAAAAAAAATTACTCATTGATTTGGAAAGCCCCCAGATCATCCCCAATTTCGTATGCGGGTCTGTGCTTAGGAAATTGTCGTGCCGGACCATATCGTCGTATTAATTTCGCGTGAGTTTGGCTACGGGTCAAACTCAGTACAACCGCCTCAAAAATATTACCCCATGAAAACCCGTTTTCTATGTATGCCCCCGATCCACAGAAAACTAACCTAACCCTGTGCTTGTACTAATCCATATCTGTTGATTTACATAATTAATAATATCCAATTTGCATACGATCATCTCCAGAGAAGTGCAGGAAAACTACCTAGTCTCTCTCTCTCCATTATGAGATAGATCGATGTCACTCATGCATGTACCCATTCCTAAGTTATAGAAAACATTTTATTCACACTACTCTGCTTAGTGACTGCGTGCCCAGTGTTAAACTTTTGAGCCACCCTGTCCTTTTGTCCTCTCCCCGTAGGCCTACCAACCCAACTTCACAAACCTTCCCCTCGCATGACACCCATAAGGATGTTTTTATATTCCGTGCCGAGTCAGTTCCGACTCGAACCCCAGTATACAGAGAGTGCAAACCTATTCTGGTATCTCTTTCACGATCCTCTAACCTAAGTAAACCACACTCCCCACCTGAACCGTAGGGGTAGAACGCGCGAGGCTATGCCCCCCTCCCACCCCCTTGAAAGAGGGTATAGGCCATAAAAATGTCACATCCACCGACCCCAAGCTCAGCTGTTTCGTATTAGTGCCTAGGATATTATATGAACCAGAAATTGCCCGATCGATATGATCTGACACAGAGGCACTGCCATGTCGAATCGTATTCCGTGCATTTCAACCAGGGTTCATTCGCTTTATATTAACGACTAATACCGTCATTTTATACCCGCATTTCGTTTTCGTAAGTTAAGTATTTCTTTTTCCTTCGTCCTTGTGTTCCTCCTTTTCCGTCTCTTTCCACACCTATTATACATCTAATCAGTCATCCCTTCTAGTCCACAGTCCACACTACTCTGTTTTTCGTATCTCTGTTGTTTTATATAAGATTAATTAACAAATTTAAATACGATCCTCTCAGAGAGCTCTAGGGAAACCACCTAGTTTTTCTCTCCATTTAAGAAGATAAACGTATATTACCCCATGCTCCGGGATTCGTTCTAGCACATAAGTAGTTATACAATTGAACTTGAGTTATTCAACCAGGTTCTATACTTTTATATTAACGACGGCAAAATACCGTCCAATTCATGCATGTCACTTTTTCCTAAGTTAACTCTCATTAATCCACCAATACTTTGCGTAGTAACAAGCATGCTCAGGTAGCCTTTAACCACCCTGTCATTTTCCATACCAACCCGAACTTAATAACTCCCTCTAAAAAGGATGCCATCAGGATGTTAAATTGTGCCGAGCAAGTCATTTTCTCAAGCTTCTGTAAGCAGAGAGTACAAACCTATTGGGTACCTCCTTTAACTATCCCCAAACATAACTAACCACCCCTACAACCTGGGGCAGTGAATTAATGCGCGCGAGGCTAACCCCCATTATTCTCCCCTCAAAGAGGCCCAGCATCTCCCCCTCGCGTAGGACTACCTACCCCCTCATGCCCGCCAAATTCTTGCTAGAAACTCCGGGTATTTACAATCCATACCAACCTCCAAGTTTTCGATTCCAGCCTAAATCCTATTCCTATCCCGTTCCTATCTATAATAATAATAATAATAATAATAATAGTTCTTAAAGCTAGCGCATGCTAAGCTAGCTAAGGATAGCTCAATAAGGCCGATTAGGCGTATTTCCATTGGGGTCCTGTACTACTATCCCATCCCTTTGCTCATTAGGGATGGTAACGACTCAGTGCTTGTGAAAAATCTTTAATGCGCCGAGCGTGGGCGCGAACTCGGGCCTTCTGGGTGGAAGTCCGAGACGCTAGTCACTACACCAAGCGAGCCGCTAACCCCCAAGTCCCCCTTAACCCGTATTAGACTCCTAATAGCATTTCAGCTAACTGATCAGAGGAGGATCCTAGGGATAATATTAACGTAGACTGCCTTACCGCTTGAGTCCAAAGGCTCTGGACGAACTAGTTTTTTTTCTTCCCCACTTCCTCCTCTCAACTCATATTAATGATTTGTCTTAGAGTAAATGTCAGAAAAAGGTCATTCCTATTGCGGCCTACATGCTAACTTTATAATAGACCTTTAATGCTACCCTCTTCAACCAAGGGATTAAATTAACTTGTATTCCCCTCCGACATCCAAAAGTTAGACAAAGGAACCCCCTCCCCATATATAGAGTCCCGCGCCAAAAACAGGCAGTTCGAGGAGATATAAGCCATGTAACGGAAGCGCCGCGCTCGTGGATATATTATCCAGCTCCACCCTCAGGATATACAGTGAATTGCAGTGTTCGCGATCTAAGTGCCTCTGTGAGGGAATGAATCAAACCTTGATGAATATATTGTTGCAACTGAGAAACCAGGGACCAGATTATATCTTTCAACAACCGATTCATAAATTCTTTTTGATTGTCTCATAAGTGTCTTGTCAGCCGGTTCGCCACTACTTTGGGCTTAAGAGCAATCATAACTCGTAACCGGTCCCAGGTAGAAAGATCGGGTTATGTTAGAAGGGATTACGCGAGTTTAGGAGAAGACTCGACGAGAAGATTCCTGGGCAAACTATAGGTTTGACTCCTGTAAGGAGATAAAGAAAACCTAATATTTAGTAGTGGCCCCGTAATCATTGACGAACATGCCTATTACATAAGGCATCCTCTTCAAACACTAATCCGCCGTAGTTTGAATCTACCGCGCAGAGCATTTAAAAACTGAGGAGCCTTCATCATGAGCGCACGCGACCTCACTCATGGCTTCAGTCATTATGAATTGGGTTCTCACTACGAAAAAACTTCGTAAAAAATAAAAACAAAAAGAAAATAAGAATAACTATCTAATAAGCTTTCCATCATATCGTGGATGTACTTGTGTGGATCTCTGACCAGACGCTGATTCAGGCGTCATTCTTCCTTCACTGACATATCAAGTAAACCGAAATCCTCAATACATCAACGAATGGGAAGGGGACGGTCGGGAGGGCCCCAGTCGTCAATGATTACGGGGCCACTACTAAATATTAGGTTTTCTTTATCTCCTTACAGGAGTCAAACCTATAATTTATTAGTGGCCCCTCCATCATTGACGAACATGCCTGATTTCTAAGACTGGAGGGGGACATTCGTAATCATATCATAACTCTAGAAAAGCAGATAATAAAAACAACCACATAGTATTCTTACTTTTGACAAATATATTTAATACGGCGTAGGCCGGGAATATACAAGAAAGGGGTTCAGGCAGGTGCGTGCTTCAAAGAAGCCTGCCTGACAAAAAATAGGTAACCCTGAAGATTCTGTACACAGATCTGTAGTTACAAAGGCACCCCACTCAACGAGTGGTGACAAAAATAACAAGTTATCAGTTTATATGTGCACATAATAAACCCCAAAATAATCGTGGAGATAAATTGCAAATGATCTTCACTGTTTTAATATTAAATTGCTTTCGCAGCTAAAGCTACTATAACAACCCCGTTGTTTTGTACTAACATTTGTACTTAGCACAATTTCTCGCTGAGAAATTTTCATATCACATTAACCATAAATTGTATCACAGCTCTCACACTCCGGCGGGGTCTAGGGTGTCCTATGTCAACTGACTGCACCCCCCCCCCCCCCTTTCCCTTGAAAGTAAACAAAAGTGACTGCAGGGCCACCTAGACCCTCTGCCTTAAAGCTATACATGGTAAGGAAGGTTTATCTAGAGCAACTGACAAGTATCTAGACAAAAACGTGTGATTAGACGCCCACAACTGAGTGGACGCAATATCTTCTACTGAAAAAAAAATCAGGAAACGTAAAGAGGCTGCCCATTTGCGTAAATCGTGGGCCCGACCCACAACGCCGGGATTACTCTCTTTAATGACTTCGACCAGAAGAGAGGCTAATCGCCGTTTCAGTAAGCGTTTACCCGTACTTGCTACCCATAAAGCACCTTGGGGGTTGAGAGGAGCTACTCTCAAATATTTGGTTAGAGCTTGCACTGGACAAAGATTATGATGCACCTTTCCCCTTTTTAACGCCGGCACCGTGAACTCAGAAAACACGTGTGCACTATGCTCATTCTTGGCTACAAATCCTGGGGAAGGTGCAATGTAAATACATTCATTAAGTCTTCCAAACCTAAGGCAATTAGGTGTGTTAATCATCGCCGCCAGCTCAGACACTCTGTTCCCGGTGGCCAAAGCCAAAAGGAAAACAGACTTTTTTAAGAGTAAAGCAAAGTCTGCAGTATTTTGGTACAGACGAGAGTGAAGTAAAGACAAAGCTTTGTCCAGAGACCAAGTGGGCATGAGCTGACGGGGAGGTGGGTGGAGTTTAAAACAAGCTCTCATAAAACCTGTTTCCTCCGCCACCGGTATGGAGAGACCTGTAAGGTCTAAAAAGGGCACTCTAATCGCAGTTAAGTGATTTTTTAACGTTACCACAGATAAATGTTTCTGCTCAAACAGATAATTTAAATAATTGAACACTAAAGCTACTGATGGCACAGTCTGTTCTGTTCTAATGATCCAAGAAGTAAAGGCTTGCCAATGTGAGTGATACTGTCGTTTCGTAGACTGAGTATATTGATTTAATAATTTATTGGTCACATCTCTACCGTATGGTGCTAGCCACTTGGCCTCCTGAATGTCCATAATGCAAAAGTCAGCGAGGTCGCTAGGTTGCCAATCGTGTCTAAGTGGAAATACCCGACCGGGAGCGACACCGGGTGCGGGCACCACGTTTTCAATTGCTGGTACCACAACTGCGCCGGCCACAGGGGCGCGATTAGTGAGATAAGCCTCGATAATCTCGTAGTTTGTTCACTACGTGGCACATTTGTGACGCATCTGGCGGTGGAAACAGATAAATGGAGCTCCATCTGTTCCAGTCTATCACTAGGGCGTCTGGCCCCCCTGCTGGCGTTTTCGTCCGGCGGGTGAGGTATAGAGGGAGTTTGTGAGTCTCCTCGGACGCAAACAGATCCACTTGTGGATGGGAGAGCTCTGCAATCATTAGGTTGGAAATGGGTTGCTTGAGCTCCCATTCTACTGTCGTGCTCTGTTTCCGGGACAGAGCGTCTGCCCAGACGTTCGCTACGCCTGGGAGATAAGATGCGTGAAGATAAATGTCTAGTCTGTTGGCTAGAGTAAAAATCTCTTCCGACACGTTTAGCAACCTCCTTGACCTCGTTGATCCTTGTTTCTGAATACAGTGAACTGCGTTCAGATTGTCCATTCTGAAGGCCACCGACTTGCCCCGTAACGCAGGGCCGTGAGCCTGAAGGAAATACAAGGGGACTAGTAATTCTTTGACATTGATGTGAGAGATTTCTAAGTGGGACCAAAGCCCCTGACCCTGGTGCCCCTGATTTGACTGAAATCCCCAACCTATTGTGCCTGACGCATCCGTGTCTACCCATACCGTTGGTGGAGGAGAGGTCCATGACATTATTGAGTGCAACGTTTCCCTCTTTGCCCAGACCGCTAGTAAGGTGTGGATTAATTTCGGGATGGGCCATAATTTTCCCGCCGGTAAGAGTGGGAAATATTTGTTGCCTTCCAATATTAAGCGTTTTACTTTCAACCGGCCCAACATGACAGTTAGTTGAATCCAGTTGAGAGAGCCGACCAGAGACTCCCAGACCCTCCGCGTCGTAGTCAGACTGTGAAGAAACATGAACAGTTTCCTGCGAAACCTGTTGCGATTGTCCACACTCTGACTCAGAGTGAGAGCGGCCGTGTCCCAGACCAGCCCTATCCACTGAATTACTCGTGAGGGAACAAGGTTTGACTTTACCAGATTTACCTTGAACCCTAGAGTTTTGACATGATTTAAAATTATGTTGACATGTTTGATGCATAATTGTTGTGTCTCTGCCACCACCAGCCAGTCGTCTAGGTACCACAACACTCTGATCCCTTGTTTTAACAATGGCATCAGGGCTTGCCGGACTAATTTCGTGAATAATCGAGGTGCTAGGTTCAAACCGAACGGCATCCTTTGAAAAACAAAATTTTGGTGCCTGATCTGTAAGGCCAAAAACCTTTGAAATCTTTTGTTGACCGATACGTGCCAATAGGCGTCTGTCAGGTCTAGTGAACACATCCAACCTCCCGGCGGAAGTGTTAGCCTGATTTGGTGTACTGTTAACATTCTGAAAGACTCGTTGTGAATGTGAAGGTTCAGATAAGACTGGACTACGACCGGTCTCATCTGAACACTGTCCATTTTGGGAACCAAAAATAGTTTGGACGTGAATACAGGGTAATTTGGGGGGACCGGGATGATGACATTCTTGGCAATCATTTCCTGGACCAGTGACTCCACCTCTAAAGAAACAAAATTCGCCGTTGTCGGCTGACGTAAGCGAGGTCGCCGGAGCCACTGCCAAGTGATGCCTTTGCGTGCCACCATCCGTGCCCAAGTGTTTAAAGGCCATGCTTGGTGACACGTTCGGAACGACCCAGTTAGCAGACAAGGGTTCGCCGGCTGTACTACCCTCGGGTCCTCCGGCCTTAAGGTTGGCACCGGGAGTGAGAGAGACTTTAGTTTTTTGGTGGTGGGGTTGGTGGTGCTGGACGCTTCGCCGGCTGGCTGGTGTTGGCCGAAGACTGGCCCTGACCTGGCTTATTATGGCCGCGTCCTCTCTGACCTGAAAACTTACTCTGTCTATGCCTGTACTGACCTTGGGGAGAGTGGGAGGACTTAGGCAGAAGAAAGGGCTTAGATCCCCCTGGCTGAGCTTTAGCGGTTGGCCTGGGTTTGGGGAAGTTAAAGGCAGGTTTCTTAGAAGGGGTGGGACTTTGTTTAAAGGCCTGTGCCATATTGAATACCGTTCGCCACACTTCAGGGGACATTAACGAGGGAGTAAGCACTGGTGACATGACCACCTGATTCGCAATGCGATCAGGCAGTTTGCGAACTAAAGACATTCTGAGATCTTGTCTTGCTCGTACCGCCTCAAGTAAGGCGGTGCGTATGTCACCTAGAGATTGGATTGACGACCGGAGTAGCAGTCGCCGGGATAATTCAACCGATCTTCTGGCATCCGCGTCTGCGATTGCCTGAGTGGACCGAAGTAAAGACTTAGCTACCTGTTGAGACACTATGTACTGAGAAAACAGGCGAAAAGCTTTCCCCCTTAGCCTAAATTCTCGGTCTAGGTGAGTTGGGGTAGGGGTAGTGAAAGGGTCTTTTAGCTCACAAAGATTAATCTTAGGGGCAGCTAGGAAAGTAAACAAAGCTGACGGGACTCCGCCGGCAGAACATACCGGCATGGAGAACAACGAATGAGAATCTTGGGGGATCTGGTGGGAAGATTTGGAAGTAAATGTGGTTGCAAAGTTTTGAGCCTCTATCTCCCAATCTACCCAAGGTCCTGGACCCAACTGCCCCACCTTCAAGACTGGATTAGCTGCTTCGTCTGTGACGGTTTGCAAATCAAGTTCAGGAGTGAGAGCTGACAGAGTCTTAATGTCATTAAACCCATCCAGCTTAGACCAGTCTGAAAACAATTTTGAAGCTGAGGCAGGGGGTAAAGCTGGCTTAGTAGCATACACAAAATAGTCTTGGTGATAATAACTAGGTATAGCCTTGATGTTAACATCTAGTACATTTCCCAAAATATCCAGGGCCCTTAATTTCTTTGATTTATTGCCCTGGATGACCCACTCACGCGGTACTGGGAGTTCCCCTGACAAGGTAGGTTGGGCGAGCTCTGGTTTAGTGGGGGTCAAAGGGACCCATGACTCGTCTGGTCCATAAAGCAAGGGCATAGCTACCTTTCTGAGAGGCGCCTTGTCTAGAGGGGGTGGATTGACATCCGTTATAACCCTTACATTCGAAGTGGTCAATGCCGCCGTAGCAGGCCTAGTAACCACTGATGGTGACAGAGTGGGGGGGTTAGGGATCTTAGATAAAGCAATAGAAGTCATCAGAGGCCGTACCGTAGAACTTGTCGTGGGAGCCCCCAAGTCCACTGTGGGAGTTTCCTGTTGTTGGCCAAAAAATTTAGATAAAGCATGACTAAGTAGCCCTTCAACTTCCTGCGCAGTGACAAATTGAGTTGATGATGAACTTACTGGTGAATCATTAATATCCTGCGCGGCGTCTAAGCCTGAACCTGACTCTTGCCCTTCCATCTCCGAAATTATTGAAACCTCGTCTTTCTCCTCCTGATCCTCCTGAGAAGACCCCGCCGAAGCTGGGGTACCTTATTGCCAAGATAAGTCAGGAATAGAGGATGGGATCGCCGCGTCCCTGTGGACGTCAGCTACTGTGTGACTCGTTTGAGTCGGAAGTGGGTGGTCAGACCCTGGCTGAGCAAATCGCCAAACACCGAGGCCCTGGCCTACACTCTCTTGGGAGTCTGAAACATTCTCAATCACTGATCCCCCTGAACTCTCCATTTCCAGGGTTAAAATATTAATGGGTAAATCCTCTTTAGGGACAGGCACCGCACTGGACCCTTGAGACCTAACACAAACTCTGTCTGGGGTAGAGGTACGATGAGAGGCACTAGAAGCTGGTGAATGTAGGGAGGTCTTTCGTTTATGGGAATCCTTTTTGGAAGATTTATGGCTACGGTGTGACCGTGAACTACTCTTTGATTTGGAGGATTCATCGCCGTGACCACTGGTGGAACTTTCCGTCCTACTCTTCTTACTCGATGGTGAAGAGGCAAGACTAGATGACTGGCGTCTGAGAGGTGACCTAGACCGAGATCTCGCCCTAGACGAGGAGGCGGATGCCGGGGGTGTAGGCTCTCTTGGACGTTTCGGAGTAGCAGCAGAAGACACAGAACCCTGACCAGTCTCCGCCGGCTTATGACAAGTGACTCGAGAGGAACGTTTAGGGGGAGGGTGTTCAAAGAGCAATCGATCCCAAAGAGGGACGTTGTCACATTGAAGTGACTTATGAGCAACAATCGTAGTGTATGCTGACATCTGTTGCCTCACTTCTCTTAACGCGACCGCCGCGGTCTTATCATTGTCGCATAGGACCTTTACAGCTAATTGGGAGCAAAAAGAACAATTACGCATGACCCACAGACCCCTTGAACGGTCTAGACATTTAACACACCTTATGCAAAGAGTATGCGCAAAAATAGGGATACCGGCACAGGTAGGGGTAGTGCATAAAGCAAAGACTGGGGCCAAGGTCGCCATGACAGAAACTGGTGGGGAAAACTACCGCCGGGTCTGTATTGGTCCGCCGGAGCCCAGCTCTGGAAAAAAAAAAAAATTCCAGGAATTAATGCTCATAAGGTTAACCCAACATGTTCGCACACAAGTGTTAATAACCCACCGGGTAACGAGATGTAATGACACAACGATCACAGCTCGCTACGCGGCGGGGCTCAGAATATCTAAACATATCTTTTTAAGAAAGTGAAGAATACCCTCTGACAAAAATATAACGGTCCAGCATGGCGTTTATAGTCTTTCTGGTGGTGACTGTCTCAAGATTCAATTTTGGAACAAAAACAACCCCCCATAAAGACGCCGGCCCTTGAAATATTTTAGTAGAATAACATAGGGCAGGCTGATACGAGATCTGATTTCTAACGAATTGTCACAAAAAGATCGCCGTAAGTAAGAAGGCGGCGATACCTAAACGTATCCCTAAAATAAGTGGTTAAATCGAAATTGAATTGTAAATTCCTTATTACCTCCACTTAGGAGCACCCGCCGGGTGTAAAAACGATGTTAACCCCCAATTAAACCTTCAATCGCCGTAAGTGTAAAGGCGGCGATACATAACGTATCACTTAAAATGGATCGGTTAACTAACTGAATGACTTAGTTGTTCATCCCACCCTACCAAGGTACACCCGCCGGGTGAGATGTCAAAACGTTAACCCCATAAGTTCCTGTCCCCACTTCTTTGTAAAAGATCGCCGGGGAGGAAAGCCCTTCACAACAGCTAGGTTTTTTCTTGTGGTTTGTAAAACCGGGTAGAAAAACTTCATAACATATGTTCGCATGAACAATGTTTTTTGATGGGTACAGCCAATCCGCCGGGAATCAAAGGGAGCCTGAAAACAGGCACCAACACAGGAGATGCAGTCCTGGAGAGCCACAGACACCTCATCGCCGGGGACACAAGCCTGTGTTGAAACCACGTTTGGCCCAACACGGCTCTCGGCCGGGGTTTTTTCATGGTGAAACCGAGAAAAAACCCGCCGGAAGGAAACCCACCCCGTTCAGACACCATCTGAACAAACAACGGACACGAAGGAAAGCCACGCACGACTAGCCTAAGTCCACACAATAATCCGTGGAATTAGCCAATACACAACTAAACCAGGAAACAAACATAGTCCGAGGAATTAGCCAATACACAACTAAAACCCGGATACACATGACACAGTAGGGCATATTTATAAAAATAAACAATAACACTTGTACATGTGGCAAAGCTACGAGCGGCTGGCTAGGCCTAAGTAGACGGCATCATAAAAGTTGATATATACACAAAACACTGGAAATATAACAACAGGAACCACCGCCAACACACCACTGTAGCAAATACTTCCGGCAAAGGGAAGACTGACTCGGGACCCAGAAAAAAATTCACTAAGTGAAGAAAAATACGCTGGGAACGTCAGTAAGCAAAGCTTACCTCATCAGAAAGATAAAAGGCAGCAATAATTGACGCGTAATGAAAGCCGCCTGCATCACAAGCTAACTCAACTGTGAAACGAACACAAGTCCACAACAGGACCACGAGGGTACATCCGAAATAGATGCCCCAAACACACGACCCAAAATACACTGCACTGCGGGCAACCAGCCCAGGACACTCCTGCTACGCATATCCTAACCTTACTCGATACATCCCGGAGTAAACAAATGAGAAAAAACTCACTAGGGACGCAACAAATGCGGAATCAGCGGAGCGTGGGGAGACACGTCCGGGCAGGCTGAGCGCAGAGCAGAGAAGGAAGAATGACGCCTGAATCAGCGTCTGGTCAGAGATCCACACAAGTACATCCACGATATGATGGAAAGCTTATTAGATAGTTATTCTTATTTTCTTTTTGTTTTTATTTTTTACGAAGTTTTTTCGTAGTGAGAACCCAATTCATAATGACTGAAGCCATGAGTGAGGTCGCGTGCGCTCATGATGAAGGCTCCTCAGTTTTTAAATGCTCTGCGCGGTAGATTCAAACTACGGCGGATTAGTGTTTGAAGAGGATGCCTTATGTAATAGGCATGTTCGTCAATGATGGAGGGGCCACTAATAAATAATTGTCTGTTTGACCGAAAGGCGAAAAGCCGTTTGCACGTCTCATAAGGCCAGAATTAGTAAGAAAAGTCGTTCTCCCGATTGTCTTACGTTATTTCGATCCACTGTTTCTCTGGCTGCGCCGATGACAGAGGCATTTAAGGCTTTCAGTAGGAGTCCCATAACGACGTGTCATCAACGGCTAGACAAATTAGCCCAACTGTAAACCTTCTCTACACTCCCGGACAACTTGGACGGCCACGGAGTCGCTGTTAACCCCCGACACACCAGCTCAAGATAACTAAGGATTTCTATAGCCTACGTATCGTTGAGGACAGGTGATCAGAAGAATTATTCCTGAACGTTGGAAGTGGGAGGCGAACGAACTCTATCCAAATCCGCGAACAGTGCTAAGAGATTATAAAAGTCCAGAAGTACACGCGGACTTATCCAATTTGCCATTGTTTCGAACTCACAAATAACCAATATTCTACCAGTGATTTTTCGGAGAATAAAGCTGCATTATAAACCATTTACTCAGCTATTATTTATGCCTCTATTGTTTTTCATTTGTGTCCTGTGCATGAAGCCCCATAGCCCAGTCCTGCCGAACCTACCTACACTCAGTTAAACCTGCAGAAAATCAGGGCATAACAAGCGGCTCGCTTGGTGTAGTGACTAGCGTCTCGGACTTCCACCCAGAAGGCCCGGGTTCGCGCCCACGCTCGGCGCATTAAAGATTTTTCACAAGCACTGAGTCGTTACCATCCCTCATGAGCAAAGGGATGGGGTAGTAGTACAGGACCCCAATGGAAATACGCCTAATCGGCCTTATTGAGCTATCCTTAGCTAGCTTAGCATGCGCTAGCTTTAAGAACTATTATTATTATTATTATTATTATTATTATTATTACTTCAACCTCTGCAGTTGTCTTTGAGTTAGCTGTGGGCAGAAAACTAATTTTGGAGAGGTATTTATATGAGTGAGAAAACTCTATTTCTTATTGCTAATCTGGCAACCTCTGCGTCATATGAGTCTGAAGGGGTTAATAATTCCTTTATTTTCTTATTTCTTATTTGCCAAAGTCTATACACCGTTGTTTTTGCCTCTTCTGTTGTATTTCTGTTGAATAGTAGGCGGCCAATAGTCAACTCCTCATCCTCCTGGTAGGGCTGCTGCAGTGCTGGGTTGTTCCTCCTCTCTTCACTGTACGCCGGGCAGTGCAGCACAAAGTGGTTCAGGTCCTCATACTCATAGCCACACATGATGCACTCTGTCGTCTCGTTACTAAATATCCGTCTGTTCCCCAGGTTCATGTTGTTACTCCTGCATTTAAACAGGATCACCGAAGCCTCCCTACTATCATACACATTCTTTTGGCCACCTATCTCTCTTCTCCATTCTCTATACATTTTCAGACTTGGTTTTTCTTCCATTTCTTGCTTCCATACTTTAGTATCCCACTCTCTCAGGTAACAAGTGATATTAAATATTTAGGTATAAAAATTGAAGATAAAAGAAACTGTTTTAAATCTCAAAAATAAATATCCTTGGCTAAAGCAGAACAGATGGCAAACTTAACATACCCGATAATAGCTCAAAGCTGCAGTAAGGTATTGATAGGAAAAACTTTTTGGAAGACTAGCCCTACCTACAATTCTATACGGAGCTAGTGTGCTAGGTTACACCAAAACAGAGATAGATAAGCTGCAGCAAGTAGAAAGTAAAGTTTACAGGCAAATATTAGGAGCCCCCAAATATGCACAGGTAGAAACACTAAGGGGTGAAGTAGGCCGGCATCATCAATGCAAACTAGAATTATGGGGGTCAAATAAAATATTTAAAGCACATAGAGGGAAACGAGGGATATGCCACTTACTAAAAAGAATTATTGAAGAAAAACATGAATTTGCAACAGATCCCTGGTTCGAATCCACCACTAATTACCTCCGAGAAGTGAAATTGACATACGATGACTTAATAGATATAGGGAAAGTCCAGTTGAAGGGTAAATTAAAGGAATGGGATTCTAAAATGTGGAGGGAAGAACTGAACAAGAAAACTAGTTTAGATATTTATAAAAAAGTATAAGAAAGAAATAAGGGGAGAAGAAATAATATATGATAACAGACCAGCTTCTGTTATCCTATACAAAGCAAGAACAAATAACCTACAGTTAAATTATAGAAATAGATTTACAGGAGGAAACACAGGATGTGATATGTGTGGGGATGGAATAGAGGACCTAAAGCATTTCATTCTGTGGTGCCCTGCATACACAGAGGAAAGAAGACGGGAACCTCTATTCCAACAACCATATATAGAAGATGAATCACATATACTAGGTAGCTTAATTATTAGTAGACAAAGCATAGGTAGGGTAAAAAAAGCAATATATAGATTTTGGAGAAAGAGAGAAAAGCAAAGAAACAACACATGCAGAAACCGCAAAGAAAATATAGAGGTGAAAGAAGAAACAAGAACAACAACCAAGAAGGAAAACAAGCAAGAAGAAAGAAGAAGCAGCACATAGCACATAATAAATTTTACTGTTAAACTAGAAAAACAGAAAACACGACAAAAGGGAGGCGCCGTTGCAAAGGCATACCTTCCCGACCAGCAACTGAACTGAACTGAACTGAATTGAATTCGACAAAAATCATGTTACCGTTGTTACGATACATTCGTGAGAATCGTCAATCGTGATATTCCACGGACAAGAATGAAAACAGAGGAATGGAGGCACATGTGAAATATTTGTCTTCTGGAGTTAATCACACGCCTTTATGCTTCGACTGGAGTAGTGATGGCACTGTGTGTTATGCAGCGGACACGGGGATTGTATTATATGAGCCTAAGGTGAATTGTAGGCCCTATGTGTATGATAAGATTTCGGGCTAGGCTAATGGTCCATGGTTTTCCTATGACCTGTCACTGTCAGAGGTGCGAGATAGCTCGCTACTTGGTAGCCTAATTCGGGTAGAATTTGGTAAATATTTACGAGTCGCACCACAGCTGGGATCTCATTTCGGTTCAATGTTATTTTAATACCACAAATTTTGTTGATATATTTGAAGATACATATTTAATCTATAGGCCTATGCTCTAAAGATCATAAGAAAATTTGTTTTAACCCTCGGCAAAACCTAATAAAAAAGTATGGTAGGCTAGGGGCCTACTAAAAATGTCTTTTTCGTAACAAGGTTGTCATACTCAATACGGTACTTTCAGTCATCGATAGCTGTAAAGATCATATGAAAATGTGTTAAACCCTCGGAAAGACCTAATAGCCTATAAAAGTATGGTACTAAAATTTAATTTTCGTAACAAGGTTGTCAATACGGTACTTTCCCGTTATCAATGTACAATCAAGCTTGAAAATTGCAGAGTAAACTCCATAGACTTCATAGACTTTTCTTTCACATTCATAATTATAATCAACAGCCATTTTTTTTATTAAGGGAGCACTCAACCAGCGGGGGTGTGGGGGCGGCAGCCCCCACCCATAATACTAGGTTAGGTTAGGTAAGGTTGTTAGGTTAGGCTAATGTCTTTTCAAATCACTATTGGGGGGTGTGTCTCAACATCGATCGATCGATAGGCCTAATGGGGCAAATAGGTTTTCCCGAGATTTCTAATTAATTACAAATACTATATATTGATGCAAATGACCTATTTTGTTTATAAAAAACACTCGGAAAATTCGTGGTATTAAAATAAAAATTTTCTCTCATTTCTAATGGTAGTTTTGGGTTCCTATCTGACCTATCATTCTATGCTTGGTAATTCTGCATAACTAGGCCTACAACTCCTGTTATTTTACGTTTTATTTTATTTGTGTATTTTAAATTTTTAATGCTTTGTAGCCTAAGTGTGTGTTTAGCCTAGGCCTAATTGTTAGAAAGTGTGGAAAGCACTTTTTATTAGGCCTAGCTTAAAGTCTATGGTGTTTACTCTGCAATCTTCAGCTTTGGCTGTCGAAGTACCAATAAAAATGTAAGTACCGTACTGACTTCTTGTAGGCTACTCCTGTTATTTTAGGTTTTATTTATTTTATTTGTGTAGGATATTTTAATGCTTTGTAGGCCTAAGTGTGTGTTTAGCCTAATTGTTAGAAAGTGTGGAAAGCACTTTTTATTAGCATTTGCATTGTTAATTGTAATTCAGATAGGCTACCCCAACAGTCTAGGAGTTCACTCAATTTAGTCAACTTAAAAAAGACATTAGCCTAACCTAACAACCTTACCTAACCTATCCTAGTACTATGGGTGGGGGCAGAGCTCTCAAGATTGCGGGACTGAGTTTGTTTACGCGCGGGACTATTTATATCGACAAAATAGAGTTACAAAACTTATCAAAACTATTCTACCACAACGGAATCTATGAGTATATTATAAGGATTCCATAGAGCTTCACTTTCCCTAATAAATTATGTATAATAGGCCTAACGCTGCGAGTCTATTCGCGATAATTATCAAGTACTGTACCAATAAAAATGTACTGACTTCTTGTAGGTGAAGCTCTACTCTCATTGGCTACTAAACATCGGGCATGATCGGGGAGGAGCCTCCAAGGACGCTAGAATGTAAACAAAGTGTCCTGGACTGGCTGTACAAAAATAACTCTGATAATGTTATAGGGGAGTGAAAATCAAATTGACAAAATAAGAAAAGTAGCACTTAGCCTATCCGCACATCAGTTAGGCTAGGTCCCTGGCCCAGGGACCCTGAGTAAGGTAAGAGCGGAAAAAAAAAATCCATGAAACAGGAATCCCGTAATCGAGTTGTTGTTCTGCAGAATACCCCTATGCTTCATTGCTAGGCTATATACTTTTTATCCGTGGGGATAGGCTATATTTTGTGTTCTTGTTTTTTTTTTTGTTTTTTTTTTTTTTGCATTAGGCTAACCTAACCTAACCTAAATGTATTTGGGGGCTATTAGGTTAGGTTAATGCTAAACAAAAAAAATAGCCTAGCCTAAGCCAAGAAAAAGAAAAAAAAAATCCCGTGGATAAAAAGTATATAGCCTAGCAATGAAGCATAGAATGATAGGAACCCAAAACTACCATTAGAAATGAGGGTTATACTGATGTTTTGGACCGACAGTTAGCCCATCGATCTGTTTAGGCCTAATAGGTCCGGTAGAGCATATACATCATTGCTATATATGGCATTAAGAGCGGAAATGTATTACAAGGGAGAAACAAAAAAAAACGCTAAAATACATGTATAGGCCTAGGCTACTGTAAAACAATAAGTTTTTCAGCCAATACCCAACCAGCGGGGGTGTGGGGGCACTCAGCCCCCACCCATATACTAGGTTAGGTTAGGTAAGGTTGTTAGGTTAGGCTAATAGCCTAGAACATTAAAAAAAACAAAAAAAATAGTCTAATAGGGGCGTGTTTTTAGATTGTTGGATAATGGGTAAATACTCATTTCCGCTCATCTTCAGTATAAAACTACACTATATCTGAAGGAAAAAATACAAAAAACAAAATAAAACTTACTGAAATCGCTGTCGGTCCAAAAAGTCAGGTTTACCGAAATGAGATCCCAGCTGTGGTGCGACTTGTAAATATTGACCAATTATTGAAGGGGGTAAAAATTGAAGAGACTCCGTCACCCCGGACAGCCTTTTTAGCCTACTAGGCTAGGCCTAGCCTAGTTATTTTATTTTATTTTTTATTTTATTTGTTAGCCTAGCCTATGGCCTACAGTGTTGTTTAATACCGAGGACCGTCGCATTTTAGTATTTTCAACATTAGCCTAACCTAACCTAGTATTATGGGTGGGGGCTCCCCCCCCCCCCCCGCTAAATCCATTAAATCCGAGCCAAGAACATTACCTAACCTATCACAACTACTATCCAAACGACTGGGTAAATCTACAGTTATACTACCCCTCCCCCACTATCCCCTCCCACCTCCCCTCTTCAAAACACGCCTTTTAGCATGTTTTTGGATGGTTCAGCTGGCGCGGGAAACCTCCTTTGATAGCACCAGCTGTAGTGAGCGCAGGGTGTCAATCCACAAAATATGAATTGTGTTATCATTATGGTTTATTATTTTTTTATCATTATGGCGCGACGGAGCGGCGAAGGCGCGAGCTCTAGGGGGGTCCGGGGGCATGCCCCCCCGGATTTTTTTTGAGAATTTAGGTGTCTAAAACAGCATTTCCTGCAATCTAAAGGCAATCAAGATGGAACATATGGAGACCAAAATTGTGTCGATTTACCTTTTTTGTTTCTTAAAAAAAATAGGGTTGGGGGAGTTTCTGTTATCATTACCGGTATACAAAACGTTCATTTACGTTATCACTAAAAAAAAACAGCGTCGTTTGACACCCTGAGTGAGCGACTCAATCAATAAAATGAAGGACGGTAAAGCTCCAGGTTGCTCCGACATTGTCGCTGAGATGACAAAAGCCTCAGGGGAGACTGGTGTAAACTTAGTCACTGAGTTGATAAACACCATTATTAAAGATGAGAAAATCCCAGAGGATTGGCTCAAAAGTGTAATAGTAAATATATACAAAGTAATAGGGGATGCGCTAGATAGAGGAAATTATAGGGGCCTGAAAATGCTTGACCAAATCATGAAGGTCTGTGAGAGAGTCCTTGAGGGTTTGATCAGGCAAAGCATCTCTATTGATGATATGCAGTTTGGTTTTATGCCAGGACGGCGTACAACCGATGCTATCTTCATAGTCAGGCAGATACAGGAAAGATACTTACTAAAAGGCAGGGATCTTTACTTTGTGTTTGTAGACCTGGAGAAGGCCTTTGATAGGGTGCCTAGAGATGTGCAGTGGGCTATGGGGAAACTTGGTGTGGAAGAGTGGCTGGTGCGTGTGATAATGAAGATGTATGAGGATTCGCGAAGTGCGGTGAGGGTGAAGGGTGTACTGAGTTATGAGTTCGCAGTCTGTGTTGAGTCCATCAGGGTTCAGTGTTAAGCCCCCTCCTCTTTATTATGGTCTTGGAGGCACTGTCTAGAGTTTTTAGAGGCGGACTCCCGTTGGAACTGTTTTATGCAGACGATTTAGTCCTAATAACTGACAGTATGCAAGATGCTGAGGCCAAATTCAGAGAGTGGAGAGAGGGCATGGCGAGCAAGGGTTTAAGAGTCAATATTAATAAAACCAAGGTTATGCATTGAAGATTGAGACGAGGCAATGTGGAAAAGAGCGGTGCATACCCATGTGCAGTGTGTGGAAAGGGAGTGGGCATTAACTCAATTCAATGTAGCATCTGTCGATGTTGGGTACACCATGGGAGTAAGCGCTGTAGTAGAATAAAGGGACCCCTGCCGAAGGATAAGTCAGAAATAGAGAAATTTGAGTGCGTAGTGTGCAAAGGCGAGCTTGTGTTAAGTGATGATCCTGTGGCGGTGAATTTTGGAAATGAGTCTTTGGAGCTGGTGAACAAGTTTTGTTACCTAGGAGATACCATCTCTGCCGGTGGTGGGGCTGAGGCTGCCACTGTTGCTAGAATTAGGTGTGGCTCGGGGAAGTTTAGATAACTGAGGCTAATTCTGACCATGAAAAGAATGCCTCTTCCCCTGAAGGGAAAGGTGTATGCCTCATGTGTTAGAAGTGCAATGACGTATGCCTCAGAAACATAGGCCGTTAAAGTAGAGGATGTCAACAGAATGGAGCGTAATGAGATGAGAATGGTGAGATGGAATGTGGGGCCAGGCTACAGGATAGAATAACAAATGTTGAGCTGAGGAGACGTTTAGGTATAAAGAGTATTAGCGAGGTGATGCGTACAAGTAGACTGGGATGGTATGTACATGTGGAGAGAATGGATGAACAAAATTGGGTGAAATAATGCAGGTCTGTGATTGTGGAGGGAGCTGCACCAAGGGGTGGACCGAGGAAGACCTGGGATCGGACTATACACGCCGATCTCAAATCCAAGAACTTGACAAGTGAAGCAGCCCTTGACAGGGTTGCCTGGAACACCACCATTAGGACAAGAGACTGAAACTGCACTTATGTGTGGAACACAAAGTCTTAAAATTTTATGTATGTATGTATGTACACCCACACAGCTACCCCTCGTATGGCGAGAAATGGCAACACAGGCCCAACACAAACACCACCATACGAGTGTCACCTCCCAATGGTCTCTCCTCCCTCTGTGAACTTTTTAACTTCCCCAACCTTACAGATATCCCACCGTGTTTGCCACTAGTTTAAGAGGGGTTGTTTTAGGACTCTTAATATCTTACTTTAACTTTTAGTAGCCAAGCTGGGTTGGATACTTAACCGGTCTTCTCACAAAAAACCCAAGCCTCACTGCTGGGATTGTACTCGGGACTACCCAGTTACAAGACTGTCACTCTACCCATTTAGACAATAGAGCTACCTGTACGGCGGCGGTACCCCACTTGTCTGAATTATTTCAGCCAAGCGAGTTTAACATTCAATATCAGACACCAGTTTTAGCTCTATTACAACAGGAATGGTGCCCCCCCTCCCCCCCTTGAATTGGTCATCTACGTTGCCAGCATTTTCCCTAACCGACCTATTGTTGGATAATGGGTTGAAACTGTATATGAACGAAAAATCACACAAGATGCAGTTTTTAATGCCGTGCACTCCCTTGATTGACAGGACTAGGAAGTGCCCTTGTTACAGGGACTTTACTGGACATTTACCACACATAGTTAGACCAAGCTGCCCAAACTCTTGCTGCCTACCAATGGTATGGCGTGGGATCAAGCTGCCGTCGTACTACCAACCATTCCCTGGCCCATAGCATGGTAAAAAAATGTTGGCGCCGCCGTCATCGATAGGGAGAGTATTTATTTTTTGCAGTGTTTTATATACCCGTAGTTCCCATATTGCATTTGTGACGATCTGGACATATATACAGTATATAGCAATAAAGTATGGATATGAAGAACCTATAAAACACTTAAAATTGATAGGCTAGAGAGTAGAGAACCAGCCAGTCCTAGAATTATGCTGGATAAGTTAGATTTTGGTAAGTTTAATAACCAAAAATTCCGATTCAACTCCCAAACTAAGTTGTTGATGGCGACACTATAGACTAACTCATACTCATCATTGGTATTTCGGTAAATTTGTTCTACGTGGACAGTTAAGATTTTTTTGATAAAATATTTTTTGCCGACTGGTTTTCATGTGATTTGTGTGATTTTGACACTCATTTAGTGCAGAAAATTAGGTAACTTAGCCTAAGTTACCTAACATAGCCTAGCATATTAACCTAACTTAGGTAACTTAACTTTAAGTTTGAGATCACAATGTAGAAACTGATATCACATCTTTATTGTTCTACCTCTTTTTGGTTAAAGGTGAATTACATAAGCTGCATACCTAGTAAGATGTATATTTTGTATGCATCAAAACATATTTAGGATGCTCAGGTTTGTGTATAATAAAGTAAATTTACGTCAGTAAAGAAAACAAATATTCAACATTTGTATATCTGGCGGCGTCTGGTAGTTGACTGTCTTGCAAATTTCGCTCCTTCCAGTATTGTGATGACATCATAGATTCCGATAGTTGGCAGGCAACAGAAATTTACCTTTAACTTGACCCAATTTATTTTATATGTTAGGGGCAAATTTAAGGATATTCCCAATAATGGTGTATTACTAGAGCATTTAACGTTCTGCTGAATAACTTATCTCACTTTTGTTTTCATCTTTGTGTAATTCACCTTTAATGCCTACCGTACTGTATTTATTTTTTGTCAGAGTGGTGTGGTGACAGGGGCCAGTACCAAGGTGCACACCAAGAGAATCATCAGTGTACGATGGGTTCAGCCAGCACCGTCATCAAGGAGGATGGTTGTGTCCACGGGGGCCGACGGAAAAGCCGTGGTCTGGAAGGTTTCTCAAAATAAAGAAGAAGATTTCTATGCTTTGCAACCGAGTGCTGTTTTAGGTATGTACTGTATGGTAAATTACCATTCAAGCGGACCATAATTGAAAATGAAAGGTCTAATTTATCAAGTATCTGTTCTTAGTACTGTATGTTTGGGTGTGAATGAGTATAATTATAGGTAAAATCAAGAGGACCCATCGACCAAATGTATTTTTCCCTATTGGATGTACAGTATTATTCAATTACTGTACCATAGCGCGAATTTCATGTGACGCGAGGCCTTATATCGACCAATTTCTCGCACTATGCAGAACCGACTTTTATCTCACCATGAACTGATTCTTACGAAATGTCTTGGGCAGATAGAATATGCGGCAAGGAAGAAGTGATTCAATTTAGGAGGCGATCCAGAGATTTTCATACAATTTGGTGGGCAGATAGGATATAGTTATGAACCGATTTTCACGACTTTAGTAGGCAGATAGGGTATGCGCCAAGAAAGAAACTACATTCAATTTAGGAGGCAATCCAGAGATTTTTCACGAAATTTGGTGGGCAGATAGGATATGTACCAAGGAAGAAGTCATTCAATTAATGAGGCAATCCGGACCATATCCTGCAATCCAGAGCCAAAAGAAAATTTAGGCCTATGATATTCATGGTAAAGAACCAGCCAGCGTAGGCAGAGGTATGCGCTCTACCGAATGCCCTTCTAGTTGATTTATGGTCTTGGAAAAGGAGAGATGAAAGGGGAGAGGAGGCGATAAGAAAGGTGGAAGTGGTAGAGGCGCCGAAGAAGGTTAAGTTGGGAAAAACACCAGGAATAGATAGAGTGTGTGGGGAGATCCTAAGATAGATATGAAAGAGAAATTGTGATTGAGTGGCTCTGGAAGATGTGCAGACTAGCATGGGAAGGAGGGAGAGTGCCAGAACACCGAGAAGGATGTGAAGGGATGGAGTAGATAGATTTAAGGGGGAGAGGGGGATTGGCAATAAGGAAGAACGAGTATTGTTGGGGGACAGGGCGGCCTAGAAGAGGATTGTTCATGGCCACCCTGTCAGGGATTAAAGCTTCTGGCAATAGATTTATTGATTTATTGATTTATGATGCAGTACTGTACAATGATCCATACTCGTTTCAATTACTTATCTACCCTGCAAAAGTATATTATAGTCCATTTTATTTACCTTATCAAATTTGCACTTGATCCCAATGAGCTAGAAACTTTGCTAAGAGCTGATTGGCTAATGGTACTGTCTTGTGTTTGTCTTTGCAATTGACCACTTGCGAGTTTCAGGCTATAAGGAAGTTGGAGCTGTAGACATCGCTATTAAGCAGAAATGCAATAATAATGTAGCTTTCTGGTGGATATAGCCTAAACAGTATGATGATTTTGGTATTATGTATTTATAAGAACATAAGAAAATGGGAGTCTGCAAAAAGCCGATCAGCCCACACAAGGCAGATCCAATGCCAATGTATTTCAATGTATTGCAGCCATAATTTGCCTGATAATTCTGCTAAATATCGATGTCTAGGTCTACAGCTCCAACTTCCTTATAGCCTGAAACTCGCAAGTGGTCAATTGAAAGATGTTACTCGGACACAGTAGCCTACCATCAGCCAATCAGCTTGAGGTAGAGTTCTTTAGCTCAGTGTGACCAAGTGCAAATTCGCCAGGTTAAATTAAAATGTAAAACTTGCAAACAAAGTCAAACCAAAACTGGGACAAAGACAATATAAAGTCAAAACAACATATCAAAATCGCTATGTGGAAACAACGCTTACTGAAATAAAATTTAAAATTTATGAAATGAAAGAACACAATCCACCACATAGGGTGTACATTACTACATGAGCAAGTTAATCTGGTTCCCAAGCAAACTAATTGCACACATAACAACGCACTATCGTCACGTTCAGGGAATTAGTCAATTTGGGAAGTCCGGGACGTTCTGGCAAATATTACTAAACTCTGCATGAATAAAAGAAACTACAATTAGTGTTAAAATGTTCATTTAAAATCAAATTTGCAACATGACAAGACATTAACAATAGTACAAAATACAAATATTGATAAGATATATAATATTACAAACAAAAATATATACAGTATAGCACTCACTAACGATAGTGCTATCGGGTAGGTACCTGTAAGCATAGCATGCCTCAAGTGACCCCTATCAATAACTACCCTACAAATAACCTACATTTATCGTACAAATAAACTAAGGAAATCGCAAAAGCAAGCAATTGATACTATCGACAATGAATAGATATAATATAAAGACAAATAATTACAAAATATGAAAAAGTAACAACATGTTTAAACAAAGAGTACTCTTTTAACAAGAACAATTAGGGTAAGGTGCCCAATGCAGACTACTGGACCCAAGGAGACGCACTTGAAACAAAACAACTTGCATAGGATGAGTAGATAGATACATGAATGGTGGGCCAAAATATTCTTTAACTATCACCTAATATGCTCACATAGTATCAGCTTTTAATCTTCATGTTATTGCGTGAGATGAGATGAACTAATAAAATGTCATGTTTTTGCAAATTCCTTATGGAAAACCCAAGAATTTACTTTTTTTTAAAGCTAAATTTCTCACAGTTCCCTAATTTGATCCTCTTTTCTGTTGATAGTGCATGAGTTGAAGTATACCCCTGCATGACCAAGAGGCTTTTACTTGCACGGCTGAAGGGGAGGGAGGGTGCGTCCCCATAGGGCCAGCAAAAAACACAAAATCCAATAGAGACGCATTTTTTCAAACTGATGCCAGAAGGTCGTACACCACAGTGGTAGAAAGCCATACTCACCTCTCTGTCTTGTATGAATATGGTTGAGTTTCCTTCACCATTGACGGAGCTGCCTTAACTAGAACAAGGGCTACCCTGGGACCAATAGAGACGCACTGCGCAAAATCTAAGGAGACGCGCGTCTGCTTAGGGTAGCTGGGTTGCGTCTCCTTGGGTCCTTGTAAATGTGTGTTTATTTTGGTAACATTATTAAGCATAATAACCTTTTCTTTGATCTCAGGTGAAGGAAACTCAACCTTATGTATACCATACATAGTAGGGAGAATGGCTGTCTACCAGTGTGGTATGGCATCAGTTTGAAAAATGCGTCTCTTTTGGACTAAATAATGTTTGCTGGACCTAAGGAGACGCACCTCTTTCCCCCTCTCAGCAAATCGGAATCGAATCAAGCATTTTTTCGCTACACAATCAAAAAAATTTGTAGCCCCCCCACCCCCTTCATGCCTCTCCCTACTTTCCCCCACCATTGCCCCAACCATTTCCCCAACTTCCCTCCTTATCACTCGATAGAGTGCCAACATGAATGAGCCCAACTCTTGCCTTTTTCAGTCAGACTGAGTGTATCGTCTCACCCCCGGCCACGACATTGACACGCACACACACACGCCTGACCAATACATACACACACATACACACGCACGCACATTCAAACACGAACCTAAAAAGTTGTGATTGCTTTTGAGTTGCTCACATATCTACCAGACTACCCAGAAAGTTACAGTTTTTACCATTTTCAATCTGAATGAAGGTACAGTTGGTCAAGGATGAAAGTACAGTACACAGTTTTTCGTCTGCTATAGCCACACATGGTTTGTCATGTTGGCAGCCATGACAGCCTTTCCACTAGCCCAAACCATCCCAACACACATGGGGTTTATTATATTGATACATTAATTAATATACGGAGTGCTTCGAAAAAGCGTTTCCATAAATATCAAAAGTTAGAGAATTATTCATAAACCTTCAGGGTGACTAAATACTGTTATGGAGATAGCAAAACAAAGCTGGGGGCATACGCTGGAACAGCGCATAGCCGCGGCGCTCGCCTCCATTTCATTGCCCTTTGGATCACATATAATCCAGTCTTGGGGATGAAAGTGAAATATCAATATTTACCTACTTATTAATTAACAAGTATTATTAGATTCCTCTTTCTACTCATTATTTATTATGAATGTTATAATGTTAAGTGTATATCATAATATCTTTTATAGCCACTCCATATTCGTCTACTTTAGATACACAAAAATCTAATTCCTAAACGTGGACGTAAGGAAGCCTGTGTGTTCAATAGGGTAATGACCCAGCAATTTTACTCATCTTGCGAGCGCCATTGCTTTATGAGTCAGTCCTCGAAGCATAATGAGGCTTTACTTGTGATTTTTATTTATTTATTTATTTATTATTATTTTTATTTTTATCAGCAGAACACCTGCAAACCAACTGCAAGTTTGATATCACCATACCCTACATTATTAGCCACATATTACCATGTGTGAAAATGGACCTGTATTCCACTGAAATATCGTATATAGGTAGACGTTTTGATTTTCGTTTTCACTCTCGCATTTCTTGTATATCTATCAATAACATTAAGTGTTTAATATCTCCGAAGTGATATTCACGTCAAAGATTATAGAGCAATATATTCATATTTCCGTCTGACAACTAAGTCCAGGAACACGTTTTTAAACACCCTGTATAAGGTGGGCGGGCTCTGAGATATGGCTACCAGGGCTGCCAATATGACAAACTATGTGTGGCTATAGCAGACGAAAAACTGTATACTTTCATCCTTGACCAACTGTACATGATCATGATATTTGGTTGGTTATTGAACATTTATTATTTACAGAGATAAGCAGGCATAAAACAGGCGTATTAGCACCAAATATGCATGGGAGGGCGAGTGGCACTAGATTTAAACCTCAAACTAGCATTAATGTTCCATGTATAACCCTCTAAACTCTTTTGGTAATGGCCTATAATTAGCAAATTAGAATGTTAAGTTAATTATCTGCCTATTTAATAATAGGCAGTCCCATCCACCCATCCGGGTGGATGGGACTCGTTAGCCTTGGTCGGCAACCCATCTAGGGGAGATAACCTTATATTAATCCGGGTGGATGGGACTCGTCAGCCTTGGTTGGCAACCTGTCTAGGGGAGTAAACCTTATACAAATCAGTACTGCTATCTTAGGGTGAAGCAGGTTAGTGGATGGATTAGCCGCACACTGCTGTAGAAAAATAGTGCTACCGTAAAATGCGGTAACTTCGGACATTTTTCGATGTTTTTTAACAATTTCTCCTGAGTTTAAACACATTATAGAGATTTAACTAGGTCAAGTGATGTATGGTGGTAGTGCGCCGTAATCCAGGAAGCCTCCTAAAATTAACCCCTATAATAAGAGAGCTATCCTTATCCTAAATGATGTCCGAAGTTTGCTTGAAAAGTTGATAACTTCGGACTTCTATGGCTAACTTCGGACGTAGGTGATTTCTTATGGAAAATTGTTGCCAAGAAAGCTGAGATAACTTCGGACGAACGGAGGAGAACTTCGGACCTACTTTCGTGGCCTTATTTCATTCATTTTTCGGCTCCTACTATTTTATATGAATATTTTATTATTGCTGCTTATTCTTGTTCGATGTTATAGTGGAAAATGCACAGTCAATACTTTTAGGCCTGTATAATCAGTATAGGAGGGGGATATATACGATGTTTAACATATATTCTGTTTGCATCTGTTCTCGTTAGGCATCGAGCTCACTCCTAGAAAATATTGAGAAGGAAAAATAACCAATGCTGTCAAATCAATAACTCGAAAATTAACTAGGCCTAGTGAAAATATATAGGTATGTATAATATATCACTGCATATACACTTTTATGAATTTGAGCATTTTTATAGGTATAACGTATTTGTTGGTGTTTCTTTCGGCAGATACATTTTTTTTGGACAAGATATATGCCTCTCCTAATTTATATATATTATATATCCAGAATTATCCGAAATACATAAATCGGTTAGCATAGTATCATATTTTTATGGGTTTTTGGACTCAGAGAATGATGATTTGATCTTTTACCACCATGTTAATGATGTACAAGTATTATGAATGATTTTCATAGGGCAAATAATAACAAACGATTGTTTTGTTCCATGTCCGAAGTTACCATGTTTTTTTTTTAAACACAATCGGTTAAATGATACTGTTCTAGCTAGAGCGTTATACAAGTGTAACAAATTTCCTTTGGTGGATGTTGTCTCTGGTAATGTTACTACAAAATTATATCAGTCACAACATCATTCATACAAACAAATTTCTTCAGGGTGATAGAAGTTTGGCAGGGTAGCGAAAAATGTACATATTTTCGTCACATATATAATATTTTTTTCGTGTACATATACTCATGTCAGTTCCCTAGGACTTTTACATGCTCTTCCTTTGCCATTTCTCTAAACGGACCCCACAAAAAAAAAAAAAAAAAAAAAAAATCCATTATATAATGACAATGTCTAATTACTTATTATCGCCGATGTCCGAAGTTATGACCGAAGTACGAAGTTACCCCACTTTACGGTAACAAATACATAAAATGCCTCGGAGTCAGACAGACCCTAAATTGAGTGGTTAATCCTGTAAGTCCTTCAGTAAACTGGCATGGATTGTCCTTCTTACAGGGGATAGGTTTGCTTGGGGGCATTTTGTGTATGGCCACCCCCATTAAGGGGAGTAAGGCATCTGGCAATAGATAGATAGATAGAATTATATGGCCTATGTCAGTCAGTTTTGTTGTCTAAGCATTGTAAACTTACAACCAAAAGTACCATGCTTTATTTCAAGTACCAATGAGTTTAATACTTATATAATTTTTGGTGTTTTTGTGATTTAAACACTTCTGCGTCTCCTTAGGTCCAGGTGCGTCTCATTAGGGTTTTGTGATAAAAAGGAGACGCACGTCATATTTGTCTTCTCACTCTTCAATAAGAACAGGTACAACATTTTTGTTGATATTCCTTAAATATATAAACATTTTGCTATTTATCCCCCCTACTCTCAGTTTCCAATCTGTTATAGGCTGGCAGAAGCAACTCGACAAAAAAAATAAGTACAGTTGACCCCCGACTTGCGAACGTCCATTCAGCGAAATTTCGGTTGTACAAAGATCACAAATTACTACCATTTGCTCACTTAACCTCTGAAGTGCGCATGGGGGTAATTAGACACCTCTCCCTGTGCGCATGTATTTGAGGTGTTTCCGTCACTAAAATAGTCATTGTACCATTAATAGCATTAATACTTATCCATATGTGCCTATTATGGGTTGATTATAAAGGTATTAACCTGAAACATCAATAAAACGAGTGAAAACAGCGTTTGGATGGTCAAAATCGGAGATATAGCCCGCGAGTTGTATAATGTATGGGTGAGGCAAGCTGCTTTCCCGCCAATTTCCCCCAAGGCCACTGAGACACAGTCGATCGATACTCTCTCTCTCTCTCTTGCACTCGCTTGCCATCAGTGATGACAACACCCTGCTTGCAACTCGCTAATGTTAGCACGAAAATATACCTCAGAATAAGGGAATAACAGGGAAAATAGGTGATAACTGAAGGAGAGGAGGAAAGTGGGGAAGGAGGGGAGGTAGAGGACTGAGATTTTGCATGGCCCAGGGGCCAAACAAAAATAAAAAAATAAAAATATATTTTTTTTTTTTCGATGTCAAAAGTTGATTTTTTTTTTCACTCACTCTTAAGAGTCTCCCCGCAGTCCGCCGGGGGAACTCTTAAGAGTCTCCCCGCAGTTCCCGGGTTAACATACCATAGATCACTTTAACGAACTTTATACCGAAGGCTAGCCTAGCCCCAAACTTTCTTAACCCACTGAGCACCAGCTAAATATAAATAAATGTACATCCAGGGACCGGCCGATTTTGCCAATTTTTTTTTTTTTTCTTTTCTAAAATGGAAGAAAAATGTGAGAAAAGAAGAAAAAAAAATTACTCACTTCGGTCATTTGGGGTTCGTATGGGGGGAGGGCAGCCTCATACATCAGCTGGTGCCGGGCGGCCTTCAAACTTCCCGCCCGGTCAGCCATAGTTGAGTGCGGCAGCATGGCAGATGTACGATGCGGCCAGTTTTCGAGTGACGGTTATTTACACCACCCGAGCATCATGTGTGCCTTCATAGTTCAAATATTAGCAACATGTATAACATAATGTCATTGTGAGTGAAGTTACAGTGTGAAAAGTGCTTAGATATAAGTCTTGTAAGTGCGCACGAGTGGCAAGAGCGTGGCGCTTCCCCGTTGCCATGGAGACTGGCGGCCATCATGGTCTCGGACAATAACAAAACGAACGCACGTACACACACCCAGCTGACTGACACACGCCCCCAGCACTTTCACTTTTATTGCCTTTCTCTCTTATTCCCCCGCTTTATTCAGTTTTCATGTTACTTCCCATCTTTATTCAGTTTTCATGTTACTTCCCATCTTTATTCAGTTTATTACTTTATCATATGTTTTATAGTTATAAAATATTCGTTTCACACATTGTTTTACGCACTTTCGACTTAGAAATATGCTATATTTACACTTATTGGTGTCCGTCACTGTTTTACGTATATTTGAGTGTCAGTATCACTTACATATTGTGTTCGGCACTTTGTATAGCCTATATTTATTATTTACACTTGGTTTTTATACACACACTTCACATTTCATAGCGTCTTTTATCGCAGTCTTTGAGTACAGTTAGAAATGCTCAAGGGTGTGATACTCCCTAAAGCAGTCCGGGAAACACAGTCCAACATCACATTCTGGGCACATATACCTGGTATCTGATCTCACAGGCTCCCTCTGTGTCGTGTTGCGGCACAAATGACACCGTCTTCGGGGTTTCTCATTGTTATCTGTGGCCGGCACATATTCAGGGAAGTGGCGTTGTGTCAGCTTGGCAATCCCTTCTGCTGCTGGCTGTCGATGAGTGGGGGGTTGCTGGAAGTGGGGGGCAGTCATGTATTCCCTCAACGTTGGGGTTGGTGCTTTTAGTGGAGAGGGAATGGGGGGTGGTGGGGAAGGCAAACGCGGGGGAGCACCACCACGGCGAGGCACGTGTGGTGTCGGAGCTTGACCCACCTCCGAGATGTATGGGTAAACTGACTTTCCTTTGTCACGCACGTCCCTTGTCCCAACAAACCGAGATTTGTGGGTTGCCATACATTGCCTACATCCTAAGGAATATCCCATACAAATATCAAGCCAATAGCTACCATAGGACAAGAGTAAATGTGGTCGAAAGTCGTTGGGAGATAATTGGGTACAGTGTCTTTCACCACCTCCCCCGCATGACCACCCGGCCGGCAGGACTGGGGGATAGCTGAGCATTGTCAAGTAATGTGTACATCCTAAGGTGTGTCTCACACAAATTTCAAGCCTATAGCTACCATAGGACAAGAATAAATGAGGTCAAAAGTCGTTTGGATATAAGTGGGTACAGTGTTTTTCATCACCTCCCCCGCATGACCACCCGCCCGGCAGCACTAGAGTGACAACTGAGTATGGCATTGTAATGCGTACATCCTAAGGAGTGTCTCACACAAATCTCAAGCCTCTAGCTCCCATACGACAGGAGTAGATAAGGTCCAAAGTCGCGGTGAAATAAGTGGGTAAAGTGGCGCCATTAATCCCACCACCACCACCCGCGCGGCCTGGCTGGCCGGTTCACGCGTACCGTCCCTGTTCGCCAACACTCTACGGTACTTCCCCTCCAATTCTCAAGCCATTTCCTACCATACGAGCCGAATAATAGATTTTTTAGTGGCCGACGCAATGTTCGCGTCGCTGGGGTCTAGCGTTACATACATTGCCGACGCAAACAGTGCGTCGCTGGGGCTCAGTGGGTTAACACTCAAACAACTCAACTTCTAGTGAGGACACTCCTTAAAAGTTGTTATTATTTCAAAACTAGGATAGATTCCACATGTTGTTTACAAAGTCGTTTCATGCACTCAAGAAGTAATTTTCGTACACAGTGGATTTCTCCATTTTACCATGAACACATTTAATTGAATAACACATAAGAACTGCTGATTTAAATGCTATTCTTGAATATTTTTCCATAAGTTTGTTATGTATATGCTATAGCAGCATTTATTTATGGTTGCGAAAAATACTTCAATTGGTTAGCCGCCTAACCTCGTGTCATTTCGCTACCAATTTTTTGCCCGCTCTCACTATCCACAGTGGCTTCCTGGTTCATTACTTTTTCCTAGATCTACCCATTTCATTGCTAATCTGATTTTGTTTTCATAAGTTTGTCATTTATATGCGTATGGCATCATCAACTCGTTATTTCGAAAGGCCTAGCCTAGGCCTAGCGTAACTGTTGTTTCGTTTACAAGTCAGTTTTGGGATTTGTAGTTTTTTTTTTCGTGATCTGCAAATTTAATGGTCAATCTAGAACTCTTATCATAGCTTAAGATTGTATTCATTAAAGCAACCTTGGAACACACCGAAAATACCGTTTGTCTGCCTGTTTAGACAAAAATGGCCAGATAGTGAATGCCGACATCGGGAGCAGACGACAGCAAAGCTCAGGGTTACCAAATAAAAATAATCCGCTAGATCCATTCTCAAATGTCGCTAGAAGGCTGCTAGATAGTAAATTTGTGCCTCTAGACTATCAATCAAATGTGGCTTGAATCTACAGAATATCACCAGAATTTGTGTCACTAGATGTAAATATTTTCCGCTAGATAAAAATATAAACCTAGGTCTAGTGGAAAAGTAGCAAAATTGACAACACTCCTGCTGCTTCCCTTACGATCCCATGAATGACTCGGTTTGTGTGTTACCGGTACTTATGTGTTTTATTGGCCAGTTGTACGTTATGTTGCATATGTACTTATAACTACATCAGCAATATAACATAAAATACTCATATATTGATTAGGTTTGAGCAAAGAGGTGGGTAATATAGGTGGATAGGGAAACAAAATTGGGGTCCTAGAACCAAACGAATTAATCCCATAAGGCTGTCGTTTCGCCCAACGTAATTTCGCTCTGCGCACGGTATTTTCGGAACGGAACCTGTTCGCTAACCGAGGGTCTACTGTACCCATTTTTGCATCTGCATTGGGCATCGTACCCTAATTTAAAAAAAAAAAAAAAAAAAAAAAAAAATCATCAATTAAAATGTAAAACTTGCAAACTAAACAAACCAAAATTGGGACAAGGACAATATAAAGTCAAATTAAATTATCAAAATCACTATGTGGAAACAACGCTTACTAAAATGAAAATTATTAAATAAAAGAACACAATCCACCACATAGGGTGTACATCACTACATGAGCAAGTTAATCTGTTTCCCAAGCAAACCAATCGCACATATAACAACGTACTATCGTCACGTTAAAGGAAGTAGTCAAGTTTGGGAAGTCCGGGACGTTCTGGCAAATTTTACTAAACTCTGCATGAATAAAGAAACTACATGTTAAATGTCAAAATATTATTTAAAATCAAATTTGCAACATGACAAGACATTAACAATAGTAAAAAATACAAATATTGATAAGATATCTATACTATTACAAAATAATATATAAAATACAGTACAGCACTCACTAACGATAGTGCTATCGGGTAGGTACCTGTAAGCATAGCATGCCTCAAGTGACCCCTATCAATAACTACCCTACAAATAACCTACATTTATAGCACAAATAAACTAAGGAAATCGCAAAAGTAAGCAATTGATACTATCGACAATGAATACATATAATATAGAGAAATAATTGCAAAATATGAAGTAACAACAGATTTAAACAAAGAGTACTCTTTTAACAAGAACAATAAATTTAAAAAATCATCAATATTAATAATAATAATAATAATAATAGAAAAAGAAAAAGATAAACAATAAATACAGACAAAAAGTAAGTAGAGGTTATACAAGAAACTTCAAGTTAAAAATGCTTGATTAAAATTATTGATGTCAAATTTTAGAATACAGTCACAATAATTGACCCTAAAAATATTAAATTTATGGAACAATTTACTTGCCTCAAAACCTCTGTCCACTAAGAGTCTGTATAGTAACCTAGCTCTAGCCCAAAAGTCATCTACTTTAGTGCAGATTTTACAAAATCTTATTAATTGGGAATAAAAACAATTATAAGTGATTTTACTATCGATATTACTACTAGGGAAAGGAAAGTTTATTACGTTAAAATTAAAATCATCAACTTTGTGATATACTTTAAGTATGCACTGTTCATTAACAATCTCTATATTTATATCAAGAAAATTTTCAACTTTATAATTTACGTTACATTGTGTGAGGGGAATAGAATTAGGGTAAATAAGTTTAGCAACTTGATTAAAATTTAACAAATTGCAAACAAGAATATCATCAATATATCTACTATTATTACTTAACAGTTTAGCAAGTGCTAATTTTTCTGGAATTTTATTTTTCTTGCTACTGTCAACTAAGTCTTTTATATATTTAAATTCTAAAGCAAGCAAGAATATTAACCCTTAGGCGCACGATGACTCTATGTCCGTCATTAGGGTATTTTACCCCTAAGCGCACGATGACTTTATGTGCGTCATTAAACTTAAAAATATTCGCCAAAAATTAAGTTTTCGTCTGACGCGCGTCATATTTGGCACAGATACTCAGTATTAAGTCTAGTTCAATGGGTACAATTGGCATCCCCCTCAGTTTAACGGTTGACTCACGGCTGGCATGGGAAGAGAGCAGAGTACAGCTCAGTCTGTTTTCGATACTTTCACATTTATTCGTGTATCAGTAACTATTTGGTTTATAGTAATTCTGAAGTTACCAGTGGAATCCTCATAAAATTCCGCTTCCATATATGTATGCAAATCAAAAATGTTGTGTGCAAAATTTTGAGCTAGTGCGAGTTGGAGATCAGGTATTTCAATTTTTTTTTTTACAATTCTTATTTCGGAGTGCCCCAATGTAGTTGTTTTGTATTTATTCTATGTTTTTACTTGCTTATCTTCAAGTTCAATCAATAACGAAGCCGATGGTATCTCATTTATCCAAATACAAGGATTTTTTGGTGGATAAAAACGTCACAAAAAATTATCGCCGCACAAAACTTCTGATCTGAGACTTATAATTACTAAGGGGGATAATAGAAAAAGATAATAAAAATAAAGACACAAAGGAAGCAGAGTTATATCTTCGTTAAAAATGCTTGATTAAAATTATTTATGTCAAATTTTAGAATACAGTCACAGTAATTAACCCTAAAAAGATTAAATTTATGTAACAATTTATCTTGCCTCATAACCTCTGTCTACTAAGAGTCTGTATAGTAACCCAGCTCTAGCCCAAAAGTCATCTACTTTAGTGCAAATTTTACAAAATCTTATTAACTGGGAATAAAAACAATTATAAGTTATCTTACTATCGATATTACTACTAGGGAAAGGAAAGTTTATTACGTTAAAATTAATATCATCAACTTTGTGATATACTTTAAGTATGCACTGTTCATTAACAATCTCTATATTTATATCAAGAAAATTTTCAACTTCATCATTTACGTTACCTTGTGTGAGGGGAATAGAATTAGGATAAATAAGTTTTGCAACTTGATTAAAATTTAACAAATTGCAAACAAGAATATTATCAATATATCTACTACAGTAAAAGTCCGTTAATCCGACGACCGATGATTCGAATCTCCCAATAGTCTGAATTTTTCAATTTGAGGCCAAATCCGAATTCACCCGATGGTCCGAATTTCAAGAAGTCCCAAAGTCCCCTTTTTGAGGCATTAGGCCACTCAAATGACACATAATGGAGCACACACATATCATATGTTCATGAATTCACTTTAAAAGTTTACCATTGTCATTGTAGCCTATTATCTACTTCAAAACATTCAGATTAATGGTCAAAGGAAGCTACTGATATAATCGTAAACACCTTCGTCTTCTTCTTCTTCCACATCGTCTGCTAGAGAGAGTGTTTTGCTCTTGAACGCATCCTTGGGACGCTCCGATGCGCTACTGGCTTGCACCGCATTTTCTGCAAGCGCATTCAGTCTTGAGCTTGAAAACGCACCTTTGGACGTATTAGTCTTGAGCTTGAAAACGCACCTTTGGATGTTCCAATACGCTACTATTTATAGTTCAGTGATCGGAGCATCCCAAGGGTGCTTTCAAGACAACAAGACAAGGGTGCTTTCAATACAATATAATATAACAGAGCACGTCACAAAAGGAAAATCACAAAAGGAAAATTACAAGAACCTCTCAGGGAAGTGCCGTTGTTAAGGCATTACTTCCCGAACCACATCTGATCTTCAAGAGCAAGACAAACTCGCTAGTAGACGGAAGAAGAAGAAGACGTTTATATCAGCAGATTCCTTTGACCATTGATCTGAATGTTTTGAAGTAGTTAATAGGCTACAATGACAATGGTAAACTTTTGAAGTGATTTCATGAACATATGATATGTGTGTGTGCACCATTGTGTCATTTGGGTGGCCTAATGTCTCAATGTTTTCGTCATACACAGGTTCATAGGGGTAAAGTCCGATAATCCGAAAAATCCACTAATCCGAACGAGGGCCGGTCCGCTGCCCTTCGGATTAACGGAAGTTTACTGTATTATTACTTAACAATTTAGCAAGTGCTAATTTTTCGGGGATTTTATTTTTCTTGCTACTGTCGACTAAGTCTTTTATATATTTAAATTCTAAAGCAAGCTAGAATAAATCTGCAATTAAAGGGCTAGCATTTCCACCCATAGGTATTCCTAATATTTGTTTGAAAATGTAAGGCCCGAATCTAACATAAGTACAGCAAACCCTCGCTATCTCGGACCTCTAAAAGTCGGAAACCCGCACTTCTCGGACTGGCATCGGCCTCTCGGAAAGTTTGCATTATATCTCGGAAAATTCCGAGATGTAAGTGGAAAACTCCGAGGGCCCACATGGTCTGTCGGACAGGTGTCATATATCTCGGAAAATTCCGAGATCTAAGGCTACAGTGAGGTGGAGAAGGACAGTGAAATGGAGAAGGAAAGTGATATTTATAATTATATGTCTGCTGGATACTGTACAGGTACTGTAATTTATCTTGGATCTACGTTGTTAGTGATAGGGAAGTCTCCGTTTTCTCTGGTGGCTCGGACTCCCTCTTCTAATTCGGACATTTTCCTCTCCTAAGTCGGACTTCGGACATCTCGGAAAATCGGACATTTCGGACTGGGTCTCCCCCCAATTAGTCCGAGATAGCGAGGGTTTACTGTATTGAAAAGGAGGAATTTAAGGGCATCTTTAAGTTTAGTTTTATCAAAATATACTGAACTAGTGGGAGTAGAGCTAAGTGATGCATTATTAAAATATGTATAAACATTTATGAAATAATTACCATTCCCAACAAATCTGTCAAAGTGCAAATCTATAATAAAGCAAAGCTCTGAATATACTAAATCTAAAGGCAAATTGGTATACAAAGTTGAAAAGTCGAAGCTATGTACCAAGGTAACTTTCGGCATGGTATTTATTTTATCAACTAACGAATTGTCAACACTCCAATAATAGTTCATGCCAGTTCTTCTCATGATGGTATTACAATATCTTTTATGAGTACTTTTAATGTATTTTAAGCAATTTACAGCTTGTTCTGACAGAGTTTTAGTGGTAGCAAATTTTGCTCCGGCAATAAAGCGATATTTATAAGGTCTTTTAAAAAATTTAGGTAACATGTATAATTTTGCAATGCACTTGTTCTTATCGGAAAGTTTAATATCAAATGTTACATTTTTCTTGTTATGTTCATCGATTAAGTTATCAATATTCAAATTATTTTGAATTTCATAAACAGAATTACCACAAATATTTTTACGTAATATGTTACCTTTAATGCCTAATTCTTTCTTCATGTTTTCAAGATAAAACTTCTTACATGTGAAGCTATAATTATTGCTGGCTTTATCTACTGTAGTGATTACAAAATGTTTATGTAAATTTATTAAATCAGCTTTAAGCTTATTGTAATTATAGTCTACAAAATCTGAAAGATTAAATTCATTTTTAAGCAAGAAATTTTTAGTTTTAATTAACTTAATTAACCCCTTCAGACTCATATGACGCAGAGGTTGCCAGATTAGCAATAAGAAATAGAGTTATCTCACTCTTATAATTACCTCTCCAAAATTAGTTTTCTGCCCACAGCTAACTCAAAGACAACTGCAGAGGTTGAAGTAACTAAAATAAAGGTTTGTAAAAAACCCTGATGGTAATAAAGGCTTTAAAGTATCCCTAATAGGCTCAAAATTGCGTCATATGTCGGAGAGGGTTAATAATTTAGACCATGCTTCTAGCTCTCTCGCATCGCAGCGCACAATTGTTAACAATTTCTCTTTTAAAATGGACATTAGTTAACTATTTATATTTACTGATTTCTAACTTATTTGCTACATTATATATTTTTTCTCTGATTATTAATTTGTATATGTTCAGGATACATTTCATGACAATTTCATATATACGGTCAGGTCTTGATATACAGTACACGTTTAATTCGTACCCTGTACGTACAGTGTACATCAAAACCGTGTTTTAGAAATAACAGGCCTTATGAGAATTAATTAATTCGTTCCAGCCACTTTCCCAAAGTCCCCCTTTTGGCCCTTTATGCCTACCTTCAGCCGACTTATATTACATTATACCACCAACATCATATATGACATAACATAGAATACATTAATCATAAATAAGAACTGTTTTGGACCTGTTACTGACTTATTTGTGTGAATAGACGTGTTGACATTCGGTAGATATCCTCGTCGGGTAGATATCCCTGCCGCTGTAGTCCCTCCCCGCCCCGTCCCGGCGTCAACCCCGACCCCGATACTGTGATGAAGTTGACAAGCCTTGTGCTACAGCTAGCACATCGGCCCCCTCCAGGTTCCCAGGCATGTTGATCGTCCTCTTTGAAACCAGAGAACACAGAATTATTGTCCATCATATCATTATCATCATCAGACTGGTTGTCACTGTCAGTGACGCTCCCTCCCTCCCCCTCTCTTTATTATGGTTCAATAGACCAGAAAGTAGAGAAGAAGTTATAACCCTATTGATAATGCAAAACTATTGAACACTTAAAAGTGTATGTTATTTGGTTTCTATATAATCTATGAATCATTTCCGATATGATGGAATTAAAGATTTTTTTTTCACTAACTCATAATCAGCAAAAATGAGACAAATGTCAATTAAAAACGTGTTACAATATTTCCCAATCAATTTGTGTAGACACACTTTCAAGGCGAAAATAAACCGTGGGAGAAAAAACAATAAATAAATACAGTAAAATTAAATCTCCCGACGCTCGGAACCTCGCGCCTATTTGCAGAGAAGGGGGAATATTTGTTGTTGACTGTCTCTTATTTCTTGTTTATCTATGTGCTGGAAGGATATTATATTTTTCAATTCCATCGCATTAGAAATGATTCATAGATTACAAAAAGTCCAAATAAGAGATAGTTATGTTAATGCATAAAGGAGTTAGATAGATGCATTAGAGAGATAGATAGATAGAGAGAGTTGCAGAGGGGTAAGGGATCGATAACATACAAACTATTATGAGACGGACTTAAGTTTCTGAAAAGACAAAGGAGACATTTTTATTGACTTTTTCATTTTATTAATTGTGTGTTGGAAGGATAATATTGTTTTCAGTTCCATCGCATTAGAAATGATTCAAAGATTACAAAAAGTCCAAATAAGACATAGTTATGTTAATGTATAAAGGAGATACAGTAGATAATGTATAGAGAGATAGATAGATAGAGAGATAGTTGCTAGGGGCAAATGATCGATAACATACAAAATTATATGAGACGGATTTAAGTTTCTGAAAAGACAAAGGAGACATTTTTATTGACTCTTTTTCATTTTATTATTTGTGTGTTGGAAGGGTAATATTGTTTGCAATTCCATCGTATTAAGAAATGATTCATAGATTAAAAAAAGACCAAATAAGACATAGTTATATTTATGTATAAGGGAGATAGATGCATTAAATAGATAGACAGACAGACATTTGATGCCTTGATAACATTCTTAACCCTTCCCGCCCGGGCAGCATTTTAAAATGACACCGCAGCAGATGGCCAGGAGCCCGGGTGTCATTTTAAATTCCGTAAGCTTGAAAGCCTATTAAGCTTGGTTTGAAAGCCGTGCGTCCGACGCATGTAAACAAAGCCTGTCTTTGCGACACCGCACCTCCGAAACCAAGAAGGAGACGTCGGATCAATGTTGTTTTTGTATGCTATGACAAAATTAGTGTCTGCAAAGGTCCGATATTGCGAACATCGTATCGAATCTCTCTCCACGGAAATCGTCATCACAACTGAACCAGTTGACTTAGAGAGCTCTACTCAACGCCAGTCTACAGATTGGAAACTGCAGTACGTTTAGAGATGTGTCGGAATTTTCTAGCAGTTAAAATAACAAAGATACGGTAGCCTAGGCATAGAACATTTTCGGCCAAATTGCCCGGATCTCAACAACGTCCTTAGGAGGGCGAGCCCGGGCCAGAAGGGTTAAAGACGTTTTTCGGCCAGATTGCCCGGGTCTCAATAATGTCCTTAGGATAGCGAGCCCGGGCGGGAAGGGTTAATCTTTAAAAAAAAAAAAAAAACACACAACACACACACACACAACATAATAATATACAGTATACCCAGGCTTGGGCCGCCACCCGTATATGATCCCGACTTTTCCGTGTTGTGGCCTACTTTGGAACTTTTGAGGTTACTGTGTCCAAACGAAACCGTGTACTGTATAAAAAACGTGTGTATATCGAGACCTGACTGTACTGTACCTATGGATATGCAGCTATGCTGTGTACTGTGATATGATGTTTCATATAGCAATTAAAGTTATGTTCTTGATCAAGCTTTTCAGTTAAATACCATCATCCATCATATACAGAAGTTAGTGTATATACCATACATTATATTTTAGATACACCCCATTGATAGTGCCAGTTGCTGTGAGCAGTGCAATTAATAAAAATAAGGACGGAAAAGCTGCAGGGTGCTCTGGCAATGTCACTAAGATAATGACGCCTTTGGTGACATAAGATACATACATACATACAGTACATACATACATCAAATTTTAAGACTGAGTGTTCCACACATACGTGCAGTTTCAGTCTCTTGTCCTAATGGCGGCATTCCAGGCAACCCTGTTAAGGGCTGCTTCACTTGTCAAGTTCTTGGATTTGAGATCGGCACGTATAGTCCGATCCCAGGTCTTCCTCGGTCCACCCCTTGGTGCAGCTCCCTCCACAATCACAGACCTGCATTTTTTCACCCAATTTTGTTCATCCATTCTCTCCACATGTCCATACCATCCCAGTCTACTTGTACACATCACCTCGCTAATACACTTTATACCTAAACGTCTCCTCAGCTCAACATTTGTTATTCTATCCTGTAGCCTGGCCCCACACATCCATCTCACCATTCTCATCTCATTACGTTCAATTCTGTTAACATATTCTACTTTAACGGCCCATGTTTCTGAGGCATACGTCATTGCACTTCTAACACATGAGGCATACACCTTTCCCTTCAGGGGGAGAGGCATTCTTTTCATGGTCAGGATTGGCAGCAGTTCTCTGAACTTCCCCCAGCCACATATAATTCTAGCAACAGTGGCAGCCTCGGCCCCACCACCAGCAGAGATGGTATCTCCTAGGTAACAAAATTGTTCACCTGCTCCAATGACTCATTTCCAAAATTTACAGCCACAGGATCATCACTTAACACAAGCTCGCCTTTGCACACTACGCACTAAAATTTCTCTATTTCTGACTTATCCTTCGGCAGGGGTCCCATTATTCTACTACAGCGCTTATTCCCGTGGTGCACCCAGCGTCTACAGATGCTACATTGAATCGCGTTAACGCCCACACCCTTTCCACACACTGCACATGGGTATTCACCGATCTTTTCCACATTGCCTGGTCTCAATCTACAATGCATAACCTTGGTTTTGTTAATATTGACTCTTAAACCCTTGCTCGCCATGCCCCCTCTCCATTCTCTGAATTTGGCCTCAGCATCTTGCATACTGTCAGCTATTAGGACTAAATCGTGTGCATAAAACAGTTCCAACGGGAGTCCGCCTCTAAAAACTCTAGACAGTGCCTCAAAGACCATAATAAAGAGGAGGGGGCTTAACACTGAACCCTGATGGACTCCAACACGGACTGCGAACTCATCACTCAGTACACCCTTCACCCTCACCGCACTTCGCGAATCCTCATCTACTGTATCTATCTATCTATTGCCCGACACCGTGATCCCCGAAGGGGTGACCACGAACGAACCGCCCCCATGCACCTCTGTCCCCAGTCAGTCGACGCCCCTCCCCCCAACCAGCACCGCCTTCGTTCATATACTTCCTCACTCCATCCTTCCACCTCTCTTTCGGTCTACCTCTCCCTCTCTGTCCCTCCACCTCGCTCTCGTACACCCTCTTAGTCATTCTCTCGCTTTCCATACGTTCCATATGGCCGAACCATCTCAAGTTGTTCCTTTTCACACTTTCCAGCACATCTACCTCCACACACAGCCCGTAGCCTAGTAGGTAGAGCTCTCGTCTCACACACGAGGGGTCGGGGGTTCAATCCCCGGCCGGGCGGAGACAAATTGGGCTTGTCTCCTTTCATGTGTTAGCCTCAGTTCACCTAGCTGTAAATAGGTACCTGGAATAAGTGGACAACGTTGTGACGTCCCATCTGGGGTTGGCAAAAATGGTACAAGGCGAGATGGGTATCATATGGTTCACCTAAGCTGATGGCTACCTAAGCCTTCGGGCGAGACGGTACCGTCTATAGTGAGAATGGTACCATACAGATCCACCCTAAGCCTTCGTTTCCGATGTCGCCAATTGGCTAAAATACAGACTACACACACATCCACAGCCATTCCAACAGTACATAAAGCACTTAACATGCATTTCACGCAATACATTCCCAGTTAAGGAGGCGCGATAATAATGAGCTTAGCTCGCATTGCGTGGATTCCCCTTGACGAACAAGTAACTGAGTAACCACACCTCCTTTTTACTTCCTCATTAGTCTGTCTATCCCTCCATGTAACTCCGCACGCACTTCTTTAAGTAATTCATTTCCACTGCACTCACTCTTGGTCTGAGTCTCTCAACCAACGTCCATGCTTCGCTTCTGTAAGTCAGTGTCGGGATTACCACACTGTCATGCAAGGACTTCTTCACTTCCATACTGACCACCCTATTTCTTGTTACTGCTTTCAGCGTTCCTACAACCCTCTTCCCCTGTTGTACCCTCTCCCGCACTTCTTTATCCATAGTCCCATCTTTACTCAACACACTGCCCAGATACTTAAAAGAGTCGATGATCTCCATAGCCTGACCGTTCAGCTTCACCTCACACTCTGTGACTTCACCCCTTTCGAAGACCATAACCTTGCTCTTCCCCGCATTTACCTTCAAATTCCGTTTTTCGCACACTGTTCCAAACTCATTTACCAGACCCTGCAACTCCCATTCATTATCACTCATCAGAACTGTATCATCCGCAAACAGCAGTATAGGTAGCTTCCACTCATACATCTTCATTATCACACGCACCAGCCACTCTTCCTCACCAAGTTTCCTCATAGCCCACTGCACAACATCTCTAGGCACCCTATCAAAGGCCTTCTCCAGGTCTACAAACACAAAGTAAAGGTCCCTGCCTTTTAGTAAGTATCTTTCCTGTATCTGTCTGACTATGAAGATAGCATCGGTTGTACATAAGAGTGACATTGGAGCTAATTACAGTCGACGCTCGATTTAACGTACCCCGATACAACGGATTTCGGATTTAACGGACTCTGTCTGTAGCCGGACAATGGACCCAGCAACGGACAAAGTCCGATGCTCGAAAAAAAGTTGGAGCAAAGTCCGTTGCTCTATCTATTTATTTCTCTAATGCACCTACCTAAATCCCTTATACATTAACATAACTATGTCTTATTTGGACTTTTTGTAATCTTTGAATAATTTCTAATGTGATGGAATTGAAAAATATAATATCCTTCCAGCACATAGATAAATAATAAATAAGATAGTCAACAAAATATTTCAACTCTCCCCTCGTGCGAGCAGAGACGGAAGATTTATGTTTGATAGATTTGTTTTTTTGTTTTTTTCCCTCGATATACACTCTTTCTATCTATCTATCTCTCTAATTCATCTACCTAAATCCCTTATACATTAACATAACTATGTCTTATTTGGACTTTTTGTAATCTTTGAATCATTTCTAATGGGATGGAATTGAAAAATATAATATCCTTCCAGTACATAGATAAACAATAAATAAGATAGTCAAAAAAATAGTTCAACCCTCTCCTCCGTCTAGGCGCCAAGCTTCCGAGACGGGAGATTTACGTTTGATAGATTTTTGTTTGTTTTTTTGTTCCCACGGTATACACAAAATGATGGGGAAATATTATAACATGTTTTTAATTGACATTTGTGTTGTTTTTGCTGATTATGAGTTGGTGGAAAAAAATTTCTTTAATTCTATCATATCGGAAATGATTCACAGATTATATAGAGACCAAATAACATACACTTTTAAGTGTGTTCAATAGTTGCATTATCAATAGGGTGTAGCACATGGCTTATCAACATATCACAGTAACGGGGTCGGGGTTGAGGCCAGGACGGGGAGGGGAGGGAGTAGGCCTACAGTAGATATACTGTATACTAACAAATGTTGAGCTGAGGAGACGTTTAGGTATAAAGAGTATTAGCGAGGTGATGCGTACAAGTAGACTGGGATGGTATGGACACGTGGAGAGAATGGATGAACAAAATTGGGTGACAAAATGCAGGTCTGTGATTGTGGAGGGAGCTGCACCAAGGGGTGGACCGAGGAAGACCTGGGATCGGACTATACGCGCCGATCTCAAATCCAAGAACTTGACAAGTGAAGCAGCCCTTAACAGGGTTGCCTGGAACGCCGCCATTAGGACAAGAGACTGAAACTGCACTTATGTGTGGAACACTCAGTCTTAAAATGTTATGTATGTATGTATGTATACAAGGGATATCCTTCCTTTTTTTTTTTTTTTTTTTCCCCATGTGAAATTTATCATATCAATGACAAATACAACCTTTATTATGTTTTCAGGGACATACAGCACAACGTGTCCCTCAAAAAAAAAAAAAAAAAAAAATACGAAGGCAATTTTCCAGCTACGGACTTTTTCCAGCAACAGACTCGGTCTCCCCCCCCCCCCCTATTAGTCCGTCCGTTAAATCGAGCGTCGACTGTAACTATTATTAGGGAGGAGAAAATCTCAGATGTTTGGCATAAATGTGTGATAGTAAATATAGATAAGAGTAAGGGGTATTCTTTTGAGGGGGACATTTTTAGTGGCCTGACAATGCTTGACCAAGTCATGAATGTCTGTGAGAGTATTTGAAGGTATGATTAGGGAAAGCATTTCTATCGATGATATGCACTTCGGTTTCATGGCATGACGTGGTATAATCGATGCTATCTTCATAGATATTTACATAAAGATAGGGATCTGTATCTTGTGTTTGTATACCTGATTACCTGGGGAAGGGCTTTGATAGGGTGCCAAAGGATGTTGTGCAGTGGCTTATGAGAAAACTTGCTGTACTGTACAGGAGTGGTTGGTCCGTGTGATAATGAAAATATACGAGAACTCGCGAATGACAGTGAGGGTGAATGGTGTTCTGTGTGAGGAGTTTACAGTTTAGGTTGAGATCCACCAAGGCTCAGTGTTAAGCCCCTCTTTGTTTTGGGTCTGGAGGCATTATCTACATATTTTGGAACTGGTATACACAGATGACCTAGTTCTTATTGCAGATAATGTGTAGGATGCCAGGGCAAAATTCAGAAGGTGGAGGGAGGGCATAGCAAGTAAGGATAAAGAGTTCATATAAATAAAACAAAGGTTATGCATGGTGGATTAAGGCACGGAAATGTAGAAAAAAGTGGTGCATACCCATGTGCAGAAAAGGGGGGAGCATGAACTCAATTCAGTGTAGCATCTGTCGTTGTTATGTACACCATGGGAAGAAGCACTACAGTATACAGTACTAAAATAAAAGGACCTCTGCCGAGAAAAATTCCGAAGTTGAGAAATGTTCATGTATAGTATGCCATGGGCCGTGGCATGGTCGGTAGCGCGTCTGACTGCTCATCGAAGGGTCTGCAGTTTGATCCCACGCCGGCCATTGGGAGACGACAAGAATTTGGGCAGCTCGGTCTAGCGATTCATAGCGTATGTCCAGTTAAGTCCTTGTAATAAGGGCACGCCATAGTCTTGTCAATCAAAGGAGTGCACGGCACTGAAAACTGCATCATAGTATGCAAAAGGGAGCTTATGTTTAATGACCGGCTCTAGAGTGTGAACTTTGGCAATTAGTTGCTGGAGCTGTTGGATGAGTTTTGGTACCTGGGAAATGACATCAGTACTGGTGGTGGGGCCGAGGCCGCCACTATCGCCAGGATTGAATGTGGCTGAAGAAAGTTCAGAGAACAGCTGCCAATTCTAACCATAACACTTCCACTCTACTTGAAGGGAAAGGTGTATGCTTCATATATTAAAAGCATAACAACCTATTCTTCAGAAATGTGGCCTGTCAGAACGGATGATATCAACAGAATGGAACGTAATAATAATATAATAATTATAATTTTTTTTTCTTTTTCTAAAGCGCCAGTTCTTCCAAAACACAGGAATTCACTAGCGCTTGAGACACTAATTTAAAAGGACCTCGACGCTAAGCAAACACACATAAAAAAGAACCACCAATTTACACCCTGTAACTGTCAGTCATAACACCTTTTTGAAGATCATAACTTTTAAAGAAAAGAAAAGTTTTCAGCTCCCTCATGAAGGACTCAATGGAAGCTAATTGCCTCATGGAAAGCGGTAGTTTATTATATAATCTAGGGGTCACGTAGGAGAACATACAATCAGAGAATGATGACTGGTGTATGGCTGCAGGTTCATCAAGACGCAAAGTATCATCATTACTTCGCAATGCTGAACCCGAGTGCGCCAACGGATGCCTCAGCAGTTCAGCCAGATACTTTGGTTCGTCAAATTTCTGAAATTTGAAGGTCATAAGACATACTGTACTGTAAATTCTATCCTAGCTTGTGCTGGCAGCTAGTGCAATTCAATTAGAGATGAGGTAGTGGAGGTCCTAGGGGGAAGTTTTAAAATAAGCCTTGCCGCCCTATTTAATACGGACTGAACCTTCTTTAATAGACAATGTGAGAGACCAATCTACAATACATTACAATAATCAACATAAGAAAGGATCATTGCATGAATTTATGTCAAGAGGTAATGTCGATTCAAAAATTGTCTCGGTAAGTACAGATTCCTGATTTGAAAATTACAGCTCCTGACAACCTGGCTAATGTGTTCACTATAGTTTAATTTTGAGTTAAAATCGATACCCAAGTTTCGAACAGAACTCACTGAGCTGAGACTTACCTATGTCAAGAGACAAAGTATTCCCAGCATCATCGCATCTTCGATTTCCTCTGATAATAATGATTTCAGTCTTGCTATCATTCAATTAAAGTCTTCTCATCATCATCCAGATTTTAATGTCGGACAATAGGGATTCCATCTTTGTCTTATTGTCATTTATATTAGTTTATTTTACATAAATTTGTGTATCATCGGCATAGAAATTATAAGAAATACCATGTGCATCGAGCAGATATGACAGGCTACTAATGTAAACTATGGACATAAATGGGCTCAGAACTGATCCCTGTGAAACTCCAAATTGAAGGGGAACTGACTGAAAAGGTATGCCCAATTACCACGCTCTGTGATCTACCTGAGGCTGATAGGTATGACTTTATAAGCCTTAGGGCATCGTCGCGGAGACCATGAAAATATAGATCACTAAGTAATAGTTCATGATTGACTATATCAAAAGCTGCAGACAGATCAAGCAAAACCAAAATAGAAGACATCCCTTTACAAGTGTTCTCAGCCAAGTCCTTCTGAATCTTTGCTAGTGCAGTTTCCATTGAATGATGCTTTCTGTATGCTGATTGGACAATAGGAATGACACCGTTTCGCTTCAGTTGTGGTAGAATTTGATCAAGTATAGCTCGCTCTATGATCTTGGACAAAAGAGACAAAATAGAGACAGGGCGATAATTTGCCATGTTCTCAGTGTCCAGTCCAGATTCTTGAGTATAGGCCGCAACAAAGTATGCACGTAACAAGATGAGAAGGTGAGATGGATGTGTAGGTTCAACTGCAAGATAGGATATTTATTGAAGAGCTGAGGAGACCATTAGGTATCAAGAGTATCAGTTATCAAATGCATACAAGCAGGCTTGGATGGTTTGGGTAAGTTGAGAGTATGGATGAACTAAACTGGGTGAAAAGATGCAAGTCTGTGAATGTGGGAGGAACTGCACAAAATGGTAGACCTAGAAAAAACATGGGATCAGACTATATGCTCTGATCTTGAATTTAAAGACCTGAAAAGTGAGGCAGCTTTGATTGGAACGCCGCCATTAGGATGTGAGACTGAAACCGCACCTCGTGTGGAACACTCGGTCTTTAAAGTTATGTACGTACTGTATGTATATGCAGCCTTATTTCCTATCTGATTAGGGTAAAGCAGGGTAATTCCGCCACAACAACAATAATTCCAATTCAAAGTCTCATAGCTCCGAAACTATTGCATAGATTCGACTGCTGTTGGTCTTAGGTTTTAGAGGAATGCCGACTTAACAAGGTATGGTGAGTAATAACATGAAGATCCGATCCGTTGTGCACATAAAGGACGAAATGTTGTACCAACAAATTTCCAGGATTTTGTTCATAAAAAGTCAGCAATGGTGGCCATTGAAGTAAAGTTCGACCAATACATGGCATAGGTCTAGGCCAAATTTAATAGTGTTAGGTAGCCTAGGCTACCTAAGCCTAGTTGTAATAATTTGTGTACAGTATATGATGTGTACAGGTAGTGTGGTATTATAATAATCAAATATGTTGATAATTATATTTTTTTCCAGTTGTAATAGGTCGGGTGGGGTAATTTTTCCGCAAGACACATCATTATAAAAAAATCTGTGGTATGGCACAAACTTAATATTTTTTGACAAAAACTATTATAGGCATCTTTAGCAGAAAGGCTGAATCTATAGATACAGCAATGAAAATGTCAAAATTTCATCTGTGGCCATTTGTATTTAGCAAAAGCCACCATTCACGAGCATTGGCATAGTCAGTAAAGCGTCGGCTGCTGATCAAAGGGTCGGTAGATCCAGCCTGCACTGTCAAAATGTTATTGGTAGGTCAAGCCCGGGCAACATGACTTAGCGATTCGTGACAAACGCCTAAAGTTCATGGCTTCTCGGGAATTATGGCGTCTGACAAAAAAAAAAAAAAAAAAAAAAAAACTTTTGCGACGAAATTATGTTACCCCGTTTTATACTGCAGCATATGTTTTCTCTGCTACAGATCACGATGACTTGGTGTTGCTGGCTGATGCAGCTGTGGTCAATAGGGAGAGTGAAGAAAGAATCTTGGTAGTGACGGCAACCACTGGTGTGCTCAAAACATGGCTTGTTTGTCCAAGTACAGGTAAATTGATAAACTGTTACCTTTATTTTGTTACATTTGAAAATAACTAGCTTTTGACAACCTTTTATTTGTCTCTTAAAAAAATATATATACAGTAAAAGTCCTTTAATCCGACGACTGATGATTCGAATCTCCCAATAGTCCGAATTTTTCAATTTGAGGCCAAATCCGAATTCACCCGATGGTCCGAAGTTCAAGAAGTCCCAAAGTCCCCTTTTTGAGGCATTAGTCCACTCAAATGACACATAATGGAGCACACACATATATGTTCATGAATTCACTTTAAAAGTTTACCATTGTCATTGTAGCCTATTACCTACTTCAAAACATTCAGATTAATGGTCAAAGGAAGCTACTGATATAAACGTAAACACCACATCGTCTGCTAGAGAGTTTGTTTTGCTCTTAAACGCATCCTTGGGACGCTCCGATGCGCTACTGGCTTGCACCGCATTTTCTGCAAGCGCATTCAGTCTTGAGCTTGAAAACGCACCTTTGGACGTTCCGATACGCTACTATTTATAGTTCAGTGATCGGAGCGTCCCAAGGGTGCTTTCAAGACAACAAGACAAGGGTGCTTTCAATACAATATAATATAACAGAGCACATCACAAAAGGAAAATCACAAAAGGAAAATTACAAGAACCTCTCAGGGAAGTGCCGTTGTTAAGGCATTACTGTACTTCCCGAACCACATCTGATCTGATCTTCAAGAGCAAGACAAACTCGCTAGTAGACGGAAGAAGAAGAAGAAGACGATGCGGACATATGGTGTTTACGTTTATATCAGCAGATTCCTTTGACCATTAATCTGAATGTTTTGAAGTAGGTAATAGGCTACAATGACAATGGTAAACTTTTGAAGTGATTTCATGAACATATGATATGTGTGTGTGCACCATTGTGTCATTTGGGTGGCCTAATGCCTCAATGTTTTCGTCAGGCCATTAATACACAGGTTCATAGGGGTAAAGTCCGATAATCCGAAAAATCCACTAATCCGAACGAGGGCCGGTCCGATGCCCTTCGGATTAACGGAAGTTTACTGTAATCCTACTTTATTTCGCCGTATCCTGACTACACACACTCACACACGCTAGCCACTTTTGCCAGTTTTGTGTGTATGAATGTTACTGTACTGTTAAATTGGTATTTGAAATGAATTTGATAATGTGTTTAACGGTCACAGGCCGTAGCGCGATTGATAGAGCACTCGCCTGCAAACTGAGAAGTCGAAGGTTCGAGTCTCGGGCCAGCCAGTGTGCATTATTGGCAGATGACAGTGCTGTGGTGGACAGGTAGTTTAGCAATTTATGGCAACTGTCGACTGAAGTCCCTGAAACATAAGGGCACCCAGTGCATGGTGGTAACAAAATTCATCAATGTGTTTATCACTTCTAAAGTGGATACCAGTTACCCGGAGGGAACATATTTTTATTTATATACTGTACTTACAGTATCTTACAGTAGATCCTCTGGAAAAAAGGCAAACTAGGCCTGTGTATCCAGCTCAGTACCAGTACTTGCACTGCTGCGGTCGTTCACGGTGTTGGCGGCGGCGGCAGCAATGATACAGTTTTTACCACCATATAATAATAATAATAAGCATGTTACTTATTTCTCATAAGCGCCAATTTTTCCGAAGAATTCACTAGCGCTCGAAAAGAGAAAGAAAAAAGAACAAAAATCAATGCATCAAAAGAAGGCTCATATACAACACACATTTAACAATCACCAGCAGTGGCAAAATAGCCTAAACTCTATAGCCATCTGTCATGACACCTCTCTCAAGATCATAGCTTCTCTCAAAGAGAAAAGTCTTAAGTTGTCTCTTGAAGCATTCAACAGAACTCAGTTGTCTCATGGACAGCGGCAACCTGTTATACAACCTCGGAGCCATGTAGGAGAATGACCTCTCAAAGAAAGAAGACTGCTGGAAAGCCCTTGGTTCATCAAGACGAAAAGGGTCATTGTCATGACGCACAACTACACCATGGTGTGCCGGTGGGCGCCTGAGCAGCTCCGCAAGGTACCTAGGCTCACCAAATTTGAGAACCTTAAAAGTCACCAAACACAACTTAAATTCTATTCTTGCTCTTACTGGCAGCCAGTGCAGTTCTATGTGCAGAGATGTAGTAGGAGTTCTAGGTGGAACACCAAAAATTAGTCTTGCGGCCCTGTTAAGAACAGACTGAACTTTCTTCAAAATATAATTTGGAAGACCCACCAACAGGGCATTGCAATAATCAACACGAGAGAAGACCAATGAGTGAACCAACGTCAGAAGGCAACGTCTGGTTATAAACGGCTTCACCAAATAGAGATTTCTGATGTGCAAGTAACAACTTTTAACTATCTGGTTTACATGCTCTTTGAAATCTAATCGGGAGTTCACATATACACCCAGATTTCGAACAGAGTTGGCCGGTCGCAGCTGAGATCCACCCACATTGATGGAGAGGGCACCTACCATATCATCAGCTCTTCTATTTCCTCGGATGATGAGAATATCAGTTTTACCATCATTTAGTTTAAGTTTTCTCGCTCTCATCCACTTCTTGATATCAGACATCAACAATTCCATCTTACTCCGTATATCAACTATATTTGTGATTCTCACATAAATCTGGGTGTCATCTGCATAAAAGTGAAAGGTGACATTATGTGCACGAAGCAGAAGAGACAAACTGCTAATATAAATTATAAATAGGATAGGACCCAAAACTGATCCCTGCGGAACACCATACTGCAGGGGTGTCGAGTCCGAGACCACTTGATTTACCATCACACTCTGGGATCTACCTGACAAGTACGACCCAAGAAGCAAGAGAGCGGAGTCACGCACACCACAATCATAAAGATCACTCAATAACAACTCGTGATCCACTGTGTCAAAAGCCGCAGAGAGATCAAGCAAGACCAATAGTGAGGCCACACCATTGCAAATGTTCTCAACTAGATCATTATGTACTCTAATCAATGCTGTTTCAGTTGAATGATGCTGTCGGTAAGCAGACTGAAAAATTGGGATAGTTTCATTCTGCTGAAGTAGTGGTTGTAATTGGTCAAGTATTGCACGCTCTAATATCTTTGATATGAAGGACAGGTTGGAGACAGGACGATAGTTCAACATGTTCTCAACATCAAGTCCAGGTTTCTTTAGAGTAGGTCGGAGTAGTGCATGCTTTTCAGAATGTGGGAAGCTACCTTCAGAGAAGCACTTATTAATTATTTTGGAAATAAACTCAACTGTGTGATCATAAACTCTTGGTAGCTTGGAAACATTTATGGGATCCAACGGGCAAAATGTTTTATTGAGGTTTCTTATGTAGGACGAGATCATGTCCACCTCTACTGAGTGAAAGGATGAGAGGACATTATTAGGAATGTGTCGGGGTTGGAGTACAACTGAAAGTTCTTCACCAACAGAAGCATCATCCAATTCCTGTCTTATGCGAGTTATCTTGCCAGCAAAAAATGCCACAAAGTTGGCAGCCAACTCGGCATCAGGTACAGAAGGTCTTAAGCTGACTCTTGTTTTTCCAAGTAAACTGTTTACAATTGAAGCCAACCTCCTCTGGTCGTTACCACACGAGTCAACTTTTCCCTGATAATACACTTTCTTTTCATCTTTGATTTTGTAGACCACAGCTCTTCTGGCTGACAGGTATTGCAACCATGTAGAGTCTGTTTTATTTTTCCGCCATTCACGTTCAGCTCTTCTACGCGCTCTTCTAAGAAATTTAACTCGAGTGCTATACCAGGGCGAATCATCTCGTACTATGATTTTCTTCTCTACTTCTGGACAGTGATGATCGAACACTAATTTAAGTGCATTTCCATGTACCTCCACCAGCTCATCTGAAGTAAGGTTGGAAGTATCAATACTTCCCAAGTACTGTTTTACTTCACTGCTAGCCAAATTTAGGTCTGCATTTTTATAATTTCTAAATCTGATTACTTTTTCATGTGTGAGTGGCTTAGGGAAATCAAAGCTGAAAGTAATCAAAGCATGATCAGAGGTATTAGGGTCAGCATTCTCAACATCAACATCCAGAACACCACCACAACCCACAGGAGAGAAAACCAAGTCAAGGGTGTGTCCTAAGATATGAGTTGGGTGGGACACATGGTTTACAAAATTGTTCTGATCAGTCAACTCAAGGAACTCAGGAGAGAATGGCTTCAGATGAGGGCTGTCAACCCAGTAATTAAAATCTCCACACATCAATAGTCTTCCAGTTTTAGCAGAAAATTCCTCGAGAAACTGCCCAAACTCTTCCATAAAACCCCTATCTGTGCCACGATGGCCAGGCCTATAGACAACTGCCATTCTTAGAATTTGTTGATGGAGTTTTATTTCCACTTCCAACAGTTCATAATAAAGAGGGGCTGGGTTATGGCTTATTTGCAAGATATTCACCAGAGATGTGGAGTAGACAACTGCCACTCCACCACCCGGATGATCTCCCCTAGGCCTAGGAACATTTATTATGGAATGGGTTTTAGGCAATGCCGCCTGGATAATATTCAGATCTGACTCGAACAACCAGGTCTCAGTGAGACATAATACATCAAGGTTACGTTCATCCAAGATCTCGCAAATATGATCCATTTTGTTACGCAAAGAACGAACATTCAACAGACCCAGTTTCAACCGGCTCCCATGTGCATTTTTCAGTTTTTTGAACCTACAAAATCGGTGTTCTCAATAACTTTATTTCTCTGAGCTGTCATTAAAGGACAATTTCTACTTGAGGCGAAATGATTTGGCGGCTCCGTAACTGATGTGGAGCTCATACAATTTATACATTTGGGAGAAGTCCTGTTGGTGCAGTCTTTTGAGTTATGAGTACCAGCACAGAAGTTGCATTTTGGATCCTCATTTTTCCGATAACACCTGTCACTGGTATGACCAAAGCCCTGGCAATGGTAACATTGTGTTACCCAGAAGCGATCGTATGCACGACATCTCACAAGTCCAACATACACAGAATTGCCATCATCCACAATGGAAGAGCGTATTTCAGGTGACATTTTTACTACCGCAATCTTAGTGTGTGCATCACTCTTTTGCTTAGTGAATAGCAAATTCATAGCTAAGCCATCGTCGACCAGGGACTTTATTCTTGGGTTCTTGTTGAGGATGCTGGGAATGATCTCATTATCCTCAGCGTCATTAGCAATGCCTACCAGAGTCATTTTTGGCATCATCTTCTTTGGTTCGGAGACACTGAAGGCACTGTCCACCCCCAAATACTGATTGATGGCCCTTCCTGCATCTTCTTTGGCTTTCTTGGATGGAAGTCGTACCACCAGTACACCTGACTCAGTTCTAGTTAACTTGTTAACCGGAACCGAAGCCAAAGCAGTCTCGATTGCCTTTGTATCTGGTGGGCTTACTGGCTCGGAGGATCGGTCTTTTGGCTTTACTACCAGGACCTGATGGTCCCAGACAGTTTTTTTCTTTCCACCATCTACCACCTCAGTGGTGCGTTTGGTCGGCTCCTTTTTGGTCTCCGCTGTTTCCCTCACTACCTTTTCCTTGCTCTTCAAAACCTGCACTACATTCTTCTCAAACTCTCTTTTCTCTCTCTCTTCCACCTGCTCCTTCATGATTTCTTCCAATGCATCCACCTTAGCATTCCCCACCCTTGTCCACTCATCTTTCTCCTCACTTATTACTCCCTTTACTTTCTCACTTAAATGGCCCTCATACTCCTTTAGCTGCTCCTTGAGTGCCATGTTCTCTGCCTCCAGCTCATCTACTTTCCTTATCACTGCATCTAGGTTAGCAATTAATGGCCCATCTGCAGTTGCTACTGAACTGGCTCCACATATTTCTGTCAGTGACTCCACCTTCACACCTATATCTCTCCTCCAATTCTCCATAACTCCCTTCCATCTTAACAGACCCATCATCTGTCTTTTCACTACAGTCAATTGATCCTCCACTTCACCACCCTCTGCCAGAAATCCCTCAAACTCGTAGCTCTCTTCATCTCCCAATAAACTCTGCCTCCGTTTGCCTTGGCCGGCCATTGTTTATATTTATGTAGCCTACAATTAAAAATATACAAAACACTTAATAAAATTTAGAGTAAAATTAAACTACTACCTGGGATAAACCCAGGTAGCGCCGCCCCGTTTGTGTCACCCTATCTTGAAAAAAGAATAAATGGAAAAAATAAATAGAAATGGGTGTTTGCGAGGTCACCACGAGCAGGTGGGGTACGACTTGATTACCTTCCAAAGAAGGTAACCCAACCGAGGTGTCGCAAGTACTAGGCAAAGATGAAATGTGAAAACTTTAACCGTGTTTTGGGCCTTCAGCAGTAGCAGATATGTCACTCGGAAAACTAAACCTCATTGGTTACGATACTGCCACTGCGCAAAGCTACTCCCTGCTGAATAGCAAGGCTAGGGTGGGTGCTCTGATGAATCAGGGACTTAGTGAATAGTTGCCACATATTGCTAGACTGCACCGTTCACCAACAGCACTGACATCTGCCAATAACTCACTGGCTGGCCCGAGGCTCGAACCGTCAACCTCACGGTTAGCAGGCGAACGCTCTACCAATCGAGCTACGGCAAGCGCAATATTTGTATTATTCTGTATTTTCGCTTTGTAATCAAACTTTATATATACCGGTATATATATATATATATGTATGTATGTATGTATGTATGTATGTATGTATGTATGTATGTATGTATGTATGACTTTAATACATTTTCCAAAGTGCACATAAATGAAAAACAAAATTTAAAATAAAGCTGGCACCTATGCACCTCAGAGGGTAAGGGGGGACACTTGTTACATAGAACAAAGAGAAAATGGGGGGGGGGGTGCTCTGGTTACAGGAAGATTTGCTTTTTGTCTTCTTCATGTATGTATGTATGTATATTACTCAGGCTCATACCCCATAGCTGGGGGTGGCTGATTCGAGACAGAGCCCGAACAGGGACAACACAACACAACATAAAAAAATATATACACTGTATATATATACCCGGTATATATATATATATATATAATTCACACACATCTAGGTCCCAGGAGAAGAACCAGAGACCTATGCCATTTGGGGTCTCCACCAAAAGGCTCCCAGGTCCCAGATCTCCCGGACAGACACGCAGCAGAACCATACTACAATGCCCGCCCACCTTCATACATCACATTTAAAAAACAAAAAAATATTTGATTTTCAGAAGAGTATGATTTCCTGAATTCCTGCTCCCCTCATCTAATATTTATCTATACAGTATGTAGTGACTTCTGCAAGATACCCATGTTGATGTTTACAATAAGCAGCATGTTTTAAATTTTATTTTATTAGTTTATGGTTATTGTATAATCATTGATGTACTGTACTGCATTAACCCGCTGAGGACCAGCTAGTTTATAATAAATATACCACCAGGGACCGGCTGTTTTGAAAACATTCTTTTTTCCAGAAACAATAGCGAATGGGTTAGGAATGAAGGAAAAACCACAAAAAAACTATCAAAAAGCTCAAAAAATGGTCCTACGGAGCCCCCGAAAGTCTATTTTACAAGAGTAAAAAATTGAAGGCAAATACAGTCCATCCTCCTATAACACGAGCTCCTACAACGCGATCCTCCTTCAACACGAGGGGGGGGTCCCGAATTACCTAAACCTCTTATAACCCGAGCCGAAAACATATAACGCGAAATGGCCTTGCCGAGTGCTTCAAATCCGGCGCCTCCTCTTACTGCGCGACCCCACCCCCACCTACAGCGCGATGGCAAGAGAGCTTCGGAGCTGGCCCAGCTGGGTTGACGGCAAGCTGAAACATCTCACTCAACGTACTGTTTCTTCATTCTAATTTAATTCGGTATATTTGTTTATCCAAACATGATCTTATAATTTACTTGCCTATTACAGTAAAAGTCCGTTAATCCGACGACCGATGATTCGAATCTCCCAATAGTCTGAATTTTTCAATTTGAGGCCAAATCCGAATTCACCCGATGGTCCGAATTTCAAGAAGTCCCAAAGTCCCCTTTTTGAGGCATTAGGCCACTCAAATGACACATAATGGAGTACACACATATCATATGTTCATGAATTCACTTTAAAAGTTTACCATTGTCATTGTAGCCTATTATCTACTTCAAAACATTCAGATTAATGGTCAAAGGAAGCTACTGATATAATCGTAAACACCTTCGTCTTCTTCTTCTTCCACATCGTCTGCTAGAGAGTTTGTTTTGCTCTTGAACGCATCCTTGGGACGCTCCGATGCGCTACTGGCTTGCACCGCATTTTCTGCAAGCGCATTCAGTCTTGAGCTTGAAAACGCACCTTTGGACGTATTAGTCTTGAGCTTGAAAACGCACCTTTGGATGTTCCGATACGCTACTATTTATAGTTCAGTGATCGGAGCATCCCAAGGGTGCTTTCAAGACAACAAGACAAGGGTGCTTTCAATACAATATAATATAACAGAGCACGTCACAAAAGGAAAATCACAAAAGGAAAATTACAAGAACCTCTCAGGGAAGTGCCGTTGTTAAGGCATTACTTCCCGAATCACATCTGATCTTCAAGAGCAAGACAAACTCGCTAGTAGACGGAAGAAGAAGAAGACGTTTATATCAGCAGATTCCTTTGACCATTAATCTGAATGTTTTGAAGTAGGTAATAGGCTACAATGACAATGGTAAACTTTTGAAGTGATTTCATGAACATATGATATGTGTGTGTGCACCATTGTGTCATTTGGGTGGCCTAATGTCTCAATGTTTTCGTCATACACAGGTTCATAGGGGTAAAGTCCGATAATCCGAAAAATCCACTAATCCGAACGAGAGCCGGTCCGCTGCCCTTCGGATTAACGGAAGTTTACTGTATTAGGAAGTAGAGTATTAAGAGCCCACAGTAACGAATATCCAATTGTTGATAATAAATTAATGTCGGACAGTACGTTTGGTTAGATTTTGTCCACGAAACAACAACAAACAACAACAAACCCCAGCTGTGACTATGCTTGGCGGTGAATGTTATTCCGATGAAATGGAAGTTGTATAGCCTAGCCTATATATTTATTAAGCTAAAATTGGGGGGCCCAGTCCCATATAGAATTATCTCCATTTAAAGTGTTATTCCTACAACGCGAAATACCTACAACACGAGGTGCAGTGCCGCCCCTAAACTCGCGTTATAGGAGGATGGACTGTACACCCAAAATACCGGTTTTTGCGCGCTCACGTGCACACGGTTGGACTTTGAGAGTTTTCAACCATTGTCAAGGTTGCGTGGGATACTTACACAGTTCCCATACAAATCTGAGCCTTCTAGGTTCCATAGGACTGGAGTAATTGGGACCGGACCGGCCAGGACGCATGGTTTGCGTCGCTGGGGTTTAGCGTTACATACATTGAGGACGCATGGTTTGCGTCGTTGGGGTTCTGTGGGTTAATATCAGGAAAGTAAGATTGCCTGAATTCCTCTACCTCTCCGTCGGTCACCATGGTCAATTTTGTTAATTTGAAAAATTTGCACTTGATCACTTAAGAGGTGATTGGCTGATTGGAGTGTGCAATGTATTTTTGTTTTGGTTTTTTGCAACTGAAAGATTTTATTCAGACAGTACCATCAGCCAATCAACTTGAATTACCGGTAGGGTCTCTAGATCAAAGTGACGTAGTGCAAGCTCATCAGGTTAATATAAATAGACTATAGATACCACATGTTGGTATCTGTGGGTTACAACTGTATTTTATTAGTTTGTTATGATAGATTTATATTACTTTATATTGTGCAGTACTATAATTGATTTTCAAGAGAATCTGAGTGCTTGAATACCTGTGCCCATCTGTCCAGTTTATTGTTTTCTATATAGACTGGTAAATGAGAGACTATAAAAGACAAGTCCTAAAAACAAGTCTCTTCTTTTTAGCCCAGCTTACAAAATTAATGTTTTGTTTTGCAGTTTGTATTATGACTGGATGTGATCAAATGCCCATACAGTAATGCATTTAATGGCATATAAAATTTTCGGGTATTCCTTCTCATATTCATTCCGCTGTAAACCCATAATTAGTGACCGTCCTCAATTATAGGTTTGAGTCCCGGAGGGAAGAAGGAAAACCTAATATTTAGTAGTGGCCCCGGAATCATTGACGATATGCCTTCACCCCTAAAAAACGGGGTCGTTTGTAACATCAACTACCTGCCAAGCGGGCATATTTACCCTAAACGAGCTTCATTCCATGCTCTTTTTCATGCATAAAGAAGAGCCAGAGCGTAATACAATTATATATCCGTAAAAGGGCAATAATAGAGCTTTCCAATGACACCTGAATCATCCTTGTACGACCACGGGTTATCCTGTAGCGATCGAGCAAACAAACGGAGGTGAAAAACCCTAAAATAAGGTACTGTACTGTAATTTCCCCAGTTTTTTCCTGGTCTCGCGAGGCAGAGTGTGTGGAATGTTGCAGCGGCGGTCTCAGTCACGGCACTGTGGTCATGCCGAACGGTCAGAGCCCGCCTATCATCCTCCCAACGCACATACAGTACTCTCTTTCAGAGCCCCTAATGTGCTCAGAATGCCGCCCGTCATATGACGGGTACCTCGGGATTGTCCATTTATCTCTCGCCCGTCATATGACGGGCACCGACAGTTAGGTGTTAAACAGTAATGGCACTCTTTGAACCCTAGAGTCAGATGTTCAAAACACCCGCCCCAGAGTGTAAGATTCCAAACATCGTAAGCGTACGCTCATATTCACTTATGGAATCGTCCTTATGATCGGGAGGTCACTACAAAAAAACTTAATAAAAGATAATAAAAGAAAAATATTAGAACCACTTATCTGCTATGCTTCCCATCGTGTGGATGTTGATAGCGTGGGTTTGCCCGCAGACGCTGAAGCGCCAAGCGCCATTCTTCCTTCACTGACATGTCAAGATAACTTGGAAACATCAGAGACGAATGGGAAGGGGATGGAAGGGAGGGCCGGAATAGTCAATGATTCCGGGGCCACTACTAAATATTAGGTTTTCCTTCTTCCCTCCGGGACTCAAACCTATAATTTATTAGTGGCCCCTCCATCATTGACGATATGCCTGATATCTCAAGTCTGGAGGGGGACATTAGTATCAAATATCAATACACTAACAAATCAACAATAGGATGAAACTAAACCCAGATATAGAGCTCTAACTTTTCTTTATTTGTATACAAAATACATAAAACGTATAAAAGATATACAGGTAGTGTACTTAAAGAAATACCTGTGTGCAATCAATTTCTGAAATCATAGGATAGGATTGTAGAAAAGTTGCATGAAATATAAACCTATTGAGTATATGTATAAAAACAGATCACTTAAATGTATATAACATTGTAACTGTTATAAATATTTTTTTGTCAATGAATATATATTCTTATACCATATACAAAAATATTCTCCAACTCATAACTATTGCAAGTTCCTAAGTACCTTATGATAATGAGTATCACATAAAATATTTGGTGTTATATCCATAATACAAAAACAAAATATATAAATTTTGACTACTTTCAAGTAAATCTTTAAGATCAAGGATATCACAGTGCATATGCGCACTCACAACCATTTCTACCAGTTTTCTTACAGTTTTCTTACAGTAGATCCTCTGGAAAAAGGCAAACTAGGCCTGTGTATCCAGCTCAGTACCAGTACTTGCACTGCTGCGGTCGTTCACGGTGTTGGCGGCGGCGGTAGCAGACGCAAATTTTTTACTATTCTGTATTTTTGCTTTATAATCAAACTTCAAATCTTGTCTTCCCCATGCTTTATCAAGATTACTTTCAAACTCCCTTATTGATTCGGAATCGACTACATACTGGGGACCATATCCGGCGGGGCTGAGGGACTTAGCTATCACATGCCCCCCCTCATAACTATCAATCATGAAAAGCACCAGACCATCAGACCCGTTGTCTCAATGCGACACAGGTTATACGTGGTTTATCTAGACTCTAGTAATAGACAGGTAACGCGTTAGGAAGGTGTGATTAGATGCCCATAACTGCGGCTGTTGAATATCAGTGACTGAAAAACTCTTTAAGAACCTAAGTGAGACTGCCCATTTCCGTATGCCATGAGCACGTCCCATGGTTCCCGGGTTGCTTTCCCGGATCACATCGACTAAAAAAGCTGCTAAGTGCCGCTTCGTAAGGCGTTTACCGGCTCTATTTACCCAGAGAGATCCCGGTTGGTTAGGCCGGGACACTCTCATATAATTCATTAAAGATTTCACCGGGCTTAATTTATGGTGGGAATCTCCTCTCTTGAGCGCCGGAACTTGAATTCGGTAAAAACGTGCTCACTGTGCTCGTTTTTAGCTATGAAGGTAGGTGACGGCGTAATTTGCACACTGACATTGCGCCGGCCAAACCTGAGACAATTCGGTTCGTTGCTCATCGCCACCAGCTCAGATACCCGGTTTCCTGTAGCCAAGGCCATAAGGAACACAGCCTTCTTTAAGATCAAATCAAAAGTAGGATTGTGACTATATTTCTGAGAATTTAGTAATGACAAGGCTTTGTCAAGTGACCAGGTAGGCATGAGCTGACGGGGTGGTGGGCGAAGCTTGAAACATGCACGCATGAAACCCTTCTCCGCTTGCGGTACTGAGAGTCCAGTTAAATAATGGCCCTCTGATAGCGGTCATGTGATTCTTTAGTGTAACTACTGACAAGCCTTTCTGTTCAAATAGACAGTCAAGGTATTTGAAAATTAAAAACACCGAGGCTTCAATCTGGTCAGTTTCCACTATCCAAGTAGTAAATGCTTTCCAGTGTGATGGAAACTGATGTCTGGTGGAAAGAGTGTACTGATTAATTAATTTATTAGTTACTTTTTCCCCAGAGGGTCAACCATTTGGCCCTTTGAATGTCCACAAGGCAAAAGTCAGCGAGATCTTTAGGTTGCCAATCGCCTCGTAAGTGGAAGTACGAGATCGGGAGCGACACCGGGTTCTCGCACCACGTCTTCAACTGGGTGTACTACACCTGAGCCGGCCACAGGGGCGCGATCATCGAGACTATGCCCCGATAATCCCGTAGTTTGTGAACTACTTGACACATGAGTGAAGCATCTGGTGGTGGAAACAGATAGATGGAATTCCACCTGTTCGAGTCCGTCAGCAATGCGTCTGGTCCTCCCGCCGGGGTTACTCCCCGGCGAGTGAGGAAAAGAGGGAGTCTGTGGTTCTCCTCTGACGCGAACAAGTCCACTTGTGGACGGTATGGCTCTGCAATCATCTTCTGAACGGTTTGCTTGAGTGCCCATTCTACTACTTTGCTCTGTCTCCGTGACAGAGCATCTGCCCATACGTTCGACACGCCCGGCAGATAAGATGCGTGAAGATAAATGATTAGCTTGTCTGCTAACACAAATATCTTTTCCAACAACTCTAGCAACGCGAGAGACCTCGTTGACCCTTGCTTCTGAATGCATGTAACGGCATTCAGATTGTCCATTTGAAAGGCTATTGATTTCCCCTCCAGAGTGGAACCATGAGCCTGAAGGAAAAATAAGGGAACTATAGGTAGCGCCAACGAACTTGACAATTTTCTCAATCCCTGACCTCTTCGTAACTCAAAAGGATCTTGAGTAAACTGGCTGTAAATTTCCACACTTATTTCCTGATGGACTCTTCCCAAATGATAGAAATATCAGCCCAATTGCTGTCATTCATTTTGAGTTATAAGAAGTTAAGGGGTCAAGATTATTGTCAAGTTCGTTGGCGCTACCTTTAGTAACTCTTTCGCATTGATGTGAAACTCCTTGTATCGGGACCAAAGACCCTGACCTTGGTGTCTGAGGTTTGACTGATAACCCCAACCCAATGTCCCTGAAGCATTGGTATCTACCCATACCGTAGGCGGAGGAGAAGTCCACGTCATAATTGAATGCAATGTTTCTGGCCTTGCTCAGATCGCTAGTAAGTTGTGGATTAACTTCGGGATTTGCCATGACTTTTCCGCCGGTAAAAGTGGAAAATGTCTGTTTCCCTCCAAGATTAACCTCTTTACTTTCAACCGGCCCAACTTTACAGTAAGTTGAATCCAGTTGAGAGAGCCGACGAGAGACTCCCATTCCTTCCTCGTGGTAGTCAGATTGTGAAGAAAATGAAACAGAACTTTTCTTGCGGAACCTGTTCCGATTGTCCACACTCTGACTGAGGGTTAGGTGCGTTGTATCCCACATTAGCCCTACCCACTGAATTACCTTTGTTGGGACAAGATTCGATTTAGCCAAGTTGATATTGAACCCCAGGGATTTGACATGGTGTAGAATGGTATTGACATGATTGAGGCATTGTTTCTCGGATCGAGGCATTGTATCTCGGATTCTGCTACTACCAGCCAGTCATCTAGGTACCACATGATCGTGGTCTCTTGCCGTAATAGTGGTAACAGAGCCTGTCGGACTAATTTGGTGAAAATTCTCGGCGCCAGGTTCAGACCGAAAGGCATCCGTTGAAAGACATAAGTTTGATGCTTGATCCTCATTGCGAGGAATTTTTGGAACCTTTTGTTGACTGGGACATGCCAATAGGCTTCTGTCAGGTCTAACGAACACATCCAACCTTGCGGCGGAAGTGTTAACCTGATCTGATTCACAGTGAGCATCCTGAATGATGGGTTGTGAATGTAGAGATTCAGATGAGACAAGTCTACGACCGGCCTCATCTGAGCACTGTCCCTCTTTGGCACGAGAAAATGTCTGGACGTGTAAACTGAGCAAGTTTGATTGACCGGGACAATGTTATGCTTGGTTATCATTTCTTGGACTAGTGACTCCACCTCTAAAGAAACATTGTTGACTTCTAAAGGATGACGTAAACGAGGTCGTCGGAGACACCACCAAGTGCTGCCCCTGCGTACCACTATCCGTGCCCATGTCCGCCGGGGCTAAGCCCGGTGACACGTCCGGAATGATCCAGTCATGCAACTGGACTTGTCCGGCAGAACTACACTCGAATCCAACTCGCCCTTCGGGGGCCACGGGAGTGAGAGAGTTTTGTGGTTGACTAGTTTTTTTATTGGGATGTGGTGGGTGTAGACGGCTGGCTGGTAGTAGGTGGCCGTGACCCCTGTCCCGACTTACCTTTGTACCATTTCCTCGATCCTTTACCCTGTGTCATACTCTTGGTAGAGCTACTGCTTCCCGGCGCAGAAGGTGTCTTAAAGGTCGGAAAAAACTTAGTCCCACTTGGGTGACTCTTCTGACTAAATAGTGGCTTATGAAATTTATTTGACTCCTGCGGCGCAGAGGCAGTCGGTATTGAAGAGCCCAAGAGGCTAAACACAGTCCTCCAAGTATCATGACACACATGATTTGGGGTTATTACTGTGGAAAGGACTAATCGGCGCCCAATATCTTTTGGCAACTTTTAAACTCTTAAGTCCTGACAAGCATGGACCGCCTCCAAGAAGGCGACCCTGATGTCACCAAGTTATTGGATAGAGTTCTGGAGAATAAGCCGCCTAGAAAGAGATAGAGCCTTTTTAGCCTGTGAATCAGTAACTGCCTCAGTCGTCCTGATCATTGACTCGGCAATCTGGCGACTGAGGAGAAACTGAGACAGTAGCCTCAAAGCTTTTTGCCGTAATTTATAGTTTTTATCAAGCTGAGTTGGTGTTTGACTAGAAAATGGCTCTTGAATTTCCCATAATGACAATTTTAGAGCAGCAAGAAATTCAAGTACAGTAAAACCCCTCCCATCCGGAGCCCTCAGATCCGGAAACCCAAGAGATCCAGACAGGCATTTCGATCCAAACTCATGTTTCAGCCAACCAGACTTGTCTGGATGGCTTGGGAAAAATATAAGTCAACCCGGAAACGATTGAGACGAATACAAGTTTCCACACATATTATTTACATCCAGTGTTCGATATCCAGACTTGTATGTCAGCCACCCGGATTTGTCCTGTATGGCTGAAACTTAACCCTTCAAACTCGGATGGTACACGTGTGTACCATTAAGTTTTGCCCCGAGGAACCCGGGTGGTACAACATTGTACCAGTGGTTGAAAGCCTGTGACCTTGGTGTGTGAGGCGTCGGTCCGACGCATGTAAACAACAGCCGGCTGGACCGACGCCCCGCATCTCCGGCCACAAGAAGGAGAGCGTCGCTTGTTCGTGTGTGCCTGTATGTTGTTGTTAAGTATCGAAAAGTAGTGTAAAGTGGCTGTTTTGGCTATAAAGTTATCTCCAATGAAATCATCATCACAAATCAACCACTTGACTTAGAGAGCTCCACTTAACGCCATTCTACAGGTAAATAACACAGCTACGCTTGGGGATGCGCGGGAATGCGGGAAGCAGTCAGCATAACAATGATACGGTAGCCTAGCCTAGACGTTTTTCGGCCAAAACACCCGCATTTCGGGCAATATTTATGTAATGCGTAGCCGGGGCTGGAGGGTTAAGTCTGGTTGTTTAAGTTAGATATCTGGACTAGTGTTTCAGCCAGCTGGATTTGTCTGGATGGCTGAAACCTAAGTCTGGTTGTTTAAGTTAGATATCCGGACTCAAGTTTCAGCCATCCGGATTTGTCTGGATGGCTGAATATATGTCCGGACTTTTGGCAGATCCGGACTTTTGGCAGATCCAGACAGGGTTCTCCCCTAATTAGTCTGGATGGGCGAAGTTTTACTGTACAGTACTGTACAGTAAACCCTCTCTATTTCGGACTAATTGGGGGGAGACCCAGTCCAAAATGTCCGATTTTCCGAGATGTCCGAACTCCGGCTTATGTCCGTCACTTCAGGGGACAAAATCCGACCTGAACGAGGAAAAATCCGTCGAATATCGAATAAGTAATAGTGAAACAAGAACAAACTTCATCAGTAGCCAGATAGATTACTTCTTGGTTAACAGGAAAGACTGGAAACTAGTTCGAGTTGTAAAGGTCATCCCGAGCGAAGAATGTATCCCCCAGCATAAGCTACTTGTGTGCGACATGAGCTTATACAGAGATCCTAAGCGCAAGAAGGTATACATACCCAAAAGGAAAGTGTGGCTGCTGAAGAACAAGGAAGTTAGGGATAGGTTTCATAGTGAACTGGAGGAAATTAATAGAAATAAGGAAGCTAGGCCTAACGATGTAAATAGTCAATGGTACTTTCTTAAGCATAGCCTTATCGCTGCCACTGACAAAGTCTGTGGGAAAACAAAGGGTCACCCCAGGAATAAGACCTCCTGGTGGTGGAACGATGAGGTAGAACATGCTGTGAAAGAGAAAAGGAGATGCTTCAAAGCATGGAAGAAGGGAGGCAGCAAGGAGGAATACCAGGCAGCTAAACGAACTGCCAGACGAGTTATTTATTTACAATGCTAAAAATGGCATTAAGGACCTGGTCCTCGAACAAGTGTGTAACACTGACAATCCCAATGGGATCTTCAACCTAGCTAGGCGAGTTAAAAATTACAGTAGGGATATTATAGGTGAACAGTGTGTTAGAAACGATATGGGAAGATTGTGTATGCAGAAAATTAAATCAGAGAAGCATGGAAGGCACACTATGAACGATTGCTAAATGTAGAGTTTGAATGGGATAAGGAACAGCTTAGTATCGAAAAACCAATATCTGGGCCCCCTCCTTTGATAGCACCAGCTGTAGTGAGCGACACAATCAATAAAATGAAGGACGGTAAAGCTCCAGGTTGCTCTGACATTGTCGCTGAGATGATAAAAGCCTCAGGGGAGACTGGTGTAAACTTAGTCACTGAGTTGATAAACACCATTATTAAAGATGAGAAAATCCCAGAGGATTGGCTCAAAATTGTAATAGTAAATATATACAAAGGAAAAGGGGAAGCGCTAGATAGAGGAAATTATAGGGGCCTGAAAATGCTTGACCAAATCATGAAGGTCTGTGAGAGAGTCCTTGAGGGTTTGATCAGGCAAAGCATCTCTATTGATGATATGCAGTTTGGTTTTATGCCAGGACAGGGTACAACCGATGTTATCTTCATAGTCAGGCAGATACAGGAAAGATACTTACTAAAAGGCAGGGATCTTTACTTTGTGTTTGTAGACCTGGAGAAGGCCTTTGATAGGGTGCCTAGAGATGTTGTGCAGTGGGCTATGAGGAAGCTTGGTGTGGAAGAGTGGCTGGTGCGTGTGATAATGAAGATGTATGAGGATTCGCAAAGTGCGGTGAGGGTGAAGGGTGTACTGAGTGATGACTTCGCAGTCCGTGTTGGAGTCCATCAGGGTTCAGTGTTAAGCCCCCTCCTCTTTATTATGGTCTTGGAGGCACTGTCTAGAGTTTTTAGAGGCGGACTCCCGTTGGAACTGTTGTATGCAGACGATTTAGTCCTAATAGCTGACAGTATGCAAGATGCTGAGGCCACATTCAGAGGCACATTCAGAGAGTGGAGAGAGGGCATGGCAAGCAAGGATTTAAGAGTCAATATTAACAAAACCAAGGTTATGCATTGTAGATTGAGACGAGGCAATGTGGAAAAGAGCGGTGCATACCCATGTGCAGTGTGTGGAGGGGGAGTGGGCGTTAACTCAATTCAATGTAGCATCTGACGATGTTGGGTGCACCATGGGAGTAAGCGCTGTAGTAGAATAAAGGGACCCCTGCCGAAGGATAAGTCAGAAATAGAGAAATTTGAGTGCGTAGTGTGCAAAGGCGAGCTTGTGTTAAGTGATGATCCTGCGGCTGTGAATTTTGGAAATGAGTCTTTGGAGCTGGTGAACAAGTTTTGTTACCTATCTCTGCCGGTGGTGGGGCCGAGGCTGCCACTATTACTAGAATTAGGTGTGGCTGGGGGAAGTTCAGAGAACTGATTCCAATCCTGACCATGAAAAGAATGCCTCTCCCCCTGAAGGGAAAGGTGTATGCCTCATGTGTTAGAAGTGCAATGACGTATGCCTCAGAAACATTGGCCGTTAAAGTAGAGGATGTCAACAGAATGGAGCGTAATGAGATGAGAATGGTGAGATGTACCAGGCTACAGGATAGAATAACAAATGTTGAGCTGAGGAGACGTTTAGGTATAAAGAGTATTAGCGAGGTGATGCGTACAAGTAGACTGGGATGGTATGGACATGTGGAGAGAATGGATGAACAAAATTGGGTGAAAAAATGTAGGTCTGTGATTGTGGAGGGAGCTGCACCAAGGGGTGGACCGAGGATCGGACTATACGTGCCGATCTCAAATCCAAGAACTTGACAAGTGAAGCAGCCCTTAACAGGGTTTCCTGGAACACCGCCATTAGGACAAGAGACTGAAACTGCACGTATGTTTGGAACACTCAGTCTTAAAATGTTATGTATGTAAATAGGGAAACGGGAGCGAACTTCATGCATGTGAATAAACGCAACCTCAGAAGAAGAATGGAAACGTGAACGAACTTCATGCACCTATGACAACGAATAGGCCTAAATGCGATGTTGGCTAGGCTAGGCTACTTTTGGCTAGGCTACCCTATTCGTACTTTAGGTTAATATACTGTACAGTAATAGCACATATAGTACTGAATATGAAACAATAAGTTCAGTTGATGGTCGGAAAGTAAGAAACAACACTCACCCCTTCATTTAAAACAGGTCCACCTCACTCCCCTCCACCTCACTTCACCTCACCCCACTTCTCCACCTCACTGTCCTGCTCCGCCTCACTTCCCTTCTCCATCTTAAGTGATATCGAGGTCACCTTACGCTTTGGGAGGCATGATGACACGGGAATATAGACGGAGGAGATATATAACACACAAGATGGCTACCAACCTAAAGCAAGTGTCACACTATGCCGATTTAAGTGCCGACACTCCATGACTTATGGGTCGGGAGCAGGTCTTTGCCTACATCGCCGCGCGACGTGGGTGGGCGCCAACTCAAGAGAGCCGTCGGGAGAGGTCGTCAGGGTCCTCAGGAAAAGTTCGACATGCACAATTCTCATGAGCTGAGTCGGCGGCTAGTAAATTGGCGGGACGGGGACGGTAGGCGGGTGGCGTCAGGCGGCATCCAGTAGGCATCAGACGGTACAAGGGTGTTGACCTGTCTGCGTCAGACGCCGCTTATAAGGTAGGTGGCCTTCAGGCAGCGACCCGGTAACGCCCGGGTGCCGTCATAGGGGGAGGACATACCGTGAGTCCGCGACCTGGCAACGTTGCACGGGACATCGTTGATAGATGGTTTTGGGGGTGTTTTTGTTTTAACCTTGATGGAGATCTAGCGAGGAAACAAAAAAATAAATTAATATATGAATAAATAGACCCCAAAAATCACCACTGTCCCCTTTATCCGATCCCATCAACGAGTGACTATCTATAAACCCTTTCAATAGCGGTGGCGTCTGTTTTGCCATAGTTCTGCCATACTTAGATGATTTATGCAGCTTAAGAATGGTCTGTGGGAGTTAAGAGAGATAAATGAGAGGAATGGAGGTCTTGTGATTGCTACAGGCCCTTTGTAAGCATAATACAATAACCTAATAGTTGCCAGACTATAACGAGAAAGACGTCACCGGTACTGAAAAGGTTAACTATAGATGGCCTTGTTTTACCAATTACTAAACAAAAAATAACACTTAATTAAGGGGAGATGGATGCATTTGTTTGCTCATTTATGGAGCTTTTTATTATGTTTTTAGTTTCCTCCCTAGATCTCAAGCTTAACCCCCCCCCCCCACACACACACACACACACACACAAACACACAAATGTCGTCTCCGACGGACCGGTTTGCCTCGGTCGGGATCAAGTGTGACGGAGTAGGGGTCTAGTGTGACAGGGTGGCTGTCCATCGCCGCCGTAGTATCTATCGGCGCCGCCCTACCTCCTATAGGTGCCGCTCGTCAGGAGCATTGTCGCCAACCACTTTGCGTGCTACGGCGCATGACGATGCCCCAGCGGCGTCATTTATCTTCCTTAGGTCTTGCATGGTTGCCTCTTGACCCCTTCCAGTTGCCGTTAGGCGGCATGCCCGTCCATACTGCCCGCCGTGGGCGTCCCGCCCCTCTATCACCCACGATACTCGGCAGTGGTCTCCCCCTTGTATCGCCACTCCTTAACCCTCCTGGCCCGGGCTGTATCTCCAAAGGATAGTGTGGGCTACCCGGGCGATCTGGCCGAAAAACGTCTAGGCCTAGGCTACCGTATTTTGGTTAATTTTAACTGCTAGAAATTTCCCACGCATCTATAAATGTAGTGCGGTTTCCAATCTGTAGACTGGCGTTGAGTAGAGCTCTCTAAGTCAACTGGTTCAGTTGTGATGACGATTTTAGTGGAGAGCATTTTCAGGCGGTGTTAGCAATATGACTATTTTTTCACTACTGAAACAACGACATACAGACATACAATAACAAAAGAGTCTTCTCCTTCTTGTTTTCGGAGGTGCGGTGATGCAATGATCGGCTTTGTTTACATGCGTCGGACGCACGGCGTTCAGACCAAGCTTAATAGGCTTGAAAGCTTACTATCTCCAGAAAGGACACCCGGGCACCTGCCCTTATTTCGTGGTGTCATATTAAAATGACACCCGGGGAGGAAGGGTTAAGTCGTGGAGAGTCTGCACTAAAATCGGCATAGTGTGACACTTGCTTAAGCATACTGACGCCCGTGACGTCACGTCTCGTCCAAGCGTGTGACTCAGTTCATTCCGGCTCTGCCGGAATCCCTTTGGAAGCCTTCTTCCGCCGGGAATTCGTTCTGGTACTCGGCCACGAACGGGTTACTTAGATCTGATACACTAGCCCACCGCTACTGGGCATCCGACAGGGTTGCACTCGACAACCTTCCGCCGGAAAAACAGATCTAAACCTTTGTGTTTTGCAACTCGTTTGCAACGGGTTAGCAAAACACACACGTACATATTTATATACGTCAGGACGTCTCCCAACACCTTCACTTCAGCGACAATTTTCGTCATAAATAAGAAGGTCACATCTTATGGCTAAAATTATTATAAATAACAATAATAACTTAATATCCTAGCCATAAAATAAACCCCTACACAGAGGCTGGCCACGAGGCCTAGGGCAAGAAGCACGATGACTCTGCGACACTTTTACCTCCAGGAAGAAAAAGCCAGCATCCACCACCATCTCAACGACAGGCGCGTAGGGAATAAAGACGACGCAGTAAACTACAGAAGGCTCTCCACTAAGTGAAGCCACCCTTAACCCTTTCCCTGCGGGTGACGTTCTGGAACGCATAGGCAATTTACAGCAATTTCCAGGATTTAAAAGCCTGTAAAAGCCGTAGAAATCGAGTGTCAGTGGGCGGGAGCGTGAGGGACCTCCCTCCGACCCTCAGAGCAGCCAGCCGCTCACTGAGGGAGACCGTGTCTCGCGCGGGTGTTTCACAACAGTGTTGCCGAGCGAGCGAGAGCTAATAATTAGCGAGTTTTCCCGAATGTCTATGGCAACGCTGCGGGTGAACCCCGCCACCTACGAAGCTCGTTCTGGTCTCATTTTGAAGCTATTTTCGCCTAGTTTTCGGCAGAATACAGTTCATTTAATGCAGATGCTTGATTGATCATTCAGGAGTGCCTGAATATGCCCTAAATAGCGCAAATAAGCCCACAGAGAAAGGGTTAAACTATAGAATCTGCTGATGAGATAAAACACGCTTAACCCACCAGAAAGGTAGCCGAAAAGCATTGCCCTGTAGTAAAAAGCCTCACACAATACTAGCTAGGCTAAAAATAGAGCAATGAAAACAATAAAACAATGGCGGCCTCGTTCATAGAGGAACCGAGGGGACGCCAGCACAAAGCACCCTTAAATAACACACACATGGGGGTCGTGCCAATCGGAACGCCCGACCTATCTAATCTAAACCTATTCTAAAACATCTCAGATAATACAAACGAGCAAAAGACTCACTATCAGAGACTGTAGAACGAGAAATGCAGAGAGGTCCGAACCTCACGTCCGACGGCAACGAGCCCCAGAGTGAGAAGGAAGAATGGCGCTTCAGCATCTGCGGGCAAATCCACGCTATCGACATCCACACGATGGAAAGCATAGCAGATTAGTGGTTCTAATATTTTTCTTTTAATGTTTTTTAATAAGCTTTTTCGTAGTGAGCTCCCGATCATAAGGACGATTCCGTAAGTGAATATGAGCGTACGCTTACGATGTTTGTTCTCTTACACTCTGGGGCGGGTGTTTTGAACATTGACTCTAGGGTTCAAAGAGTGCCATTACTGTTTAAGGCATATCGTCAATGATAGAGGGGCCACTAATAAATAGAGGATTTTGTGGTGAACTGCGACCGTTCTCAAAAGATCCAGAGCATAAACAAAAAAACTTTAAAACACCCCAGTTGCACTCGAAACAAAGACATTTGTGATTAGGTGAGATAATTCCCCTCCATTACTTGCTACCACTACTACACATGTGTTCCAAACCCCCCCCCCCCCCCCTTCCCTTCCCCCCCCCTTCCCTTCCCCCCCCTTTTCCCCCCTCCTTTCCCCCCCCCCTCCATTATCAGCTATTTTTCCTCTTATTATTCCATCGGGTAATTTTCCGCGCGAATTTCCCTTACACGGTCTTGTTAACATGAGCGAGGCAGCTAGAGATTCTTGCAACACAGAGACTTGTATTGCAAGACGTTAGTGCCGCTCTGGAGCTCGGAGGGGAAGGATATTCGCCGCCCCGGCTCTCGCCTCATGATACGACCGGGCGGCAATAATACGTCTTTTTCACCCCCCAAATGCTCTTCCCACTTTTTGTATTGCTCTTAAATGTTCATATGCTCATATTAAAAGAAAAATAGGCACATATGGATAAGTAATAATTATACAGTATACACTATACAGTATATGGTATTTGTTACATAAATAAACAGGAATGAATGGAGAATGCTTGTGAATAGATGAGTGAACACGTGGTAATTTAGGGGAAGGGGTCGGGCGCAAATTGGACTAGATAATAGTCCATCAGGCGCCTGGTCCGGGGAGACGGTTTATATGAAGGTTGCACTAGGAAGTGTGGTGGGTGGGCTTGTGGTTTCGGCTCTGCTGCATGTCTGCCTGCCGAGATCGGAATCTCTCTGGGTGGTCGGGGGCCGGGGAAGTGCCTTGGTGACCCTGGTCTGTGGGTCTTCTCCTGGATGACCTAGATGTGTGTGATTTTTTTTTTTTTTTTTTTGTGTGTTCATTGTTTTCTTTTATGTTGTCCCTATTCTGGCTCTGTCTTGAGTCGCCCCCCCCCCCAAAAAAAAAAAAAAAAAATGGAAAAGTGGGGATTGGGACTGAGTATATAGATAGATAGATATATATATGGTAAATATGACAATTATCGTCAGAATAGAACCAAATACCTTCGCATTGCGGGAGGGTTTGAACTACCATAGTTTCGCGCTTTACGAGTTGAAACAAAATTTACACCCTGATTATACATTTATGTACTTTTTTCATATTTTCAGGAAAGTTTGAGTGCCTGAATACGTGCGCCCCTCCTTCCCACATATATCTGATGAGCTTACGACTGTATGAAGTATCAGGCGCTAGGTACCCAGTGATGTTCTGTGGCGGCCACGACTGTAAGATTTACATCCTGACTTGTAGTGAGGTGGGCCAGTACCAGTCGGCCTGCACACTGCTTGGACATGAGGACTGGATCACCGCACTTAATCTCGTTACTGAAGGTTATCATTTGTGTTTTGAGACCCTGTTAGTAAATTGTTACATAAATTTAATCTTTTTAAGGTCAATTATTGTGACTATTCTAATATTTATTTTGCAATTATTTTTCTTTATTGTATTGTATCTATTCATTGTCGATAGTATAAATTGCTCGCTTATGCAATTTCCTTAGTTTATTTGTACAATAAATGTAGGTTATTTGTAGGGTAGTAATTGTTAGGGGTCACTTGAAGCATGCTATGCTTACAGGTACCTACCCGATAGCACTATCGGTAGTGAGTGCTTTACATATTTGTTTGTACTATTGTTGATATCTTGTCAAATTGCAAATTTAGCTTAATATATAATTTTATATAAATTGTAGTTTCTTTATTCATACAGAATTTAGTCAAATTTACCAGAACGTCCCGGACTTCCCATTTTGACTAATTCCTTGAACATGACGATGGTGCATTGTTATATGTGCGATCAGTTTGCTTGGGAACCAGATTGACTTGCTCATGTAGTGATGTACACCCTATGTGGTGGATTGTGTTCTTTTATTTCAAAATTTATTTTATTAAGCGTTATTTCCACTATAGGTTTGAGTCCCGGAGGGAAGAAGGAAAACCTAATATTTAGTAGTGGCCCCAAAATCATGGACGATATTCCTATTATATAATAGCTCTCTTTCAAACACCCGCGGTCAGCCTGTTTGAAACACCCGCCACAGGGGAAAGAGTGCCGACATAAGTGCAACGCTCATTCTCTTATGGAATCGTCTTTATGATTGGGTACTCGCTACGAAAAAACTTCGTAAAATATTAAAAATAAATAATAACTTAAGAATTGTTATAATAAAGCTTTCCAACTTTGTGGATGTCTTTCTGTGGATTCTTTCTGAGACGCTGAAGCTCGCAGCGTCATCCCGCCTTCAATGATATATCAAAATTAAACTTAAGACATCAACGAATGGGAAGGGAGGGCCTACATCGTCAATGATTTCGGGGCCACTACTAAATATTAGGTTTTCCTTCTTCCCTCCGGGACTCAAACCTATAATTTATTAGTGGCCCCTCCATCATTGACGATATGCCTGATATCTCAAGACTTGAGGGGGATATCCGTGACAATATCTAAACCACTAACAAATTAACATAGGTAGATAAAAAACAAAAACAAGCATATAACAATCTTAAATTTATTGTATACAAACAATATTTTTGGTAAAAAATGGAAAGAAAACAGATTGCGTGCTTCGAAGAAGTCTGCTTATAAGTAACCTTGCTGCAAGGTACATCAGTAATGAATATCACATTGAGATTCAATAAAAATATTTTCCAAGAATGTTGTATTCTTGTCCAAAAACAAAAATAATTCTTTGACCCTTCCTAGGCGTCAAAGTTCTATAGGAACAAACAAATACTGTAATTTGATTATATATATTTGGTCCTTAAGATTAGTTTGTACATACTGTATATTTTGTACAACTTATCTTCTATATCCCATAGTGTAACTATTAATGATATAAATTCAAAAATAAAATTTGAACTGTATAACCAGTTCGGCTAATCAAATATCACAGCTCGTATACTTATCACATTATCCGGCGGAGGGTCTGAGGGTCTTGGCTCTCCATTACCCTCCTTCCCCTCCTTTTTCACACTTATTCTTAATTCTAGTAGCACAAAGACCAATTAGACCCGCTGACATATTGCCACACAGGTGAGTTTTGGTTATCCAAGGCCACAGATAGGTAGCGCATCAGGAAAGTATGATTGGATGACCACAATCGTGTGTCAGCGATGTCATCTATGGAATAATTATGCAAGAATCTTAAAGAAACTGCCCACTTCCTGATGTCGTGGGCCCTTCCCACTATACCGGGATTACTTTCTCGAATTACATCTACTGTACAAGCAAAGATGCTAATTTTCTTCTTGTGACGCGCTTACCTGCACTATTGACCCATAAAGCTCCCTGCTGTTGAGGTTGTGACACTCTCAAAAACTTGATCAGAGATTGCACTGGGCATAAAATATGGTGTGTGTCTCCGCGCTTGAGTGCCGGGACAGTAAACTCAGAGAAAACATGATCGCTATGCTAATTTTTAACGACAAAAGTGGGGGATGGAACAATTTGTACATTAATATTGCGTCTCCCAAACCTGAGGCAGTTAGGTTCGTTGCTCATCGCCGCCAGCTCAGACACCCTGTTACCTGTGGCCAAAGCCATAAGGAACACAGCCATCTTTAACAGTGAGTCGAAATCCGGCGCATGATTATACTTGCGCGAATGAAGCAAAGACAATGCTTTGTCAAGTGACCAGGTAGGCATGAGCTGACGGGGTGGTGGGCGAAGCTTGAAACATGCCCTCATGAACCCTTTCTCCTCTGCCTGCGGTATAGATAGCCCTGTTAAGTCATAAAAGGGAGTTCTGATAGCTGATTAATGATTTTTCAGTGTAATTACAAAAAGGCGTTTTTGTTCAAATAAGTACCGTCATTCGGGGTGACTTCGGACATATTTGACCTAATTTTAAGCCTAACTCAATAGGTAAAGCCTTAATAATGCAATCTTTTGCATCTATGTATAGCTTAGAAACGTAGAATAATCGTGTGTACAGTGGAACAAATTATAGGCCTTTGGCTTAATTATAACTAATATTTTTAATGGTGTCCGAAGTCATCATCGATATGAGGTGACTTCGGACTGGGATAAGGTGACTTCGGACATTAATGGTTTTCCCCTTTAAATCTGAGTGTGTGTATTGAACGACGACTTCGGACACAAGACGGAGTTTTAAAAACAAAATACAAACTGAAATGCTTACATTTGTAGCCCTTAGAGGAGCATATACATTAGATTCCAAGTTTCTGTGCATTTTAGCACCTTCATATAAATTGTTATGTATTCTCAATAACAAAGCAATTATATTATCACTAATGCATTCAGGTACACCGTATGTATAGGCACTTTTCTAATACAAAAAAAATACAATTAATTCATTCAAATTACACATAATGACTCCTTGAAAACGTATTTCACACTTGTGACCAAACTTCTAAAAAAATAATACTGATATCATTAAAGCTTAGCAATAATATCTTAATGACTGCATATTAAAGGAATACTAATGGCACACAGCCGACTAGATGCCATCTTGGCTAATTAATGGCCCGAAATACTAATTAACCCTTTCAGGGTATATACCTTAAACTAATCATAATATGAAATAAAAAGGACCTTACAAAAAATATAACTTTGTATCACATTATAGCCTCTTTCCTTATTCATCCCCCCTCTCTCACTTGGCCCCGCCCTCTACCACCTCTCTCTCTCGATCTCTCTCCCACCCTTCTCCTGGCCCCGCCCTCCCCTGGCCCCACCCTCTCCCACCCTTCTCCTGGCCCCGCCCTCTCCCACCCTTCTCCTGGCACCACCCTCCCCTGGCCTCGCCCTCTACCACCTCTCTCTCTCTCTCGCTTTCTCTCCCACCCTTCTCTTGGCCCCACCCTATCTCGCTTTCTCTCCCACCCTTCTCTTGGGCCCACCCTATCTCGCTTTCTCTCCCACCCCTCTCTCTCTCACACTTTCTCTCCCCCTGCTCGCTCGCTTTCTCTCTCCTCTCTATAGCTCTTCAACCCTCTCTATTTCTCTCTCTCTCTATTATTTTGGCCATTTATTTACATCAACACTGAACAGCATTCTGCACTTCTTGTCTAGTATTGGTTCTGGCAGGATTTGTACTATGTCACCCTTGTCTATGTCACTGTAATCATCAATAACTGGGTTAATGAAGACGTTACTTGTGCCCTTCACATGCTTTAGGAAACGAACATGTATTTCTGGTAGAACCTTTACTATGACTGCAATATAATGTCGATGTTTCTTCTTACCATCAAACGGAACTTTAACAATAACCCATGTAGAAGGGGATACATCACCAATGTCATTACTAGTGTTCGACTGTAGAGATTCTTCTTCATTACCGGTATTTTCAGCCTGGCTTACCGGTACGGATATATCATCTACTTCCTGTTCCTGGGTGTCCAAAGGCGAGTCATTTGCGCTGGGGATTTCCCGACCAGTGTCTGTAGACCTACCGGTGCTTGTTGAAGGTAGCTGCTCGTCCAAAGCTAGTGCTGAGGCCCCAATACTCCGACCTGGTGGGACATTCAAATGTCGCTTTCTTGTGGCGGTAGTTTGAGGCGGTTGATGTCCAGCATTCTTGCCATACCTCATTTCATTGAGCATGTTCATTACAGACTTATCTATGTTTCTGGCTGCCATTCCTGCATCTGATTGTGAATCATCCTGTGAAGAACTTTGATCTGGCGGAAGCCTTGATATGACTTGTTGGGCATCTAATGGAAAGATTCCGCACTTTTTGAACCCACTCTTTAAATTTGTTGCTACAGTTACATTTACTTTATCCAGGAGCTCAGTTATCAATGATGGAAAAATGTCTTTGGGCAGGGAAGCACGCAGCCTGCCACTTGTACTCATCTTATAATCTTCCAACACCTGCCGCCAATAGATTTTCAATGGTCTGAACACTGCTACATCTAGGGGTTGTGTGAGGTGCGTCGAGTTTGGTGGCAGCAGTACAAAGGCTATATCATTATCCTCACAGGCCTTTATTACACTTGGTGTGAGATGACTGGCAAGGTTATCGCCAATCATAACTACTCTTCCAGATCTTTGTTCAGCATATGGTAGGATGATTTTGTTGAACCAATCTTCAAAGCAGGCAAACTCGAACCATCCACTTTGTGACCGGTTGTATCTAGTCCCTGGTGGCCCCCCTTCTGTCCATGTGTCGTATAGATGTAAGGCCTTATATACCACATATGGTGGTAGTAAGTGCCCCGACGCTGTGCCTGAAAACATGATGGAGATAGAGGATTTTGTGGTGTTCATAATCCTCTCGGGATATTTTGTTCCTCTCTTCACTAGCACTTTCTTTTTTCCCGGGTCATCGGTGAGGTTTGTTTCATCATAGTTTATGATATTTTCAGGAGGAACCCCTTCCAATGTTATTTTCAAATTATCATAATACTCTCTCAGGGTCTCTTCGGAAACTTCTGCCCTCACTCGCTTGATGTTTTCTGAGAGACGTCTTGTGAGTTTATCTTTATGTCGTTTCAGAAATGATTGACCCCATTCTTTACCTGGTACATTGTTTTTAAATTTGTTTACTTTTACACCCCGCTTGTCTAGGTAAGATTTAACAAGCATACGTAGGTCTAGAGTATCTATTGGAAATCCCCACTGACCCAAAGTAACCACTCTATCACACAGTTGTTGTTCCTCCTCTGCTGACAATACTGTCTGTCCACCAGCAGGTTTACTATGTTTCCCTTTTATATAGTCATGTAAGGTGCTCTTACTTAACTTCCACTTTTTAGCAGCCTCACGTACACTCATGTTCTTCTTTTGTACATCATCTTTTGCTTTCTTTAATTTGTCTTGAAATACATGACTGTTGTATTTCCTTTTCTCGTTGTGTGGCTTTGGTTTATATATCCGTGGCATTTTTACTCCTGTGAATGAAAAGAAATGTAATATGATACTCTTACCTAACCTTACACAGCAAACATCCACCAAATCATGTCAACATCTGACACCTTACTCAGTCTTAAGCATCCTTTAATTGGCGTTACTCAAACGGGAGCAAGATGACAGATGATGACATGATTCGACGGATGCTCGCTATGTATGGCTAGGTAAGAGTACCATACACTTAGGTACTAATTGTTGTTCATATTGGAAGGTCCTTGTAACTAATAGTAGATGTCCGATGTCACCTCATGTCCGAAATCACCCCAAACTATGTCCGAAAACACCCCAATAAATCTGGAAAACAATAAAAGTAAATTGTTAGGGCTATAGGCTGTGTATTATGAACTTTGGGGAAAGAGTTACTGTGTGTATGGTCTCGCAGATAATTGTTGTTGTTGTTGTTGTTGTTGTTGTTGTTGTTGTTCCCCAGGCTGTCTGGCCGAACAGCCCCAAGGTCTCGAGCAAGGCCAAGGCCATAAACGAGCGCCCCCCCAAAAATCCTCCCTGCTTACCACTAATAAAGCCCGGGTGACCGAAGCCACTCCAAGGCAGGGAGCTGAGGAGGGTGCAGAAACGCCCAGGAAACCAAAGCCCCACCCAAGGCCCTGTGCCCCTCAGCAATTATGAAGGGAAAGTTGAGGGGTAAGGGAAAAATGTGACACTTTGGCTCCCAATCTGCCAACTTCTAGGTTGGCAGTAGGGAGGTCAATCCACGGAAAAGACGCCGCCACTTGAGATCTAGAAGATAATTGTAGAACATTCTGGTGTAGGTTATTTGTCTTCCTCACATCCCATTAATTATGCTCAGTAGAAGTTTGACACACTTACAAAAACATGTGTTTTCTTTGTTACATATTCACAAATATTTACCACAAATTAAATAAATTAATTTAAATTATTAGTTCATCCTACATATATAGTAGTTACAACATTCCTCTTGAATGCTACACATCTATTTTTCAAAACCAAACTCCTCTTCTCTCTATTTTTATTTGTTTTACTTTTTATCCAAAATGTCCGAAGTTGTCCACATGTCCGAAGCCACCCCAGATGACGGTAGTCCAAATACTTGAAGACCAAAGCTACTGATGCGTCAGTTTGCGCCGTTTCTACTATCCAGGTCGTAAAAGACTTCCAATGCGATTGATATTGACGCCTGGTAGAAAGAGTATACTGATTGAGAAATTTATTAGTGATGCTCTCCCCATACGGGGTTAACCATTTGGCATTCTGAATGTCCAAAAGGCAAAAGTCAGCAAGGTCTCTAGGTTGCCAATTGTCTCCAAGTGGAAGTACGAGATCGGGAGTGACACCGGGTTCTCGCACCACATTTTCAACTGGTAATACCACACCTGAGTCGGCCATAGAGGCGCGATCATCGAGACTAAGCCCCGGTAACCTCGTAGTTTGTGAACTACCTGACACATGAGTGAAGCGTCTGGAGGCGGAAACAGATAGATGGAATTCCACCTGTTCCAGTACTCCATCAATGCGTCTGGACCCCCCGCCGAAGACACTTCCCGGCGGGTTAGGTAGAAAGGAAACCTGTGGTTTTCCTTGGATGCGAATAAATCCACTCTGCAATCATCTGGTTGAAGATGTTTTGCTTGATAGCCCATTCTACTTTGGTGCTCTGTCTTCTTGACAGAGCGTCTGCCCAAACGTTCACTACGCCTGGGAGGTATGATGTATGAAGATGAATGTTCAGCTCTTCCGCCAGAACAAAAATCTCTTCTGACAACTCTAGCAACTTCCGAGACCTCGTTGACCCTTGCTTTTGAATGCAGGATACCGCATTCATATTGTCCATTCGAAAAGCTACTGATTTCCCCCGCAAGGTGGAGCTGTGAGCCTGAAGGAAAACATACATAAATACATACATAAAATTTTAAGACTGAGTGTTCCACACATAAGTGCAGTTTCAGTCTCTTGTCCTAATGGCGGCATTCCAGGCAACCCTGTTAAGGGCTGCTTCACTTGTCAAGTTCTTGGATTTGAGATCGGCGCGTATAGTCCGATCCCAGGTCTTCCTCGGTCCACCCCTTGGTGCAGCTCCCTCCACAATCACAGACCTGCATTTTTTCACCCAATTTTGTTCATCCATTCTCTCCACATGTCCATACCATCCCAGTCTACTTGTACGCATCACCTCGCTAATACTCTTTATACCTAAACGTCTCCTCAGCTCAACATTTGTTATTCTATCCTGTAGCCTGGCCCCACACATCCATCTCACCATTCTCATCTCATTACGCTCCATTCTGTTGACATCCTCTACTTTAACGGCCCATGTTTCTGAGGCATACGTCATTGCACTTCTAACACATGAGGCATACACCTTTCCCTTCAGGGGGAGAGGCATTCTTTTCATGGTCAGGATTGGCATCAATTCTCTGAACTTCCCCCAGCCACACCTAATTCTAGCAACAGTGGCAGCCTCAGCCCCACCACCGGCAGAGATGGTATCTCCTAGGTAACAAAACTTGTTCACCAGCTCCAAAGACTCATTTCCAAAATTCACAGCCACAGGATCATCACTTAACACAAGCTCGCCTTTGCACACTACGCACTCAAATTTCTCTATTTCTGACTTATCCTTCGGCAGGGGCCCCTTTATTCTACTACAGCGCTTACTCCCATGGTGTACCCAACATCGACAGATGCTACATTGAATTGAGTTAACGCCCACTCCCTTTCCACACACTGCACATGGGTATGCACCGCTCTTTTCCACATTGCCTCGTCTCAAACTACAATGCATAACCTTGGTTTTGTTAATATTGACTCTTAAACCCTTGCTCGCCATGCCCTCTCTCCACTCTCTGAATTTGGCCTCAGCATCCTGCATACTGTCAGCTATTAGGACTAAATCGTCTGCATAAAACAGTTCCAACGGGAGTCCGCCTCTAAAAATTCTAGACAGCGCCTCCAAGACCATAATAAAGAGGAGGGGGCTTAACACTGAACCCTGATGGACTCCAACACGGACTGCGAACTCATCACTCAGTACACCCTTCACCCTCACCGAACTTCGCGAATCCTCATACATCTTCATTATCACACGCACCAGCCACTCTTCCACACCAAGTTTCCTCATAGCCCACTGTACAACATCTCTAGGTACCCTATCAAAGGCCTTCTCCAGGTCCACAAACACAAAGTAAAGATCCCTGCCTTTTAGTAAGTATCTTTCCTGTATCTGCCTGACTATGAAGATAGCATCGGTTGTACCACGTCCTGGCATAAAACCAAACTGCATATCATCAATAGAGATGCTTTGCCTGATCAAACCCTCAAGGACTCTCTCACAGACCTTCATGATTTGGTCAAGCATTTTCAGGCCCCTATAATTTCCTCTATCTAGCGCATCCCCTTTTCCTTTGTATATATTTACTATTACACTTTTGAGCCAATTGAAAAATAGAGGGACTAATAGTTCTTTTGCATTGATGTGAAAACTCTCAGATTGGGACCAAGACCTTGACCCTGATGGCCTAGGTTTGACTGAAAACCCCAGCCTATTGTCCCTGAAGCATCTGTGTCTATCCATACCGTAGGTGGGGGAGACGTCCACGTCATTATTGAGTGCAGTGTTTCTCTCCTCACCCAGACTGATAGTAAGTTCTGAATTAACGGTGGAATTCGCCATAACTTTCCCGCTGGCAACAGTGGGAAATGTTTTTTTCCTTCCAGGATTAATCTCTTTACTTTCAACCGGCCCAACTTTACAGTTAATTGAATCCAGTTGAGAGAGCCAACCAGGGATTCCCATGTCCTTCTCGTGGTAGTCAGACTGTGGAGAAACAAAAACAATTTCTTTCGAAATCTGTTGCGGTTGTCCACACTCTGACAGAGTAAGATATGCTGTGTCCCAGACCAGCCCTATCCACTGAATTACCCGTGTGAGAACAAGGTTCTACTTTGCCAAGTTGACCTTGAACCCTAGGGATTGAACATGGTTTATAATTTGAGTTACATGGATTTTGCATTGACTCTTTAACTCTGCCACCACTAGCCAGTCGTCTAGGTACCACAACCCCTTGATCCCTTGATTTAATATTGGCATGAGGGCTTGCCGGACTAATTTTGTGAATATTCTCGGTGCAAGGTTCAACCCGAATGGCATTCTCTGAAAGACATAAGTCTCTTGCCTGATCCTCAATGCGAGCAATTTTTGGAACCTTTTGTTTACGGGACGTGCCAATAAGCTTCTGTCAGGTCTAACGAGCCCATCCAACCTTGCGGCGGAAGTGTTAGCCTGATGTGATTCACAGTGAGCATCCTGAACGATGTGTTGTGAATGTGTCGATTCAGACTAGATAGGTCTACGACTGGTCTCATTTGAATACTGTCCCTCTTTGGTACGCGAAAAAGTCTGAACGTGTAAACTGGGCAAGTTGGATTGACCGGGAGAATGATATGCTTGGTGATCATTTCCTGGACACATTTCATTTCCACCTCTAAAGACACATTATTTATTTCTAGTGGTTGACGTAAACGAGGTCGCCGGAGCCACCACCAGGTTATGCCCTTGCGTACTACTGTCCTTGCCCAAGTCCGCCGGGGCCAAGCCCGATGACATGCCCGAAATGACCCAGTTACTTGACTGGGCTTGTCCGGCGTAACTACCCTCGGATCCAATTCGCCCACGACAGGCCCCGGGAGTGAGAGAGTTTGTGTTATGACTAGTTTTTTTATGGTGGTGGGGTAGGGTTAGACGGCTGACTAGTTTTGGCAGATGTCGATCCCTGACCTGATCTCTGTTTTGGTTGATTCTTATGCCATTTACCTGATTGTTTTCCCTGCTGAAACTTGGGCTGAGTGCTTCCCTGTGCTGGAGGAGACTTATGGCTCTAAAAGGGTTTGGACCCACTAGGTTGAGGTTTAGCACTGCTCTTGGGCTTGGAATATGGTCTTGGAAACTTAAAATGGTCTTTCCTAGCCTGGGAAGCACCCTGCTTGACAGTATCTACCATATTGAATACCGTTTTCCAAGTGTTGGGGCAAAACAAAGAGGGCGTCAACACTGGTGAAAGTATTTCCCGGCGACCAATATCTTCCGGCAATTTTTTCACCAGATAGACCCATAGGTCCTGACGTGCACGGACAGCCTCCAACAAGGCTATCCTGACGTCGCCCAGAGACTGAATCAAGTTTTGTAATAGAAGCCGCCGGGATAATTCTGTGGCCTTCCTAACATCTGTGTCATTAATAGCATCTATCGTTCTATTGAGGGACTGGTCTATTTGGCGACTTAAAACAAGAATTGGGAGAACAGCCTGAAAGCTTTATGTCTCACTTTAACCCTCCAGCCCCGGCTATGTATTATATATATATTCCTCGAAACCCGGGTGTTTTGGCCGAAAAACATCTAGGCTAGGCTACCGTATATGTGTTAATCTGACTGCTTCCCGCATTCCCGCGCATCCCCAAGCGTAGCTGTGTTATTTACCTGTAGAATGGCATTAAGTAGAGCTCTCTAAGTCAACTGGTTGAGTTGTGATGATGATTTCATTGGAGATAACTTTATGGCCAAAACAGCCACTTTACACTACTTTTCGATACTTAACAACAACATACAGGCACACACGAACAAGCGACGCTCTCCTTCTTGTGGCCGGAGATGCGGGGCGTCGGTCCAGCCGGCTGTTGTTTACATGCGTCGGACCGACGCCTCGCACACGAAGCTCACAGGCTTTCAACCACTGGGCGTTCAAGAGCCCTTCCGGGCAGCTGTTATATGGTTTTTTATGGGCGTTCAAGAGCCCTTCCGTGGTGAGAGGGTTAAAGTCTCTATCCAGATGTGCCGGAGTAAAACCCGGCGGTTGTACCTTTGGGTGGTTATATTAACTGATTTGCAATTCGCGATAATTTGCCAAACAATTGATTGATACAATAGGGTATCACGGCCTTCAAGACGGCGATCTATGAGGGCTTCTGGGTGACGCCAGATTAGAGATTAAGATAGGCTTAGACTTTTTATGGGATAAAAAGATGCCGGAATCTTACTAGTGTTTCAAGTGTAAAGGGATACTTGAAAGACTTCATCTTTAATAAAGATATGCTTCATCTTTAATAAAGATATGCTTCATCTTTATGAGGATTCAGAAGATATGCGTAAATCTTCTGGACAGGTAAAGATATGCTGAAATCTTTAATATGATACTAAAGGACAACGAAAAGTAGTGGTGGAGTGCTACGGTTCGTTGACCGGCGGTTTTGAGGCACATATTTTGTACCGTTTTTTGGGTGTAACCCTATGAGCTTTAATCCCCGGAAAATTCTCTTTCCAGGGCGGATTACCGGTGTTGCACCAGGTGACCAGGTAGTTCCCGGGGGCGGGGTAGTTTTCCCCCAGTCTCTGTCGTGTCGGCACTTGAACCTCTCATGGCTGTATGTTCAACGCCGTTAAGCTCAGGTAGCCCTATCTTATTTTTATTTGTTAATGAAATAATTTAATAGCTGAATCATAATAAACATATATATGTTCTATGATTATATTATGATAATATTGTGTTTATTTATAGTAATTTATTTTAATCTATCTATCTATCTATCTATTGCCTGACGCCGTGATCCCCGAAGGGGTGGCCACGAACGAACCGCCCCCATGCACCTCTGTCCCCAGTCAGTCGACGCCCCTCCCCCCAACCAGCACCGCCTTCGTTCATGTAGTTCCTCACTCCATCCTTCCACCTCATATTCGGTCTACCTCTCCCCCTCTGTCCCTCCACCTCGCTCTCGTACACCCTCTTAGTCATTCTCTCGCTTTCCATACGTTCCATATGGCCGAACCATCTCAAGTTGTTCCTTTTCACACTTTCCAGCACATCTACCTCCACACCACACCTCCTTCTTACTTCCTCATTAGTCTGTCTATCCCTCCATGTAACTCCGCACGCACTCCTTAAGTAATTCATTTCCACTGCTCTCACTCTTGGTCTGAGTCTCTCAACCAACGTCCATGCTTCGCTTCCGTAAGTCAGTGTCGGGATTACCACACTGTCATGCAAGGACTTCTTCACTTCCATACTGACCACCCTATTTCTTGTTACTGCTTTTAGCGTTCCTACAACCCTCTTCCCCTGTTGTACCCTCTCCCGCACCTCTTCATCCATAGTCCCATCTTTACTCAACACACTGCCCAGATACTTAAAAGAGTTGACGATCTCCATAGCCTGACCGTTCAGCTTCACCTCACACTCTGTGACTTCACCCTTTCGAAGACCATAACCTTGCTCTTCCCCGTATTTACCTTCAAATTCCGTTTTTCGCACACTGTTCCAAACTCATTTACCAGACCCTGCAACTCCCATTCATTATCACTCATCAGAACTGTATCATCCGCAAACAGCAGTATAGGTAGCTTCCACTCAATTCCCTCCCTTTTCAGCGATACACCAACATTCACTGCTCTTGATAGTATTTCTTTCATGACTCCATCCATATATACAGTAAACAACCACGGGGACATCACACACCCCTGTTTCAAACCAACATTCAGGTCAAAGAACTCGCTCTGCTCACTCTCCACACGTACTGCCGCCTTTGCACCCTCATACATGCTCTTCACTGCTTTCAGCAACTTGCCCTCTACTCCGTATATTCTAAGTACTTTCCACAAACCTTCTCTATCCACTCTGTCATAGGCCTTCTCCAAGTCCATAAAGGCAACATACACCTTTTGTTTCTTCTCCAGATACTTCTCCACAACACAATTCAGGGTAAAAATCTGATCTACACATCCTCTTCCCTTCCTAAAACCTCCCTGCTCGTCGCCTATCCATTTCTCCGTTCTCACTCTCACTCTCTCAATCACTACCCTACTGTATACCTTCCCTACTACGCTTAGAAGACATATTCCTCGGTGGTTACCACACACTCCTCTTTCCCCTTTGCCCTTATATAGGGGGACTATTATGCCAGTCTTCCAGTCATCGGGTGCACTCCCCTTCTCCCATGCTAGTTTGCACATTTTCCATACCCATTCTATCACTATCTCACCACCATACCTCAACATTTCCCCACACACTCCATCTGTTCCTGGTGCTTTCCCCAACTTCACTCTTTTCATGGCTTCCCACACTTCTGACCTCCTGATCCCCACCTCCTCCTCCACTACTTCTCTTCTTCTCCCTCCCATACCATATCCAGCTATGTTTGCTGGCTCTTCATTCCTTTCATTTAGCAACTCACTGAAGTACTCCCTCCATCTTTCGACTCTCTCTTGCTTCTCGGCTAGCATTCTCCCATTCTTATCTTTCACACCCTTACTGTTTCCCTTGCTACCTTCCCTAACTTTCTTGACTTCTTTCCAGAACAGTTTCTTACTCTCCCTCCATTTTACACTCAGATTCCTTCCAAATTCCTCATCTACTCTTCTCTTACTTTCCTTCACTACTCTCTTCACCACCCTCTTACTCTCCACGTACCTCGCTCGTTTCTGTCTCTCGGAATCTTCATTCCCTCTACTACCCAACCACACTCTATATGCTTTCTTCTTTTCTTCCACAGCTATTCTTACCTCTTCTGTCCACCATGCTGTACCTTTCACTCCCCTCCCTCTTCTCCTCACTCCACACACCTCCTCACATGCTGCACAGATCTCATCCTTAAACACCTTGCTCATCTCCTCCACTTCCTCCATAACTTCCAGGTCGAACCCACCTAGTCGTCTTTCCACTGCTCTCCTGTACTCCTCCCTGACTTCCTCCTCCTGCAACCTCTCCACCCTCCTCACCATTCCACCCTCCTCTCGCCTCCCTCCCGCTCTCCTCACCCACTTCTTTTGTATCCTAACCTTAGCTACCACTACATAATGATCAGACAGACCCCCTCCAATACCCCTATACACCCTAGCATCCATCACAGATTTCTTCATTCGTTCATCCACACATACATAATCAATCAATGACTTTCGTTCCACCACTGTCTTATCTTTCATCGTCAACATCCGTTTCCACGTGTACCTGTGGATCATTCTGTGTCGGAAGAAGGTGTTGGCTATCCACAGCCTCCTTCCCACACATACGTCCACAAGTGCACTACCATTCCCATTCACCTCTGATGGTACCCCCCACCCTCCCACCACTCCCTCAACTTTCCTATCACCCACCTTACCATTCATATCCCCAATCAGAAATATTCTTTCGTTCTTGTCAAACTTCTCCAGGCACGCCTCCACATTCATCCAGAACTCCTCTTTCTTTCTTTCAAGTATATCCTCTGTCGGGGCATACACGCATACAATCACCCACGTTTGTATTCCTACTTTCATTCTCACCCACACAATCCTTGAACCCACAGACCCATACTCTCTTACACATTCCTTCCATTTGCTACTTACAAACAAACATGCACCTTCTCTCGCTGTTCCTTCACTCACTCCAGCACACACACCCATTCCACATTCCCATTCTCTCACATCTGAACCTTTCCATTTGGTCTCTGTCATTCCACATACATCCAGCCTGGCATTCACTAACACTTCCAGAACCTCTCTCTCTTTTGTTCCATCATTCATGCCACTAACATTCCACGTAGCCATTCTCAGAATGTCCGAAGGCATGTCCTTAGTCGGTCGTGGTTCGTCAACGTTGGTTCCGTCCGCATCCGAGGCTGTTCGTTCGTTTTTCTTTGCTTAGATATTTTTTCCGGGTGGGGGTCGCAAGCCCACCGACCCAACCTCTTTAGTCGCCTCTTACGACACGCAGAAGGCACGTGGGGCATATTCTATTCCCTAACCCCCAGGGGGTTATTTTAATACAATTAAATATAAATTAAATTAATTAGTATACTTTATGATTTTGCTCACCAGCTCTACTTTCAATGTGTTAATGAGCTATGGGAGCTTTTAATTATCATAAACCTTTACGGGACTCGGACGAGGGCTCCCCGTTCAGGGAGTATACCGAGCTCGCAAGCGAGGGACAGCCACAACCAAGGTGTATGGCGATACTCACAGTCGTACCTCACCCGCCGGACGATAACGCCGGCGGGCGGACCTGACGCTCTGATGACGGACGAGAACAGGTTGAGTTCCATTTATCTCTTTTCCGCCGCCAGACGCGTCTCTAATGTGCCACGTAGTCAACAAACTACAGGATTAGCGAGGCGTAGTCTCGCTAATCGCGCCCCTGTGGCCGGCGCAGAGTGGTACCGGCATTTGACCACGTGGTGGCCACACCCAGTGTCCCTCCTGGTCGGGTTGTTCCACTTAGAACACAATTGGCAACCTAGAAACCTCGCGGACTTGTTCATTTTGGACATTCAGGAGGCCAAGTGGCTAGCACCTTATGGTAGCGACGTGACCAAGATATTCACGAATCAATATACCCAGTCTACAAAGCGACAGTTTCAATCGCATTGGCAAGCTTTTACATCTCGGATTCTTAGAACAAAACAAACTGTGCCCTCGGTGGCGTTGGTTGTTTATTATTTAATTTATCTGTTCATGCAGAAACATTTATCTGAAAGTGATTTATGTGGGCAGGTTTTAAACTCCGCCCACCTCCCCGTCAGCTCAGGCCTACATGGTCTCTGGACAAAGCATCGTTGTTATTCTCGTTCCCGTATGTACCAAAGACTGCAGATTTTACAAAAGGGCAGTATTCCTTATGGCTTTGGCTACCGGGAACAGAGTATCTGAGCTGACGGCGATGAGCAACGCACCTAATTGCCTCAGGTTTGATAGGCTTCATGAGTGTATTCACATTGCACCTTCCCCAGGATTCATAGTCGAGATTGAGCACAGCGAACACGTGTTTTCAGAGTTCACGGTGCCGGCGTTAAACAGGGGAAAGGTGCACCATCTTTTTTGCCCAGTGCAAGCTCTAACCAAATATTTAAGAGTGGCACCTCTAAATCACCAGGGTGCTTTATGGGTCGCAAGTCCGGGTGAACGATTGATGGAGCGTACACTGGCTTCTCTCTTGGTCGAGGACTTTAAAGAGAAGCATCCCGGCGTTGTGGGTAAGACCCACGATTTACGCAAGGGGACAGCCTCTTTACGTTTCCTTAATAATCTTTCGGTGAAAGTTATTACGTCCACACAGTTGTGGGCCTCTAATCAGGAGTTTTTGCCTCGATACCTTTCAGTAGCTCTGGACAACCCTTCCTTGCCATGTATAGCTTTACGGCAGAGGGTCTAGGTGGCCCTTTTAGTCACGTTTTGTTTAATTTCAAGAAAAAGGGGGGGAGGGGGGGGAGGGTGCAGTCAGTGTGACATAGGACACCCTAGACCCCTCCGGAGTATGTGTTCGGAATATACGAGCTGTGATACTGGTTGTAGGCATTGTATTATAAAATTTCTCTGTAGTATTCATTGCAGGAAATTGTGCTAAAAGCCAATAGTAGTGTTACGACAATTCTTGTTGTAAGTAGCTTTGGCTGTGAAGCAATAGATTTTTGATAAATCTCGGTAGTGGCAACTACGACTTTTACTTTTGCAGTAATTACTTCTGCATAAGTACACGAGTTCAGTACTTCTACGAATGTACAAGAATTCATTTATGTTTGGTTATATTTTTAGGAATATATCCACTAGTTAATGGGGTTTATATGTGCACATGTAAACTTATAAGTTTTTAGTTTTCACCACTTACTTTAAGTGGGGTGCCTTCTTAACTAGCAGATCTGTGCACAGAGTCTCAGAGTTAACCCTTTTTCAAGCAGGCTTCTTTGAAGCACGCTCCTGCTTGTACCCCTTTTTGAAGATTTTGGCTGTATAAAGTTTATGCACCCGAATATCTCTTTTTTTACAAAAGTAAGAATACTATGTGGTTGTTTGATTATCTGCTTTTCTAGAGTTATGATATGATTACGAATGTCCCCCTCCAGTCTTAGAAATCAGGCATGTTCGTCAATAATGGAGGGGCCACTAATAAATTATAGGTTTGACTCCTGTAAGGAGATAAAGAAAACCTAATATTTAGTAGTGGCCCCGTAATCATTGACGACTGGGGCCCTCCCGACCATCCCCTTCCCATTCGTTGATGTATTAAGGATTTTGGTTTACTTGATATGTCAGTGAAGGAAGAATGACGCCTGAATCAGCGTCTGGTCAAAGATCCACACAAGTACATCTACGATATGATGGAAAGCTTATTGGATAGTTATTCTTATTTTCTTTTTGTTTTTTATTTTTTACGAAGTTTTTTCGTAGTGAGAAACCAATTCATAATGACTGAAGCCATGAGTGAGGTCGCGTGCGCTCATGATGAAGGCTCCTCAGATTTGAAATGCTCTGCGCGGTAGATTCAAACTACGGCGGATTAGTGTTTGAAGAGGATGCCTTATGTAATAGGCATGTTCGTCAATGATTACGGGGCCACTACTAAATATTAGGTTTTCTTTATCTCCTTACAGGAGTCAAACCTATAATGTCATTCATGCCGTTAGTCTTGGACGAATCCGCAAATAGTCGGGCAGAGGAGGCAGGAGGAATAGCTGGAGTGGGGGAATACACGAAATACTCATAGGAATAAACATTAGGTATGGCTTTGATAGCTACATCCAAAATATGACCCTGTGTATATTTTGCCCTCATATTTCTGTTCTTATTCATCTGGATTACCCACTCACTCGGGACTGGGAGCTCCCCCGCGATTGTCGTTTGTGCTATGGCTGGATTTTGTGCCATTATAGTCACCCATGAGCAATCGGGACCGTAAAGCAAAGGCATAGGGCCTTTCTTTAACGGAACCTTTTCTAAAGGAGGGGGATCAATGTCCGTAATAACTCGCACGTTAGTGGTAGTTAAAGCAGGACCTTGAATACTACTGGCAGAAGTAGTTGGTTGAGTTACGTTAGGTAGGGGGGGTGGCATACTAGATGGAACAACGACTCTGGTTGGCACTAATGGCCGCACAACAGACCCAATCGGATGAGCTCCCGGTATGGCTGTGGGAGTTTCCTGTGACTTAGGTGGTACATTATATTGTTGCATCATATTGTGGAGAATGTAATCTAGATCATCCCTAGTAAAATACTGTTTCTGGGAACCCTTAGATGACTCAGACCCTTCCTCAACCAGGTCAGGTTGAGCTGAAGACAACACTGTTCTAAGTTCTCCGGCTCTTGCCCTTTAACCTCCATCTCCTCCGGTTGTTGCCGGGGTTCAGAGGTTAATTATTCATTACCTGGCCACACTAAGTCAGGGATGGAAGAAGGGATAGTGTCAATGTTTTCACTCACTCTATTATCTGCCGGGTATTGGTTCAAGTGCTCTGTTCGCACAGCTTTTGAGTGCCTCCACAACTGCGACCTTGCTCCACTCTAGTCTGTGAATCAGGGATAAACTGAGAACTCTGAATGAATTGTGAACATGTATCATAGCCATGTTAGTAGGGTCATTTGCTTGGAATACGTGACCATTTTGTTCCTACCTTTTTCTCTCGATGGATTTGACAACCTGAACCATTTTAAAGGAAAATTAGCTCCTATGCCCCTCTGAAAAATGACGGCTAACTCTGCTACAGCCCAATATTCAAAATGGCCGCCAACACCATCTTGAAAAACATGAAATGTAATATCTCTGGCATCAGATGAGCTACAAGGATGAATGAGGTGTCCTTTTTCACTAATTCTGGCATTACAAATCCACTGGAATGGTTATTGTATTGTATTGTATTGTATTGTATATTGTATTGTTATTGTATTGTAGTATACTAATTGTACATACTAATCTGCCACTTCACTGTCACTACATGATTCACTGTATGAGCCACTATCAGAATCACTGTCCTCACTTTTGCTGCTATCATCACTATTGTTCTCTGCCTGCGGATTTGTAGGTAGTGGTATGGATGGGGGAAGTGGGGGCTGGGTTGAGCGGACAGGCAGACATAGGCCATTTACAAGATGCCATCCATGGCCGATCGGTGAGGGGTGACTTTGGAGCTGGTAATGCTTTTGCAAATATGCAAGATAGTTTGCACGCTCCAAGTGTGGACGGAGACTGTCCAAGTGTGGACGGAGACTGTCCAAGTCAGGCACAAGTCGGATAGTGCTTTTTTTCTTCTGAGCTCTCCACTTCGCTGCCCTCGCATCTCCCAGGGTCTTGCTTTCGGTATCACCATAGACATATCGAATGACAAACCGCTCCAAATCACTGATGACCTGTTCTGTGACTGGGAGTTGTGTACCACATGCTGCTAGCAGGTCGTGTGCCTCTTTAGACTTCTCCAGACGATCTGCGATGAGCTTCTTGCTTGCTCCATAGATGCCAGAGTTGTGGTCACACCCAGTGAGGACATGAAGTGGTATGATGGATGCAGCCATTGCCTCACTGCACAAACATCGGGCATCGATAAGCTGACGTTTGCGTTTCACACACAGGATTCCTGTTGTCTTCTGAGTAACATATGCCGCTTGCACGTAGTTGTCTGTGTCCTCTGTGTCAAGAACGACAGCTGCTGTGTAGCTGTCTGACCGGAGCACACTATATATGGTGAGCATTGCCGTATCTGCCTCTGCATGGGAGCATGTGAGCTCTGGCGCAAGCTTGCCTGTGGTGAGATTCTTTGCAGTGCTGCCAACTACACAGTAGATGATCTCGGTGCTAGTTGTTGCTGCTGTTCTCTGGAATTCCGTTTGAAGAAATGCCTGAAGGCGGATTTTGTTCTCAGGTTTACCCAGGAGAGCATGGAAAACTTTACTAGAAGGAAATTTATCTTCTGTCTTCATGAAGACATTGCTGATTGGCAGGGTTTTTTGGCGCAGTATTCTCTCACTGTCCTTGATCGTGTAATTCTGATCATATGAATCATTGACGCAAATGATGCGCTCAGCATGCTTGTGTCTCGTTAGAACGAAGTGCACTAACTTCTCTGCATAATCTCCCCAGGTATACTTGGTACCGTCTCCCTTCTCTCTGTCTTCAATGGTAGGAGTTGTTAGGCGCCAGATGAGGCCCATATCAATAATAGACGTGTATACATCAGGCTCTGGAATGACAGTCATAGTTAGTTTTTGTTGAAGCTTGCTTTTCTGTGCCTTACGGATGGTTCCATTGACGTTGAAGATGGAAAGGCACTCGGCTGTAACACGATGCTGCAGGACTTCTTGAAGTTTGAGGGCACCACTCGTTTCAACCAGTCCGAGAACAGAGGCCATGGCATTACGCTCCATTTCCTCAGTCTTTCCCTTCAGGTTCTCACCATCTGCTTTCTTCAATTCCTGAGTTGAAAAGTTCAAACGCTTGCTACGGGGAACTCTGTCGTTGAGAGACTTGGTCTTGGAATACACTCTCTCATTCAAGAACTGCTTCAGTTTGCTTGTGCCATCCTCCTTTGCCGATTTCAAGTCGGCAGCGAGAGCGTCTGAGGCTGGGATTCCTGACTGTAGGGATCGAAGTGTGTTGTTTGTATGGTCAAATGGATCACACTTGAATTCAGTGAGACATGCGCTTATATCCTGTACAGCTTGTTCATCCTTCTTCATTTTACTCGACGAGCAATCAGCATGCTTCCCTTTTCCTTGTTTCTTGCGATTAGCATGGTGATGGACCTTTGTTCTCACCCGATTGATGTTATTCACATTCCGAGTGTTTGAAAGGAGCTGCTTTTCATTGTTCAGAATGGCCAACCAACCAGACTTCAGCTTAGAGCCCTTATTCATTGTTGACTCTATCCATATGTCGAGGGCGACACACGAATATGGTTTTCCTGTCATTGACTGTGCAAACATACCACTCTCCATGAATGCAGCCTGATCGACACAATGGTAGCGGATTTCCAACCCAAATGCTGTTTGACTATCTGGGATGGATGCAATCAGAGTGTCAAGTCTCAATCTCATGACCTCATCTTCCAGATGTAACTTGAATTTAGTCCAGGCATCTACTGTTGATAGGAGTAAAATCTGATTGTCATGATCACTACTCTTGTATGCCCCTTTCATGCACCACACACATAGTCTTATCGTGAAGGACACCCATACTGGAGCGGAGCCTTTTAGGTGCACTGGCCTCTGGGGAAGGGTCTTGTTGATCTGATGCTTCATATCTTTCAAGACGTTCCTCGGATTTGTGTTTGCGTTTTTCGGCTTGAGAGAGCTTGCACTTGCTGGATAATGATGCGTAACAAGTGCTATGCATGTGGTGACCCTTTGGTCCCTTCTCCCAATCCACATTTTCATGTATATGTTGAAACTTATCAAGTTCTTTCCATTGTAAAGACTTTTCCCGGATGGATTCCCACTTCTCAGGTGTAATGTTTTCCAAACGATCATCTGCGGTACATCGCTTACCACAGAGTAAAATGCACTCGTATTCATTTAATGTCTTGTCTGGTAACTCTTCACTCTCTCTTCTATTACCCATTATTTCGGTCACTTCACAAGTCGGCGATTTTCATCAGATGGGCATGCGATCCATCTGAAACAGTAAAAAAGTAATATTAGATATACACCGCAGGCAGAGAACAACAGTGATGATAGTAGCGAAAGTGAGGACAGTGATTCTGATAGTGGCTCATGTTAGAATCTTGATGTGCTGGCTACAAATTGGCCTGCAAACGACTAGTATGGTTGGCCTGCAAATGACCGGTATGGTTGTTTACACTTGGCAAGTTAGATCAAGAGTTGGGTGGTAATTAACCCTCCAGCCCCGGCTATGTATTATATATATATTCCTCGAAACCCGGGTGTTTTGGCCGAAAAACGTCTAGGCTAGGCTACCGTATATTCGTTAATCAGACTGCTTCCCGCATTCCCGCGCATCCCCAAGCGTAGCTGTGTTATTTACCTGTAGAATGGCATTAAGTAGAGCTCTCTAAGTCAACTGGTTGAGCTGTGATGATGATTTCATTGGAGATAACTTTATGGCCAAAACAGCCACTTTACACCACTTTTCGATACTTAACAACAACATACAGGCACACACGAACAAGCGACGCTCTCCTTCTTGTGGCCGGAGATGCGGGGCGACGGTCCAGCCGGCTGTTGTTTACATGCGTCGGACCGACGCCTCGCACACGAAGCTCACAGGCTTTCAACCACTGGGCGTTCAAGATACCATCCGGGTACCTGTTATATGCTTTTTTATGGGCGTTCAAGAGCCCTTCCGTGGTGAGAGGGTTAAGTAAATGTATATGTTATGTATAATATCATTATACTACCTATAGTATAATCGCATGTAGAGTATCTATAATTTGTAGGGTAGATTACCCTGATGATTAAATTATCGAGGATGCGATGACGTCATCAGCTGATGGCGTGAGTGGGGGCGTGTATGCGATGTGGGGAGGAGAGGGAAGTAAGAAAGTAGAGATCGTGGAGAGAGGTTGTGCTAGCGATAGTGGGGAGCGATTGTCCGGAGTGTTTCATGTAATGGTGGTTTAAGGCATGACTAGCAGATGGTGTAAATAGTGAGTTGGATATGGTATGTGGTTTGTTTGGTATTACATGGCGTTGTAGTTGTTTGGGCTGTGGTTTTTGTGTGTCAGCGTTTGTGCTTCTTGGTTACGATGGTGGTTTGTTGTTTCGCTGAGTAGCTGGTTCATCTTGGAGGGTTCAACGTTCTTAAGGGCGAGCTACGCATCAGAAAGGTAATTATTGTAAACGTGTATAAAATATATATGAAGTATTTGGGAAGATATCACATATGCAGATTAGCTTAACTATATTTAACAGCTCATACAGTGAATCATGTAGTGACAGTGAAGTGGCAGATTAGTATGTACAATTAGTATAATACAATACAATAACAATACAATATATAATACAATACAATACAATAACCATTCCAGTGGATTTGTAATGCCAGAATTAGTGAAAAAGGACACCTCATTCGTCCTTGTAGCTCATCTGATGCCAGAAATATTACATTTCATGTTTTTCAAGATGGCGTTGGCGGCCATTTTGAATATTGGGCTCTAGCAGAGTTAGCCGTCATTTTTCAGAGGGGCATAGGAGCTAATTTTCCTTTAAAATGGTTCAGGTTGTCAAATCCATCGAGAGAAAAAGGTAGGAACAAAATGGTCACGGATTCCAAGCAAATGACCCTACTATGTGGCTCACTCATCGTGTACCCTCTATATTGTTCCGCTAGAACTCTTTGAGACACCACAGGAGCCCGACTAAGTGTTGTATCTAACTTTGGGATAGCAAAATTCACATCTTTAGGTGCTTAATATTTGTCACTAGACCCGTCCCTGGGAGTTGACTCAGCTCCCTTCCCTACCTCGGAACTGCCGGAACTGCCATATTGGACGTTAGACATGGTAGGGGCGGAGGGCGGTGGACGTCGCCTCCTTACGGAAATGTTTATGACCCTTTCCCTCTGACTGTTTGCCACTAGACGTCGTCGCGTCAGTTTTCTGCCTCTTGAGCGATCTCGCCGTCTCTGGACGACTTATAGGACCGCTTCAGCCTCTTGTGGTGATGTAGACCGCATTGTCTTATGGCAGCCGGGGGGGGGGGGGGGGGGTGTTACCCTACTTGAGGAGTCATTATTGTCACTGCTGCTCATTATTTCTTTAGATAGAATTTTGGGCTTAGGTTTTACTTTAGAGCTGGACCGAAAAGGGGGAGTTTTAATCACTGGCGATTTAATCACTAATTGGTCCCAAAGTGCCTCATCATCACAGTGAAAGGCTTTTTGAGCCATGTCTTTTGAATAAGAATTAAAAGTGTTTTTAATTTCTTGTAATGTTACTAGACATGATTGGTCTCTCTGATTTAATAATCCATTCCTCAGGGCTGTGCACACACCACACCTCGAAACCCAGACTCCCCTGAACCTATCAAGGCACTTTACACACAATTTATGGTAAAAGACCGGAATGATAGAGCAAGTTGGGGTAGAGCGCAGCGTGACTAAGGGCATGATGGAGACTTAACGACCCCCCCCCCCCCCCCCGGGATCGGCCCGTCCCCCTGGTGACTGTGCCCCAACAGATGTGTTGTGATCTTGAAAGAAGATTTCCAGGAATCAATACTCATAACCGAGACATTCACACATCATTATACAGTAAAAGTCCTGTAATCCGAATAGCAGGGGACTGGGCCTCGTTCCGATTACCAAATTTTTCGGATTATTGGAATTTACCCCTATGAACCTGTGTATTAATGGCCTGACGAAAACCTGAACACAATATACAGTAGGCTATGCATATGCACAATATAACACTATACATCCAATATGACACATAATTGTAAACTTTTAAAGTGATTTCATGAACATATGATATGTGTGTATACCATTATGTGTTATTTGGGTGGCCTAATACCTGTACCTCAAAAAGGGGACTTTGGGACTTTTTGAAATTCGGACTATCGGGTGAATTCGGATTTGGCCTCATTTTCAAAAATTCGGACTACAGTGGAGCCCCCATCCTAGCTGCTAATCGGTTCCGCAGAAATAGAGCTAGGATTGAAACATCCAAGATCGGGGCACTGTTCTTATGGGGAAAATTCAATCGGTTCCGTGCTCATGCCAAAATTTGCGTCTTTTTCTATTTTTTGCCTATGAAAACATGTTTTTATTGTACACAAATTAAATTTTATGCATTATACTGTATCATATAATACACCATAGAATAAGTTTTTAATAACTAGAAAAAAAAGGCCCAATATCTAAACAATTACCACACTTTTTCCCAGTGTTAGGCTATGAAAACATGTTTTTTGTCTAGGCTACATCAAGTAGCCTAGGCCTAAATCTTATGCATTGTAAATAATAATGTAGACATGGCTAAATGACAGTCCTAACCATAAATACTGTAGATTGGGGCATTGTTTCTATCATGCGAAATTTTTAGGCCTAGCCTAGGCCTAGGTTCTAAATTCGTCCAGCCACCCCTCAAGTACCCATTTTGCCCCAAATACATCCAATAAATACATAGTATGAGGAAAAGACGTATAAATACGTATTATGAGAAGATTACTTACCACACAGATTTTATTATAAATCATTGTCATACTTAGCCTAGCCTAGGCTAACATCGTCTAGGCTAGGCATTTCAATCGCTTTCATCCGAAATGGACTGGTCTTTGCTCTGTGTTTTGAGCATGAAATTCCTTCATTGCTACCACCAGGCCAACCATCCCTATCACTAGATGTACTAGAGGTTATAATAAACGCGAGAGATAAGGGGTTCAGGCACAAAAAGGCTTGCAAACGGTTGTTTTGTCAACACAGATACTAGCTAAACTGCAAGCGTCTGCTTAGTGATGACGTCATACAAAGATGGCGGCATCTTGCGCATTTGACGATCGGATCTCGGATTCACTCGGATTTCGTCTCTAAACGGCAAGCTACTGGCAGATTCTTTCGTTATGTTAAAACAAAATTATTGTTTTTGTTTGTTTTCTAGTTTTATGTCGAGTTTTTCGTTATTTTTGCTATTTTTTCGGGTTTCGGCTGGGATTTTGATGCGAGGAATGAGGCTTTTGGTGCGAGAATTGAAATGGGGAATATTTGGTGTGTGGTGCGAGAATTGAATCAACGAAGACCGGTGTAGCGAGGATGGGGGCTCCACTGTATTGGGAACCAATTATCGGTCGTGGATTATCAGACTTTTACTGTACCCCAAATGCACCGGAAAATTAGATGTAGACACACCGCCACTCTAATCTTCCTTCACACTTGTCTTCGAAAAGATCTCGGAGATCCTTTCTAATTTTGAACTGCTTACCTGTGACCAAATATCACTGACCCATACTTTAGATAACTCCTTTCAGATATTTATTAACTAACGAATTGTGTACAAGGACCTGAGTGATAGTTAATTACCCCACTGGACTTTTCCGCCGGGCGGATTCAAAGTCGTGTCATGCCGCGTGAGGCTATCTGTATAGGTGAGTTCTTTCGGCCGGGCCGAAATCACCCCCTTAGGAATCTGCACTTCCGCTGGGAGTCTAGTGGTACGTACTCCAGACCACGCCGGGTTCATTGGATCTAATCCCTGCCCGCCTGCAAGGCGAGCCTCTGGCATCAATACCCGGTAAAGATCGCCGGAGGGAAACACCAAGCCTTTTGAGAGTGCTGACTTGTCCGGGCAAGGCAGCCACCCACATAAACTACCCAAACAAGTCAGAACGTCTCCTGACACCTTCCCAACATGTATAATAACACCACATGAAAGTGAAGGTCACATCTTAGGGCTAATACATATTAATAATTAAGCAATTAATAATAACCCCTAGCCAACTAAGAATACCCCTAATAAGGCTGGCCACGAGGCTCAAGGCAAATATTGCGACGGATAATAACACCCTTACCTCCCAAGATGACACAGCAGCAGCAGCACGCATGGCACCCCACGCCAGAGGGGAAAAAACAAACTCGAATTCTGGAAATTTCCCCACCACGTGGGACAACTCGTTACACCAGCACGTCTACTATAAAAGCAAAAAATGCTCTTCCATCATAGAGATGGCTAGTAACATAGCTCCGCGGATATATAGCCTCCTAAATAACTAGGTTATAGCAAAGCTAAGGCGCAGAACAAAAAGAAAAAACAAATGGCACGCGTGTCCAAGGTGGATCGACGAAGAGCCTCACATAAGTACCCTATTTTAACACTTCCTGTGGACGTACCAATGGGGCCGACCGTCCTAGCTAATCTAAACCTATTCTAGAACATCTCAGATAAATACAAATGAGCAAAAGACTCACTAGAGGTGAACGAATGTCGAATGAAGTGGAGGACAGGCTAGGCACACCTGCTCGGGACGGCCACAGGGAAAGAAAGGCGGGATGACGCTGCGAGCTTCAGCGTCTTGGATAGAATCCACAGAAAGACATCCACAAAGTTGGAAAGCTTTATTATAACAATTCTTAACCCTTCAACCCCGGGTGGTACACGTGTGTACCATTATGTTTTGACCCGAGGAACCCGGGTGGTACAACATTGTACCATTGCTTGCGTATGTGCTTTCGAATGGCGCGCGTAAACATTTCGTTCCGTGGTCGCTAGGTGACGTCACCAGACACCATGTACGCCACCAAAACAGTCTCTACCCTGCCGCCAACATGGATACTAGCCCAAAAAGTGATTCCCCTGTGTCCGATTCCATGCTCCCTTCGACGCCTGCCCATGTTCGTCGCGCCCTAACGCAAAGGCACGTACAAGATGCGTTGACTCCCGGAGGTATTGAAATAGCTTTGAGGAGTTATGAACGTGGTGAAGGACAAAATAGTGTTGATGACTTGGGCAGTGATAGCTCCGAGTCTTATCAGTCTCACTATAGTGAAGATTTAGACGATCTAGACGAAATTCATCAAAGAGACGCGAAATTTGTTGGATTTGAGCATGACGATGAAAGTGATGATAGTACTGAACATGATATAGTTGTGCAAGGTGATGAGAGTGTAGTGAGAGTGAGCGAATGGGACAGCACTAGGTCGACTGCCAAGTTTAGGTTGAGTGACACGACACCTAGCCCTTCGCCAGCTAAATCCCCATTCAAGATACGTTTTTATAAGAAGCAAGTTCTTGAAAAGGCGGCCGCGGCAGCTAGGAAAGAGGCCCTAAAACTTGGTGAGGGAGCAGTGCGTGAGGGTGCCAGTGAGGCTGAGCGTGAGGGTGAGGTTGATCCGCCATTGTCTTCCTTATCTACCCACGCCACCCAAGTTGCCCCAGGCGCCCGCCATTCTTCCCCACCACCACCAGCACTGCCTAGGGTTGAGGACCCCCCACTTTCGGCCTATTTACCCCCTATTTCCCCCGAGAGGAGACATACTACTACAGAAAAGGGAAAAGGGAGAAAATATGTGAAAAAAGGAGCTACAAGTAGGCGCTCTTTGTTCGAGGCTCCCGCGGCTTCCACCCCTGCCGGTCCCAGCCATACGCCCCCGCAACTTTCCCCAGGGTCCACCCCACCTCTCCAGCCTACAACAGAGGTTCCTGACGATGTATTTGACCTCGCATCCATACCTGCACCTACAGACACTGAACCAGTGCTGTCTACGACTCGTCGTAGGCCAAGGATCCCCGAACCTCTGCATGAAGATGACAGAGCCTCACCTGCCACTCCTTCCCCACCTCGCCGACCTACACGCCGCCCACGCATCATTCGTTCCCCGCGAGATTATGAGGGGGGTCTGAAGATGAAGGGCACCTCACAGATGACTCTGGCCATGATTACCTGGGTCCACCGTCAGGGCAAGATGACGGCTCTGACGACAACGACGATGACTTTATGGACATAGACGACCCTCAACCCAGACGCTTGGCCCAGGGCCGTCGTGCTCCTGGCCGCCCTGGCCGCCGGGCTGGGCCTGGGCGCCGTCGCGCTCCTGGCCACCCTAGGGTGCGCGCCGCCAAAGTTCGTGGGCGTGCTGCCCCAGCTGCAGCTCCTCGTCAGCGTCGCCAGCAGGACCCATTTTATATTTTCAACTGGCAGGATGTGGCTGCTGATGAAGTGAATGACCCTGATGTAACCCCTTTTGATGAGGTACAGGAGGGTTCAGGAGTTACCCCAAGTTTTCCCGCAGGCCCCAATGCTCCACCACATGAGCTTTTTGAGGCATTTTTTGATAAGGAGGTTACTGAGTTTGTCATAGAGGAGACAAACAAGCACCACCAAATCCAGGTGAACTTTTTTGGCAAGGTGACCAAGGGCCACATGAAGCGGTGGACCCCAGTGACTCATCCCGAGTTCATGGTGTTCCTGGCAATCACCATGCTAATGCCTCATGTAAAGAAGCACAGGTTGGCTGACTATTGGATCACCAAAGATCTGATATCCACCCCTGCCTTCGGGAAATACATCTCTCGGGACCGGTACCTCGACATCCTCGGAGCGCTCCATCTTGTCACCAACACCGACATGCATCTCTCTGACAAGCTGTGGAAGATTAGGACGTTGTACGAGATGATGCGAGAACGTTTCACGTCATACTTCACGCCCTTCTGCAACGTCTGTATTGACGAGTCTCTTGTGCTGTTCCGGGGAAAGCTGAGCTTCAGGCAGTACATCCCCTCAAAGAGACATCGCTTTGGTATAAAGTTCTTTGTGTTGTGCGATTGCCAAACTGGCTATGTCCTGGACTTCCTGGTCTACAGCGGGAAGGAAGGGGACGTGGAAATAGACCCCCTCATTGGCTTTGGCGGAGCAGTGGTTCAAGCCATGATAAACCGGTACTTCGAAAAGAATCACGTCCTCTACACGGACAACTACTACACGTCCCCCATTCTCTCAAAGTACCTCCATCAGCGCAAGACGGGGACTGTAGGCACAGTTAGAGCGAAAAGGAAGGGCATGCCAACTTTCCCTCCTAAAACCAAGAAAGGCGATGTCTTCAAGAAGAAGTCGGGACCCATTCTGGCTATCCACTGGCACGACCAGCGGAAGGTCAACCTCCTGAGCACCGTCCACAAGGGGGAAATGGTTGAGACTGGCAAGGTGGATCGCCGCACCCAAGTCAGGGTGACCAAGCCCGATGCTGTAATGGACTACAACATAAATATGAGGCTGGTGGACAAGTCCGACATGCAGATAGGCTTCATCGACTGTCTGCGTACCTCGTGCAGATGGTACAAAAAGTTCTTTCTGCACATGGGGACATGTCAATGCTGAATGCCTACAATATCTACAGGCTTCGGAATCCGCGCACACCCAGGAAGTTCAGTAGCCTGCGGAGGTTCCAAAAACAGGTGTTGGTGGAGCTCCTGGACAGGTATGCTACGCCACAGAGGGCAGTGGCACAACCTGGGCGCCCCGTTCAGGACCGCATGCAGTGTGCACAGTATCTAAATGTGCACAAGCTCGGTTACCTGCCTCTGGAACGAGATGGAGTCACCATTAGCAGAAGGCGGTGCCATGTCTGCTGGAACAGCCAGGTGAGGCCGAGGAAGCAGAAAAAGACCACCATGCAGTGTGTGGAGTGCCAGGTGTCACTATGTGCTATACCGTGCTTTGCTGAGTACCACACCAAGCAGGAGTACTAACTAATAATCATAGTGAAAGTACCAAAGACTGACAATATGTATGTATATAGGCAACAAGTGGAAATAAAACAATGTATTGTGATAAAAAAGTCATGTATTATGAAAACATATATAAATAAGTGAAAAAAGACACAATAAATTGTATATAAAACGTTTACAAAGCATATAACTAAGTGAAAGTGACACATGACATAATATTAGATGGCCAAAGTATAATAAACACCTGCGATAACGAATAATTAGTGCCTAATATAACAATAACCTACCTCAATTACTAATAAAATGTACCGTATCAAGTGAAAATGAGCATTATCAGTGACAGTGACACTCTCTCAAGCATATTTACCAAAGTGAAAGTGACACACGAAGTAATATTAGATGGCCAAAGTATAATAAACACCTGTGATAACGAATAATCACTGCCTAATATAACAATAACCTACCTCAATTACTAATAAAATGTACCGTATCAAGTGAAAATGAGCATTATCAGTGAAAGTGACACACGAAGTAATATTAGATGGCCAAAGTATAATAAACACCTGTGATAACGAATAATCACTGCCTAATATAACAATAACCTACCTACCTCAATTACTAATAAAATGTACCGTATCAAGTGAAAATGAGCATTATCAGTGACAGTGACACTCTCTCAAGCATATTTACCAAAGTGAAAGTGACACACGAACTAATATTAGATGGCCAAAGTATAATAAACACCTGTGATAACGAATAATCAGTGCGTAATATAACAATAACCAGCCTCAATTACTCATAAAAACTACGGTATCGAGTGAAAATGTGAAATATTAGTGACAATGATAGCCTAATACACATATTTTATATAATTGGACTCCAAATAACTATAATAACATCACTATCAATAAATAAAATCGCCTCCGGGAGGTAAAAACTCTGGCGCGACGAGTGGCTAAGTGCGCAGTAGGTTAGCCAAGCCGGGGCCTGGGCCAAGGCGACGCATCCGAACGCGGGAAGATTTTCCCGCATAAAAATCACTCCACTTCCCGCGCTCGCCATTATGCAATCACTTGGGCTAGAGACCTCTACTCAACGGCATTCTACACATGAAGGTTTGTGCAACATTTTTTTTTTTTTTTTTATAACTTTGTGTCATGTATTTCAGGAGTAACAGGTGAATCAACATGGACCAAAATTCCTCAAAACCCCCGGTCACAGAGTACAGTCACGATCTACCCTAGCCGGGGTTGGAGGGTTAAGTTATTTTAATTTTATATTTATTTTTTTTTACGAAGTTTTTTCGTAGTGAGTACCCAATCATAAAGACGATTCCATAAGAGAATGAGCGTTGCACTTATAATATCGGCACTCTTTCCCCTGTGGCAGGTGTTCCAAACAGGCTGACTGCGGGTGTTTGAAAGAGAGCTATTACAGTATATAATAGGCATATCGTCAATGATGGAGGGGCCACTAATAAATATAGCGGTTTTGATCAGTTCTTTTGCATTTATCTTGTGTCGTCCCAGTTTTGGGTTGTTTATATTGCAAGTTTTACATTATAATTTGACATCAATAATTTTAATCAAACATTTAATTTTACTTTATATTGTCCTTGTCCCAATTTTGGTTTGTTTAGTTTGCAAGTTTTACATTTTAATTTTAAAATGAAGTTTCTCGTATAACCTCTGCTTACTTTTTGTCTGCATGTATTAATTGTTTATCTTTTTCTATTGCCATTATTGATTTTTAAAATTAATTGTTCCTGTTAAAAAAGTACTCTGTTTAAATCTGTTGTTGCTTCTTCATATTTTGCAAATTTATTGGTGGCTCCTGGAGTCAATGACGTAAGTGCCTATGTTAATATGGCCTCGTTCCGGGCTCCTCTGAGCCCGGGTTAACCTGGATCACGGTGGTCGAGAACCAAGATCATCATAAGGGGTACCCCTTAATCATTCCTACGGTACGTCATTGGGTCGGAGCCACTGAAAAGTAGGAAATAAAAAGAGCGCCTACGTGCGCTCACGGTCTACCTCTGTTTCCCATACACCTGCTAGTTGGCTGTTCCTCCCAGGAACCTTCTCTCTCGCCCACCGAGCCAGCCAAGGTAGACGTGCGTGTCCTTACCTCATGCTCAGGGTTACATAGCCCCTCTTGAGCGCGTCATTTTTGGTCCATAGTGAATATTGGTGCAATTGAAATCATATACGCATTTAGGAATGTGTTTGTTTGGACCAATTTCACTTGTAATCCTGTAAGTAAGGACTTCGTAGTCTGGGCTGGTCGGCGGGCGTGTCATCAGAGCCACTTTCACTTTCTAAAGCCTCGAATTATTGTGTTTATTTCTGTATGTCGTATCATACGAACCTCGGCTCCTTAGCGGCAGTGTCTTTTGTTCTGTGATAGTGTGTTTTAACATTCTAGCTCGATAGATACTGACTTAAGTGTTGAATTATATGCGAGTGTCATCAGCTTATATATGTGAGTCCTGACAGACAAACCCCGGTTGTGCCTAAACCAGAGGTTATTTTTCAAGCCACCGTAAGATTTGTACTTAGGAACAAATTTCCTAAGCCTAATTTGTTCTGTGCTGGTTGTGTTTTAACATGATACCATGACAGATATTTCCTTAAGAGTGGAATTATAGGTAAGTATAAGATTCATAAATCTATAATTCCTGACAGGTAGCCCCTGGTCATACCCTAGCCAGAGGTTATTTTTCAGGCCACCATAATATTTTTACTTAGGATCAAATTTCCTAAGCCTAATTTCCAGAAAATTTTAACCTATTTCCATTCAATGCTTCACTCCACAATTCACTATTTATTAGTGGCCCCTCCATCATTGACGAACATGCCTATTACATAAGGCATCCTCTTCAAACACTAATCCGCCGTAGTTTGAATCTACCGCGCAGAGCATTTAAAAACTGAGGAGCCTTCATCATGAGCGCACGCGACCTCACTCATGGCTTCAGTCATTATGAATTGGGTTCTCACTACGAAAAAACTTCGTAAAAAATAAAAACAAAAAGAAAATAAGAATAACTATCCAATAAGCTTTCCATCATATCGTGGATGTACTTGTGTGGATTTCTGACCAGACGCTGAATCAGGCGTCATTCCTCCTTCTTTGCTCTGCGCTCAGCCTGCCCGGACGTACCTTTCAGGCTCCGCTGGTTCCGCATTCGTTGCGTCCCTAGTGAGTTTTTTTCTCATTTGTTTACTCTAGGATGTATCGAGTAAGGTTAGGATAGGCGTAGCAGGAGTGTCCTGGGCTGGTTGCCCGCAGTGCAGTGTATTTTGGGTCGTATTTCGGATGTACCCTCGTGGTCCTGTTGTGGACACGTGAACTTTTCACAGTTGTGTTAGTTGGTGATGCAGGCGGCTTTCATTACGCGTTAATTATTGCTGCCTTTTATCCTTCTGATGAGGTAAGCTGTGTGTTTGCTGACGTTCCCAGCGTATTTTTCTTCACTTAGTGAAGTTTTTTCTGGGTCCGTGTCAGGCTTCCCGGGGTGGGAAGTTATCGCTTCGGTGGTGTGTTGGCGGTGGTTCCTGTTGTGATATTCCAGTGTGTGTTTATATTTCAACTATTTTCATGCCGTCTACCTAGGCCTAGCCAGCCGCTCGTAGCTTTGCCACATGTCTAGTGTTATTATTTATTTTATAAATATGCCCTACTGTGTCATGTGTATCCGGGTTTTAGTTGTGTATTGGCTAATTCCTCGGACTATAATTGTTTCCTGGTTTAGTTGTGTATTGGCTAATTCCACGGATTATGTTGTGACCTTGGTTAGTCGTGCGTGTCTCTCCTCGTGTCGTATTGTTCAGATGGTGTCTGTTCAGGGTGGGGTTTGCCTTCCGGCGGGTTTTTTCTCGGTTTCACCATGAAAAATCCTGACCGATGAGCAGTGTTAGGCCACACATGGTTTTTAACTCTGGCTGGTTCCCCGGCGTGGGGAGGTGTCTGTGGCTCTCCAGGACTGCGTCTCTGTGGGTGCCTGGTTTCAGGCCTCCTTTAAATTCCCGGCGGGATGGCTGTACCCATCCTTACATATATATATAGATATATATAAAGAAACGACGTTCTTGAGAACACTCGTTTTTTATAGGTTTTTCTACCTGGTTTACGACAACCACATGGAAAACCTAGCTGTTGTTTAGGCGTTCCTCCCCGGCGATCTTTTACAAAGAAGTGGGGTCAGGAACTTGTGGGGTTAACTTTTAGACTTCTCACCCGGCGGGTGCACCTGAGCAGGGTGGGATAAACGACTTAGGTCTCATATAGTTAACCAATCCATTTGAGTGATACTCTGTGTATCGCTGCCTTTACTCTTACGGCAATTGAAGGTTCAGTGAGGTTTAACCAAATCGATTCCCACCCGGCGGGTGCCCCTAAGTGGAGGAACTAAGGAATTTATAAACAAATTCAATTTCGATTAACCTTAATTGGGTGATACTTTCAGTATCGCCGCCTTCTATTTTTACGACGATCGTTTGGGACAATTCGTTAAAAAATCAGATCTCGTATATTCCTGCCCTGGGCTATTCTACTAAAATATTTCAAGGGCCGGCGTCTTTATGAGGGGGGCTTTGTTACAAAATTGAATCTTGAGACAGTCACCACCTCCTACAGACTATAAGTGCCATACTGGACCATTATATCAGAGGGTATTCTTCATGTTCTTTAGCTAAGAAGATTTGTTTAGCCTCTTTACACCCAGCCGCGTAGCGAGATGTGTTAGCTGTGTCTTTGCATCCCGTTACCCGGCGGGTTATTAACACTTGTATGCGAACACGTGGGTTAACCTTATGAGCATTAATTCCTGGAAATTTTTCTTTATTTTTCCAGAGCTGAGCTCCGGCGGACCAATACAGACCCGGCGATAGTTTCCTCACACCAGTCTCTGTCATGGCTACTGTGGCCCCAGTTTTTGCCCTGTGCATTACCCCTACTTGCGCGGGTATCCCAATTTTTGCGCATACCCTTTGCATAAGGTGTGTTAGATGTCTAGACCGTTCAAGGGGTCTCTGGGTTACACTTAATTGTTCCTTTTGCTCCCAATTAGCCAATAAAGTCCTGTGTGACAATGACAAGACCGCGGCGGTAGCGTTGAGAGAGGTCAGACAACAAATGTCGGCCTACACTACCATTGTCGCACATAAGTCACTTCAATGTGACAACGTCCCACTTTGGGATAAGTTGCTGTCAGAGCACCCTCCCCCTAAACGTACCTCTAGAGTAACGGGTTTTAAGCCGACAGAGACTAGCCAGGGTTCTGTATCGTCTGTGGATACGTTTAAACGCCCGAGAGAGCCTACTCCCCCGGCAGCCACCTCCTCGTCGCAGGCGAGATCGAGGTCAAGGTCACCTCTCAGACAGCGGTCTTCAAGTCGGACCTCTTCCCCGGCTAGTAAGAAGTGTAAGACTGAAGCTTCCCCCAGTGGTCATGGTGGTGATTCTTCCAAACCTAGGTCTAGTTCGCGGTCACACCGTAGCCACAAATCCTCCAAAAAGGATTCCCATAAGAAGTCCTCTCGACATTCTACTAAGTCTAGTGCATCTCATCGTACCTCTACACCTGAAAATGTTTCTGTTACAGCCTCAGAGTATAGTGAAGCGCCTGTCCCTAAACAAGATTTACCTATTGATATTTTAACCCTAGAAACGGAAAGTTCAGGAAATTCAATAATTGAGAATGTTTCAGACTCTCAAGAGAGCGTAGGCCAGAGCCTCGGTGTTTGGCGGTTTGCTCAGCCAGGGTCTGACCATCCACGTCCGACTCATACGAGTCACACAGTAGCCGATGTCCACAGGGACGCGGCGACCCCATCCTCTATCCCTGACTTATCTTGGAAACAAGGTGCCCCTGCCTCGGCGGGGTCTTCTCAGGAGGATCGGGAGGAACAAGATGAAGTGTCATTAATTTCAGATAGGGATGGACAAGGGTCAGGCTCAGGCCTGGACGCCGCCCATGATAATACTGATTCACATGAAAGTTCTGCATCTAACCAGTTTGTTACAGCACAAGAAATTGATGGGTTACTTACTCATGCTCTATCAAAATTCTTTAATCAACAACGAGAAAACCCCACAATGGACTTGGGGGCTCCCTTGACAAGTTCTGCGGTACGGCCTCTGATAACGTCAATCGATTTATCTAAGATTCCTAACCCTCCTACTCTGTCACCGGCAGGGAGCTCTAAGCCAGCTACGGCGGCATTCACTACGTCAAATGTCAGGGTCATTACGGATGTTAATCCACCCCCTCTAGACAAAGCGCCTCTTAGAAAGGTAGCTATGCCCCTGCTTTATGGGCCAGACGAGTCATGGGTCCCTTTGAACCCCTCTAAGCCAGAGCTTGCCCAGCCTACCTTGTCAGGGGAACTCCCGGTACCACGTGAGTGGTTTATCCAGGGAAATAAGTCAAAGAAATTAAGGGCATTGGATGCCTTGGGTAATGTTTTGGACGTAAATATCAAGGCTATACCTAGTTATTATCATCAGGATTATTTTGTTTATGCATCTAAGCCTGCTTTACCCCCTGCCTCAGCTTCAAAACTTTTTTCAGACTGGTCTAAGCTGGATGGGTTTAATGATATTAAGGCTCTGTCGGCTCTTACTCCTGAACTAGATTTACAGACCGTCACAGACGAGACAGCTAATCCAGTGTTGAAGGTGGGACAGTTGGGACCAGGACCTTGGGTGGATTGGGAGGTAGAGGCTCAAAACTTTGCAACCACTTTCACTTCTAAATCTTCCCACCAGATCCCTCAGGATACACATTCATGGTTCTCCATGCCGGTAGGTTCTGCCGGCGGAGTTCTGTCAGCTTTATTTTCTTTTCTAGCTGCCCCTAAGATTAATCTTTGTGAACTAAAGGAACCATTCACTACCCCTACCCCTTCTCACCTAGACAGAGAATTTAGGCTAAGGGGAAAAGCTTTCCGCCTGTTTTCACAGTACATAGTTTCTCAACAGGTGGCTAAGTCTTTACTCAGGTCTACTCAGGCAATCGCAGACGCGGATGCTCGAAGATCAGTTGAGTTATCCCGGCGTCTGATTCTTCAGTCGTCGATTCAATCCTTAGGTGACATACGCACAGCCTTACTTGAGGCGGTGCGAGCACGACAGGATCTTAGGATGTCATTAGTTCGCAAGCTGCCTGATCGCATTGCTAACCAGGTGGTAATGTCCCCAGTACTTACGCCTTCTTTAATGTCCCCTGATGTATGGCGAACAGTGTTTAACATGGCACAGGCCGTGAAGCACAGTCCCGCACAGGCTAAGAAACCTGCATTTAACTTCCCCAAACCTAAGCCTCCTACTAAAGCTCAGCCAGGGGGTTCTAAGCCGTTTCTTCCGCCTAAGTCCTCCCAATCCCCCCTGGGTCAGTTCAGGCATAGACAGAGAGGGTTTTCAGGACAGAGGGGACGCGGCCAGTATAAGCCGGGGCAGGGCCAGTCTTCGGCCCACACCAGCCAGCCGGCGAAGCGTCCAACACCACCAGGAGATGATTGCCAAGAATGTCATCATCCCGGTCCCTCCAGATTACCCTGTATTCACGTCAAAACTGTTTTTGGTTCCCAAACGGGACAGTGTTCAGATGAGGCCGGTCGTAGACCTGTCTTATCTGAATCTTCACATTTACAACGAGTCTTTCAGAATGTTAACAGTTCATCAAATCAGGCTAACACTTCCGCCGGGAGGCTGGATGTGTTCCCTAGACCTGACAGACGCCTATTGGCACGTGTCGGTCAGCAAAAGATTTCAAAGGTTTCTGGCCTTGAGGATCATGCACCAAAATTTTGTTTTTCAGAGGATGCCGTTCGGTTTGAACCTAGCACCTCGATTATTCACGAAACTAGTCCGGCAAGCCCTGATGCCGTTGTTAAAACAGGGAATCAGAGTGTTGTGGTATCTAGACGACTGGCTGGTGGTGGCAGAGACACAACAATTATGCATAAAACATGTCAATATCATTTTAAATCATGTCAAAACTCTAGGCTTCAAGGTAAATCTGGTAAAGTCAAACCTTGTTCCCTCAAGAGTAATTCAGTGGATAGGGCTGGTCTGGGACACCGCCGCTCTCACTCTGAGTCAGAGTGTGGACAATCGCAACAGGTTTCGCAGGAAACTGTTCAGGTTTCTTCACAGTCTGACTACGACACGAAGAGTCTGGGAGTCTCTGGTCGGCTCTCTCAACTGGATTCAGCTAACTGTCAAGTTGGGCCGGTTGAAAGTAAAACGATTAATATTGGAAGGCAACAAATATTTCCCACTCTTACCGGCGGGAAAATTATGGCCCATACCAAAATTAATCCACACCTTACTAGCGGTCTGGGCGAAGAGGGAAACATTGCACTCAATCATGTCATGGACCTCTCCTCCTCCAACGGTATGGGTAGACACGGATGTGTCAGGCACCATAGGGTGGGGATTTCAGTCAAATCAGGGGCACCAGGGTCAGGGACTTTGGTCCCACTTAGAAATCTCTCACATAAATGTCAAAGAGTTACTAGTCCCCTTGTATTTCCTTCAGGCTCACGGCCCGGCGTTACGGGGCAAGTCGGTGGCCTTCAGAATGGACAATCTGAATGCAGTTCACTGTATTCAGAAACAAGGGTCAACGAGGTCAAGGAAGTTGCTACTCGTGTCGGAAGAGATTTTTGTTCTAGCCACCAGTCTAGATATTTATCTTCACGCATCTTATCTCCCAGGCGTAGCGAACGTCTGGGCAGACGCTCTGTCCCGGAGACAGAGCACGACAGTAGAATGGGAGCTCAAGCAACCCATTTTCGACCTAATGATTGCGGAGCTCTCCCATCCACAAGTGGATCTTTTTGCGTCCGAGGAGACTCACAAGCTCCCTCTATACCTCACCCGCCGGGCGATAACGCCGGCAGGGGGGCCAGACGCCCTAGTGACAGACTGGAACAGATGGAGCTCCATCTATCTGTTTCCGCCGCCAGAGGCGTCACTAATGTGCCACGTAGTGAACAAACTACGAGTTTATCGAGGCTTAGTCTCGCTAATCGCGCCCCTGTGGCCGGCGCAGGTGTGGTACCAGCAATTAATAATGTGGTGCCCGGACCCGGTATCGCTCCCGGTCGGGTACTTCCACTTAGACACGATTGGCAACCTAGAGACCTCGCTGACTTTTGCATTATGGACATTCAGGAGGCCAAGTGGCTAGCACCATACGGTAGGGATGTGACCAATAAATTGCGCAATCAATATACTCAGTCTACTAAGCGACAATATCAATCTCATTGGAAAGCTTTTACTTCTTGGATTGTTAGAACGGAACAAACTGTACCCTCAGTGGCATTGGTTTTTAATTACTTGAACTATCTGTTTGAGCAGAAACGTTTATCTGTGGTTACTTTGAAGAATCACTTAACTGCGATTAGAGTGCCCTTTTTCGACCTTACAGGTCTATCCATACCGGTGGCGGAGGAAACAGGATTTATGAGAGCGTGTTTTAAACTCCGCCCACCTCCCCGTCAGCTCATGCCTACTTGGTCTCTGGACAAAGCTTTGTCTTTACTTCATTCTCGTCTGTATCAAAATACTGCAGACTTTGCTTTAATCTTAAAGAAGGCAGTTTTCCTTTTGGCTTTGGCCACCGGAAACAGAGTGTCTGAGCTGGCGGCGATGAGCAACACACCTAATTGTCTTAGGTTTGGTAGACTTAATGATTCAATTTCCATTGCACCCTCCCCGGCGTTTGTAGCCAAGAATGAGCATAGTGCACACGTGTTTTCTGAGTTCACGGTGCCGGCGTTAAAAAGGGGAAAGGTGCATCATAATTTATGTCCAGTGCAAGCTCTAACCAAATATTTGGGAATAGCTCCTCATAACCCCCAAGGTGCTTTATGGGTAGCGAGTACGGGTAAACGCTTACTTAAACGGCGATTAGCCTCTCTTCTGGTAGAAGTCATTAAAGAGAGTAATCCCGGCGTTGTGGGTAGGGCCCACGATTTACGCAAGTGGGCGGCCTCTTTACGTTACCTGAAAAACTTTTCAGTTGAAGATATTGCGTCCACACAGTTGTGGGCGTCTAATCATACGTTTCTCTCTAGATACTTGTCAGTTGCTCTAGACAAACCTTCCTTACCATGTATAGCTTTAAGGCAGAGGGTCTAGGTGGCCCTGCAGTCACTTATGTTTATTTTCACGGAAGGGGGGGGGGGTGCAGTCAGTTGACATAGGACACCCTAGACCCCGCCGGAGTATGAGAGCTGTGATACAATTTAAGGTTAAAATGTGATATGAAAATTTCTCTGCGAGAATTTGTGCTAGTACAAAGTTTAGTACAAAACAACGGTGTTGTTATAGTAGTTTTAGCTGCGAAAGCAATGTAATATTAGTTCAATGGAGTTCATTAGCAATTGATCTCCACATGTATTTTGGGGTTTATGATGTGCACATATAAACTTATAAATTATTATTTTTGTCACCACTCGTTGAGTGGGGTGCCTTTTGTAACTACAGATCTGTGTTCAGAATCTTCAGGGTTACCCATTTTTGTCGGGCAGGCTTCTTTGAAGCACGCACCTGCCTGAACCCCTTTTTCTTGTATATTTCCGGCCTACGCCGTATTAAATACATTTTTCAAAAAAGTAAGAATACTATGTGGTTGTTTTTATTATCTGCTTTTCTAGAGTTATGATATGATTACGAATGTCCCCCTCCAGTCTTAGATATCAGGCATGTTCGTCAATGATGGAGGGGCCACTAATAAATTATAGGTTTGACTCCTGTAAGGAGATAAAGAAAACCTAATATTTAGTAGTGGCCCCGTAATCATTGACGACAGGGGCCCTCCCGACCGTCCCCTTCCCATTCGTTGATGTATTAAGGATTTTGGTTTACTTGATATGTCAGTGAAGGAGGAATGACGCCTGATTCAGCGTCTGGTCAGAAATCCACACAAGTACATCCACGATATGATGGAAAGCTTATTGGATAGTTATTCTTATTTTCTTTTTGTTTTTATTTTTTACGAAGTTTTTTCGTAGTGAGAACCCAATTCATAATGACTGAAGCCATGAGTGAGGTCGCGTGCGCTCATGATGAAGGCTCCTCAGTTTTTAAATGCTCTGCGCGGTAGATTCAAACTACGGCGGATTAGTGTTTGAAGAGGATGCCTTATGTAATAGGCATGTTCGTCAATGATTACGGGGCCACTACTAAATATTAGGTTTTCTTTATCTCCTTACAGGAGTCAAACCTATAATGATACTTTCAGTATTTACTTCCAAGTTTTCCTTTAAAAGTGAAACTTTAACATTAATCAAGCACTCGTATATCTTTTTTGTTTTCCAAGGGTATCAAGAGTACCCATATTAATATCATATTTGAATATATCCCACTATGATGTAAGAATCAAATACGACATGCTGTTAATTTTCCAAATACTGTACCCAGGTACCCTAGGCCCTATCTCAAATGGTCCGGTTCCAAGGCCCGGACACCGGGACTGCCAGATATGGTGACAGTCCCGAGTGCCCAGTTATGCGGGCGATACTAGAATACCATACAACCTCAAGTTCCCGTAGTTCCCGAGTCCTTATCTCAATAAGGCCCGGTTACCAGGACTACCGAGTACAGTATGGCGAAAAGTCCCGGGTACCCAGATGGGCCGGAAATATAATAATAACATACCACCATACAACCTCAAGTTCCCGAGTTACCGAGTCCTTATCTCAATAAGGCCCGGTTACCAAGGCCCGGTTACCAGGACTACCGAGTATGGCGAAAGTCCCGAGTACCCAGATGGGCCGGAAATACAATAATAACATACCACCATACAACCTCAAGTATTTAGGTCATGTGATAATCGTTCCCTAGACTAAAGTAAGCCTACCCAGGAACATTAATTAATTTTTGAGAGGAAACACTATGAATGCAATAAGGTTTCCAATATACTCAATAATCTCAGGGATTAGATCTAGAGTATAAATATTTTTTGGTAACATTACCTAAGGCCATGAATATGTAGGCCTACATATTAATAAATTTGGGTGATAATTAATTTTTCATTTCCCCTGGAATATATAAACCGAATGGACAGTTTATTCCTGTGTTACACCAACTGTTCTATGAAACTTAAAGGGGTTAACACCACAGGCTTCCTTTAAGAAACGCCGCCTGTAACCTTTTTTTATGTTTTATTTGATATTAACTGACCTGATTAGTACATGTTCATTGGATACAATAATTCCATACAAACATAAAGTCAAACCCGAATACATACAGACTACGGCCATCTACCCAAGCATTATAATACCGAGTGGTATTATAACACAATGCAACCGGGTCGTAACATAATACAATAAAATCGGCCGGGCTCCAGTAAGCCAGTTTACCAAGTACGGCGGGTGCCCAACCCCGAAAAGGGTTGAAATAGGGGAGCTATCCCCCCGCCAAAGCCGGCTTTCTAGGGCCTTTCCTAGCTGATGCCGAGAGGACTGGGTTCTAGTCATGTGATGATGGGCTGGTCTATCTGAGTGAGAACTGAGCGATCTCTGCCATACCCATAGCTTACTCTGACTATTCCTTTTACTTATATATTTTCTAGATCTCAAGTGACGGCGTCTCTTCCGTGGATTGACCTCCCAATCTACCAAGATTGGAAGCCAAAGCGTCACATTTTTCCCTTGCCCCTCAACTTTCTCTTCATAATTGCTGAGGGGCACAGGGCCCTGGGTGGGGCTTTGGTTTCCCGGGCGTTTCCGCACCCTCCTCAGCTCCCCGCCATGGAGGGGCTTCGGTCACCCAGGCTTTATTGTGGTCGGCGGGTAGGGTTCTGTGGGGGCGCTCGGTTATGGCCTTGGCCTTGCTCGGGGCTTTGGGGCTGTTCGGCCAGGCAGCATGGGGAACAACAACAACCAAGTACTCCAACGACTGTCAAGACGACAGCATATATCACAACAAAATTCTTTTTTTTGGGCGGGTGCCTGAAATAGGGGAGCTATCCCCCCGCCAAAGGCATATATCACAAGGCCTTGGCCTTGCTCGGGGCCTTGGGGCTGTTCGGCCAAATAGGGGAGCTATCCCCCCGCCAAAGGCATATATCACAAGGCCTTGGCCTTTCTCGGGGCCTTGGGGCTGTTCGGCCAGGCAGTTTGGGGAACAACAACAACAACAAACAACAACAACAAAATTCTTTTGAAAGTCTCGGTTACCCTAGGCCTAGCGTAAACAAAAAATTTCCACCGGGTACCCTAAGCGGACCCAAACTTTAATTTAAAAAACAAACCAAATCCCAATATAAAAATTTAACTAGAAATTATTACCGGGTACTCTAGGTTTGGTCAGACTTTAATAAAGAAGTCAGACCCCGTTAACTAAACTAACAGAATTAAGATAAGTGCGAGAGCTTAAACAAGTAAGTTTTTCTAATCAGTTTAAAAAAAAAAAAAAAAATGTGTGGGTCAATCCAGAATACCAATATTCCCGGGTAACATCATATCGCCACCACCATAAGGGTGCCAGGTGATTCAAGGCTGTGCCATACTGGGACAAGGACAATGCCAGGTCCCTGTAAGAGAAACAAATATTATTTTACCCAGTACCCTTAACTTTGTCATACTCTAAGAAAAACAAACCAGGGTTCCAAGAAAGGAATCAAATGGAAATTCTGGCCGGTTACTCTAGGCTGGGTCATACTTACTACCATTTGTAATTAAAATAAACAATACAAGGCTAGTGCCCACCTTTTGCTCCCATGGTAGACATGACAATCTCACCTGTTGCTCCCTTCATTCGGCTAAATAACCCATATCTCTAAAGTGAGTTAACTGGGCAAAACTCTAGACATTTCCAAGTCACCTACGAAGTGTATTCTCACGAATTACATATTTTAACTAATTTCCAGGAAACAAGTACAAGTTTCTGTCCCCTTCCTAACAAGGCTATACTTGCCTAACAAATTTCCGGGTAATTATATCCAGTTATACCGAATATTAATTCACTAGGCTACTTCTTACATAAAAGACAACGGGAGTCGGATTAAAATAAACGGGACATAACTAGACCCTATGTTACCAAAACCTAAGTAGACCTAATAATTCTGGTATTAATTCCACCATACAACTCTGACTCCTTGTTATAATCTCCAGACTCAAGGAGCGACAACACTACCGGAGAAGAATCTTTTTCAAGGAGTAAAACATCCCCTCCCCCTCCAAGTGACAACCACTGGAGTATCCTAACACCTTATATGTTAAGGTGAGTTCATCTGACAAATTACTAGACGTTTCCGGTTCACCGGCTAAGTGTACCTTCACTATCCACATAAGCTATGCTTATAACAATGACCCAAAAAACATGTATACCCTCGGGCATATTATCTATATGGAGTTAAGTAAAATCTAACAATTCAAGTATCTCCAAGTACCAGCAATACTAAAATAGGTAAGCTTTTTAGAATTATCTCTTCTAGAACTCCTAGCTAGTCCTCATCTCCCGACAAGAAAATGACATAGGTCGGTCGACTCAGAGCCTTCCAGTAAAAAACGGAAGAATAATAATAATAGTAATATCGATAACATTTACTCAATTAGCTTTTACAGATTGGGTACCACATAATATGTTACAAATGTGATGGGTACCAACCGGGCTTAATCCCAACGAAGGATAGTCCATTAAAGCCGTTAGACATATTCCCATTGGGTTCCTGGGAAATTAACAAACCACAAACATAAAAGCTACCCACCTTCGAAGTCCCAACTTCCCTGACTCGCAATCAGGATTTCAAATCCTGCACCCTACACACATATCCCCAGTCCGGTGACAATAATTACCTGACATGGCCGGTCACCCTGCTAACCCTGTTTTCTTCGAATAAACAAAGAATTAACTGCCTCCTCTACCGCCTTGGCTGAGCCAAGTGCTGAACATGTCATCCCCTCCCCCTCCTACCCTAGTATGGCTAGGTGATACTATTGAACAACAGGTTGATTCAACCCCGTTGTTTTTTCTCCACCCACATTGATTCTCCCTAAAAAACTGATTCAGATGAATACTGAAGCTGAAATACATAAACCCAGGAGTCTAGTTGGACTAATTTCACGATTTTTTTTATTAAACCCATGCAGGAATGTGGCAAGCAAACCCAACGGACATTTTTTACACCTTTAGATAAGACTATCCGAGATCTCAAAGTAGTTCTCTTGCTCCTTCCAAATCACAACAGGACATACCAAACACAGTTCCACTGGCTCAGGTACCTGTCCATCCTAAACAACATGCTCGTAAAATAACAGCTCCCGATACTAGAAACAACCACCAGAGTAACACCTACTAATGCTGACACAGGTCTTCCAAATTTGGTATCAATACCAAAGTAGTGGTTTATTAAAATGGACGAACTGAAGAATATATGTGCAAAGAAGCACAAGGCCATTTGCCGGGCATATTAAAAAAAAAAAAAAAAAAAAAAAAAACGATTGGGTGCGAAGTACTTTTCTTTCACACAGACACCCACGGTTCTTTCAGGAAACGCTGCAAACCATAGTCTGGCGTGAATAAGACGGATGGACATATTACCATTAAATCTCTCTAATCTCTATAAATCCGTAGGTTGCTCCACAAAAAATGTCGAGGAACAAAAACCCTACGATGGGGATATACACTCTAAGAGATGACCCAGGGGCCAAGTGGTTGACTGAGTCATAGTGATTTACCCTGTAGTGGGGGGATCCCCCCCCCCCCCCCACAAAACTCCCATTGGAGGATCTCCAATTTACCACTAGGCATACATAAAAAACTCCCACTCTATTCCCCAGAAGTTCTGGAAATATCTCAGATCCCCAAATAATAAGTTGTAACCACCTAATTGACCCCATGATAAATACACCTACCCTGCACGGATTGACAAAGACGTTAGACTACGTCGAAGAACCCATGGTTACTGTCAACATTTTATCACACAACAACATCCCGCACAAGCCATGAGGCAAGTAGCAGAGTCTACCCCTCAACAACACCCCAAGTCCACACTTCATTTTTCAGAGGAACTCCACGGGGTAATTCTCGGACGACCACCGGGAATGTCAAGATTGGCTCTTGTTTGCGCTTGTAGTGATGTAGGTGAAATCACCAAGGTCGATCTGGGGATCCACCGTTATTACAAATTTTGAAGCAACTAGAACTAGACAGTTTCTACTCACCCAATTGTCCAAGAATACCCAAAAGATATGGCCGCTCTAGCACTCTCTTCACCTCGATTCACATGTAGTTTGATTCCCCAAACAACCTGAACGAAGTTCAGGCTCGGGTACTAAGCCCTCAGATAGATAGGTTGGAGCAGTTTAATAAACAAACTAACCCCTCCTCAGAGTTCAGGCCAACAATGGACAACTTCCTCTAGAATAAAAATATTAATGATCCAAGTGTTGACAGACAATGTTGTGTCTTAGGTGCCAGAAGGCATTCCAGCTTTCTATCACACATATTTCTCTCCCCAAAAGAGACAGTCTACAACTAAAACCCAACGATAGACATGGTTACTCCTCAACAAATAATTCACAATAGAAAGTTCAGGATATTAACTAGTTATAATAATAATAATATTTATTCAGTTAGCAATTTACAGATTTGGTACCACATAGTTTGTTACAAATATGACATATACCAGCCTTGCATAATTCCAACTAAGGATAGCCCAATAAGGCCTACCAAGTAGAACTAATTCTACAGTCAAAGGTCTGGATAATTGCTCCAGATATAGAAGAGTCCTCTGGCACATCCCAATACAAGAGGTACCAAAAAAGGTCCTAGCTATCCCATTCAGTATAAGAGCGAGAATGTTCACCAGAATTCCTTCCAGCGCGGACATAGCTCCCAGTTTTCACCAAGGGAGTGAAACAAACTCTTCCCCCTCTACTCAAAAGTCAGCATAAAAATACTGTTTAGCCTTCAAGATTGTAGAATACTGTGGTCTTCTCCACTCCATAGCCAAAAAATCAAACCCTGATAGTCACGTAACATGTGACAAAAGGAGGTTTCAGAATAAATTTAGAGAAATCAGAATTCTCACTCCTACACAATCAGCAGAAGGAGTAGGAGTAATCGGGGATACACAACTCCAGACTATAAAACAAAATCCATCCAATGCCAAAAGTCTTCAAATATAACCATCCACAGTATTACATACCAAGACTGTAAACAGGAACTGTGTTTTGAGTTCAAAATTACAAGGCTCCTAAGATTCCTCAGGTTAAAAGAGCTAATCTGACCAGGCAACAAAACCGTTCCACTAACACCTCCCAATTCCCTCCTATTCATCCCAAAGAGAATTCGACATCCCCTGGCGTTGCGGGGGAATATTCTCAAGTAAAGGTAATCAGTGACACATTGGCCAAACCCACCTCCCACTTTTGGGATTGGACACAGACGCTTCGAATCTGATAGGGTGGCACTATCAGTCGTTCTGAAGTTCATCAGTTAAAGAAAATGGACAACCTTTAGTCAGTGTCACACCATACCCAAGAACTAACAGCCCCGCGTTTTCCCCAAAGTTCATGCAATATCATTGACCTCCAGGTCAATGTCATACCAGATGGACACCATGACGACTGTAATTGGCTTGGAGAAACAGGTCCCTACCCGGACCAGTTCTCTCTAGAATTACTCGGGTAAAAGATATGCTTTCTAGCCCAAAACATTCCTCATTAACCCAGGCAACAACTCTACCAGGGTTCCCCAACCCGTAGACAGATATAATACTTGCAATATGGACATCCTCTAAATGGCTACTATCCTGCGACAAGGAAGTCACAGATACACTCACTAGCCAATACACAGCTTCAACTCTAAGACAGGATAGTTCACGCGCTTGATACAATTTACACCTTGGAGTGCAAGTTAAAAACCAGCAGTCTCCATCGGTTGCTGGGTCGCTGAAGCACCTAAATTTCTTAATTGACTTTAAAAGAGCTAACAATTAACACACTTATAAACCACGTATCGTCATAAAGAAACCCTTCTTGACGCGTACTAGTTCATCTCTGCCCCAGAAAGACCAACGGGGTTTGTTAGGCAGGCTGGTGTTAAGCTCAGAGCCCATAATCGCGATTCGCTTCCTCAATGGTCAATCTCGAAGGACCTAACTTTGTCACAGTCTAGGTCTTCTCCTGTGAGACCACATATGACAAGAAACTTAGTAATTGCGTATTGTCAAAGGACCCAGACCATTGGCCAATGGGTCTCAGAACTGACATCCATGACAAGGTCTACCTAGTTTTGCTACTAAGAAAGACTCTGTACATATTGTTACTACACCAGAGTAATCACGAAAAGGAACACCAGGAACATCTCGCCACACCTTTACCTATTCCTGCCTTGACAAGAGCAAAAATACTCCATGCTCTATTCCCTGTTAATGCGCTATATACCTACTCTAAGTCTATTATTCCTAGGAATAAGACACAATTGTGCTTTCCCCGGGAGGGTCAAATAAGGTGGGGAAAGAAAGTGTTAGCATCCCTTTTGCAAAGATAATGAAGGAAGCTGAACCTCAGGTGATCGCAAAATCCCATGATAGGCACATATGGTCCGCTACCATTAGTTTTCCTAAATGGGTGTTTTCAGGGGAAGATATAACTCAGACGGGCCTGTTGGCCCTCTAGCAATGCGTCCCTAGCCATATACTTGTCGGTACTGTAAGAAACTGTAAGAAACTGTAAGGTACTTTCGGAAAAGTCCCAAATTACCAAACATAGCTGTAGGGCAGGATGATGCCCCCCAAAGCCATTAAGTAGATGGTTATGTTTATTCAATGCCTTATTACCAGGGTGTAAGGTAATAGAAAGTGCGTCCTACCTGTCACCTTAAATGAAAAAAAGGGGGGGGCACGTTAAGTCCAGGACAAGTTGGCAGGACACACAACCCGGAATGGATAACAAGAGTGCTATTACTGCACTAGATCTGTTACATAACAATATCGATACGTTATTGCAACTATAAATGCATAGCTTTATTTTAATTTTAATTTTGTGATATACAATTATCAGTATTCACACCTCAGTAGTTCTGTCTTTCCGAGATAAGGCTTCTTTAATGGTACCCGCCTTATACATCTTTTTCTTACGACTATACTCTTATATTTAGACACATGTCACAGTTTTCGTTTTGGTCTTCCTAATAGTTTCTCGCGGTTTAGCGTGATGAGCTTATGTAGGTCCCTCCACCGGTCGTGATATTCTAGGCACTTACGTCATTGACGTAAGGAGCCACCAATAAATTACGGTTTTGACAACCCGTAAGGGAAGGAAGGAAAAACTACTATTTATTGGTGGCTCCTGGAGTCAATGACGAAGAGTGCCCTCCCACCATCCCCTAACCATACACATGCGCAACTTGATATTACATTAGAGAAGGTTCCTGGGAGGAACAGCCAACTAGCAGGTGTATGGGAAACAGAGGTAGACCGTGAGCGCGCGTAGGCGCGGTGTTGAAACTGTGCTAATTCTTTTCTTTTTATTTCCTACTTTTCAGTGGCTCCGACCCAATGACGTACCGTAGGAATGATTAAGGGGTACCCCCTATGATGATCTTGGTTCTCGACCACCATGATCCAGGTTAACCCGGGCTCAGAGGAGCCCGGAACGAGGCCATATTAACATAGGCACTTACGTCATTGACTCCAGGAGCCACCAATAAATAGTAGTTTTTCCTTCCTTCCCTTACGGGTTGTCAAAACCGTATTATTTTTCTTTATTATGTTGTATTTATTCATTGTCTATACTGTACAGTAGTATCAATTGCTTGCTTTTGCGATTTCCTTAGTTTATTTGTACAATAAATGTAGGTTATTTGTAGGGTAGTAATTGCTAGGGGTCACTTGAGGCATGGTATGCTCACAGGTACCTACCCGATAGCACTATCGTTAGTGAGTGCTGTATGTTTTTTGTACTACAGTCAGGTCTCGATATACGCGGTTAATTCGTACCGTGTACGTACCGTTTATATCATAACCGTGTTTTAGAAATAATAGGCCTTATGGGAATTAATTTATTTGTTCCAGCCACATTCCCAAAGTCCCCCTTTTGACCGTTTTAGCCTTCCTTCAGCCGACTTATATTACATTATACCACTAACATCATATAATGACATAACATAGAATACAGTACATTAAGCATCAATAAAAACTGTTTTGGACCTATTACTAACTTTTCTCTGTGGATTAATGTGTTGATGCCGGTAGATTTCCCCGCCGCTGCACTCCTTCCCCAGCCCCGCCCCTAACCCCGAGCCCGTCGCTGTGATGAAGTTGATGGGCCTTGTACAGCTCGCACATCCGCCCCTCCAGGTCCCCCTGCATTTTCATCATCCTCATCGCAACCAGAGAACACAGAAATATTGTCCATCATATCATCATCATCATCAGACTGGTTGTCATTGTCGGGGTGCGCTTGCTCTCTCTCCCCCCCCACCCTCCCTTTATTATGGTTCAATAGCCAGAAAGTAGAGAAGTTATGACCCTATTGAGAATGCAAAATTATTGAACAAACTTAAAAGTGTATGTTATTTGGTCTCTATATAATTTGTGAAACATTTCCGATATGATGGAATAAGAGAAAATAATTTTCTACCAACTCATTATCAGCAAAAATTACACAAATGTCAATTTAAAACATGTTCAAATATTTCCCCATCATTTTGTATAGACCACTATCAAGGCAAAAATATACCATGGAAAAAAGAAAAAAAAAACGTAAAATCTTCCGACGGTCTTGCGTCTGTCTGGAGAAGACTGTTTCTTATTTCTTGTTTTTCTATGTCAGGGGTGTCAAACTCATGGCCAGCGGGCCAAATGTGGCCCTCGGGATGGTCATAAGTGGCCCGCGAGACAACAGTAAGATTTAAAAGACCATAAAATTATAATTGTTATGAAGGAAAATATAATATTGTTAGGAGACAGAAACTTCATATATTACATTTTATTCATAATGGTAATACTTTAATTAAAATTTGAATTGCTTTTAACCCTTCTGGACCGGGCTCGCCTACTAAAGGACAGCACTGAAACCTGGGGGATCTGGCCGAAAAACGTTGTACAGTAAACTTCCGTTAATCCGAAGGGCAGCGGACCGGCCCTCGTTCGGATTAGTGGATTTTTCGGATTATCGGACTTTACCCCTATGAACCTGTGTATGACGAAAACATTGAGGCATTAGGCCACCCAAATGACACAATGGTGCACACACACACATCATATGTTCATGAAATCACTTCAAAAGTTTATCATTGTCATTGTAGCCTATTATCTACTTCAAAACATTCAGATTAATCAAAGGAATCTGCTGATATAAATGTAAACACCATATGTCCGCATCGTCGTCTTCTTCTTCTTCCATCTACTAGCGAGTTTGTCTTGCTCTTGAAGATCAGATCAGATGTGGTTCGGGAAGTAATGCCTTAACAACGGCACTTCCGTAAGAGGTTCTTGTAATTTTCCTTTTGTGATTTTCCTTTTGTGACGTGCTCTGTTATATTATATTGTATTGAAAGCACCCTTGTCTTGTTGTCTTGAAAGCACCCTTGGGACGCTCCGATCACTGAACTATAAATAGTAGCGTATCGGAACGACAAAAGGTGCGTTTTCAAGCTCAAGACTGAATGCGCTTGCAGAAAATGCGGTGCAAGCCAGTAGCGCATCGGAGCGTCCCAAGGATGCGTTCAAGAGCAAAACAAACTCTCTAGCAGACGATGTGGTGTTTACGTTTATATCAGTAGCTTCCTTTGACCATTAATCTGAATGTTTTGAAGTAGGTAATAGGCTACAATGACAATGGTAAACTTTTAAAGTGAATTCATGAATATATGATATGTGTGTGCTCCATTATGTGTCATTTGAGTGGACTAATGCCTCAAAAAGGGGACTTTGGGACTTCTTGAAATTCGGACCATCGGGTGAATTCGGATTTGGCCTCAAATTGAAAAATTCGGACTATTGGGAGATTCGAATCATCGGTCGTCGGATTAAAGGACTTTTACTGTAATAGGCTAGCCCTATCTTTGTTATTTTAACTGCTAGAGAATTTACACACATCTCAAAACGTAGCACTGTTTCGTATCTGTAGACTGGCGTTGAGTAGAGTTCTCTAGGTCAACTGGTTCAGTTGTGATGACAATTTCCGTGGAGAGAGTTTTGATGCGATGTTAGCAATATCGGACATATACAGACACTAATTTCGTCCTAGCAGACAACATCAACAAACCTCCGACTTCTCCTTCTTGTTTTTGAAGGTGCGCGTCGCTCCGACCGGCTTTGTTTACAAACGTTTCGGCGCACGGCTTTCAAACCACGCTTGATAAGCTGTCAAGCTTATGGATTTCAGAAACCCATCCGGGCTCCACGGCGCGAGTTTGCTATGGGCTTCTGGAAGCCCTACCGGGTACCGAGGGTTAATATCGTTTTTATAAAGGGAATATTATTAAAAATAAATATAATGAATCCGTTTAAAACCGAAGACACAGCCATTGCTGGTATCTGAACGCATGAGCCGCCAAACGTTTTAAAAAGAAACACGGAGAAGTGGTGTACGCCAGCACTACACTGATAAAACGTTGCTGCTTCTGTAGCGAAATCGTGGGTTATACTTCGCTTTTTAATTACTCAGTTAACCAAACTATAACTATATGTATACGGTACAGAATTGAGGTTTACCTTTGAAATATATTAGGGAATTGTCAAAACCCATAACCAACACCTTGTGCCAGGCTTCCTTACTGAAGGATACGGCATTACGTGTTTAGGCTTATGTCGTGTTGGTGGTTTGTATTTTGAGAAGCGCTTCAAAGATCGTCATGGAAGAGAAAACAGCCTATCTTTGTTTGAAGAACCCTTTCTTGTGAATGCTGGGGAGTTTAGTGATACAGATATGCAGCTGGAAATACTTTACATTCAAGCCAACTTTGCTTTCCAAGTATTCTTTTCCAATCACAGTCTTGTTGAGTTTTATCAGAGAGTAGGCAGGGAAAAGCTACCACATATTCATCACAATGCATGTTTTTTGGCTGTTCAGTTTGGAAGTACTTATGTCTATGAACAGTCATTCTCTCGGATGAAGATGAATAAATCCAAGTACCAAACTACTGTAATAGTACAGACAACCACTTGGATGCCATCCTCCAACTTGGAATATCTCTTTTGCATCCAAATGTAGACAAACTTGTAGAAGAAAAACGTTTGCAATGTAGCGGAAAATTAAATCAAAGATGCGAGTTGCATGATATACTGTATGTACATACTGTATATACAGTCAGGTCTTGATATACACGGTTAATTTGTACCGTTTACGTATCGTTTATATCAAAACCGTGTTTTAGAAATAACAGGCCTTATGGGAATTAATTAATTTGTTTCGGCCACTTTCCCAAAGTCCCCCTTTTGGCCCTTTTTGCCTACCTTCAGCTGACTTATATACATCATACCACCAACATCATATTATGACATAACATAGAATATATTAAGCATCAATAAGAACTGTTTTGGACATGTTACTGACCTATTTATGTGGATTCATGTGCTGACGTTCGGTAGATATCCCCGCCGCTGTAGGCTACTCCCTCCCCGCCCCTTCCCACCCCCAACCCCGACCCGTCCCGCCCCCAACCCCGACCCCGACCCTGTTACTGTGATGAAATTGATAAGCCTTGAGCTAAAGCTCGTACATCGGCCCTCCAGGTTCCCTGACATGTTCATCGTCCTCATCGAAACCAGAGAACACAGAAGTATTGTCCATCATATCATTATCATCATCAGACTGGTTGTCACTGTCGGGGGTGCTCCCTCCCTCCCTCCCTCTCTCTTTATTATGGTTCAATAGACCAGAAAGTAGAGGAGAAGTATTGACCCTATTGATAATGCAAAACTATTGAACACACTTAAAAGTGTATGTTATTTAGTCTATATATAATCTGTGAATAATTTCCGATATGATGGAATTAATTAAAGAAAAAAAAAATCCACCAACTCATAATCAGCAAAAATGACACAAATTTCAATTAAAAACAAGGCAAAAATATACCGTGGGAAAAAAACAATAAATAAATAAAACGCAAACTTACGACACTCGTAGCTTGGCGCCAGCCTGTCTACAGAGAAGACGGGGGAATATTTGTTGTTGACATTCTTATTTCTTGTTTATCTATGTGCTGGAAGGATATTATATTTTTCAATTCCATCGCATTAGAAATGATTCATAGATTACAAAAAGACCAAATAAGACATAGTTGCTAGGGGCGAGCGAGCGATAAATGCGAATATATATGAGACGACTTAAGTTTTTGAAAAAACAAAGGAGAAATTTTTATTGACTAATTTTAATTTTATTATTTGTGTGTTGGAAGGATAATATTGTTTTCGATTCCATCGTATTATAAATGATTCATAGATTAAAAAAACACCAAATAAGACATAGTTATATATATATATATATATATACAGTCAGGTCTTGATATACACGGTTAATTCGTACCCTGTACGTACAGTGTATATCAAAACTGTGTTATAGAAATAACAGGCCTTATGGGAATTAATTAATTTTGTTCCAGCCACTTTCCCAAAGTCCCCCTTTTGGCCCTTGCCTACCTTCAGCCGACTTATATTACATTATACCACCAACATCATATATGACATAACATAGAATACATTAAGCATCAATAAGAACTGTTTTGGACCTGTTACTGACTTATTTGTGTGAATAGACGTGTTGACGTTCGGTAGATATCCCCGCCGCTGTACTCCCTCCCCGCCCCGTCCCGGCGTCAACCCCGACCCCGATACTGTGATGAAGTTGACAAGCCTTGTGCTACAGCTAGCACATCGGCCCCCTCCAGGTTCCCAGGCATGTTGATCGTCCTCTTTGAAACCAGAAAACACAGAATTATTGTCCATCATATCATTATTATCATCAGACTGGTTGTCACTATCGGGGACGCTCCCTCCCTCCCCCTCTCTTTATTAGGCTATGGTTCAATAGACCAGAAAGTAGAGAAGAAGTTATAACCCTATTGATAATGCAAAATGATTGAACACACTTACAAGTGTATGTTATTTGGTCTCTATATAATCTGTGAATCATTTCCGATATGATGGAATTAAAGATTTTTTTTTTCCACCAACTCCTAATCAGCAAAAATGACACAAATTTCAATTAAAAACATGTTAACAATATTTCCCAATCAATTTGTGTAGACACTTTCAAGGCGAAAATAAACCATGGAAAAAAACAAAACAATAAATAAATAAAATAAAATCTCCCGATGCTCGGAACTCGAACACGGGGGAATATTTGTTGTTGACTGTATCTTATTTCTTGTTTATCTATGTGCTGGAAAGATATTATATTTTTCAATTCCATCGCATTAGAAATGATTCATAGATTACAAAAAGTCCACATAAGACATAGTTATGTTAATGTATAAAGGAGTTATAAATAGTTACTGTACATGAGAGAGAGAGAGAGAGAGAGAGAGAGAGAGAGAGTACAAAGTACAAAGGAGTACAAAGGAAATCAAGCAACAACAGATCTAGTGACCCTTCTAGGTTGCTTGTCCTCCAAAACACTGAGGATCAAGTGTCCAAACAGTGGTTTAGAGTGGGTAAGGGAACATTGGAAAGGGAATTACTGCCCTGGAACTAATGTCTGTGGCAGGATTAGGAAGTTAGTAGGGGACAGATGGGTTAGTAACTGAGGGGGGGATAAAATAAAGTTATTCATTTACAAACGCAGTCAGTCGCGGGTTTGATGCGAGATATTTGTCTAGGCGGAGTTTATATGAATCAACGGTGATGCAGTCTATAACGTTTCGGGGAAGCCCATTCCACAAGTTGACAACTCGATTGAAGAAGAAATTCTTAGATTCGTGTGAGTTAAAAGATTTACCAATAATTTTGCAACCGTTTCCCCGCATGTAATTAGATTGGTCGATAGTGAAGTACTTACTACAGTTCATATTGTCGATGCCTTTGATGATTTTGAACACTTGAATTAAGTCACCTCTTAATCTGCGCTGGGTTAAAGGAAATAGATTTAATTCTCTAAGACGCTCTTCGTATGGTTTGTTCTTTAGGCTAGGTATCATTTTGGTAACTCTACGTTGAACTCGTTCTAGCTTGTTTATATCTTTTTGGTAATAAGGGCACCAGGATTGAACGCAGTATTCCAGAAGAGGGCGGACTAATGAATTGTAAAGGGTTAGGATAACTTCTTTGGATTTATGCTCAAATGACCTGCCTATAAAGCCAATTATTTTGTTTGCCTTCTTAACAACTTCTGAACATTGTTGACTCGGTTTTAGGTTACTCGATATTGTTACTCCCAGATCGGTTTCTCTGTTTACATTCTTAAGCTGAGTGCCATTCATCGAATAGTTTGCTTTCTCATTTAGGTATCCGATATGTAGTACTTTACATTTATCCGCATTGAAACTCATTTGCCAAATTTGGGCCCAACATGACAATTTATCTAGATTGTGTTGTATATCGTCAACTTGTTCTTTTGAGAGTACGCTATTTGCAATTTTTGTATCGTCAGCAAATTTTGAGATTGTACAGGTGAGACCCTCATCTATGTCGTTGATGTAAATTAGAAAGAGAATTGGTCCTAGTACCGATCCCTGGGGTACCCCGCTACTTACATTGGTCCATTTTGATGCCTTACCGTTTATGACTACTCTTTGCTTTCTGTCGCTGAGCCAATTTTCTATCCATTTCAACACACCGTCTTGTATTCCATGCGCTTTTAGTTTTAGAAGTAAACGTTTGTGGGGAACTTTGTCAAAGGCCTTTTGAAAATCAAGGTAGAGAGAGAGAGAGAGAGAGAGAGAGTTAGTTAGTTAGTTAGTTAGTTAGTTAGTTAGTTAGTTAGTTAGTTAGTTAGTTAGTTAGTTAGTTAGTTAGTTAGTTAGTTAGTTAGTTAGTTAGTTAGTTAGTTAGTTAGTTGCAGAGGGGGAAGTGACCGATAACATACAAACTACTGTACTGTACTGTATTATGAGACATGAAACGGACTCAAAGTTTCTGAAAAGAGAGGAGATATTTTTATTGACTCTTTTTCATTTTGTTATTTGTGTGTTTGAAGTATAATATTGTTTTCAATTCCATCGCATTAGAAATTATTCATAGATTACAAGAAGTCCAAATAAGACATACAGTAGTTATGTTAATATATAAAGGAGATAGATAATGTATAGAGAGAGATAGTTGCTAGGGGCAAATGATCGATAACATACAAAATTATATGAGACGGATTCAAGTTTCTGAAAAGACAAAGGAGATATTTGTATTGACTTTCTTTTCAATTTTATTATTTGTGTGTTGGAAGGGTAATATTGTTTTCAATTTTATGTACTGTATTAGAAATGATTCATAGATTAAAAAAGACCAAACAAGGCAGTTATATTTATGTATAAGGGAGATAGATGCATTAAATATATAACCAGACAGACATTTGATGCATAAATAACATTCTTAACCCTCGTGGCCCGGGCTGCCTTTCTAAATGACGGAGCTCGTATCCGGGCGATCTGGCCGAAAAAGTCTAGGCCTAGGCTACCGTATCTTTGTTATTTTAACTGCTAGAAATTTCCCACGCATCCCTAAACGTAGTGCGGTTTCCAATCTGTAGACTGGAGTTGAGTAGAGCTCTCTAAGTCAACTGGTTCAGTTATGATGACGATTTCCGTGGAGCGAATTTTTCCGCGATGTTGACAATATCGGAGCTTTTCAGACACTAATTTCGTCATATCATACAATAACAACATTGATCCGACGTCTCCTTGTTTTCGGAGGTGCGGTGACGTAATGAACGGCTTTGTTTACATGCGTCGGACGCACGGCGTTCAGACCAAGCTGAATAGGCTTTCAAGCTTACTGTCTGTTAACCCGGAAACTGCGGGGAGACTCTTAAGAGTTCCCCCGGCGGACTGCGGGGAGACTCTTAAGAGTGAGTGAGAAAAAAAAATCAACTTTTGACATCGAAAAAAAAAAAAAAAAAAAAAAATTGGCCCCTGGGCCATGCAAAATCTCAGTCCTCCTTCCCCACTTTCCTCCTCTCCTTCAGTTATCACCTATTTTCCCTGTTATTCCCTTATTCTGAAGTATATTTTTGTGCTAACATTAGCGAGTTGCAAGCAGGGTGTTGTCATCACTGATGGCAAGCGAGTGCAAGAGAGAGAGAGAGAGTATCGATCGACTGTGTCTCAGTGGCCTTGGGGGAAATTGGCGGGAAAGCAGCTTGCCTCACCTATACATTATACAACTCGCGGGCTATATCTCCGATTTTGACCATCCAAACGCTGTTTTCACTCGTTTTATTGTTGTTTCAGGTTAATACCTTTATAATCAACCCATAATAGGCGCATATGGATAAGTATTAATGCTATTAATGGTACAATGAATATTTTAGTGATGGAAACACCTCAAATACATGCACACAGGGAGAGGTGTCTAATTACCCCCATGCGCACTTCAGAGGTTAAAAGGACACCCGGGTATCGGCCCATCTGCCGCGGTGTCCTTTTAAAAGGGCACGGGCTGGAAGGGTTAATCTTTTAAAAGAAAAAAACAAATAATAATAATAATAATATAAATAATAATATATACCTAGGCTTGGGCTGACACCCGTATATGATCCCGACTTTTCCGTGTTTGTGGCCGACTTTGGAACTTTTGAGGTTACCGTGTCCAAACGAAACCGTGTATGTAAAACCCGTGTATATCGAGACCTGACTGTAATAATATTGTTTTCGATTCCATCGTATTATAAATTATTCATAGATTAACCCGTGGAGCCCCGGCTAGTTTTGTAATGTTTGCGCACCAGAACCCGGCCGGTTTTCAAAAAATGGTTTTATTCCAGAAACAATAGCGAATTGGTTAGGAATGAAGGAAAAACCAAGAAAAACCGCTCAAAAAGCTTAAAAAATGGTCCTACAGAGCCCCCGAAAACGGATTTTACAAGAGTAAAAAATTGAAGGCAATTATCCCAAAAAAAACAGGTTATTGCGCGCTCGCGCGCACGCACGTGGACTTTGAGAGTTTTCAACCATCGGCACGGTTGCGTGGGATACGTACACAGTTCCCATACAAATCTGAGCCCTCTTGAGTGGCTACACCTGAGGTTACGGTCGGCGCAATTAGGGTGACGCGTCAGGCGCGTCTCTGGGGCTGTGCGTTACATACATCGCCGACGCGTCAGACGCGTCGCTGGGGCTGTACGGGTTAAAAAACACCAAATAAGACATACTGTAGTTATATTTATGTATAAGGGAGATAGATGCATTAAATAGTTAGACAGACAGACATTTGATGCATAAATAACATTCTTAATCATTTATATACAGTATACAGTACCTAGGCTTGGGCCGCCACCCGTGTATGATCCCGACTTTTCCCCCGACTTTTCCGTGTTGTGGCCTACTTTGGAACTTTTGGGGTTACCGTGTCCAAACGAAACCGTGTATAAAAAACGTGTGTATATCGAGACCTGACTGTATGTATATATATATATATATATACATATATATACTGTATATATATATATATATATATACAGTATATATATATATGCAGTATATATATAAAGATATATATACTGTATATATATATATATATATATATATATATTTAATAGGGCCCCTTCATTATTGACGACTTTGCCTATTAATAATAATAGTCTCCATTCAACATCCTGCGCCAGCATTTTGAATAGCCCGCGCGGAAGTATCATGGAGTACTCGTCATAAGTGCACGCTTAATTCCCTTATGGGATCGTCATTTTGATCGGGTACCCTATAGAAAAAACTCTGTAAAATATAAAAAATCTAGACACTCTTCCATGGACCCTTCCCGGTCTACCAAACGCCGGAGAGAGGACTCTAAGGAAACAATGAGTCAGGCAAGCTGCGGCAGCCGGCGGGAAACCCCTCAGCCGCCCCCCCCCCCCCCCCCCCCCCCCCCCCCCCCCCCCCCCCCCCCCAGCGGCAGCCGGCGGGACACCCCACAGCCGCCCCCCCCCCCCCCCCCCCCCTCCCCTCCCCACCCCCCCTCCCCTCCCCTCCCCTCCCCTCCCCTCCCTCCCTCCCTCCCTCTGACACGCCTCAACGTGATTCTGGGGACTCGGAAGTAGGGTCGGCTATACTGGAACCCACACCTAGTCATGAACAATCATTCAGTGTGCCTCCCAATGTTACCTTTGCCATACCAAAATTGAATTATGTTCCCCGTAGTGTTAGATCGACAGGCCCAAGTAGGGTTCTGGCCGACCAGTACAGGGGATATCCGGCGGGGTCACAACTAAACTCTCAAGTGACTCCAGACTCCCAGCCCTTTGTGGCAGGGGGTTATTGGCGTCAGTCTGAACCTTCTCAACCTCTTTTTAACGTCAATCATGAAAGGACTGAGGAAGGCGGCATTGACATGTTGCCATCATCGGTTCCAGATTTAATGTGGCCCCCGGCGGATAATGAAATAGAGATACAACAGGATAATCCTGAGCTGAGTGGAGAGCCGGAGGAAGTTATGTTATCCCCGGCTCCCCAGTCACTCACAGGTGAAGATTCTGAGGCAAGTTCCCACTCATCCAGGGACTCCCACGGTAAGTGTGTTACTTCGGATCAGATAAGTTATTTATTGCATAAGGTGATGCAACATTATCAACTCCCTGCCTCTTCGGACCCCCCGGTTTCTAATCCGACTGTGTCCCCTAGTACTTCTCTTGTCAGGCCCCTAGATCCTCCAGGTTTCCTTCCTTCTTGTCCAACCCCGGTGGTGGCCGCGTCGCCAGGCACTACAGTGCCGGCGACGCTAGCTACGTCCACCTTAAGGGTTATTGCAGACATCCCTCCCCCTCCTTTAGATAGGGCACCTCTGAAGAAGGGCCCCATGCCCCTCCTCTATGGCCCTGATTGTTCTTGGGTCCCTGTGATACCAGAGAACCCTCAAACTAGCTCAACCTTCCGTGTCAGGGGAACTACCAGTACCCGGCGGGTGGTTTATTGAAATCAACAAGAGCCGCAAATTTAGGGCAAAAGATGAGGCAGGGAGAGTGTTGGATGTGTTAATTAAGGCTGTACCAAGTTCGTACAACCCAAATTATTTTGTGTATACAGCTGCCCCGGCAATCCCTTCCGCCGCATCTGCACGACTGTTGGTGGATTGGTCAAAAGCTGATGGCATCAACGATGTCAAAGCTTTGAATGCTCTCACGTCGGAGTTGGCTACAACTCCGGTCCTAGACCAGACGCATACACCGGTCCTGCAGATGGGGCAGGTGGGATTAGGCCCCTGAGTAGATTGGGAGATAGAAGCTAAGGTTTTTGCTGCTACAATTACTTCTAAGTCTGCACATCAGGTTCCCCAAGAAAATCATGCTTACTTTTCTTTGCCAGTAGCCAAAGCAGAAGGAGTGTCCTCAGATTTACTTACCATTTTTGCGGCGTCCAAAGTTTCCTTGCACTCCCTTGATGAACCCTTCTCTCCTCCCCCGGCTGCTCACATTGATAGGGACTTTAAGTTAAGAAATAAGGCCTACCAGATGTTCTCTCAGTACTTGGTGAGTCACCGGATCGCCGCCTCCCTTTCACGTACTATTTCAGCCATGATAGCTGACCCCCAAATTAGGAAAGCTACTGAATTGTCTAGGAGACTCTTGGTACAAAATTCAATTCAGTCCTTAGGAGACATCAGAATTGCGATCATGGAAGCGGTTCGAGCCCGTCAAGATCTGAGAGTCCATCCGGTTTGAAAGTTGCCGGCGGACATAGGTCGCCGGGTAACTCTCTCGCCGGTCCTTACTGCCACCCTACTTAACTCAGTAACCTGGAGTCTAGTGTTTAATATGGTTAACGGTTGGAAGCAGGCTACCTCCCAAGCTAGGAAGGACCCTGCTAAGAAGCCTTTTCATAAATCAAAAGGCGGTAACAAGCCATACCAGCCACATGCTAAACAATTGCCAAGAGATCCCAGACCCCCTCCTCAGCAGGGAGGTAATCTGCACAAGCCCAAACAAGGTAAACACTCTGGGTATAAAGGTAAGGCCCCTCAGAAGGGTAATCAGGGCCATTCATCAGCCAAAGCTAGCCAAGCATCAGATGCCAACCCACCTCCCCCTCCAAAAAACTAGCCACTCATACTCTCAGCATCCCGGTGCCGTGCTTAAAGACACAGGATTTGAGAGTTGCCTTGAAGAACGGGCCCCGGTTGCACCTGGGTTCGTTCCGTTCATTCCGCTCGGCCTGGCCCAAGAAAACCTGAGCCAGGAAGGTAGTGAGCAAAGGAATCACCTGGCGGTGGCGCCGGCGGCCTCGACTACATCAGCCGCAGGAATACACCAATGTATCTCAGGAGGAGGAGGCCCTACTTCAGGAAATGATTACCAAATAGGTCCTTATCCCGGTCCATGCCAATCATCCAATATTCACATCAAGACTCTTCTTAGTGCCAAAAAGGGACAGTGTGCAGATGCGACCAGTTCTAGATCTCTCGCACCTGAACACCTTTATAGAGAATTCACCCTTCAGGATGTTGACTGTTCAGCAACTCAGACTCGCACTTCCGCCGCAGGGTTGGATGTGCTCGATCGATCTCAAAGACGCCTATTGGCATGTCCCTATAAAAAAGCAGTTCCAAAAATTCCTCGCTCTGAGGGTAAAGCAAGAGACTTATGTCTTTCAAAGGATGCCTTTCGGTTTGAACCTGGCACAGAGAGTGTTCACAAAACTCGTCCGGCAAGCTCTTTTACCCCTGTTAGTACAAGGCATCCAGGTGTTTTGGTATCTGGACGACTGGCTAGTAGTGGCGAACTCTTTGGAATTATGTCAAAATCATGTAGAGCAAGTGTTAGCTCATGTACAAACCCTAGGGTTCAAGGTGAACTTGGCGAAGTCTCGCGTTGTCCCCACAAGGACTATTCAGTGGATAGGGCTGGTCTGGATCACCGCCAATCTGACTCTTACTCAGAGTGATGCAACAATGTTGCATCTCTCTCGCTATTCTATCGCTACTATAATAATCAGTGTTCCTCAGAGCTATCCCAGTGCATACCACCTCCTTTACGTAGGGCACGTGGTACCCGTCTTGCAACTCAATCCCACCCCTACTCTGTGCAACTCTCCAACCCAAGAGTGAAATGTTACTCTCAAACTTTCTTCTACTCAACATCTGAGCTCTGGAACTCTCTCCCAGAATCGGTCTTTCCCTCTTCCTATGACTTAAATTGCTTCAAACTCCGTGTGTCCAGGCATTTTGGCTCGAACGTCCCTTGATTTTGGCCCTGTCACTCTTTCAACTATGGGGGAGGCACTCGCTATAGGCAGTTATGCCTTTTGCCTCCCTCAATCACATAGACAAAAAAAAAAAAAAAAAAAAAACGGAACAGATTTTGCAAGAAACTGTTCCGTTTTCTCCACAGTCTGGATACGACCAGGAAAACGTGGGATTCCCTGATCGGCTCTCTCAACTGGATACAGTTAACTGTAAAGTTGGGCCGGTTGAAAGTCAAGAGATTAATCCTGGAAGGCAACAAAGTTTTCCCTCTCTCGCCGGAGAAGGAACTATGGCCAATTCCTCCATTAATCCACAGCTTACTCTCGGTCTGGGCCAAGCAAGAAGTCCTCTACTCTATCACGACATGGGTTTCTCCCCCTTCTACGGTATGGGTAGACACAGACGCCTCGGGGGCACTAGGGTGGGGCTATCAGTCCAACCTAGGCCATCAAGGTCAAGGCACCTGGTCAGACGACAGTCAGTCACATATCAACAAGCAAGAGCTTTTAGTCCCTCTCTTTTTTCTCCAAACCCACGGCATGACTTTTCAACACAAATCAATAGCGTTCCGAATGGACAACCAAACTGCAGTTTATTGTATTCAGAAATAGGGCTCAGTGAGGTCACGAGAGTTGTTGACAGTTTCCGATCAGATTTTTGCCCTAGCTGACTCGCTAGGCATTTTCCTGCATGCAACATATCTCCCCGGCGTGGCGAACGTCTGGGCAGACGCTCTCTCTCGCCGGCGGAGCACTCTAGTAGAATGGACAATCAAACAGGCTATCTTCGACAAGATGATTGCAATGACGTCCCGTCCACAAGTGGACTTGTTTGCATCCACAGAGAACCCGATGCATTGTTGGTAGATTGGAACAGGTGGACCTCAATCTATCTGTTTCCTCCACCAGATTCTGTGCTAATGTGCAAAGTAATTCACAAGCTGAGGGGTTACCGGGGCCGAGTCGCGATGATCGCGCCGCTATGGCCAGCCCAGGTATGGTACCACCAATTGCAACAGTGGTGCAGGACCCCGGTGTCCCTCCCGGTCTCCGCTTTCCACTTGGAAACGATTGGCAACCTTCGGACCTCGCTCAGTTTTGCCTTATGGACATTTACTCTGCCAAATGGTTAGCTCAATTTGGGGAAAGTGTCACTAATAAATTGATGAATCAGTACGCTCTGTCTACCAGGAGACAATATCAATCCCATTGGAAAACCTTCACAACCTGGATTGTAGAGTCAGGGCAAACGACTGCCTCGGGAGCTTTAATTTTCAAATATTTAGACTGTCTATTCAAGCAGAAACGTTTTTCAGTAATCACATTAAAAAATCATTTGTCTGCCATTAGAACCCCCTTTTTTGATCTCACTGGCCTTTCCATACCGCAGGCGGAGGAGAAAGGTTTTATGAGGGCGTGTTTCAAGCTACGTCCACCGCCCCGTCAGCTCATGCCCACCTGGTCACTTGATAAAGCCTTATCGGTACTTCAATCGCGCAAATATAATAATGCGCCGGATTTTGACTCACTGTTAAAAAAGGCTGTTTTCCTCATGGCTCTTGCCACTGGAAACCGGGTGTCTGAGCTGGCGGCGATGAGCAACGAACCTAATTTCCTTAGTTTTGGGAGACTGCAAGATCATGTTCAATTCGCGCCGTCTCCCACATTTATTGCTAAGAACGAACATTCTGACCATGTATTTTCTGAATTTTCCGTCCCGGCTTTAAATCTTTATTTTTATTAATCTCACCACAACACCCCCAATGAAATTAATTAAAGTACAGTATATATGATCCACCGGGATTCGAACCCGGGTTATCACACACAGATTTTTGCCACCTTAACCATTACACCACCAGGACGGTCTCACTCATCACTCATGTCCTGTGCAAGCACTCACAAAGTTTATGAGGGCTGCGCAGCCTCGCCAACCAGGTGCTTTATGGGTAAACCAGGCAGGTAAGCGTGTTACGAAATGGAAGTTAGTTTCCTTGCTTGTGGACGTTATTAGGGAAAGCAATCCCGGCGTGATCGGCAGGGCTCACGATATTAGGAAATGGGCAGTCTCTCTCAGATTTATGCAAAAATTTTCAGTAGAAGACATTGCTACTACTCAATTATGGGCTTCCAATCATACGTTCCTAACACGCTATCTGTCTGTAGCTCTAGATAAACCAAAGCGTACCTGTGTAGCTTTACGTCAACGGGTACAGTAGGTAGTGCTCTATTATGTATAAGTTTTGTTGTTTAAAAGGGGGCAGGGGGGGTGGTGGGGTGCGGAATAAGTCCATATCCCCACTGTGCCCCTGGAGATTGTGATGAATCACAAGCTGTGATAGGATGGGTTCTACGGTCCAGTATTATTTTTTATGTTAATTCTAAGAAGATATCTCACATAGTTGCAACTATGTTTATTTTACCAAAGTGTACAAATATATTTACTGTACAAATGATTTTAAGAAGGGAACGAATAACTATTGGAGAGTTATAGTTCTAGGGAACACAAGCGTGTCCCACTTTATCATGCATACGATCTAATGCAAAGATCTGACCATGAGCAAGCAGTTTCTTAATGTCACACACTGCTTGCAAATCTCTTATACTTTTTTATACATGTTGTATTGCATACAATAAAACTTAATTTTTTTTATTTGGATTCTTCTTCCCTAAGGTTAGGATATTTTACGAATGTCCAGCCTCCAGTCTTGCTAATCAGGCAAAGTCGTCAATGATGAAGGGGCCCTATTATATTATAGGTTTGATTCCCGAAGGGAAGTAGAGAAAACCTAATATTAAGTAGGGCCCCGTAATCATTGACGACACTGTCCCTCCCGACCATTCCACTTTCCATTCGTTGATTTCCATAGTTTATTCTTGGTATATCAGTGAAGGTCGAAGATGGCCGCTAGAGGGCCTGGTGTTGGGGAAGCAAAACATGAGAAATCCACGCATATGGCAAGTCATATGATAACAGATATTAAGTTATTTTTTCTTTTTTATATTTTACAGAGTTTTTTTCTGTAGGGTACCCGATCAAAATGACGATCCCATAAGGGAATTAAGCGTGCACTTATGACGAGTATTCCAGGATTATTCCGTGCGGGCTATTCAAAATGCTGGTGCAGGATGTTATTATTATTAACCTACCAGCCTCGGCTATGTATTCTATAAATATTCCCCGAAACCCGGGGGATTTGGCCGAAAAAACGTCTCGCCTAGGCTACCGTATCTTTGTTATTTTGACTGCTTCCGCATTCCCGCGCATCCCCAAGCGTAGATGTGTTTCGTACCTGTAGAATGGCATTGAGTAGAGCTCTCTAAGTCAACTGGTTCAGTTGTGATGACAATTTCCGTGGAGAGAACTTTGTGGCGGTGTCAGCCATATTAGCCACTTTTCACTACTGAAATGACAACATACAGCCACACAAGAACAAACTACGCCTCTCCTTCTTGTGTTCGGAGGTGCGCGGTGTCGGGCCAACCGGCTGTGTTTATATGCGTCGGACGGACGCCTTTCAAAACAAGCTTACAGGCTTTCAAGCTGCCGGAGCCTCGGAGCCCTTCCGGGGTCCGCGGACCGCGTTTGTTATGGGTGCCTCAGAGCCCAACCGGGTTTGAGGGGTTAATAGGCAAAGTCGTCAATGATTACGGGGCCCTACTAAATATTAGGTTTTCTCTACTTCCCTTCGGGAATCAAACCTATAATATTATAGGTTTGACTCCTGTAAGGAGATAAAGAAAACCTAATATTTAGTAGTGGCCCCGTAATCATTGACGATTATGCCTATTACATAAGGTTACCTCTTCAAACGCTCATACGCGTAGTTTGAATCTACCGCCGCAGAGCTCAGAGGAACCTTCATCATAAGCACACGCAAAATCACTCATGGTTCGTCTTTATGATTGGGTTCTCACTACGAAAAAACTTCGTAACAAATAAAAAATAAAAATAAAATAAGAATAACTATTCATAAGCTTCCCATCTTCTGTGGATGTACTTCTGTGGATTCTTGGACCAGACGCTGACAAGCGCATCATTCCTCCTTCACTGACATATCAAGTATAACAAAATCCTTAATACATCAACGAATGGGAAGGGGATGGTCGGGAGGGCCCCAGTTGTCAATGATTACGGGGCCACTACTAAATATTAGGTTTTCTTTATCTCCTTACAGGAGTCAAACCTATAATTTATTAGTGGCCCCTCCATCATTGACGATTATGCCTGATATCTAAGACTGGAGGGGGACATTCGTAATCATATCATAACCATTGCAAATAGAATAGGCAGATAATCAAACAACCACATAGTATTCTTACTTTGTAAAAATTATATAATTATGTATAGACTTTATACAATATATAAAAAGGGGTACAAGCAGGGGCGTGCTTAACCCTCCTGGCCCGGTTGTCATTTTAAAATGACACCACGAATTAAGGGCAGCAGCCCGGGTGTCATTTTAAAATCTGTAAGCTTGAAAGCCTATTCAGCTTGGTCTGAACGCCGTGCATCCGACACATGTAAACAAAGCCGATCGTTACGTCACCGCACCTCCGAAAACAAGAAAGAGAAGACTCGTTTGTTATTGTATGTCTGTATGTCGTTGTTTCAGTAGTGAAAAGATCGTCATATTGCTAACATCGCCTGCAAGTGCTCTCCACTGAAATCGTCATCACAACTGAACCAGTTGACATAGAGAGCTCTACTCAATGCCAGTCTACAGATTGGAAACCGCACTACATTTATAGATGTGTGGGAAATTTCTAGCAGTTAAACTAAACAAAAATACGGTAGCCTAGGCCTAGACGTTTTTCGGCCAGATCGCCCGGGTAGCCCACACTGTCATTTTGAGAGCCTGCTCGGGCCAGGAGGGTTAAAGAAGCCTGCTCGAGGAAAAAAGGGAGTAACTATGAGAATCTGTTCCCAGATCTGAAAGTTAAAGGCACCCCACTTAAATTAAGTGGTGAAAAATAAAACTGTATGTTTACATGTGCACATATAAACCCCATTATTCTAATGTGCATATTCCTTAAAATTAGACACAAAAATTGAATAAATTCTTGTACTATCGCAGATGTACTTACTAAAATGCTACTCAGAGTTGCAACTACCGAGAAGTCTTAAAATTAAATTGCTTCAACAGTGTATCCCACTGACAGAAACCATTGTTGTACTACATTCATTGTACTTTAACAACATTTCCTGTAGGCATTAATACAGAGAAATTTTAATCACAACACTTATACATTGTATCACAGCTCGCATAGCTGAAAGAAACCATTGTTGTACAACATCCATTGTACTTCAACCACATTTCCCGTAGGCATTACTACAGAGAAATTTTAATCACAACACTTATACATTGTATCACAGCTCGTATACTCTGTACATATCCTCCGGCGGGGTCTAGGGTGTCTTATGTTACACTGACTGCACCCCCCCCCTCTTCCTTAACCTAAACAATAAGTGACTTAGAGACCCCTCTAGACCCTTTGCCGTAACGCTATACACGGCATTGATGGTTTGTCTAGTGCTACCGACAGGTATCGAGTTAAAAACGTATGATTTGAAGCCCATAGTTGAGTAGTAGCTATGTCTTCAACAGAATTTTTTTAAGAAAACGTAAAGATGCTGCCCATTTGCGTAAATCGTGGGCCCTACCCACTACGCCGGGATTACTCTCTTTAATGACTTCGACTAGCAGAGAAGCCATTTTTCGTTTCATTAACCTTTTACCTGTACTCGATACCCATAAAGCACCTTGTTGGTTAAGAGGTGCCACTCTCATATATTTGGTTAAAGCTTATACAGGACACAAATTATGGTGCACTTTACCCCGTTTCAACGCCGGCACCGTGAACTCTGAAAAAACATGTTCACTATGTTCACTATGTTCATTATGTTCATTCTTGGCGATGAACCCTGGGGAAGGTGCAATATGAATGCAATCATCGAGTCTACCAATCCTTATGCAATTAGGGGTGTTGCTCATCGCCGCCAGCTCAGACACCCTGCTACCTGTTGCCAGAGCCATAAGGAACACAGCCTTTTTTAATAGTAATTCAAAATCTGCCGTATTCTGATACAGACGGGAATGAAGCAAAGATAACGCCTTGTCAAGAGACCAGGTAGGCATGAGCTGACGGGGAGGTGGGCGGAGTTTGAAGCATGCTCCCATGAAACCTGTTTCTTCCGCCTGTGGTATGGTTAGACCTGTAAGGTCAATGAATGGCACCCTGATAGCTGTTAAGTGATTTTTTAGAGTCACTACAGACAGACGTTTCTGTTCAAACAAATAGTTTAAATAATGAAAAACTAATGCCACCGAAGGTACTGTCTGTTCTGTTCTAACTATCCAAGAAGTAAAGGACTGCCATGAGATTGATATTGCCTTTTGGTAGATTGTATGTACTGATTCATAAATTTATCTGTCACGTTTCTACCATACGGTGTTAGCCACTTGGCCTCCTGAATGTCCACAATGCAAAAGTCAGCGAGGTCTTTAGGTTGCCAATCGTGTCTAAGTGGAAATACCCGACCGGGAGCGACACACCGGGTTTGGGCACCACATTCTCAATTGCTGGTACCACAACTGCGCCGGCCACAGGGGCGCGATTAACAAGACTACGCCTCGATAATCCTGTAGTTTGTTGACTACGTGGCACATTAGAGAAGCGTCTGGTGGCGGAAACAGATAAATGGAACTCCACCTGTTCCAATCCGTCACCAATGCGTCGGGCCCCCCCGCCGGCGTTAATGTCCGGCGTGTGAGGTACCGAGGGAGTTTGTGATTCTCCTCTGACGCAAACAGATCCACTTGTGGACGGTAAGGCTCTGCAATCATTTGATCGAAAATGTTTTGCTTGAGTGCCCACGCTACTGTTGTGCTCTGTCTCCGAGACAGCGCGTCTGCCCAGACGTTTGCTACGCCTGGGAGATATGATGCATGAAGATGAATGTTCAGCTTGTTGGCTAGCATAAAAATCTTTTCTGACACGCCTAGCAACTTCCGAGACCTCGTTGACCCTTGTTTCTGAATGCAGTGAACTGCATTGAGATTGTCCATCCTGAAGGCCACCGACTTTTCCCGTAAAGTAGAGCCGTGAACCTGAAGGAAATACAAGGGGACTAGTAACTCTTTGACAAATATGTGAGAGGTTTCTGAAGGGGACCAAAGCCCTTGACCCTAATGCCCGAGGTTTGACTGAAAGCCCCAACCTATCGTCCCTGACGCATCCGTGTCCACCCATACCGTCGGCGGAGGAGAGGTCCATGACATGACTGAGTGCAACATTTCCCTCTTCGCCCAGACCGCTAGTAAGCTGTGTATTAATGCTAGGATAGGCCATAATTTTCCCGCCGGTAAGAGTGGGAAATATTTGTTGCCCTCCAATATTAAACGTTTGACTTTCAACCGGCGCAACTTCACAGTTAGTTGAACCCAGTTGAGAGAACCGACTAGAGATTCCCAGAGTCTCCGTGTCGTAGTCCGACTGTGGAGAAACATAAACAGTTTTTTGAGAAACCTGTTTCGATTGTCCACACTCTGACTCCAAGTGAGAGACGCTGTGTCCCAGACCACCCTATCCACTGAATTACTCGTGAGGGAACAAGGTTGGACTTTACCAAGTTGACCTTGAATCCTAGAGATTTGACATGGTTTAACGTAATGTTGACATGAGTGTTGCATAACTCTTCTGTCTCTGCCACCACCAGCCAGTCGTCTAGATACCACAAGATCCTGATCCCTTGTTCTAAAATGGGCATCAGGGCTTGCCGGACAAATTTTGTGAAAATGCGTGGCACTAGGTTTAATCCAAACGGCATCCTTTGAAAGACATAAGTCTGATGCATTATTCTTAAAGCCAGAAATTTTAAAAATCTCTTGTTGACCGGGACGTGCCAATCCGCGTCTGTCAGGTCTAAAGAACACATCCACCCTCCCGGCGGAAGTGTTAGCCTGATTTGATTCACTGTCAGCATCCTGAAGGACACGTTGTGAATGTGGAGATTCAGATAAGACAGGTCTACGACCGGCCTCATCTGAATACTGTCCCTTTTTGGTACTAGAAAGAGTTTGGATGTAAACACCGGGTACGTCGGGGGGACTGGGATAATGACACTCTTGGTAATCATCTCCTGAACTAGTGACTCCACCTCTAAAGAAACATGAGTGGCCTCTGTCGGCTGACGTAAGCGAGGTCGCCGGAGCCACTGCCAAGTGATGCCTTTGCGCACCACAGTCCTCGCCCATGATCTTAATGGCCATGCCTGATGACACGCCCGGAATGACCCAGTTAGCAGACTGGGGTTCGCCGGCTGGACTACTCTCTGTTCCAACGCGCCTTTGACTGGCCCCGGGAGTGAGAGAGACCTTAGTTTTTTGCTGGTGGTGGTGTACTCTTGGACGACTGGCTGAGTTTGGCTGGAGGCTGGCCCTGACCTGGTCGTTGGTGAAACCTGTGGCCTTTACCTGAGAATTAACCCTGTTTATACCTGACGTGAGCCTGACCCTGGGTGGAAGAGGACTTAGGCTGATGAAAAGGCTTCGACCCACTAGCTTGAGCTTTCGAAACTGGTTTGGGTTTAGGGAAAGAAAAGGTAGGCTTGTTAGGTTGAGATGAACTTTGTTTGAATGCTTGTGCCATATTGAAAACAGTCTTCCAAACTGCTGGAGAAATCAAAGAAGGGGTTAGAACTGGAGACAGAATTACTTGGCTTGCAATACGGTCAGGAAGTTTCTTTACTAAGAACATCCTCAGATCCTGCCTTGCTCGAACCGCCTCTAATAAGGCCGTCCGAATATCTCCTAAAGACTGAATGGAAGTTTGGAGAAGCAAGCGCCGGGAAAGTTCAATGGCCTTCCTGACATCCGCAGTTTCGATTGCCTGAGAAGAGCGTAACAGAGACTTCGTTACTTGCTGAGTAACAATGTATTGTGAAAACAGTTAAACGCTTTACCTCTTAACCTAAACTCGCGGTCTAGGTGAGTTGGGGAAGGTGTGCTAAATGGATCTTTTAATTCGCACAAATTGATTTTAGGGGCAGCCAAGAAATCAAACAAAACAGAGGGGACTCCTCCGGCACTAAAAACCGGAAGAGAGAACCAAGAATGGTGCTCTTGAGGGATTTGGTGAGAAGACTTTGTAGTGAAAGTAGTGGCAAAATTTTGAGCCTCTGTTTCCCAGTCCACCCAAGGTCCCGTACCCAACTGCCCCACCTGCAAGACTGGATTAGAGGCTGAGTCTGTGATCGGAAACATATCCAATTCCGGCGTCAAAGCAGAAAGTACCTTGACGTCATTAAAGCCATCATTCTTAGTCCAGTCAGAAAAAAGCTTTGAAGCTGAGGCAGGGGGCAGGGCTGGCGTTGATGCATACACAAAAAAAGTCATGGTTATAATAACTTAGAATGGCCTTAATATGAACATCTAAAACATCGCCTTGACTATCCAATGCTCTGAGTTTTCTAGACTTATTGCCTTGGATTACCCACTCATGTGGTACAGGGAGCTCCCCCGAAATGGTAGCTTGTGCTGCCTCTGGCTTAGTTGGTAACATTGCTACCCATGACTCATCAGGCCCGTACAAAAGAGGCATAGCTCCTTTTCTGACTGGTGCCTTGTCTAAAGGGGGGGGAGATATGTCTGATATGACCCGCACATTGGAAGTAGTGAGAGCTGCTGTGCCTGGCACAGTGGGAATTGAATCTGACACAAGAGGAGGGTTAGGTATTTTAGCTAAAGCAATGGATGTAGCCAGAGGTCGCACATTCGTTGACGTCGCGGGAGCTTCCGTACCAACTGTAGGAGTTTCCGGCGTAGGGCCAAAGAACTTATTAAGTGCATTCAATAGTAACCCATCAATCTCTTCTGTAGTTACATACCTAGCAGATGACGAACTCCGTGGAGATTCGACAGAACCCTGAGAGTCGTCTAGGTGGTGACCTGACTCTCCAACTTCCATCTCTGAGACCAGAGAACGCTGTTCTTCATCCCTTAAGTCTGGCCTCTCATGGGAAGATCCCGCCGACGCTGGGACCCCCACATGCCGCCATGTTAGATCTGGGATAGAAGATGGGACATCGGCATCCCGGTGGACGTCAGCCACTACTTCCGTTACCAAAGGATGTGTGCCGTCCTGCCAGGGCTGAGAGTATCGCCATACGCCTTGGCTGTGGCTGTTACTCGCTTGCGAGCCTGGAATATTCCCCAATTGGGAGCCCTCACCCGATCTCCCTAGCGGTTTATAGTTTCCGTAAGATACTCCTAAATCTGAGGCTGACACACGTGACCTGGTAGAGAAAGTATGCATATCAGGTGATGAAATGTCCGCTGGGGCATCCTCCACCACATTCTCTGATTCCACCCCCGACCTGTCAGATTGGACGTGAGACTTGGAGGGGGTAGATGCAGAGAGCGGGGTACCAGGCTCCGGCGACAGCCGTGAGTCCGTTCGCACCGGAGGATCCCTTTTGGATGATTTATGACTTCTACTAGACTTATGTTTAGTTTTAATGTCTTTAGGACCCCTACTCTCTTCCTTTGTCCTCTTCTGTGGAGGTGAAGAAGAGTGGCCCGAAGTTTTCACCTGCTCCCGCAGGGGGGACCTTGACTTGGACCTCGCCGCCGATGCCGAAGGTGACGGAGAGCGAGGCCTCTTAGATCTGCCAGGGGAGGGTGTGGGAACCTGTCCCCGCCCAGTCTCGGAGGCCTTACGTGTATGGATCTTACTTTTAGGGGGGGCATGTTGAATAATTAACAGTTCCCAAAGTTCAAGGTTGTCACATTGCAAAGCTTTATGAGCTACATTTGTTGAATAAGTAGCGAGCAATTGTTTTACTTCCTGCAAGGCCACCGCCGCAGTATTGTCTTTGTGAATCAACAGTTTAACACTTAAGAGGGTACAAATAGTGCAATGCTTTGTCACCCATATCCCCCGTTACCGATCGAGGCATTTAACACATTTAATGCACAGCTTGTGCGCAAAAATAGGGATACCGGAGCATAACGGCGTTGAACACAAAGCTATGAGAGGTTCTATGGCCGACATGACCGAGACTGGCGGAAATCTACCCACCCCTGGGATGTACCTGGTCACCTGGCGCCACACCGGTACTCCGCCCTGGAAATAGAAAATTCCCAGGAATTAATGCTCATAAGGTTACCCCAAAATGTTATAAAACATGTCATAAAACTGCTGGTCAACGAACCGTAGTCCTCAACCACTACTTTTCGCTGCCCCGCAGTTTCAAGTTAAAGATTGCAGCATATCTTTACCTGTCTAAAAGATTTAAGCCTATCTTCTGAGTCTTCATAAATATGAAGCATATCTTTAATAAAGATGAAGTCCTTCAAGTATCCCTTTACACTTGAAACACTAGTAAGATTCAGGCATCTTCTTATCCCATAAAAGTCTAAGCCTATCTTAATCTCTAATCCGACTTCTACCAGAAGCCCTCCTAGATCGCCGTCTTGCAGGTCGTGATACCGTATTGTATCAACCAATTGTTTGGCAAACCATAGCGAATTGCAAATCCGGTAATATAACCACCCGAAGGTACCACCGCCGGGTTTCATATAAAATGTCAAACCAATTGGACCTACCCCAGACCTCTTTGCCAAAAAAGGTCGCCGGGAGGAAAAGACCAAACAAACAAACAGCATTGTCTTGAAGGCCGTGATACCTGAGAGTATCAATCAATTGTTTGGCAAACCATAGCGAATTGCAAATCCGTTAATACAACCACCCGAAGGTACCACCGCCGGGGTCATATTACATGTCAAACCAATTGTACCTGCCCCAGACCTCTTTGTAAAAAGGTTGCCGGGAGGGAAAGACCAGACAAACAAACAGTTTTGTTTCCATGGCTCTGAAAAGCCGAGAAAACCATATCCAACAGGTGTCAGCATGACCACCTAGATAAAAGTGTGGAGCCCACCTCGCCGGGAATAACACAGGAAGCCTGAGCACAGGCTCGACCACAGAAAACGCAGTTTCTGATGAGCCCCCAAGCTACCAAACTCGCCGGGGTAACTAACCTTTTTTAGCCAACCTGACTAAAACTCGGTAAACCAAACGGCTTTCTCGGAGCAATCGAGAAAACCCGCCGGAAAGGCAACCCACAACAAACAGAACGCAGTCTGATAAACATAATCAGACGCAGTCCGAAGCTCCTGGATCAGCCAATCACAACTAATCCAGGACACACATGACACATGAGTAAATTTTTATAATAATAAACAATGAAAACACTTGCATATGTGAAAAAACTACGAGTGGCTGGCTAGGCCTAGTGACGGAAAAACACTTAATGACGTTGAAACACAATCGAAAAGCACTTCATCCCACTAAAACTGGAACAGCAGCCACATCAACATCGTAGAAAAACCCGGAAAGGGTAACACTGACTCGGGACCCAGAAAGAACTTCACTACGTGAAGAAAGAACACCAGGAACGTCAGTAAAAACAAACAAGGCTACTCCATCTGAAAGATAGCTAGAAGCCCGACATCGCGTAGTTAAAGCCGCCTAACAAGCTAGGACTAAAGATGGCTAAACACGAAAAATGTTTCAGAGCGTCCTCAAACCGGCCACGAGGGTCCGTCCGAAATAGACGCCCCAACAAAACGACCCAAAATACACTTGTTCTGTGAGAAAACCACCCATGACACCCCTGCTACGCTAATCCTAACCTTACTCAAGACATCCCAGAGTAAACAAATGAGAAAAAACTCACTAGGGACGCAAGAACGCGGAATCAAGCGGAGCACTGTGGGGGACACGTCCGGGTGGGGTGAACGCAGAGCAAGGAAGGAGGAATGATGCGCTTGTCAGCGTCTGGTCCAAGAATCCACAGAAGTACATCCACAGAAGATGGGAAGCTTATGAATAGTTATTCTTATTTTATTTTTATTTTTTATTTGTTACAAAAAAATTTGTAGTGAGAACCCAATCATAAAGACGAACCATGAGTGATTTTGCGTGTGCTTATGATGAAGGTTCCTCTGAGCTCTGCGGCGGTAGATTCAAACTCCGCGTATGAGCGTTTGAAGAGGTAGCCTTATGTAATAGGCATAATCGTCAATGATGGAGGGGCCACTAATAAATATATATACCCGGTATATATATATATATATACAGTATATTATAGGTTTGACTCCTGTAAGGAGATAAGAAAACCTAATATTTAGTAGTGGCCCCGTAATCATTGACGAACATGCCTATTACATAAGGCATCCTCTTCAAACACTAATCCGCCGTAGTTTGAATCTACCACGCAGAGCATTTAAAAACTGAGGAGCCTTCATCATGAGCGCACGCGACCTCACTCATGGCTTCAGTCATTATGAATTGGGTTCTCACTACGAAAAAACTTCGTAAAAAATAAAAACAAAAAGAAAATAAGAATAACTATCCAATAAGCTTTCCATCATATCATGGATGTACTTGTGTGGATTTCTGACCAGACGCTGAATCAGGCGTCATTCCTCCTTCACTGACATATCAAGTAAACCAAAATCCTTAATACATCAACGAATGGGAAGGGGACGGTCGGGAGGGCCCCAGTCGTCAATGATTACGGGGGCACTACTAAATATTAGGTTTTCTTATCTCCTTACAGGAGTCAAACCTATAATTTATTAGTGGCCCCTCCATCATTGACGAACATGCCTGATATCTAAGACTGGAGGGGGACATTCGTAATCATATCATAACTCTAGAAAAGCAGATAATAAAAACAACCACATAGTATTCTTACTTTTTGAAAAATGTATTTAATACGGCGTAGGCCGGAAATATACAAGAAAAAGGGGGTTCAGGCAGGTGCGTGCTTCAAAGAAGCCTGCCCGACAAAAATGGTTAACCCTGAAGATTCTGAACACAGATCTGTAGTTACAAAAGGCACCCCACTCAACGAGTGGTGACAAAAATAATAAGTTATAAGTTTATATGTGCACATCATAAACCCCAAAATACATGTGGAGATCAATTGCTAATGAACTCCATTGAACTAATATTACATTGCTTTCACAGCTAAAACTACTATAACAACACCGTTGTTTTGTACTAAACTTTGTACTAGCACAAATTCTCGTAGAGAAATTTTCATATCACAATTTTAACCTTAAATTGTATCACAGCTCTCATACTCCGGCGGGGTCTAGGGTGTCCTATGTCAACTGACTGCACCCCCCCCCCCCCTTCCGTGAAAATAAACATAAGTGACTGCAGGGCCACCTAGACCCTCTGCCTTAAAGCTATACATGGTAAGGAAGGTTTGTCTAGAGCAACTGACAAGTATCTAGAGAGAAACGTATGATTAGACGCCCACAACTGTGTGGACGCAATATCTTCAACTGAAAAGTTTTTCAGGAAACGTAAAGAGGCCGCCCACTTGCGTAAATCGTGGGCCCTACCCACAACGCCGGGATTACTCTCTTTAATGACTTCTACCAGAAGAGAGGCTAATCGCCGTTTAAGTAAGCGTTTACCCGTACTCGCTACCCATAAAGCACCTTGGGGGTTATGAGGAGCTATTCTCAAATATTTGGTTAGAGCTTGCACTGGACATAAATTATGATGCACCTTTCCCCTTTTTAACGCCGGCACCGTGAACTCAGAAAACACGTGTGCACTATGCTCATTCTTGGCTACAAACGCCGGGGAGGGTGCAATGGAAATTGAATCATTAAGTCTACCAAACCTAAGACAATTAGGTGTGTTGCTCATCGCCGCCAGCTCAGACACTCTGTTTCCGGTGGCCAAAGCCAAAAGGAAAACTGCCTTCTTTAAGATTAAAGCAAAGTCTGCAGTATTTTGATACAGACGAGAATGAAGTAAAGACAAAGCTTTGTCCAGAGACCAAGTAGGCATGAGCTGACGGGGAGGTGGGCGGAGTTTAAAACACGCTCTCATAAATCCTGTTTCCTCCGCCACCGGTATGGATAGACCTGTAAGGTCGAAAAAGGGCACTCTAATCGCAGTTAAATGATTCTTCAAAGTAACCACAGATAAACGTTTCTGCTCAAACAGATAGTTCAAGTAATTAAAAACCAATGCCACTGAGGGTACAGTTTGTTCCGTTCTAACAATCCAAGAAGTAAAAGCTTTCCAATGAGATTGATATTGTCGCTTAGTAGACTGAGTATATTGATTGAGCAATTTATTGGTCACATCCCTACCGTATGGTGCTAGCCACTTGGCCTCCTGAATGTCCATAATGCAAAAGTCAGCGAGGTCTCTAGGTTGCCAATCGTGTCTAAGTGGAAGTACCCGACCGGGAGCGATACCGGGTCCGGGCACCACATTATTAATTGCTGGTACCACACCTGCGCCGGCCACAGGGGCGCGATTAGCGAGACTAAGCCTCGATAAACTCGTAGTTTGTTCACTACGTGGCACATTAGTGACGCATCTGGCGGCGGAAACAGATAGATGGAGCTCCATCTGTTCCAGTCTGTCACCAGGGCGTCTGGCCCCCCTGCCGGCGTTATCGCCCGGCGGGTGAGGTATAGAGGGAGCTTGTGAGTCTCCTCGGACGCAAAAAGATCCACTTGTGGATGGGAGAGCTCCGCAATCATTAGGTCGAAAATGGGTTGCTTGAGCTCCCATTCTACTGTCGTGCTCTGTCTCCGGGACAGAGCGTCTGCCCAGACGTTCGCTACGCCTGGGAGATAAGATGCGTGAAGATAAATATCTAGACCGGTGGCTAGAACAAAAATCTCTTCCGACACGAGTAGCAACTTCCTTGACCTCGTTGACCCTTGTTTCTGAATACAGTGAACTGCATTCAGATTGTCCATTCTGAAGGCCACCGACTTGCCCCGTAACGCCGGGCCGTGAGCCTGAAGGAAATACAAGGGGACTAGTAACTCTTTGACATTTATGTGAGAGATTTCTAAGTGGGACCAAAGTCCCTGACCCTGGTGCCCCTGATTTGACTGAAATCCCCACCCTATGGTGCCTGACGCATCCGTGTCTACCCATACCGTTGGAGGAGGAGAGGTCTATGACATGATTGAGTGCAATGTTTCCCTCTTCGCCCAGACCGCTAGTAAGGTGTGGATTAATTTTGGTATGGGCCATAATTTTCCCACCGGTAAGAGTGGGAAATATTTGTTGCCTTCCAATATTAATCGTTTTACTTTCAACCGGCCCAACTTGACAGTTAGCTGAATCCAGTTGAGAGAGCCGACCAGAGACTCCCAGACTCTTCGTGTCGTAGTCAGACTGTGAAGAAACCTGAACAGTTTCCTGCGAAACCTGTTGCGATTGTCCACACTCTGACTCAGAGTGAGAGCGGCGGTGTCCCAGACCAGCCCTATCCACTGAATTACTCTTGAGGGAACAAGGTTTGACTTTACCAGATTTACCTTGAAGCCTAGAGTTTTGACATGATTTAAAATGATATTGACATGTTTTATGCATAATTGTTGTGTCTCTGCCACCACCAGCCAGTCGTCTAGATACCACAACACTCTGATTCCCTGTTTTAACAACGGCATCAGGGCTTGCCGGACTAGTTTCGTGAATAATCGAGGTGCTAGGTTCAAACCGAACGGCATCCTCTGAAAAACAAAATTTTGGTGCCTGATCCTCAAGGCCAGAAACCTTTGAAATCTTTTGTTGACCGACACGTGCCAATAGGCGTCTGTCAGGTCTAGGGAACACATCCAGCCTCCCGGCGGAAGTGTTAGCCTGATTTGATGAACTGTTAACATTCTGAAAGACTCGTTGTAAATGTGAAGATTCAGATAAGACAGGTCTACGACCGGCCTCATCTGAACACTGTCCCGTTTGGGAACCAAAAACAGTTTTGACGTGAATACAGGGTAATCTGGAGGGACCGGGATGATGACATTCTTGGCAATCATCTCCTGGACCAGCGACTCCACCTCTAATGAAACACAATTTGCCGTTGTCGGCTGACGTAAGCGAGGTCGCCGGAGCCACTGCCAAGTGATGCCTTTGCGTGCCACCATCCGTGCCCAGGTTTTTAACGGCCATGCTTGGTGACACATTCGGAACGACCCAGTTAGCAGACAAGGGTTCGCCGGCTGTACTTCCCTCGGTTCCTCCGGCTCTAAGACAGGCACTGGGAGTGAGAAAGACTTTAGTTTTTTGATGGTGGGTTTGGTGGTGTTGGACGCTTCGCCGGCTGGCTGGTGTGGGCCGAAGACTGGCCCTGCCCCGGCTTATACTGGCCGCGTCCCCTCTGTCCTGAAAACCCTCTCTGTCTATGCCTGAACTGACCCAGGGGGGATTGGGAGGACTTAGGCGGAAGAAACGGCTTAGAACCCCCTGGCTGAGCTTTAGTAGGAGGCTTAGGTTTGGGGAAGTTAAATGCAGGTTTCTTAGCCTGTGCGGGACTGTGCTTCACGGCCTGTGCCATGTTAAACACTGTTCGCCATACATCAGGGGACATTAAAGAAGGAGTAAGTACTGGGGACATTACCACCTGGTTAGCAATGCGATCAGGCAGCTTGCGAACTAATGACATCCTAAGATCCTGTCGTGCTCGCACCGCCTCAAGTAAGGCTGTGCGTATGTCACCTAAGGATTGAATCGACGACTGAAGAATCAGACGCCGGGATAACTCAACTGATCTTCGAGCATCCGCGTCTGCGATTGCCTGAGTAGACCTGAGTAAAGACTTAGCCACCTGTTGAGAAACTATGTACTGTGAAAACAGGCGGAAAGCTTTTCCCCTTAGCCTAAATTCTCTGTCTAGGTGAGAAGGGGTAGGGGTAGTGAATGGTTCCTTTAGTTCACAAAGATTAATCTTAGGGGCAGCTAGAAAAGAAAATAAAGCTGACGGAACTCCGCCGGCAGAACCTACCGGCATGGAGAACCATGAATGTGTATCCTGAGGGATCTGGTGGGAAGATTTAGAAGTGAAAGTGGTTGCAAAGTTTTGAGCCTCTACCTCCCAATCCACCCAGGGTCCTGGTCCCAACTGTCCCACCTTCAACACTGGATTAGCTGTCTCGTCTGTGACGGTCTGTAAATCTAGTTCAGGAGTAAGAGCCGACAGAGCCTTAATATCATTAAACCCATCCAGCTTAGACCAGTCTGAAAAAAGTTTTGAAGCTGAGGCAGGGGGTAAAGCAGGCTTAGATGCATAAACAAAATAATCCTGATGATAATAACTAGGTATAGCCTTGATATTTATGTCCAAAACATTACCCAAGGCATCCAATGCCCTTAATTTCTTTGACTTATTTCCCTGGATAAACCACTCACGTGGTACCGGGAGTTCCCCTGACAAGGTAGGCTGGGCAAGCTCTGGCTTAGAGGGGTTCAAAGGGACCCATGACTCGTCTGGCCCATAAAGCAGGGGCATAGCTACCTTTCTAAGAGGCGCTTTGTCTAGAGGGGGTGGATTAACATCCGTAATGACCCTGACATTTGACGTAGTGAATGCCGCCGTAGCTGGCTTAGAGCTCCCTGCCGGTGACAGAGTAGGAGGGTTAGGAATCTTAGATAAATCGATTGACGTTATCAGAGGCCGTACCGCAGAACTTGTCGAGGGAGCCCCCAAGTCCATTGTGGGGTTTTCTCGTTGTTGATTAAAGAATTTAGATAGAGCATGAGTAAGTAACCCATCAATTTCTTGTGCTGTAACAAACTGGTTAGATGCAGAACTTTCAGGTGAATCAGTATTATCATGGGCGGCGTCCAGGCCTGAGCCTGACCCTTGTCCATCCCTATCTGAAATTATTGACACTTCATCTTGTTCCTCCCGATCCTCCTGAGAAGACCCCGCCGAGGCAGGGGCACCTTGTTTCCAAGATAAGTCAGGGATAGAGGATGGGGTCGCCGCGTCCCTGTGGACATCGGCTACTGTGTGACTCGTATGAGTCGGACGTGGATGGTCAGACCCTGGCTGAGCAAACCGCCAGACACCGAGGCTCTGGCCTACGCTCTCTTGAGAGTCTGAAACATTCTCAATTATTGAATTTCCTGAACTTTCCGTTTCTAGGGTTAAAATATCAATAGGTAAATCTTGTTTAGGGACAGGCGCTTCACTATACTCTGAGGCTGTAACAGAAACATTTTCAGGTGTAGAGGTACGATGAGATGCACTAGACTTAGTAGAATGTCGAGAGGACTTCTTATGGGAATCCTTTTTGGAGGATTTGTGGCTACGGTGTGACCGCGAACTAGACCTAGGTTTGGAAGAATCACCACCATGACCACTGGGGGAAGCTTCAGTCTTACACTTCTTACTAGCCGGGGAAGAGGCCCGACTTGAAGACTGCTGTCTGAGAGGTGACCTTGACCTCGATCTCGCCTGCGACGAGGAGGTGGCTGCCGGGGGAGTAGGCTCTCTCGGGCGTTTAGACGTATCCACAGACGATACAGAACCCTGGCTAGTCTCTGTCGGCTTAAAACCCGTTACTCTAGAGGTACGTTTAGGGGGAGGGTGCTCTGACAGCAACTTATCCCACAGTGGGACGTTGTCACATTGAAGTGACTTATGTGCGACAATGGTAGTGTAGGCCGACATTTGTTGTCTGACCTCTCTCAACGCTACTGCCGCGGTCTTGTCATTGTCACACAGGACTTTATTGGCTAATTGGGAGCAAAAGGAACAATTAAGTGTAACCCAGAGACCCCTTGAACGGTCTAGACATCTAACACACCTTATGCAAAGGGTATGCGCAAAAATTGGGATACCCGCGCAAGTAGGGGTAATGCACAGGGCAAAAACTGGGGCCACAGTAGCCATGACAGAGACTGGTGTGAGGAAACTACCGCCGGGTCTGTATTGGTCCGCCGGAGCTCAGCTCTGGAAAAATAAAGAAAAATTTCCAGGAATTAATGCTCATAAGGTTAACCCAAGTGTTCGCATACAAGTGTTAATAACCCGCCGGGTAACGGGATGCAAAGACACAGCTAACACATCTCGCTACGCGGCTGGGTGTAAAGAGGCTAAACAAATCTTCTTAGCTAAAGAACATGAAGAATACCCTCTGATATAATGGTCCAGTATGGCACTTATAGTCTGTAGGAGGTGGTGACTGTCTCAAGATTCAATTTTGTAACAAAGCCCCCCTCATAAAGACGCCGGCCCTTGAAATATTTTAGTAGAATAGCTCAGGGCAGGAATATACGAGATCTGATTTTTTTTAACGAATTGTCCCAAACGATCGTCGTAAAAATAGAAGGCGGCGATACTGAAAATATCACCCAATTAAGGTTAATCGAAAATGAATTTGTTTATAAATTCCTTAGTTCCTCCACTTAGGGGCACCCGCCGGGTGTGGGAATCGATTTGGTTAAACCTCACTGAACCTTCAATTGCCGTCAGAGTAAAGGCAGCGATACACAGAGTATCACTCAAATGGATTGGTTAACTATATGAGACCTAAGTCGTTTATCCCACCCTGCTCAGGTGCACCCGCCGGGTGAGAAGTCTAAAAGTTAACCCCACAAGTTCCTGACCCCACTTCTTTGTAAAAGATCGCCGGGGAGGAACGCCTAAACAACAGCTAGGTTTTCCATGTGGTCGTCGTAAACCAGGTAGAAAAACCTATAAAAACGAGTGTTCTCAAGAACGTCGTTTCTTTATATATATCTAAATATATATGTAAGGATGGGTACAGCCATCCCGCCGGGAATTTAAAGGAGGCCTGAAACCAGGCACCCACAGAGACTCAGTCCTGGAGAGCCACAGACACCTCCCCACGCCGGGGAACCAGCCAGAGTTAAAAACCACGTGTGGCCCAACACTGCTCATCGGTCAGGATTTTTCATGGTGAAACCGAGAAAAATCCGCCGGAAGGCAAACCCCACCCTGAACAGACACCATCTGAACAATACGACACGAGGAGAGACACGCACGACTAACCAAGGTCACAACATAATCCGTGGAATTAGCCAATACACAACTAAACCAGGAAACAATTATAGTCCGAGGAATTAGCCAATACACAACTAAAACCCGGATACACATGACACAGTAGGGCATATTTATAAAATAAATAATAACACTAGACATGTGGCAAAGCTACGAGCGGCTGGCTAGGCCTAGGTAGACGGCATGAAAATAGTTGAAATATAAACACACACTGGAATATCACAACAGGAACCACCGCCAACACACCACCGAAGCGATAACTTCCCACCCCGGGAAGCCTGACACGGACCCAGAAAAAACTTCACTAAGTGAAGAAAAAAACGCTGGGAACGTCAGCAAACACACAGCTTACCTCATCAGAAGGATAAAAGGCAGCAATAATTAACGCGTAATGAAAGCCGCCTGCATCACCAACTAACACAACTGTGAAAAGTTCACGTGTCCACAACAGGACCACGAGGGTACATCCGAAATAGATGCCCCATACACACGACCCAAAATACACTGCACTGCGGGCAACCAGCCCAGGACACTCCTGCTACGCCTATCCTAACCTTACTCGATACATCCTAGAGTAAACAAATGAGAAAAACTCACTAGGGACGCAACGAATGCGGAACCAGCGGAGCCTGAAAGGTACGTCCGGGCAGGCTGAGCGCAGAGCAAAGAAGGAGGAATGACGCCTGATTCAGCGTCTGGTCAGAAATCCACACAAGTACATCCACGATATGATGGAAAGCTTATTGGATAGTTATTCTTATTTTCTTTTTGTTTTTATTTTTTACGAAGTTTTTTTCGTAGTGAGAACCCAATTCATAATGACTGAAGCCATGAGTGAGGTCGCGTGCGCTCATGATGAAGGCTCCTCAGTTTTTAAATGCTCTGCGCGGTAGATTCAAACTACGGCGGATTAGTGTTTGAAGAGGATGCCTTATGTAATAGGCATGTTCGTCAATGATGGAGGGGCCACTAATAAATATATATATATATATACTGTATACAGTATATATATATATATATATATATATATATATATATATATATATATATTAAATAGGCCCCCTTCATCATTGACGACTTCGCCTATTAGTATAATAGTCTCCATTCAACATCCCGCTCCAGCATTTTGAATAGCCCGCGCGGAAGTTAACCTGGAGTACTCATCATAAGTGCACGCTTAATTCCCTTACGGGATCGTCATTTTGATCGGGTACCCTACAGAAGAAAACTCCGTAAAATATAAAAAAGAAAAAATAACTTAATATCTGTTATCATATGACTTGCCAGATGCGTGGATTGCTCATGTTTCGCTTCCCCAACACCAGGCCCTCTAGCGGCCATCGTCTTCCTTCCTACTTCCGCGGCCACACTGACAACAAGGCTTGCGCTGTGCTCCGCTTCATTCGACGTTCCAGAGCTTCTAGTGAGTCCTTACTCATTTGTATACATTTGTGTTGTAGTAACAAGGTTTAGATTAGCTAGCACGGCTGCCAGATTGGTGTGTCCGCAGGAAGTATGTGTTAAAATAGGGTACTTTTGTAACAGGCGTCGACGGGTCCAGGATTGTCGTCCCGCGTGTGTTTTTGTTTGTTGTGATACGCCTTTAGCTTTTGCGATTACTTAGCTAGAAGGCTACCACTCTACAAGGCATGATACAGACTGTCATTATTGAGGAGAGTACTGTACATATCAGATTATTATATATCAGCAAATGCTCTGGTTTAAGGGTGTCTGCACGTGGTGCTCCACCTTCTAGAGTTCGTGTTTTGCTTTGGGCCCCTTGAGTGGGCCTCCCACATCCGGGCGCTGTGCTGGGTCTTCGGAGCGTCGTCTGCCGGTGATGTTCGTCGTACCTCGTGGTCAGCCTTATGTAGGGGTCTCCGGCGTAGGCTTCTAGGATGCTAAAAAAAAAATATTTTAATTATATGCCTATGTATGCCCCTAGTGTTTTTACATGCGTTGTGACATGTTTTTGGGGTAGGGGAGACGTCCCTATATATTCTTTATGATGTGTTATGAGTGGGACTCAGGGTTGGGGAGCTGTGGGAACCTTGTCTCTTGAGTTTTTGTTTTTTCCGGCGGCCCCGTGCGGTGGGCCCGAGTTATCCGTCTTATAAATGGGTAGGAACATTCAAAAGGTCCCGGCGTGGTTTGGCTGAACCACACTCTCCCGGCGGAACTGCATTCCTAAGGGGGCTGCAAACTCGGCCCACCGAGTAACTCGCCCTAACTGACCCAGTTACACAATTAGATTTTCTCGCCCTGCGGCGCCGCAAGTCTAGTGTACAAGAGTGATAGATTAGTTTTGCAAACTTGTTTATGGATGATCAGACACTAAAGGTCAAGGGACCTGGGACACTTGTCACAGGCTAGTAGTTAAACCCAGCTTAGACGAGTCCAGCGGAAGATTAGAGTAGTGGTGCACCATAGCTAATTTTCCGGCGGACACGAGTTAGTATGTATAACACCTCGCAGGTTAACCTTGTGAGCATTGATTCCTGGAAATGTTATTTTCCAGGCTCCTGACTGCTACTCCGGCGGAGGTTTGGGTTGAGGTTTAAAGTTTTCACATTTCATCTTTGCCTAGTACTTGCGACACCTCGGTTGGGTTACCTTCTTTGGAAGGTAATCAAGTCGTACCCCACCTGCTCGTGGTGACCTCGCAAACACCCATTTCTATTTATTTTTTCCATTTATTCTTTTTTCAAGATAGGGTGACACAAACGGGGGCGGCGCTACCTGGGTTTATCCCAGGTAGTAGTTTAATTTTACTCTAAATCTTATTAAGTGTTTTGTATATTTTTAATTGTAGGCTACATAAATATAAACAATGGCCGGCCAAGGCAAACGGAGGCAGAGTTTATTGGGAGATGAAGAGAGCTATGAGTTTGAGGGATTTCTGGCAGAGGGTGGTGAAGTGGAGGATCAATTGACTGTAGTGAAGAGACAGATGATGGGTCTGTTAAGATGGAAGGGAGTTATGGAGAATTGGAGGAGAGATATAGGTGTGAAGGTGGAGTCACTGACAGAAATATGTGGAGCCAGTTCAGTAGCAACTGCAGATGGGCCATTAATTGCTAACCTAGATGCAGTGATAAGGAAAGTAGATGAGCTGGAGGCAGAGAACATGGCACTCAAGGAGCAGCTAAAGGAGTATTGAGGGCCATTTAAGTGAGAAAGTAAAGGGAGTAATAAGTGAGGAGAAAGATGAGTGGACAAGGGTGGGGAATGCTAAGGTGGATGCATTGGAAGAAATCATGAAGGAGCAGGTGGAAGAGAGAGAAAAAGAGAAAAGAGAGTTTGAGAAGAATGTAGTGCAGGTTTTGAAGAGCAAGGAAAAGGTAGTGAGGGAAACAGCGGAGACCAAAAAGGAGCCGACCAAATGCACCACTGAGGTGGTAGATGGTGGAAAGAAAAAAACTGTCTGGGACCATCAGGTCCTGGTAGTGAAGCCAAAAGACCGATCCTCCGAGCCAGTAAGCCCACCAGATACAAAGGCAATCGAGACTGCTTTGGCTTCGGTTCCGGTTAACAAGTTAACTAGAACTGAGTCAGGTGTACTGGTGGTACGACTTCCATCCAAGAAAGCCAAAGAAGATGCAGGAAGGGCCATCAATCAGTATTTGGGGGTGGACAGTGCCTTCAGTGTCTCCGAACCAAAGAAGATGATGCCAAAAATGACTCTGGTAGGCGTTGCTAATGACGCTGAGGATAATGAGATCATTCCCAGCATCCTCAACAAGAACCCAAGAATAAAGTCCCTGGTCGACGATGGCTTAGCTATGAATTTGCTATTCACTAAGCAAAAGAGTGATGCACACACTAAGATTGCGGTAGTAAAAATGTCACCTGAAATACGCTCTTCCATTGTGGATGATGGCAATTCTGTGTATGTTGGACTTGTGAGATGTCGTGCATACGATCGCTTCTGGGTAACACAATGTTACCATTGCCAGGGCTTTGGTCATACCAGTGACAGGTGTTATCGGAAAAATGAGGATCCAAAATGCAACTTCTGTGCTGGTACTCATAACTCAAAAGACTGCACCAACAAGACTTCCCCCAAATGTATAAATTGTATGAGCTCCACATCAGTTACGGAGCCGCCAAATCATTTCGCCTCAAGTAGAAATTGTCCTTTAATGACAGCTCAGAGAAATAAAGTTATTGAGAACACCGATTTTGTAGGTTCAAAAACTGAAAAATGCACATGGGAGCCGGTTGAAACTGGGTCTGTTGAATGTTCGTTCCTTGCGTAACAAAATGGATCATATTTGCGAGATCTTGGATGAACGTAACCTTGATGTATTATGTCTCACTGAAACCTGGTTGTTCGAGTCAGATCTGAATATTATCCAGGCGGCATTGCCTAAAACCCATTCCATAATAAATGTTCCTAGGCCTAGGGGAGATCATCCGGGTGGTGGAGTGGCAGTTGTCTACTCCACATCTCTGGTGAATATCTTGCAAATAAGCCATAACCCAGCCCCTCTTTATTATGAACTGTTGGAAGTGGAAATAAAACTCCATCAACAAATTCTAAGAATGGCAGTTGTCTATAGGCCTGGCCATCGTGGCACAGATAGGGGTTTTATGGAAGAGTTTGGGCAGTTTCTCGAGGAATTTTCTGCTAAAACTGGAAGACTTTTGATGTGTGGAGATTTTAATTACTGGGTTGACAGCCCTCATCTGAAGCCATTCTCTCCTGAGTTCCTTGAGTTGACTGATCAGAACAATTTTGTAAACCATGTGTCCCACCCAACTCATATCTTAGGACACACCCTTGACTTGGTTTTCTCTCCTGTGGGTTGTGGTGGTGTTCTGGATGTTGATGTTGAGAATGCTGACCCTAATACCTCTGATCATGCTTTGATTACTTTCAGCTTTGATTTCCCTAAGCCACTCACACATGAAAAAGTAATCAGATTTAGAAATTATAAAAATGCAGACCTAAATTTGGCTAGCAGTGAAGTAAAACAGTACTTGGGAAGTATTGATACTTCCAACCTTACTTCAGATGAGCTGGTGGAGGTACATGGAAATGCACTTAAATTAGTGTTCGATCATCACTGTCCAGAAGTAGAGAAGAAAATCATAGTACGAGATGATTCGCCCTGGTATAGCACTCGAGTTAAATTTCTTAGAAGAGCGCGTAGAAGAGCTGAACGTGAATGGCGGAAAAATAAAACAGACTCTACATGGTTGCAATACCTGTCAGCCAGAAGAGCTGTGGTCTACAAAATCAAAGATGAAAAGAAAGTGTATTATCAGGGAAAAGTTGACTCGTGTGGTAACGACCAGAGGAGGTTGGCTTCAATTGTAAACAGTTTACTTGGAAAAACAAGAGTCAGCTTAAGACCTTCTGTACCTGATGCCGAGTTGGCTGCCAACTTTGTGGCATTTTTTGCTGGCAAGATAACTCGCATAAGACAGGAATTGGATGATGCTTCTGTTGGTGAAGAACTTTCAGTTGTACTCCAACCCCGACACATTCCTAATAATGTCCTCTCATCCTTTCACTCAGTAGAGGTGGACATGATCTTGTCCTACATAAGAAACCTCAATAAAACATTTTGCCCGTTGGATCCCATAAATGTTTCCAAGCTACCAAGAGTCTATGATCACACAGTTGAGTTTATTTCCAAAATAATTAATAAGTGCTTCTCTGAAGGTAGCTTCCCACATTCTGAAAAGCATGCACTACTCCGACCTACTCTAAAGAAACCTGGACTTGATGTTGAGAACATGTTGAACTATCGTCCTGTCTCCAACCTGTCCTTCATATCAAAGATATTAGAGCGTGCAATACTTGACCAATTACAACCACTACTTCAGCAGAATGAAACTATCCCAATTTTTCAGTCTGCTTACCGACAGCATCATTCAACTGAAACAGCATTGATTAGAGTACATAATGATCTAGTTGAGAACATTTGCAATGGTGTGGCCTCACTATTGGTCTTGCTTGATCTCTCTGCGGCTTTTGACACAGTGGATCATGAGTTGTTATTGAGTGATCTTTATGATTGTGGTGTGCGTGACTCCGCTCTCTTGCTTCTTGGGTCGTACTTGTCAGGTAGATCCCAGAGTGTGATGGTAAATCAAGTGGTCTCGGACTCGACACCCCTGCAGTATGGTGTTCCGCAGGGATCAGTTTTGGGTCCTATCCTATTTATAATTTATATTAGCAGTTTGTCTCTTCTGCTTCGTGCACATAATGTCACCTTTCACTTTTATGCAGATGACACCCAGATTTATGTGAGAATCACAAATATAGTTGATATACGGAGTAAGATGGAATTGTTGATGTCTGATATCAAGAAGTGGATGAGAACGAGAAAACTTAAACTAAATGATGGTAAAACTGATATTCTCATCATCCGAGGAAATAGAAGAGCTGATGATATGGTAGGTGCCCTCTCCATCAATGTGGGTGGATCTCAGCTGCGACCGGCCAACTCTGTTCGAAATCTGGGTGTATATGTGAACTCCCGATTAGATTTCAAAGAGCATGTAAACCAGATAGTTAAAAGTTGTTACTTGCACATCAGAAATCTCTATTTGGTGAAGCCGTTTATAACCAGACGTTGCCTCCTGACGTTGGTTCACTCATTGGTCTTCTCTCGTGTTGATTATTGCAATGCCCTGTTGGTGGGTCTTCCAAATTATATTTTGAAGAAAGTTCAGTCTGTTCTTAACAGGGCCGCAAGACTAATTTTTGGTGTTCCACCTAGAACTCCTACTACATCTCTTCACATAGAACTGCACTGGCTGCCAGTAAGAGCAAGAATAGAATTTAAGTTGTGTTTGGTGACTTTTAAGGTTCTCAAATTTGGTGAGCCTAGGTACCTTGCGGAGCTGCTCAGGCGCCCACCGGCACACCATGGTGTAGTTGTGCGTCATGACAATGACCCTTTTCGTCTTGATGAACCAAGGGCTTTCCAGCAGTCTTCTTTCTTTGAGAGGTCATTCTCCTACATGGCTCCGAGGTTGTATAACAGGTTGCCGCTGTCCATGAGACAACTGAGTTCTGTTGAATGCTTCAAGAGACAACTTAAGACTTTTCTCTTTGAGAGAAGCTATGATCTTGAGAGAGGTGTCATGACAGATGGCTATAGAGTTTAGGCTATTTTGCCACTGCTAGTGATTGTTAAATGTGTGTTGTATATGAGCCTTCTTTTGATGCATTGATTTTTGTTCTTTTTTCTTTCTCTTTTCGAGCGCTAGTGAATTCTTCGGAAAAATTGGCGCTTATGAGAAATAAGTAACATGCTTATTATTATTATTATTATTAACTGATCCCGGCAAGGGGGACCTTATTAGCACCATGACGAGGTTTGAACTATGCATTACTCCTACCTGCTCTCTATTGCCAATTTTTGCTCACAAACTTTGCATTAAGTGTGTCAAGTGTTTGGATCGTTCCCGAGGCTTGTGGTTATCTAAACGCTGTTCCATTTGCTCGGAATTGAAAACCGCTTTAGTAACTAATAAAGACTTATCGTGCCTAGCGGCCTTACAGGGAATTAAGAGTACCTTTAATTCTTATGCCAAAGACACATGCATAAGGCACTTCACTGTGATGATGAAGTACTATGGGAACAACTCATTATTAAAGCACCCCTTGTGAAACCCGGTTCCTCAAAATCTGTCAGACCTAAAGTCAAGTCGAAAGCCCTCAGCAAAGAGGTAGTGAGTAGTAGCAGTGAGAATGAGGTCACCGAGGTTCCCCCCTCCGACCGTACCAAGAGGAGACGATCACCCTCTCCTAGGCGGACGTCGAGGTCAAGGTCTAGATCCCCCCGCAAACAGTCTAGACACTCTTCCGCAGAGTCTTCCCGGTCTACCAAACGCCGGAGAGAGGACTCTGGGGGAGCAACGAGTCAGGCAAGCAGCGGCAGCCGGAGGGACACCCCTCAGCAACCGCCCCCTACCCCTACCTCTGACACACCTCAACAGGACTTTGAGGACTCAGAAGTGGGGTCTGATGCACTGGAATCCGCACCTAGTCATGAACAATCCTTGAGTGTGTCTCCTAGTGTTACATTTGCCATACCTAAACTGAATTATGTACCTCGTAGTGTTAGATCGGCAGGCCCATGTAGGGTTCTGGCTGACAAGTACAGGGGATATCCGTCGGGGTCACAATTGCATTCTCAAGTGATTCCAGACTCCCAGCCCTTTGTTGCAGGGGGTTACTGGCGTCAATCTGAACCTTCTCAACCTCTTTTTACCGTCAATCACGCAAGAACTGAGGAGGGTAGCATAGACATGTTGCCATCATCGGTCTCAGATTTAACATGGCCCCCGGCGGATAATGAAATTGTATTTGAACAAGAGAATCCTGAGCTGAGTGGAGAGCCGGCGGAGGTTTTGTTCTCTCCGGCTCCCCAGTCACTCACAGGAGAAGACTGTGAGGCAAGTTCCCACTCATCGAAGCTAGCCAACGTAACACCGATATTCAAAAAAGGCAGCAAATCCCTACCCAGTAACTATCGTCCAATTAGCTTAGCCTCAATTGTATGTAAAATGTTAGAAACGGTCATAAGAGACAGACTCGTAAATCACTTAGAGGCAAATAACTTACTTAAAGATACTCAACACGGCTTTCGTAAAAAACGTTCCTGTTTAACAAACCTCTTAGACTTCTTCCACGATATCCTTAACCTCTACGATGAGAGTAAAGCTGTAGATATTATATACCTTGATTTTTAAAAGGCCTTTGACAAAGTTCCCCACAAACGTTTACTGCTAAAACTAAAAGCGCATGGAATACAAGACGGTGTGTTGAAATGGATAGAAAATTGGCTCAGCGACAGAAAGCAAAGAGTAGTCATAAACGGTAAGGCATCTAAATGGACCAATGTAAGTAGCGGGGTACCCCAGGGATCGGTACTAGGACCAATTCTCTTTCTAATTTACATCAACGACATAGATGAGGGTCTCACCTGTACAATCTCAAAATTTGCTGACGATACAAAAATTGCAAATAGCGTACTCTCAAAAGAACAAGTTGACGATATGCAACACAATCTAGATAAATTGTCACGTTGGGCCCAAATTTGGCAAATGAGTTTCAATGCGGATAAATGTAAAGTACTACATATCGGCCCTGATGTGGCGGCGTCTACGCCGTGGGGCCACCTCCCGAGGCTGCCAACCGCGGATGGCTGCCGACCCTCCACAGCCGAAGACAAAATCAACGACCAGTGGAGGAAAACCGGATGCCGGCCGCGGGGAGCAGTTTCGGGAGCCAAACCGTCACAACCATCCCCTGCCCCCTCCCTGGGGGCACGGGTCCTTGGAGCGGCTTCGGTCGCGCCGGGAATTTCCACACCTCTCACACCACACACACACATCACACAGTTTTTCCTACACCGAGAAATGACTCTCCGGCTGTCATTTCTCGAAGACTTCTTCTAGCCGGAGACATTGAGAGCAACCCAGGACCCACGTTCACATACATATGTCCAACTTGCTCAAAACCCATCACTTCGAGTCGCCATACTAAGGGTTCAGTTCTCTGCAATTCATGTGGGAACTGGACCCACTTCACCTGCACAACACTTGCCTCCAAGAAACACTACACAAACACCTGGACCTGTTCCTCATGCCCCTCCCTCTCCCAGTCAAATCCCTCGCCTAAAACCCGTCCACCTCTCCTCCCCAACCCACCTAACCTTCCCATATCATCCACTCCCCCCCCTAAAACCCGTCCACCTCTCCTCCCTAACCCACCTAACCTTCCCATACCATCCACATCCTCAACTCAACACACCACACCCCATCCTAATCCATTCCAACCCCCATCTCCTGCTCCCCAATCCCCACCCCCACCTCACCCATCCCAACCCCCAGCCCCTCCCTCACCCCCACCCCCCCCATCACCCCCACCCCCACCCCATCCTCGTGCAGCAGCACCCAACGTACATCGTGCACATAACATTAACATTCTTCAACTGAACATAGATGGCATCAACACAAAGAAACACGAACTCTCACACTTCATCAAACAACACAACATACACATTGCCATCTTACAAGAAACAAAACTCCGCACAACACAAAAAACACCCACATTTCATAATTTCACCACCATCAGACAAGACCGGGCTGTCGGCGGGGGCGGTGGACTCATCACCCTGGTACACAAAGAAATATCATACATAGTAACCAGTGTACAAACCAAATCACTCCTCCCCCCAAATGATAACACAACAGAAATACAGTCAATTAAAATACGCACTGGCAACAACTCCAACATAACCATCATAAACACATACATCCCTCCCCAAACATCCCCTACAGTACCAAATGAATACAGACCACACTTACAACACATCACAAACACCCCACACACCCCACACATCATCCTGGGTGGTGACTTCAACGCCAAGACGTCGGCCTGGTTTGTCGACAACCCCGACACAGACAGAGGGCTGGTACTACAAAACCAAACCGATAACCTCATCATCCTTAACGACATCCATCAACATACCCATATTCCTCACCAAGCCCTCTATAACCCATCATCTCCAGACATCACCTTTTGCTCCCCAGAACTCGCCCCCACAACATCCTGGAGGGTGGTCAGAACCTTAGGCTCTGACCACCTCCCGATCATTATCACCACCAAAACCAGACTCACCCCAGCTAGCCACAAACACACATACACCAATTATAAAAGAGCTAACTGGGAAGCATTCACAAATGAGACAGAACAACACTTCACAACTCTAAACAGTACACCCATCACTAACATCAACAATGCTGTACACATACTCAATAAAACTATCCAAAACGCTGACAAGAAACACATTCCAAGAGGTAACAGAAAAAGACACAACCCCAACTTCACACCAGAAATTCAAAACCTCATCAGACAACGCGACATACTGAAACACTCCCCAGCACCCCACACACAAGACATCACACAACAAATTCAAGCACTCAACACCCAAACTAACAACAAAATACAAGAACAACAAAAACTAAATTGGAATAACTTCCTACAAACACTTGATCACAAAACAAACCCCAAAAAACTATACAAAACACTAAACAGCATCACACTTTCCAACAGCAACACAACACAATCACATGCTGCAATCACAACAACAGACTCTACTCCTTCATGTAAACAACAAGCAAACACTCTCATCAATCACTTTTCACATGTCAGCCACCTAAAACCTCACAAAGACGACCGACGTGTCATCCGACGTAAGAGACAATTCCCCACAGACCCTGACTATACACCCTTCACCAATCACCAGACAAAGCATATCATCAACAAAAGCACATCCATACTCATATCTCTCACCGATCCATCCACTCACTCACAGACAACACACAGCTGCATGCACGACCTCCCGAAATCCATCCTTCCGAATCCTCCCTTCCTCGCGAGGACAGAGTCCACCTGGCCAGGCTGAGATGCGGACACCATCCAGCTCTCCTGAGCTATCAGAAGAGACTGGATGACTCCGTTGTCGACGCCTGCCCGGGATGTAACACAGCACCCCATACCATTAAACACATCATAGAAGACTGCATTTCACACAACCACTTACGCCAACAACACAATCTACACTCAATGAGAGCTCTGTGGGAAAGCCCGATCGTGGCCATGGCCTTTCTCAGGGACTCGGGGCTGTTCGGCCAGGCAGCTTAGGGAACAACAACAACAACAACAACTACATATCGGATACCTAAATGAGAAAGCAAACTATTCGATGAATGGCACTCAGCTTAAGAATGTAAACAGAGAAACCGATCTGGGAGTAACAATATCGAGTAACCTAAAACCGAGTCAACAATGTTCAGAAGTTGTTAAGAAGGCAAACAAAATAATTGGCTTTATAGGCAGGTCATTTGAGCATAAATCCAAAGAAGTTATCCTAACCCTTTACAATTCCTTAGTCCGCCCTCTTCTGGAATACTGCGTTCAATCCTGGTGCCCTTATTACCAAAAAGATATAAACAAGCTAGAACGAGTTCAACGTAGAGTTACCAAAATGATACCTAGCCTAAAGAACAAACCATACGAAGAGCGTCTTAGAGAATTAAATCTATTTCCTTTAACCCAGCGCAGATTAAGAGGTGACTTAATTCAAGTGTTCAAACTCATCAAAGGCATCGACAATATGAACTGTAGTAAGTACTTCACTATCGACCAATCTAATTACACGCGGGGAAACGGTTGCAAAATTATTGGTAAAGCTTTTAACTCCCACGAATCTAAGAATTTCTTCTTTAATCGAGTTGTCAACTTGTGGAATGGGCTTCCCCGAGACGTTATAGACTGCAGCACCGTTGATTCATTTAAACTCCGCTTAGACAAATATCTCGTATCAAACCCGCGACTGACTGCGTTTGTAAATGAATAACTTTATTTTATCCCCCCCTCAGTTACTAACCCATCTGTCCCCTACTAACTTCCTAATCCTGCCACGGACATTAGTTCTAGGGCAGTAGTTCCCTTTCCAATGTTCCCTTACCCACTCTAAACCACTGTTTGGACACTTGATCCTAAGTGTTTTGGAGGACAAGCAGCCTAGAAGGGTCACTAGATCTGTTGTTGCTTGATTTCCTTTGTACTCCTTTGTACTCATCCAGGGACTCCCACAGTAAGTGTGTGACTTCAGATCAGATAAGTGAGTTATTGCACAAGGTTATGCAGCATTATCAACTCCCTGCCTCTTCGGAGCCCCCGGTTTCTCAACCTTGGTTGGCCCCTAGTACTTCTGTTGTCAGACCCTTAGCTTCCCCGGGTTTTCTCCCATCATGTCCTACCCCGGTGGTGGCCGCGGCTTCAGGCACTACAGTGCCTGCGGCGCTGGCGACCTCCTCTTTGAGGGTTATTGCAGATATTCCTCCACCTCCTTTAGATAAGGCGCCTCTGAAGAAGGGTCCCATGCCCCTCCTCTATGGCCCGGATTATTCCTGGGTCCCTGTGACTCCAGTGAACCCTCAACTAGCTCAACCTTCTGTGTCAGGTGAACTTCCAGTACCCGGCGAGTGGTATATTGAAATTAATAAGACCAGGAAATTTAGGGCAAAAGATGAGGCAGGGAGGGTGATGGACGTATCAATTAAGGCTGTACCAAGTTCGTACAACCCGGATTATTTTGTGTATACAGCTGCCCCGGCGATCCCTCCCGCCGCATCTGCACGACTGTTTGCGGATTGGTCAAAAGCTGATGGCATCAACGATGTCAAAGCTTTGAATGCTCTCACGCCGGAGTTGGCTACAACTCCGGTCCTAGACCAGACGCATACACCAGTCCTGCAGATGGGGCCGGTGAGGCCCTGGGTAGACTGGGAGATAGAAGCTCAGGTTTTTGCTGCTACAATTACTTCTGAGTCTTCACATCAGGTTCCCCAAGAAAATCATGCTTACTTTTCTTTGCCAGTAGCCAAAGCAGAAGGAGTGTCCTCAGATTTACTTAACTTTCTTGCGGCGTCCAAAGTTTCCTTGCACTCCCTTGATGAACCCTTTTCTACCCCCCCGGCTGCTCACCTTGACAGGGACTTGAAGCTAAGAAATAAGGCTTACCGGATGTTCTCTCAGTACTTGGTTAGTCACCAGATCACCGCCTCCCTTTCACGTACTATTTCAGCTATAGCTGAACCCCAAATTAACCCACGTAAACAGCCCTATTTTGGCTAAAAACACCCCGCTGTGCGGTACACATAAATAAACCGCATAGGCCGCTCGTAAGGTGTTAAGAAAGCTACTGAATTGTCTACGAGACTTTTGCTACAATATTCTATTCAGTCCTTAGGAGACATCCGAATTGCAATTATGGAGGCGGTTCGAGCCCGCAAGATCTGAGAGTCCATCTGGTGAGGAAGTTGCCGGCAGACATAGGTCGCCGGGTAACTCTCTCGCCGGTACTGACTGCCACCCTCCTTAACTCAGAAACATGGAGTCTTGTGTTTAATATAGTTAATGGTTGGAAGCAGGTTACCTCCCAAGCTCGGAAGGACCCTCCTAAGAAGCCCTTTCATAAATCAAAGGGTGGTAACAAGCAATATCAGCCACAAGCTAAACAGTCACTAAGGGATCCCAGACTCCCGCCGCAGCAGGGAGGTAACCCGTACAAGTCCAAACAAGGTAAACATTCTGGGTATAAAGGTAGGCCCCTCAGAAGGGTAATCAGGGCCAGTCATCAGCCAAATCTAGCCAAGCGTCAGATGCCAACCCACCTCCCCCTCCAAAAAACTAGCCACCCAGCCTCTCAGCATCCCAACGACGTGCATAAGGACACAGGATTTGAGAGTTGCCTCGAAGGTCGGACTCCGGTTGCACCTGGGTTCGTTCCGTTCATTCCGCTCGGCCTGGCCCAAGAAAACCTGGGCCAGGAAAGTAGTAAGCAAAGGAATCACCTGGCGGTGGCTCCGGCGGCCTCGACTGCGTCAGCTGCGGGAACACACCAATGTGTCTCAGGAAGAGGAGACTCTACTTCAGGAAATGATCACCAAACAAGTCCTCATCCCGGTCAATGCCAATCACCCAGTATTCACTTCAAGACTTTTCTTAGTGCCGAAAAGGGACAGTGTGCAGATGCGACCAGTTCTCGATCTCTCGCAACTGAACACATTTATAGAGAATTCACCTTTCAGGATGCTTACAGTTCAGCAACTCAGACTCGCGATTCCGCCGCAAGGTTGGATGTGCTCGATCGATCTCAAAGATGCCTATTGGCATGCCTCAATAAACAAACGGTTCCAAAAAATTCCTCGCCCTGAGGGTCAGACGAGAGACTTATGTCTTCCAAAGAATGTCTTTTGGTTTGAACCTGGCACCGAGAATTTTCACAAAACTCGTCCGGCAAGCTCTTTTACCCCTGTTAATCCAGGGCATAGAGGTGTTTTGGTATCTAGACGACTGGCTAGTAGCGGCGAACTCTATGGAATTATGTCAAGATCATGTAAACCAAGTGTTAGCTCATGTACAAACCCTAGGGTTCAAGGTGAACTTGGCGAAGTCTCGCCTTGGCCCCTCAAGGACTATTCAGTGGATAGGGCTGGTCTGGATCACCGCCAATCTGACTCTTACTAGAGTGTGGACAACCGGAGCAGGTTCCGCAAGAAACTGTTTCGTTTTCTCCACAGTCTGGATACGACCAGGAAAACATGGGGTTCCCTAGTCGGCTCTCTCAACTGGATACAATTAACTGTGAAGTTGGGCCGGTTGAAAGTCAAACGATTAATCCTGGAAGGCAACAAAGTTTTCCCTCTCTCGCCAGAGAAGAAATTATGGCCAATTCCTCCATTAATCCACAGCTTACTCTCGGTCTGGGCCAAGCGAGAAGTCCTCCACTCTGTCACGACATGGGTTTCTCCCCCTTCTACGGTGTGGGTAGACACAGACGCCTCAGGGGCACTAGGTTGGGGCTATCAGTCCACCCTGGGTCATAAAGGTCAAGGCACATGGTCGGCCGACAGTCAGTCCCATATCAACAAGCAAGAGCTTTTAGTCCCCCTCTATTTTCTCCAAACTCACGACGTGACTTTAAAAAACAAATCAATTGCGTTCCGAATGGACAACCAAACTGCAGTTTTTTTTATTCAGAAACAGGGCTCAGTGAGGTCACGAGAGTTGTTGAAGGTTTCCGAACGGATTTTTGCCCTGGCCGAATCGCTAGGAATTTCCCTGCATGAAGCATATCACCCCGGCATGGCGAACGTCTGGGCAGACGCTCTCTCTCGCCGCCGGAGCACTCTAGTAGAATGGACAATCAAACAGGCTATCTTCGACAAGATGATAGCAAAGCGGTCTTGTCCACAGGTGGACTTGTTTGCATCCACAGAGAACCACAGACTCCCCCTCTTCCTCACTCATCAGGAGGTAACCCCGGCGGGGGGACCCGATGCATTGTTGGTAGATTGGAACAGGTGGACCTCAATCTATCTGTTTCCTCCACCAGATTCTGTGCTAATGTGCAAAGTAATTCACAAGCTTAGGGATTACCGGGGCCGAGTTGTGATGATCGCGCCGCTATGGCCAGCCCAGGTGTGGTACCACTAATTGCAACAGTCGTGCAAGAACCCGGTGTCCATCCAGGTCTCCGCTTTCCACTTGGAAACAATTGGCAACCTTCGGACCTCGCTCAGTTTTGCCTTATGGATATTTACCATGCCAAATGGTTAGCTCAATTTGGGGGGAGTGTCACTAATAAATTAATGAACCAATACACCTTGTCTACCAGGAGACAATATCAATCCCATTGGAAAACCTTCACAACCTGGATTGTAGAGTCAGGGCAAACTACCGCCTCAGGGGCTTTAATTTAAAATATTTAGACTATCTATGCGAACAAAAACATTTTTCAGTAACCACTCAAAAAATAATTTGTCTGCCATTAGAACCCCCTTTTTTGATCTCACTGGCCTTTCCATACCGCAGGCGGAGGAGAAAGGTTTTATGAGGGCGTGTTTCAAGCTACGCCCACCACCCCGTCAGCTCATGCCCACTTGGTCGCTTGACAAAGCCTTATCAGTACTTCAATCGCGCAAATATAATAATGCGCCGGATTTTGATTCTCTTTTGAAAAAAGCGGTTTTCCTCATGGCTCTAGCCACCGGAAACAGGGTGTCTGAGCTGGCTGCGATGAGCAACGAACCTAATTGCCTTAGGTTTGGGAGACTGCGCGATCATGTGCAAATCGCGCCGTCTCCCACATTTATAGCTAAGAACGAACATTCTGAACATGTATTTTCTGAATTTTCTGTTCCGGCTTTAAAGAGGGGCCTCACTCATCACCTTTTATGTCCTGTGCAAGCACTCACAATGTTTTTGAGGGCTTCGCAGCCTCGCCAACCAGGTGCTTTATGGGTAACCCGGACAGGTAAGCGTGTTACAAAACAAAAGTTAGCTTCCTTGCTTGTGGACGTTATTAGGGAAAGTAATCCCGGCGTGATAGGCAGGGCTCACGATATCAGGAAATGGGCAGTCTCTCAGATTTCTACAAAATTTCTCAGTAGAAGACATTGCTAATACTCAATTATGGGCTTCCAATCATACGTTCCTAACACGCTACCTGTCCGTCGCTCTAGATAAACCAAAGCGTACCTGTGTAGCTTTACGTCATCGGGTACAGTAGGTAATGTTCTATTAAGTTAAGTTTTGCTTTTAAAAAGGGGGGGGGGGGTGCAGGATAGTCCATATCCCCTCTGTGCCCCTGAAGATTGTGATGAATCACAAGCTGTGATAGGACAGGTTCTACAGTCCAATATTAATTTTATGATTAATTCTAAGAAGATATCTCACATAGTTGCAACTATGTATGTTTTTTACAAGATTGTACAAATATATATTTAATGTACAAATAGTTTTAAGAATGGAACGAATAACTACTATTATTATTATTATATGAGATGCCGAAGTCTCCAACCAGGGTGCAGAAACACCATCAAGATCAATCAACACAAAACACCCGGAGGCACTGGAGAGAGACTATGGCAACTTAGGAAAAAATAAAAACATACACTGTATACTGTACTGTACATATACACATATTAAACACAGATAACATATTATGCAGTGGAGGATATAAAGCTTAAATATAATACAATAAAATAGAATAAAATAAGTTTAAAAATTAGAATTAATGCTGCAAAAAAGCATTAACTCTAGACTTAAAAATGGAGATATTAGCTGAATTGACTAGCTCATTTGGCAACTTATTCCACAAGTCAACCATGGCCGGCACAAAACACCGTGAAAACTGTGTAGTAGAAAAATTAACACGGCTCATGGCAAGATAATTAAGATTGCTTGTGAATCTAGTTGCACGAGCCCGGACATAGGGCCCAGGCAGAACCCCATGTAAGGGATGCTGAGGGTTGTTAAAAACTTTAAATAAAAGACTAAGGGCACCAACTTTACGTCGATGACACAGATCAAGAGACAAATTAGGTAGAATAAAACTGATGGAATTTAGCGACCTGTCAAGCAACTTGAGATGGCAGTCAGCTGCTGACAACCAGACAGGTGAGCAGTACTCGAAATGTGGCAAAATAAAAGCATAAAAAGACTTGATAACTGTGGCGTCACAAGCAAATGTTTTATAAACCTTGCGAAGCAGACCAATTTTTTGGGAAATGGAAGAGGAGAAAGAACGAATATGCTTTTCAAAAGTAAGTTTGGGATCAAGAGTAACTCCTAACAAACGCAGAGTATCCACATTCTCAATTTGCTCGCCAGAAACTTGTAGATAAGGATGGGGAGGATCCAAGGTACGAGATCTGCTGATGATAATGGAGTGTGTTTTACTAGCATTAAGTTTCATGCCCCAAAGTTCACACCATGATGTAATTTTGGCTAAATCTCTATTCAGAGCAGTAGCAATTACGTGTCGATCTATTGGTGATGCAATTGACGCATATAAAGTTGTATCATCAGCATAGGAGATTAGTTTATTTTCAAGCTCAGAACACAGGTCAGCAGTAAAAATAATAAAAAGCAAAGGCCCAAGGACACTGCCTTGTGGAACACCAGAAACAACAGTAACAGAAGGGGAATGACACCCATCAATGACCACAGACTGAGATCTTTTCGTCAAAAAATCTTCAAAGATCCTTAAAAAATTGCCACCAATACCAATGAGCTGTAACTTAAACAGAAGTGCTTTATGGTTGACTAAATCAAAAGCAGAACTAAAGTCAATAGCCACGACGCGAGACTCATGTCCCTGGTCCAATGAAGATTGCAAGTCATGGGTGAGTGTCAGAAGTGCATCACATGTACCCAGTCCCTTACGAAAACCAAACTGTGAGTTTGGTATCAAATTATGACTATTACAATAAGAGGAAAGGCGTCTGGACAAAAGCCTCTCATAGAGCTTGGATAGGATAGGTGTAATGGAGATAGGGCGATAGTCATTAGGAGATGATGAGGCAGTATTTCCCTTTGGAATAGGAGTGATAATAGCCTTACGCCAGCAAAGAGGAAAACTACCTGATTTCAAAAGCAACCTAAATACCACTGCCAATTTAGGTGCCAAGACCACTGCAACCTTTTTAAAAAAGAGAGGGAAAAACCCATCCAGGTCTGTGCCACCATAGGTATCAAGATCCAGCAAGTACCTTTTCAGTTCAGCTGATATGACTCTGAGTTCATTACATTGAGCGTATTTATCAATACCAAATCAATATCAATATCAATATCAAAGGCCTTAACCTATCAAGGTTAAGGCTTTGATATTGATATATTTTTTTTTTTTTTTCATTGAGCAATGTAATTAAAAAATTAATTGATATTAAAATGTATTGATAAATACGCTCAATGTAATGAAAAAAAAAAAACTCATTGAATTGAGGTTGGGTCTAGGGAAACATGTCAATGGCAAAGACAATTCCTGATTACTCTGCTTATTAATAAAAATATTAGATAGAATATTGGCCTTCGATAATGGATAAAAAGAGATGGAGCCATCAGAATCACAAAGAGGAGGCATGGAGGAATCTATTCCAAATAAAGAGGATTTGAAAGCGGACCACCATTTATGAGGCTGTGTAGCTCCTGCCAGAACATCCTGAAGATGGGAGTTATAATCCCTCTCAGCACCATCATAAACTCTCTGCGCAGCTGCCCTTTTAAAAACATAATTTTCCCAATGCAAGGGGGTTTGATTACGCCTCCATAGACGATATGCAGCCTGTTTGTCATCAAATGCACGCTTGCAGTCATCATTAAACCATGCTTTATCCCTGATATGAGACTTAATTGTCTTTGATGGAACTCTACTGCAGAGTTACAGTTCTCGGGAACACATGTGTGTCCCACTTTATCATGCATACGATCTAATGTAAAGATCTGACCATGAGCAAGCAGTTTCTTAATGTCACGCACTGCTTGCAAATCTTTTATACCTTTTTATATATATTGTTTGCATTCAATAAAACTTTAAAAATTTTACTTGGATTCTTCGTCCCTAAGGTTAGGATATTTTACGAATGTCCCGCCTCCAGTCTTGCTAATCAGGCGAAGTCGTCAATGATGAAGGGGCCCTATTAAATTATAGGTTTGATTCCCGTAGGGAAGTAGAGAAAACCTAATATTTTGTAGGGCCCTGTAATCATTGACGACACTGTCCCTCCCGACCATCCCACTTCCCATTCGTTGATTTCTATAGTTTATTCTTGGTATATCAGTGAAGGAAGACGATGGCTGCTAGAGGGCCTGGTGTTGGGGAAGCGAAACATGAGAAATCCACGCATATGGCAAGTCATATGATAACAGATATTACCGGTAAGTTCTTTTTTCTTTTTTATATTTTACAGAGTTTTTTTCTGTAGGGTACCCGATAAAATGACGATCCCGTAAGGGAATTAAGCGTGCACTTATGATGAGTACTCCAGGTTAACTTCCGCGCGGGCTATTCAAAATGCTGGCGCGGGATGTTGAATGGAGACTATTATACTAATAGGCGAAGTCGTCAATGATTACGGGGCCCTATTAAATATTAGGTTTTCTCTACTTCCCTATGGGAATCAAACCTATAATACACTATAAAGTACATTGGGGTTTGTAATTGATGATTCATGTTAAGAACGGGGTGTTACTTATCGCTATAGGTTCAGGAACTAGTATAGCGAGGCCGGTCCTTCGTGATCTTGGCCCCGTTCTATGTTCTTTCCTCTCAATAAAACATTTTGCTTTCCATAATGAAGTTGTGTCTGAGTACATGATTAGATTGATCACAACCACCTTTGGGTGACCAGGGCTCACATATACTGTAGTTGCATGTCTGTCATGCATGCATGTATCTTAAGTCTATACTGTACAAATTTATTGTTGATTTTTTGTTGTGGATTATAGGCAGATTCTTTGTTAAGATGTGTTTATTGCCTGGTTAACTCTTGCCTTGAAAACTTGCAACTTATATACAGTACTGTATTATCGGAAATCAGATACAGTACAGGTATTCTTATTTTCAGACACCGGTAATATACTTTTAGCAAGTGGCTCCAAAGACTCGACTGTGAGAATTTGGAAGCTCTCTCATCCAAGGTTTGACTCCAGAGAACAACAATCAAGATCTGATAACAAAGAGCTCAAGTTGAAAAGCTTAACATTTAGGGTACCTAACGGTTCCAAGGAGAGCACGATCTCGGTGTTGCTAGAGGCGGTTTTGGCCGGACATGAAGGAATGGTTTCAGAAGTCTACTGGGCTCATCCAACTTTTACAGGTAAATCATTATTATTATTATTATTATTATTATTATTATTATTATTAGTATTTTGAATGGGTATGGAAAATGTGCAAACTAGCATGGGAGAAGGGGAGTGCACCCGATGACTGTAAGACTGGCATAATAGTCCCTCTATATAAGGGCAAAGGAGAAAGAGGAGTGTGTGGTAACCACCGAGGAATATGTTTTCTAAGCGATGTAGGGAAGGTGTACAGTAGGGTAGTGATTGAGAGAGGGAGAGGGAGAGTGAGAATGGAGAAATGGATAGGCGACGAGCAGGGAGGTTTTAGGAAGGGAAGAGGATGTCTATCTATCTATTGCCTGACACCGTGATCCCCGAAGGGGTGGCCACGAACGAACCGCCCCCATGCACCTCTGTCCCCAGTCAGTCGACGCCCCTCCCCCCAACCAGCACCGCCTTCGTTCATATACTTCCTCACTCCATCCTTCCACCTCTCCTTCGGTCTACCTCTCCCTCTCTGTCCCTCCACCTCGCTCTCGTACACCCTCTTAGTCATTCTCTCGCTTTCCATACGTTCCATATGGCCGAACCATCTCAAGTTGTTCCTTTTCACACTTTCCAGCACATCTACCTCCACACCACACCTCCTTCTTACTTCTTCATTAGTCTGTCTATCCCTCCATGTAACTCCGCACGCACTTCTTAAGTAATTCATTTCCACTGCTCTCACTCTTGGTCTGAGTCTCTCAACCAACGTCCATGCTTCACTTCTGTAAGTCAGTGTCGGGATTACCACACTGTCATGCAAGGACTTCTTCACTTCCATACTGACCACCCTATTTCTTGTTACTGCTTTCAGCGTTCCTACAACCCTCTTCCCCTGTTGTACCCTCTCCCGCACTTCTTCATCCATAGTCCCATCTTTACTCAACACACTGCCCAGATACTTAAAAGAGTTGACGATCTCCATAGCCTGACCGTTCAGCTTCACCTCACGGTCTGTGACTTCACCCCTTTCGAAGACCATAACCTATCTCTTCCCCGCATTTACCTTCAAATTCCGTTTTTCGCACACTGTTCCAAACTCATTTACCAGACCCTGCAACTCCCATTCATTATCACTCATCAGAACTGGATCATCCGCAAACAGCAGTATAGGTAGCTTCCACTCATTTCCCTCCCTTTTCAGCGATACACCAACATCCACTGCTCTTGATAGTATTTCTTTCATTACTCCATCCATATATACGTACAGTAAACAACCATGGGGACATCACACACACCCCTGTTTCAAACCAACATTCAAGTTAAAGAACTCGCTCTGCTCACTCTCCTTATCGTACTGCCGCCATTGCACCCTCATACATGCTCTTCACTGCTTTCAGCAACTTGCCATCTACTCCGTATATTCTAAGTACTTTCCACAAACCTTCTCTATCCACTCTGTCATAGGCCTTCTCCAAGTCCATAAAGGCAACATACACCTTTTGTTTCTTCTCCAGATATTTCTCCACAACACAATTCAGGGTAAAAATCTGATCTACACATCCTCTTCCCTTCCTAAAACCTCCCTGCTCGTCGCCTATCCATTTCCGTTCTCACTCTCACTCTCTCAATCACTACCCTACTCTATACCTTCCCTACTATGCTTAGAAGACCTATTGCTCAGTGGTTACCACACACTCCTCTTTCCCCTTTGCCCTTATATAGGGGGACTATTATGCCAGTCTTCCAGTCATCGGGTGCACTCCCCTTCTCCCATGCTAGTTTGCACATTTTCCATACCCATTCGATCACTAAGAGGATGTGTAGATCAGATTTTTACCCTGAATTGTGTTGTGGAGAAGTATCTGGAGAAGCAACAAAAGATGTATGTTGCCTTTATGGACTTGGAGAAGGCTTATGACAGAGTGGATAGAGAAGGTATGTGGAAAGTACCTAGAATATATGGAGTAGATGGCAAGTTGCTGAAAGCAGTGAAGAGCATGTATGAAGGTGCAAAGGCGGCAGTACGTGTGGAGAATGAGCAGAGCGAGTTCTTCGACCTGAATGTTGGGTTGAAACAGGGATGTGTGATGTCCCCGTGGTTGTTTACTGTATATATGGATGGAGTCATAAAAGAAATACTAGGAAGAGCAGTGGATGTTGGTGCATCGCTGAAAAGGGAGGGAAATGAGTGTAAGCTGCCTATACTGCTGTTTGCGGATGATACAGTTCTGAAGAGCGATAATGAATGGGAGTTGCAGGGTCTGGTAAATGAGTTTGGAACAGTGTGCGAAAAACGGAATTTGAAGGTAAATGCGGGGAAGAGCAAGGTTATGGTCTTCGAAAGGGGTGAAGTCACAGAGTGTGAGGTGAAGTTGAACGGTCAGGCTATGGAGATCGTCAGCTCTTTTAAGTATCTGGGCAGTGTGTTTAGTAAACTGAAAGCAGTAACAAAAAATAGGGTGGTCAGCATGGAAGTGAAGAAGTCCTTGCATGACAGTGTGGTAATCCCGACACTGACTTACGAAAGCGAAGCATGGACGTTTGAGAAGAGACTCAGACCAAGAGTGAGAGGGGTGGAAATAAGTTACTTGAGAAGTGCGTGCGGAGTTACATGGAGGGATAGACAGACGAATGAGGAAGTAAGAAGGTGTGGTGTAGAGGTAGATGTGCTGGAAAGTGTGAAAAGGAACTTGAGATGGTTCGGCCATATGGAACGTATGGGAAGCGAGAGAATGACTAAGAAGGTGTATGAGAGCGAGGTGGAAGGACAGAGAGGGAGAGGTAGACGGAAGGATGGAGTGAGGAAGTATATGGATGAAGGCGGTGCTGGTTGGGAGGAGGGGCGTCGACTGACTGGGGACAGAGGTGCATGGGGGCGGTTCATTCGTGGCCACCCCTTCGGGGATCACGGCGTCAGGCAATAGATAGATAGATTATTTCTGTACTACTACTACTACTGCTAGCTTTGCACAGTGACAGTATCGTAACCTTTGAGGTTTAGAAGTAACAATACTATAGGTAGCGCCAACGAACTTGACAATAATCTGGACCCTTTATCTTCTTATAACTCAAAAAAATGAATGAAAGCAATTGGGCTGAAATTCCTATAATTTGGAAAGAGTCCACCAGGTAATAGGTGTGGATATTTACAGCCAGTTTGCTCTAGGCCTTTTTTGAGTTACAAAGAGGTCAGGATTGAGATTTTTGTCAAGTTCGTTGACGCTACCTATAGTGACGTACTACTACTAGCTTTGTGCAGTGACAGTATTATAACCAATGAGGTTTAGAGGTTTAGACTCAGACCAAGAGTGAGAGCAGTGGAAATGAATTACATAAGAAGTGCGTGCGGAGTTACATGGAGGGATAGACAGACTAATGAGGAAGTAAGAAGGAGGTGTGGTGTGGAGGTAGATGTGCTGGAAAGTGTGAAAAGGAAGAACTTGAGATAGTTCGGCCATATGGAACGTATGGAAGGCAAGAGAATGACTAAGAGGGTGTACGAGAGCGAGGTGGAGGGACAGAGAGGGAGAGGTAGACCGATAGAGAGGTGGAAGGATGGAGTGAGGAAGTATATGAACGAAGGCGGTGCTGGTTGGGGGGAGGGGCGTCGACGGACTGGGGACATAGGTGCATGGGGGCGGTTCGTTCGTGGCCACCCCTTCCGGGATCACGGCGTCAGGCAATAGATAGATAGATAGATAGGTTTAGAGGTTTTCCCATCTGCTTTTAAGTAACGTATTGGGAAAAGTAAACTTAGAGAACGCAGCTCTGTAGTCTACCGTAACTATGTCCCGTAACATAGTTATGGTAAGCAAGTCCTACCCTGCTTTCTCGAGGTAACTTCGTTATACTCAAAGTCACAGGAGAAAAGAAATTCCCGTTTGGCAACTGTCTTCCAACCTGTTCGAGTTAGTGCATTCTTGTAGTGAATAGGTAAATGATAATACAGTATACTGTATATACAGTATATACATACATACATAACATTTTAAGACTGAGTGCAGTTTCAGTCTCTTGTCGTAATGGTGGCGTTCCAGGCAACCCTGTTAAGGGCTGCTTCACTTTTCAAGTTTTTTTATTTTAGATCGGCACGTATAGTCCGATCCCAGGTCTTCCTCGGTCCACCCCTTGGTGCAGCTCCCTCCACAATCACAGACCTGCATTTTTTCACCCAATTTTGTTAATCCATTCTCTCCACATGTCTATATCATCCCAGTCTACTGTGCGCATCTCCTCGCTAATACTCTTTATACTTAAACGTTCCTCAGCTCATCATTTGTTATTGTATCCTGCAGCCTGGCCCCATTATAGATGTCGTACTGGTATTCATACTTGTTTTCACCAAGCCACCAATTAATTTACAAATAAACCTAACTAATGAAATAAATAAAAGTAATGAATACATGTGTTACTCCAAGGATTTGAGCCTGGGATACTCATACCGAAATTCCACACACTAAGCACTAGGCTATCAAGACAGTTATTGAAAAATTAATTTAAGAATTGAACTATCATAACCTAATGGTTGTTTCACAGATGGGAAACGACACCAGCCCTACAAACTGCTGACATGCTCCAAGACACAAGACCGCTCCATTATGATATGGCAGCCACAGGGAACTTTTGGCAATCGGGAAATAGATAACAATGTTGGAGATCATGGTGTAGGGGGTGGTGGTGGTGGTGACGTTGTTAGTAGTAATCATGCCTGCAAGGCTGGTGACGATGCAAAAAATGGCTCTAACACAATTAATGGTAGTGATGATATAAACACTAGCAAAACAGTCGACACTACTGAGGAATCTGAGACTCGTGTGGATAATGATAACGTAGAAGGAGGACTGTGGGTGGAGGTGGCCAGACTGGGGGAGGTAGGAGGCAACATGGAGGGATATTACACGTGTCAGTTTGGTCCCGGAGCTTCACACGTACTCGCCTGTAACTATCAGGTAACTACTGCAATAAAACCTATACCTCTTGTCTAACTGTAATCAATTCATTATGAAAAGTCAAGAACTTATGACTCCTAGCTTTTGTAATTCAAGAGGGGCTGTAGCAAACAGGTTGTAGCTTTCCACTCATAACTATTTACTGGTCGACTTGCCAAATGGTAAAATAACAGCTTGATTGTTCAAGTTGTCTTTAGTGGTATGAGAAGTTGGGGGTCATGATTTCTAGATTCATCATATGGAATAGACTAAAGTAAAAACAAATTTCCCATGTGCAGAACTTTTCTGTTTCTGTCTTAGGTTCAGGAACTAATGTCTAGCGAGGCCGGTCCTAGTGATACTGGGCCCCATTCATTGTTCTTCCTTCTCACTAAAACATTACATTATCCATTATGCAGTTGGGTCTAAGTACAAGATTAGATTAATATCCAGAATTCGAAAATGGATATTAATCGTGGTTGTGTACTTAGCCTTTAACCCTCCTGGCCCGGGGAGGTCCTCCAAAGGACAGTGTGGGCTACCCGGGCGATCTGGCCGAAAAACGTCTAGGCCTAGGCTACCGTATTTTTGTTTAGTTTAACTGCTAGAAATTTCCCACGCATCTATAAACGTAGTGCGGTTCCCAATCTGTAGACTGGTGTTGAGTAGAGCTCTCTAAGTCAACTGGTTCAGTTGTGATGACGATTTCCGTGGAGCAAATTTTGCCGCGATGTTGGCAATATCAAAGCTTTTCAGACACTAATTTCGTCTGACGTCACAACAATAACATTGATCCGACGTCTCCTTATTGTTTTCGGAGGTGCGGTGACGCAACGATCGGCTTTGTTTACATGCGTCGGACGCACGGCGTTCAGACTAAACTGAATAGGCTTTCAAGCTTACGGATTTTAACATGCTGCCCGGGCCCCTGCCCTTCTGCCGCGGTGTCCTTTTAACATGCTGCCCGGGCCAGGAGGGTTAAACTGTGTTGGTGGTGTAATGGTTTAGATGCTTATGTTCTGGGTGTGGTGTCCCGAGTTTGAATCCTGGAAGGGTCATAATTATGCTTTCATTAGTTTATTCTAGTGCATTGGGTTTTGTAATGGAGTATTAATGTTAAGAACGGGGTATTCCTTAATTTCCTCTAATATCATCCCTTCTTGCTGGAAGTTTGCTCTCATTCAACCTGTCCTGAAGAAGGGTGACTGCTCTCAACTCTCCAACTATCATCCAATTGCTCTCATATCTTGCATATCTAAAGTTTTTGAATATATTATACATTTTATTGTTGTTGCATTTACCTTCCCATTTCCACTATACTAGCAATCTTCTTATCTTACTAACTTTTAGTCACCCTCCTTTCGGGACTTCGGTGAGACGTTTTCTATTGTGCTAGACATGTCAAAAACCTTTGATAGAGTCTGACATAAATCCCTTGTTTGTAAACTACCATCCTTTGGTCTTTATCCCTCCATCTGTGCCTTTATCTCCATTTTCTTTTCTGGCCGTTTCATAGCTGCAGTTGTGGATGGCCTATCAACTCCGATATTCCTCAGGGTTCTGTTCTATCTCCAGTTCTCTTTTTAATATTAATTAATTATTTCAACTGTACTCCTAACCACTTCTATGACAATGACTCTACCTTACATTATTAAACTAGCTTTCCACAGTGACCCTCTATGCAGTTATACTGTAGGTACAGTACTTTAAAACTTGCATGATGAGGTCATAGGACACTTGTCTTCTGATATATTGACTATTTCCAATTAGGGCATTTTTTTTCCTCTATATGAGTGAGGGAGACAAAAGGCAGAACTGCCTGTAGCTAGTGCCTCCCCCAGAGTTGAAAGTGTGACAAGGCCAAAATCAAGGGACGTTCGAGCCAAAATACCTGGACGCACAGAGTTTGAAGCAATTTAAGTCATAGGAAGAGGGAGAGAGTTCCAGAGCTCAGCTGTTGAATAGAAGAAAGACAGAGTAACATTTCACTCTTGGGTTGGAGAGTTGCACAGAGTAGGGGTGGGATTGTGTTGCAAGACGGGTACCATGTACCCTACGTAGAGGAGGTGGTATACACTGGGAGAGCTCTGAGGAACACTGATTATTGTAGTAGCGATAGAATAGCGAGAGAGATGCAACATTGCGGCGGAGAGAGAGAGATTGCAGAGAGTTGGTGAGTGGACGGGAGTTAATGATACGAAAGGCCTTCCTTTCTACTTTGTCTAGGAGTGCGGTGTGAGAGGATCCTCCTCACACATGTGAACAATACTCAATACAAGGATGCACTGTGCCCCTGTACAGAGAAAGAAGCTGTGCAGGGGTAAAGAACCCCTTGAGGCGGTTGAGCACACCCAGCTTCTGGGAGGCTGCCTTAGCAAGACTGCTAATATTGTCCTTCCAAGTGAGAACAGAAGAAAAAGGAGACACCAAGAATATTGAGAGAAGATGATTTTTGTATTGTTGAGGTATAAGGGATAGTCCTCTGGGAGTTCCGGATGGTTAGTAAGATGGAGAAATTGGGTTTTGGAAGCATTACAGGCAACAAGGGTTTCTCTGCCCCAATTGAAAATAGTAGTTAGATCAGAAGATAATTGTTGTTGTTGTTCCCCAAGCTGCCTGGCCGAACAGCCCCAAGGCCCCGAGCAAGACCAAGGCCATAATCGAGCGTCCCCACAGAACCCTCCCTGCCGACCACAATAAAGCCTGGGTGACCGAAGCCACTCCATGGCGGGGAGCTGAGGAGGGTGCGGAAACGCCCGGGAAACCAAAGCCCCACTCAGGGCCCTGTGCCCCTCAGCAATTATGAAGAGAAAGTTGAGGGGCAAAGGAAAAATGTGACTCTATGGCTTCCAATCTTGGTAGATTGGGAGGTCAATCCACGGAAGAGACGCCGTCACTTGAGATCTAGAAAATATATAAGTAAAAGGAACAGTCAGAGTAAGCTATGGGTATGGCAGAGATCGCTCAATTCTCACTCTGATAGACCAGCCCATCACCATAGAAGATAATTGTTGTATGGCTTCATTACATTTGTTTTTGAGGGATTTGCTGGCTGGGGCATTCTGGAAAACTAATTGAGTTGTTGTTGTTCCCTAAGCTGCCTGGCCGAACAGCCCCGAGTCCCTGAGAAAGGCCATGGCCACGATCGGGCTTTCCCACAGAGCTCTCATTGAGTGTAGATTGTGTTGTTGGCGTAAGTGGTTGTGTGAACTAATTGAGTAGTGTAAGGTAGTCATCTGCGTATGAATGGATGGGACTGGAGGTACAGTTGAGATGATCATTTATGAAAATTAGAAAGAGAATGGGAGATAGGACAGAACCCTGAGGAACACCGGAGTTGATAGGCTGAGGAAGTGAGCGATGGCCGTCCACAACCGCATCTATGGAACGGCCAGAAAGGAAATTAGAGACTAAGGCACAGATGGAGGGATAGAAACCGACTATCCCTTACTCTTCAACAACACACAAACCAACCTTTCGCCTTCTCTCAGTTTTCTTGCCGTATCTTTTTCTTCTGACATTTCTTGGAAAGATCATATTACCACTCTTGCTAAAAAGAGCTTCCCAGAAATTAGGTGTTCTCTATCATCTCTGTAGGTTCTTTAACCCCACACAGATTTTTACTCTGTCTAGGGGTACTGTTTAGCCATGTATTGAGTACTGTTTGCATGTGCCGGGAGTTTCCACCCATACCTCACTTCTCGAAAGGTTAGAGTCCAAAGCATATTGTCTCATCAACTCACCTCCTCTTACTAATTTCCTACAATCTCTACACGCTCCAACGTTGCATCTCTCTCCCTATTCTACTGCTATTACAATAATCTGTGTTCTTCAGAGCTTTTGTAATGTACAGTATAGCTACTAGTGATGGAATAATTTGTTTGTTTTTTCAAGTTCGGTGGAAAGAAAATGAAATTTTTCTGGTATTTGGGGGTATTTTTCCGGTACTTTTATGACTTCTCATATATTTTCATTTCTGAGTCACCTGCTCAAGATGGTATTTTAATGTTTTTAATTGCTTACATAATTCTTCTTATATATATATAGTATCTACACTGGCTTCCCATTAACCCTTGGTTCCCGGCTACGCATTCTATAAATATTCCCCCGAAACTCGGGGGTTTTGGCCAAAAAACGTCTATGCCTAGGCTACCGTATCTTTGTTATTTTGACTGCACCCGCATTCCCGCGCATCCCCAAGTGTAGATGTGTTTCGTACCTGTAGAATGGCGTTAAGTAGAGCTCTCTAAGTCAACTGGTTCAGTTGTGATGACCATTTCCGTGGAGAGAACTTTGTGGCGATGTCAGCCATATCAGCCACTTTTCAATACTAAACAATAACACACAGCCACACACAAACAAGCGACGCCTCTCCTTCTTGTGGTCGGAGATGCGCGCCGTCGGTCCAACCGGCTGTTGTTTACATGCGTCGGACGGACGGCTTTCAAAACAAGCTTACAGGCTTTCAAGCTGCCGGTGCCTCAGAGCCCTACCGGGTTCCTGGCCCTAGTTTGTTATGGGTGCCTCAGAGCCCTACCGGGTCTGAGGGGTTAAGGCCAGAATAGAGTTTAAAATTTGCTTCCTGATATTTAAGGCCCTGAGGTTCGGTGAGCCCGGACTTCCCAAACTTGACTACTTTCTTTAACGTGACGATAGTGCGTTGTTATATGTGCGATTAGTTTGCTTGGGAAACAGATTGGCTTGCTCATGTAGTGGTGTACACCCTATGTGGTGGATTGTGTTCTTTTATTTAATAATTTTCATTTTAGTAAGCATTGTTTCCACATAGCGATTTTGATAATTTAATTTGACTTTATATTGTCCTTGTCCCAGTTTTGGTTTGTTTAGTTTGCAAGTTTTACATTTTAATTTGTTAGATCTTCTATTTCCAACACATGCGTTAAATGTGGATTTGCGTAGTGGTGATGACCCATATCGCCTTTATGAACCCAGAGCCATTGGGGAGCGTGCTTTTGCTGCTAGATCCTTTTCTTATGTTGCCCCACGTCTATTCAATCGACTTCCAGTGACACTTAACCCGTACAGCCCCAGCGACGCGCCTGACGCGTCGGCGATGTATGTAACGCACAGCCCCAGAGACGCGCCTGGCGCGTCACCCTAATTGCGCCGACCGTAACCTCAGGTGTAGCCACTCAAGAGGGCTCAGATTTGTATGGGAACTGTGTACGTATCCCACGCAACCGTGCCGGTGGTTGAAAACTCAAAGTCCACGTGCGTGCGCGCGAGCGCGCAATAACCTGTTTTTTGGGGATAATTGCCTTCAATTTTTTACTCTTGTAAAATCCGTTTTCGGGGGCTCTGTAGGACCATTTTTTAAGCTTTTTGAGCGGTTTTTCGTGGTTTTTCCTTCATTCCTAACCCATTTGCTATTGTTTCTGGAATAAAACCATTTTTTGAAAACCGGCCGGGTTCTGGTGCGCAAACATTACAAAACTAGCCGGGGCTCCACGGGTTAAGCAGTTGACTTGTGTTGACGCTTTTAAGAAACAACTGAAGTCGCACCTATTTCTGAAGGTTTATGATACTGCGGAGCATAGAGTTACTGCTGACCATAAACCTTAGTGTTTTTTTTTTTTTTTTTTTTTTTTTTTTTTTTTTTTTTTTTTAAAGTTAATGTGAGCGCTCGTGAATCCACTTGGAGAATTGGCGCTCGTACAAATAAAATACCAGCATAATATTATTATTATTATTGTAGTACTGTACTTATTTCTAAGTTTGCTACTAAGGTGGGAATAATTCGACAGTTGTTAAGAAGTTTGTATCCTTTATTTAACAAAACTTCCTGATAGCATATATCCTCATAGCAATTGATTCTCTGTTCGGGCCGTAATGAGTTCAATCCATAAATTGAATATTACCGTCGACCCAATATAGATTACATACATACATACATACATACATACATACGGGTTTAAAGACCGCAACCGTCCACAGTGAATGTGGCTTCCATGGTACAATCACAGTACTGCACACAATTCACAGCAATCATAGCACGGTGGTTACAGTCTTTACTGCAGCACAGCACAACAAAGTCTTACCACAACAACGCCCCATCATGTTATCACAGTGGCTGATGTTGGTATAGCGCTAACAGTGTCTCAGCAAAACTCAACAAAGTCCCCCTGAAGCACCTGCACCTGGCAAAAATCGCACCACACCAGCCTTAATCGTGCTACAATAAGGCAGTAACAAGAAATCACCGTAACTGCTACAGAGGCTAACTGCACCACCGAAGTGGCGGGCGGTGGGGTCGCTGCATCCCTACGCCAGAGAGAAAGGCCGACATGTGCCAGTGGGCTGTGAGAGTAAGACAATAGGGAACCTTGGGGCACACCATTATGGCCCCACTGCCTTTACCACTCTCAGGAAGAAAGATATAAATAAGAATGATGAAAAAGGTAAAGTCAGAACTAGCTATGGGAAGTAGAGGACACCAACCCTCACTCTGATAGATCCAGCCCACCACGTTGGAACTCTTAAATTCCCGTTACCACCTATTTGGATACCCGTTATTCAGGCATTGATTCACTCCGACTTCGATCCAAAGGCACGTCGCTATTTCCAAAAGAATTAACAAAACTTTACTGCACCTCAATAGTCAATATGTCCTATGGTAAGACCAAGGCTTTAACCTATCTAATCTAAACGTCCCTAAACTCACAACCTATCTGTATATATATATATCATATGTTTTACTATGCCTCAATATGTCCAATCGTAGGACCTAGGCTTTAATCACGTTAATCTAGACGTTCCTATATTTACATCTTATCTATTTATATCCTATATCTCAAAAACACGTAAATATGTACCCGTAGGCAATTATTTAAATCTAACTCTCCTCCGGAGTGTCTCACACTCCTGATTCCTATCTCATAAATGAAGTTATACAATACAATTTAACTCCTACAGTATTTTATTTCACTTATAATTAAGTTTCAACTCATATAGATCATTACATAATTCAATATATCCTATATGTCAACATTACCTTATTACAGCAATTGATCGCCTGGTGTATCAGAACACTATTTCATTCAACATAAAATAACTACTTTCGATAATACAACACCCCTTGTAATAGTCGCCTCGACTTGTTACTTATGGCATGATTACAGGGTCGCTTAATCTGAGAACCGTATTCCGTACAATAGTCTCTTTAATCGAATAACTATGTTTCCTTTATACATAAACAATATATTTCATCAAACGGACTAGTGTCCTTCCTGATTATTTCTCAAGCTAGGTCTAACCTATCACAAACATGATTAATTCCTATTCTTTAATCATTGGCATAACCCCGTTATCATTAACCCATGGTACCCGGAAGGGCTCTGAGGAGCCCATAACAAACTAGGGCCCGATACACGGATGGGCTCTTGAGCACCGTAAGCTTGAAAGCCTATTAAGCGTGTTTTGAAAGCTGTGCGTCCGACGCATGTAAACAAAGCTTGTCTTTGCGACACCGCACCTCCGAAATCAAGAAGGAGATGTCGGATCAATGTTGTTGTATGCTATGACGAGATTAGTGTCTGCAAATGTCCGATATCGCTAACATCGCCTCGAAACTTTCTCCACGGAAATCGTTATCACAACTGAACCAGTTGACTTAGAGAGCTCTACTCAACGCCAGTCTACAGATACGAAACAGGGCTACGTTTTAAGATGTGAGTGAATTCTCTAGCAGTTAAAATAAAAAAGATAGGGCTAGCCCATTAAGACGTTTTTCGGGGATATCCTATAGAAGGCGAAACCGGTCTGTGAGGGTTAATCATTATATAAACTGATTCCCGTATGATTCTTAGTAATCCCCTTTACTTATTACCCTATAAGATCCTATCCTATTTTAGCTAAATGGTATGGAGCCTTCTCTAACATTAACAGCTATCTCTCTCAATAATGCATCCTTTTATTTATTCATGAGTCTATCGTTTTCTCTTTCTTTTTGTTCTATAAGAACACATCTAATTTTAATGTAATATATAATTACAGCATATATACTCTAAGTACCGTACCATACAGTTAATAAGTTTGTAATCTCGTTAAAATTATGTAAAGTACTGGTATGTAAACTAAACTTTCATAAAGATATGATAAACGTAAAAAAAAAAATCGAATTATATATCCCTTCATAATCTTCTTTTATGTATGTGGATTTAATTCATAGGTATTCATTAGCCTATTCTTATTTACTATCCTAATAACTCCAAAGTATTGACTTGAATATGACTCAAAATCGGCTCTGAAAAGATACTGACAGCATTTTGACTGCTTAACCAGCCACTCAGCATTTGTGTATTAAATGCTGGCGCTATTGTGTATAACCCCTGGTACCCAGAAGGGCTCTGAGGAGCCCATAACAAACTAGGGCCCGAAACCCGGATGGGCTCATGAGCACCGTAAGCTTGAAAGCCTATTAACCCTCCAGCCCCGGCTATGTATTATATATATATTCCCCGAAACCCGGGGGTTTTGGCCGAAAAACGTCTACGCCTAGGCTACCGCATCTTTGTTATTTGGCTTGCTTCCGCATTCCCGCGCATCCCCAAGCGTAGATGTGTTTCGTACCTGTAGAATGGCATTAAGTAGAGCTCTGTAAGTCAACTGGTTCAGTTGTGATGATGATTTCATTGGAGATAACTTTATGGCAAAACAGCCACTTTACACTACTTTTCGATACTTAACAATAACATACAGGCACACACGAACAAGCGACGCACTCCTTCTTGTGGCGGGAGATGCGGGGCGTCGGTCCAGCCGGCTGTTGTTTACATGCGTCGGACGGACGCCTCGCACACCAAGCTCACAGGCACTGGGGGCCTCAGAGCCCTTCCGGGTTGCGCGGACCGAGTTTTTTATGGGTGTTTAAGAGCTCTTCCGGGTTTGAGGGGTTAAGCGTGTTTTGAAAGCCGTGCGTCCGACGCATGTAAACAAAGCCTGTCGGAGCGACGCGCACCTACCAGAACAATAAGGAGAAGTCGCACTTTTGTTGTTAATGTTTCGGAGAACAAGGAATAGTGTTGTTATTGCCCGGTTATTGCTAACATCGCTTCAAAACTCTCTCCACGGAAATCATCACAACTGAACCAGTTGACCTAGAGAGCTCTACTTAACCCGGGAACTGCGGGAAGACTCTTAAGAGTTCCCCCGGCGGACTGTGGGAAGACTCTTAAGAGTCAGGGGGAAAAAAAATCAATTTAAAACACAAAAAAAAAAAAAAAAAAAAATTTGTTTTTATTTTTTTATTTTTTTTTTGCCCCTGGGCCATGCAAAATATCACTCCTCTACCTCCCCTCCTTCCCCACTTTCCTCCCCTCCTTCAGTTATCACCTATTTTCCCTGTTATTCCCTTATTCTGTGGTATATTTTCGTGCTAACATTAGCGAGTTGCAAGCAGGGCATTGTCATCACTGTTAGCAAGCGAGTGCAAGAGAGAGAGAGAGAGTATCGATCGACAGTGTCTCTCCAGACTTGGGGAAAAGTGGCGGGAAAGGAGGTTGCCTCAACCATACATTATGTAACTCCCGGCCTGTATCGCCGATTTTGACCATCCAAACGCTGTTTCCACTTGTTTTATTGTTGTAACAGGTTAATACCTTTATAATCAACCTATAATAGGCGCATATTTCTTACAGTTTCTTACAGTTTCTTACAGTAGATCCTCTGGAAAAAGGCAAACTATGCCTGTGTATCCAGCTCAGTACCAGTACTTGCACTGCTGCGGTCGTTCACGGTGTTCACGGCATATGGAGAAGTATTAATGCTATTTATGGTAAAATAAATATTTTAGTGATGGAAACAGTTCAAATACATGCGCACAGGCAGAGGTGTCTCATACCCCCCATGCGCACTTCAGAGGTTAATGCCAGTCAACATATACGAAACAGGGCTACGTTTTGAGATGTGAGTGAATTCTCTAGCAGTTAAAATAACAAAGATAGGGCTAGCCTATTACAACGTTTTTTGGCCAGATCCCCCGGGTTTCGGGGCTATCATTTAGAAGGTGAAACCGGTCTGTGAGGGTTAATATTAATAGTAAATAATGTACAGTAGAATCTCGCATCCCACGATTTATTGGTACCGAAATATTACCGTGGGACCGGAATTCGTGGGATGCAGAGTATTAAAGTAATGGGGAAAATTACAATAGTACTGGAAGCTATCGTCGGGCGACTATTGACCATCACTTTACATGCCAATAATCCAAAGTAAGTTGCTTTAACCCTCCAGCCTCGGCTACGCATTCTATAATACCGGTATATCCCCAAAACCTGGGGGATTTGGCCGAAAAAACTTCTCGCCTAGGCTACCGTATCTTTGTTATTTTGACTGCTTCCGCATTCCCGCGCATCTCCAAGCGTAGATGTGTTTCGTACCTGTAGAATGGCATTGAGTAGAGCTCTCTAAGTCAACTGGTTCAGTTGTGATGATTTCCGTGGAGAGAACTTTGTGGCGATGTCAGCCACTTTTCACTACTTTTCACCACTTAACAATAACACAGCCACACACGAACAAGCGATGCCTTACCGGCTGTTGTTTACATGCGTCGGACGGACGCCTTTCAAAACAAGCTTACAGGCTTTTAAGCTGCTATGAAAAGAAAGGTAAGAAAACACAAACAAAAAACTTAGAAAAGTTGATGAGGTCCTTATTGTGATGGATGTGGTGATAGACGGGAGGCGGATGTTGGTTACCACCCTCCGTGGCCCCACTCTCGTTCTCAGTCACCCCACCGTCGCCGCCAAAGCCCGTGAAATCATCGTCCATGGCATCAAGTTCGGCGTCCTGTAGAGCTTCCGTTAGCTCTGCATCCATGGGAATCGTGTGGTTTTTCGTGGGATGTGAATTCAGGTAGCCATTGGATAGTACCGTGGGATGCGTAATCGTGGGATCGAAATGCGTGAGATGCGTGGCTCTACTGTAAATCACAAAATATGTACAATATATCCTGTAAGCCTTTTCTATTGATTTTAGCATCCCAAATTCATAAAAATACACAAACCATTTCTATTGATTACATAATTCATATGAAACACATGAAATTAAACAAAAAATTCATCTTGGGGTTTTTTTTTTCCCCCGGAAAAAAACATAATTTATATTGTTATACTCGGTGTCGGTAATTCTGAGAATATTATGGCCCACTTGTAGGCAGTAGTTCCAGCTGATTGACTTATGCGACTATGATAATTAAAACCTTTGTTAAGAATAAAATTTCTACCAGACGAGACATTGTACATGGTCGCAAGAGCCAATCCGCTGGAATATTTGACATATAGGTGGGCCGTTTATATTTCAATGTCGCTGACACCGAGTATAATAGCTACCTCCTCCATTACAGTCAGTAGGTGGCACCTGCCTTTCAACACAATCTCACCCTTATTCTGTCCAACTCTCTAACCCAAGAGTAAACCAATTTTCCCAATCTTTCTTCCACTCAACAAGTAACTCTGGAACTCACTCCAACTGTCTATCTCTCCCTCACCATATGATAAATTTTACTTCAAGCTCCATGCGTCCAGACAATTTGAATCTAACGTACCGCGGTACCTTGAAATTGACTGTTACTCCTTCAATTTGATGGAGACACTCGTTACAGGCAGCTTTGTCTTTTGTCTCCTTACACTTAGGAAAAAAATTGTATTAATGCATTTTTGATGTTCTGAGTACTATTAGACAATTAAATTCAGCTTTGGAAGGACCTCAAAGAATGAAGAATCTGCAAACTATCTTAATTAACTTTTTAACTGCCACAGATCTTTTCTAAACTGAATAAAGTAATCAAAATATTGCTAGATTAAAATTGAAAAATACATCACTTATACTCAAAGAGGTTAATGGTTTATCTTAATGGGAGTACGGGGTCAGTTACTCTTGAAAATAACTTTAAAGTGAATCTGCTTCATTTTTGGACCCATTATTGAACATGCATAAACACTAGTTTGACAAGATATCAGACTGTTATAAGAATATCTAATATATAATGTATGTATGTATTTGTATGTATATACTACACAGGCACATACCTCATAGCTGGGGTATTATAATGTTGAATTTTGTGGATATTTTAACCCTCTCACCACGGAAGGGCTCTTGAACGCCCATAAAAAAGCATATAACAGGTACCCGGAAGGCCTCTTGAACGCCCAGTGGTTGAAAGCCTGTGAGCTTCGTGTGCGAGGCGTCGGTCCGACGCATGTAAACAACAGCCGGCTGGACCGACGCCCCGCATCTCCGGCCACAAGAAGGAGAGCGTCGCTTGTTCGTGTGTGCCTGTATGTTGTTGTTAAGTATCGAAAAGTGGTGTAAAGTGGCTGTTTTGGCCATAAAGTTATCTCCAATGAAATCATCATTACAGCTCAACCAGTTGACTTAGAGAGCTCTACTTAATGCCATTCTACAGGTAAATAACACAGCTACGCTTGGGGATGTGCGGGAATGCGGGAAGCAGTCTGATTAACGAATATACGGTAGCCTAGCCTAGTCGTTTTTCGGCCAAAACACCCGGGTTTCGAGGAATATATATATAATACATAGCCGGGGCTGGAGGGTTAATGTAATTTGTAATTGGATTTACTCAATAACCACACAAGATATTGAAATGAAGTTTGTTTCATTAGAAAGAGAACGAAAAAGCTTTAATATGGCCAAAGGGTTTTTAATTTAGATCAGTAAAATATTTCACAAGCAATTGAAAATTATGTAATATATTTGAGAATTCACCGCCAGGAAAACAAAGTGCAAATAAACATGAAAAGAACTCCAATGAAGGTTTTCTTTAGGCCACAATATCAGCAATTCCATAAGGATTTTTTTTTGCCAAAATCATCAAAATTAAACAAATTGGTAAAGTTAATCCCATTTAAACCCACATAACTACCGAAAACAGTTTTTGAGATAACGAGTTTCAAAGTTTTGTTTTTTACCGTTTTATTTTTTATTTTTATTTATATACAGTATACAGTAATTTTCAATTGCTGGTTAAATCTCTATTACTGATCTAAACCAAAAAACGTTAAGCCAGATTAAAGCTCTTTTCATTCTCTTTCTAATGAAACAAACTCCATTTCATTATCTTGTATGGTTATTTAGTCCAATCAATTACAAAATTACATTGGGGCATTAATTAAATCCTCGCCTGGCCAGGCCGATCTACCTCCATAAAAAAAAAAATCAAATGATGTTGAAACACTGGGATGTTGCCTGAGGGGTGATACTTTTAGTAGGGGGTATCATAAAAAAAAAAAAAAAAAAAAAAAAAAAAAAATCGACTCAGCCCCATGCTGTACTTTTGAGTTGGGATTACTGACTTGTGTTTGTTTGTCTGTGAGGGAGGGCTACACCTGTGGCGTGATGAAAGAGGGAGCTGGGAGCCGTGTGTAGTGGTGGGCGGACACTTCCATCAAGTGGCAGACATCACATGGGATCCCCTTGGCAGGTCAGTTTATTTAATTTAGTTTGGGGAATCTGCAGAGGGCTGGAAGTTAGACCATAATATTTAACACATGTCACTGACAAAGTCTGGGAGAACAAAGGGTCACCCCAGGAATAAGACCTCCTGGCGGTGGAACGATGAGGTAGAACATGCTGTGAAAGAGAAAAGGAGATGCTTCAAAGCATGGAAGAAGGGAGGCATCAAGGAGGAATACCAGGCAGCTAAACGAACTGCCAAAAAAGTTATTTACAATGCTAAAAAAGGCATTAAGAACCTGGTCCTCGAACAAGTGTGTAAAACTGACAATCCCAATGGGATCTTCAACCTAGCTAGATGAGTTAAAAATTACAGTAAGGATATTATAGGTGAATAGTGTGTTAGAAACGATAATGGGAAGATTGTGTATGCAGAAAATTAAATCAGAGAAGCATGGAAGGCACACTATGAACGATTGCTAAATGTAGAATTTGAATGGGATAAGGAACAGCTTAGTATTGAAAAACCAATATCTGGACCCCCTCCTTTTGATAGCACCAGCTATAGTGAGCGACGCAATCAATAAAATCTATCTATCTATCTATCTATCTATATGCTCAGGCCCAATCCCCATTTTGGGGGTAGCCGACTCAAGACAGAGCAAGAACAGGGAAAACACAAAAACAACATAAAACAAAAAATAAACACAGATAAAAAACACAAACTCTCACACATCCAGGTCACCCAGGAGAAGACCCAGAGACCAGGGTTACCAAGGTCGCTCCAGCACTCCCCCGGCCCCTGACCACCAGGAGAGGTTCCGATCTCGGCAGGCAGACATGCAGCGGAGCCAAAGCGACAAGCCCTCCCACCACACTTCCAGGCACACCCTTCATATTAATCGTCTCCCCGGGCCAGGCGCCTGATGGACTATTATCTAGTCCAACTTGCGCCCGATCCCTTACTCCAAAATATTATCAATAAAATGAAGGACGGTAAAGCTCCAGGGTGCTCTGACATTGTCGCTGAGACGATAAAAGCCTCAGGGGAGACTGGTGTCAACTTAGTCACTGAGTTGATAAACGCCATTATTAAAGATGAGAAAATCCCAGAGGATTGGCACAAAAGTATAATACTGTAGTAAATATATACAAAGGAAAAGGGGATGCGCTAGATAAAGGTAATTATAGGGGCCTGAAAATGCTTGACCAAATCATGAAGGTCTGTGAGAGTCTTTGAGGGTTTGATCAGGCAAAGCATCTCCATTGATATGCAGTTTGGTTTTATGCCAGGACGTGGTACAACTGATGCTATCTTCATAGTCAGGCAGATACAGGAAAGATACTTACTAAAAGGCAGGGATCTTTACTTTGTGTTTGTAGATCTGGAGAAGGCCTTTGACAGGGTGCCTAGAGATGTTGTGCAGTGGGCTATGAGGAAACTTGGTGTGGAAGAGTGGCTGGTGCGTGTGATAATGAAGATGTATGAGGATTCGCGAAGTGCGGTGAGGGTGAAGGGTGTACTGAGTGATGAGTTCGCAGTCCGTGTTGGAGTCCGTCAGGGTTCAGTGTTAATTGTTGTTGTTGATGTATTTATTTTATACTAGCGCACTGGGCCAGGGCCCTCATAAGGCTAGTGTTCAGTGAGGAGGTGCAAAGTCAAGTCATGTAACTGTCAGTAGTCAGATATCATCATAAAGTTTGGTGGCTCTCAGGAATTGTCGGATAGGAGCGAAAGTGAAGGAGGATGACTCGGAAACAATAGAGTGTAATGAGGCGTGCTGCAGGTTCAGTGTTATTATGGTCCTGGAGGCACTGTCTAGAGTTATTAGAGGCGGACTCCCGTTGGAACTGTTTCATGCAGACGATTCAATCCTAATAGCTAACAATATGCAAGATGCTGAGGCCAAATTCAGAAGATGGAGAGAGGGCATGGTGAGCAAGGGTTTAAGAGTCAATATTAACAAAACCAAGGTTATGCATTGTACTGTAGATTGAGACGAGGCAATGTGGAAAAGAGCGGTGCATACCCATGTGCAGTGTGTGGAAAGGGTGTGGGCGTAAACGTGATTCAATGTAGCATCTGTCGACGCTGGGTTCACCATGGGAGTAAGCGCTGTAGTAGAATAAAGGGACCCCTGCCGAAGGATAAGTCAGAAATAGGGAAATTTGAGTGCGTAGTGTGCAAAGGCGACCTAGTGTTAAGTGATGATCCTGTGGCTGTGAATTTTGAAAATGAGTCATTGGCGCTGGTGGACAAGTTTTGTTACCTAGGAGCACCATCTCTGCCGGTGGTGGGGCCGAGGCTGCCACTGTCGCTAGAATTAGATGTGGCTGGGGGAAGTTCAGAGAACTGCTGCCAATTTTGACCATGAAAAGAATGCCTCTCCCCCTGAAAGGAAAGGTGTATGCCTCATGTGTTAGAAGTGCAATGACGTATGCCTCAGAAACATGGGCCGTTAAAGTAGAGGATGTCAACAGAATGGAACGTAATGAGATGAGAATGGTGAGATAGATGTGTGAGGCCAGGCTGCAGGATAGAATAACAAATGTTGAGCTGAGGAGATGTTTAGGTATAAAGAGTATTAGCGAAGTGATGCGTACAAATTATAGGTTTGACTCCTGTAAGGAGATAAAGAAAACCTAATATTTAGTAGTGGCCCCGTAATCATTGACGAACATGCCTATTACATAAGGCATCCTCTTCAAACACTAATCCGCCGTAGTTTGAATCTACCGCGCAGAGCATTTAAAATCTGAGGAGCCTTCATCATGAGTGCACGCGACCTCACTCATGGCTTCAGTCATTATGAATTGGGTTCTCACTACGAAAAAACTTTGTAAAAAATAAAAAACAAAAAGAAAATAAGAATAACTATCCAATAAGCTTTCCATCATATCGTGGATGTACTTGTGAGGATCTTTGACCAGACGCTGATTCAGGCGTCATTCTTCCTTCACTGACATATCAAGTAAACCAAAATCTTTAATACATCAACGAATGGGAAGGGGATGGTCGGGAGGGCCCCAGTCGTCAATGATTACGGGGCCACTACTAAATATTAGGTTTTCTTTATCTCCTTACAGGAGTCAAACCTATAATTTATTAGTGGCCCCTCCATCATTGACGAACATGCCTGATTTCTAAGACTGGAGGGGGACATTCGTAATCATATCATAACTCTAGAAAAGCAGATAATCAAACAACCTCATAGTATTCTTACTTTGAAAATATATATAAATACGGCGCAGCCCATATATATACAAAAAAGGGGTTCAAGCAGGTGCGTGCTTCAAAGAAGCCTGCTTGACAAAAAAGGGTAACTCTGGAGATTCTGTGAACAGATCTGTAGTTACAAAGGCACCCCACTCAACGAGTGGTGACAAAAATAACAAGTTATAAGTTTACATGTGCACATAATAAACCCCATAATATTCGTGGAAATAATTTGCAAAAGATCTCCACTGTTTAATACTAAATTGCTTTCCCAGCTAAAACTACTATAACAACCCCGTTGTTTGTACTAACATTGTACTAGCACAATTTCTCGCAGAGAAAGTTTCATATCACATTATCCATAAATTGTGTCACAGCTCTTACATTCCGGCGGGGTCTAGGGTGTCCTATGTTACACTGACTGCACCCCCCCCCCCCTTTTTCCTTGAAAGTAAACAAAAGTGACTGAAGGGCCACCTAGACCCTCTGCCTTAAAGCTATACATGGTAAGGAAGGTTTGTCTAGAGCAACTGACAAGTAACTAGTCAAAAACGTATGATTAGACGCCCACAACTGTGTGAACGAAAGATCTTCTACTGAAAAGTTCTTCAGGAAACGTAAAGAGGCTGCCCATTTGCGTAAATCGTGAGCCCTACCCACAACGCCGGGATTACTCTCTTTAATGACTTCGACCAGAAGAGAAGCTAATCTCCGTTTCAGTAAGCGTTTACCCGTACTCGCTACCCACAAAGCACTTTGGGGGTTAGAGGAGCCACTCTCAAATATTTGGTTAGAGCTTGCACTGGCCATAGAAATTGTGCACCTTTCCCCTTTTTAACGCCGGCACCGTGAATTCAGAAAACACGTGTGCACTGTGCTCAGTCTTGGCTACAAATCCCGGGGAAGGTGCAATGTGAATACATTCATCAAGTCTACCAAACCCAAGGCAATTAGGTGTGTTGCTCATCGCCGCCAGCTCAGACACTCCGTTCCCGGTGGCCAAAGCCAAAAGGAATACAGCCCTTTTTAAAGAGTAATGCAAAATCTGCAGTATTCTGGTACAGACAAGAATGAAGCAAAGACAATGCCTTGTCCAGAGACCAAGTAGGCATGAGCTGACGGGGAGGTGGGCGGAGTTTAAAACATGCCCTCATAAAACCTGTTTCCTCCGCTACCGGTATGGAGAGACCTGTAAAGTCTAAAAAGGGCACTCTAATCGCAGTTAAGTGATTTTTTAACGTTACCACAGATAAACGTTTCTGCTCAAACAGATAATATAAATAATTAAAAACTAATGCGACGATGCTTTGTCCAGAGACCATGTAGGCCTGAGCCGACCGGGAAGGTGGGCGGAGTTTAAAACCTGCCCACATAAATCACTTTCAGATAAATGTTTCTGCATGAACAGATAAATTAAATAATAAACAACCCACGCCACCGGGGGCACGGTTCGTGTTGCTCGAAGAATCCGAGACGTAAAAGCTTGCCAATGCGATGGAAACTGTCGCTTTGTAGACTGGGTATATTGATTCGTGAATATCTTGGTCACGTCGCTACCAGATGGTGCTAGCCACTTGGCCTCCTGACTGTCCTAAATGAACAAGTCCGCGAGGTTTCTAGGTTGCCAACTGTGTTCTAAGTGGAACAACCCGACCAGGAGTGACACTGGGTGCGGGCACCACGTGTTCAAATGCTGGTACCGCACTACGCCGGCCACAGGGGTGCGATTAGCGAGACAACGCCTCGCTAATCCTGTAGTTTGTGGACTACGTGGCACATTAGAGACGCGTCTGGCGGCGGAAAATAGATAAATGGAAATCAACCTGTTCTCGTCCGTCATCAGAGCGTCAGGTTCGTCCGCCGGCGTTATCGGCCGGCGGGTGAGGTATGACTGTGAGTATCGCCATACACCTTGGCTGTGGCTGTCCCTCGCTTGCGAGCTCGGTATACTCCCTGAATGGGAGCCCTCGTCCGAGTCCCGTAAAGGTTTATGATAATTAAAAGCTCCCATAGCTCGTTAACACATTGAAAGTAGAGCTGGGGAGCAAAATCATAAAGTATACTAATTAAGGTAATTTATATTTAAGTGTATTAAAATAAATTACTATCAATAAACATAATATTATCATAATATAATCATAGAAAATATATATGTTTATTATGATTCAGCTATTAAATTATTTCATTAACAAATAGAAATAAGATAGGGCTACCTGAGCTTAACGGCGTTGAACATACCGCAATGAGAGGTTCAAGTGCCGACACGACAGAGACTGGGGGAAAACTACCCCGCCCCCGTGAACTACCTGGTCACCTGGTGCAACACCGGTACTCCGCCCTGGAAAGAGAAATTTCCGGGGATTAATGCTCATAGGGTTACACCCAAAAAATGGTACAAAATATGTGCCTCAAAACCGCCGGTCAACGAACCGTAGCACTCCATCACTACTTTTCTTTGTCCCTTTAGTTTCATATTAAAGATTTCAGCATATCTTTACCCGTTCAGAAGATTTAAGCATATCTTCTATACCCTCATAAAGATGAAGCATATCTTTATTAAAGATGAAGTCTTGCCAGTATCCCTTTACACTTGAAACACTAGTAAGATTCCGGCATCTTTTTATCCTATAAAAAGTCCAAGCCTATCTTAATCTCTAATCTGGCTTCTCCCAGAAGCCCTCATAGATCGCTGTCTTGAAGGCCGTGACACCCTCTTGTATCAATCAATTGTTTGGCAAAATATCGCGAATTGCAAATCAGTTAATATAACCACCCAACGGTACAACCGCCGGGTTTTATATGCAATGTCAAACCAATTGTACCTGCCCCAGACCTCTTTGTAAAAAGGTCGCCGGGAGGGAAAGACTAAACAAACAAACGGCATTGTTTCAATGGCTTATTAAGGATTTCAGCATATCTTTTACCTGTCCAAAAGAATTAAGCATAACTTCTTAATCCTCATAAAGATGAAGCATATCTTTATTAAAGATGAAGTCTTTCAAGTACAGTATCCCTTTACACTCTCAATTGTTTGGCAAATTATCTTGAATCGCAAAACCATTAATATAACCACTCAAAGGTACAACCGCCGGGTATTATATGCAATGTCAAACCAATTATACCTGCCCCAGACCTCTTTGTAAAAAGGTCGCCGGGAGGTAAAGACCAAACAAACAGACAGCAATGTTTCAATGGCTTTGAAAAGCAGAGAAAACTAAGTCCAACAGGTGTCAGCCTGATCACCTAGAAAACTGTGTGGAGCCCCCCTCGACGGGTATAACCCAGGAAGCCTGATCCCAGGCTCGATCATAGAAAACGCAGTTCCTGATGAGCCCTCAAGCGACCAAACTCGTCGGTGTAACTTACCTATTTTAGCCATCCTGACTAAAACTCGGTAAACAAAAACGGTGTCCTCGGAGCAACGAGAAGAACGCCGGAAAGGTAACCCACACTAAACTATACATGACAGGAGGGCGTAATGCATAAAGCAATGACTAACACAGGAGGCCTGATCCCAGGCTCGACCACAGAAAACGCAGTTTCTTATGAGCCCTCAAGCGACCAAACTCGTCGGGGTAACTTACCTATATTGAGCCATCCTGACTAAAACTAGGTAAACAAACACGGTGTTCTCGGAGCAACGAGAAAAAACGCCGGAAAGGTAACCCACACCAAACGAGACATTTTAACACCTTTTATACAAAGGGTGTGTGCAAAAATAGGGATACCTGAACAGGAGGGCGTAATGCATAAAGCCAAAAAACCGGGGCAAAGGTAGCCATGACAGAGACTGGTGGGATACTAACTCCAGGGTCTGCATAGACCCGCCGGGGCCCAGCTCTGGAAAAAGCAAATTTCCAGGAATTAATGCTCATAAGGTTAACCCAAACATGTTCGCACACAAGTGTTAAATAACCCGCCGTGTAACGAGACGTAATACTCAACGACTACAGCCTGCTACGCGGTGGGGTTTCCTAAGTAAAAGATTTCAGAATACCTTAATTTGTCCAAAAGATTTATGAATGCCCTCTTGACATAATATATAAAGACCAGCATGGCGTTTATAACTGATTAAGTCTTTCCGGTGGTGTTTGTTTCAAGATTCAATTTTGGAAAAACCCCACCTAAAAAATACGCCGGCCCCCGAATTATCTCGTAGATCAAAAACTGGGAAGCCTGACAAATATACGAGATCTAACTTCTCCCGAAGTATCGTTTTAGATCGCCGTATGATGAAGGCGGTGATACAAAACGTATCCCTCAATTGTCTGGTTAACTAACTGAATTGTAAATTTGTTATTCCCATTCCTCCAAGGAGCACCCGCCGGGTGAATATTAGTTGAAAAAACGTTAACCCCAATTGTGCCCTAAAGCGCCGTATGTTGAAGGAGGCGATACACAATGCATCCCTCAATTGTCTGGTCAACTAAACTGAATTTTGCAAATTCGGGCATCCCACCCTTCCAGGTTGCACCCGCCGGGTGATTTAAAGTTTTAAAAGTTAACCCCAATTGTTCCTAACCCCACGTCTTTATAAAAGATCGCCGGGGAGGAAATACAAATATTGCGAATTGCAAATCAGTTAATATAACCACCCAAAGGTACAACCGCCGGGTTTGACATGCAATGTCAATCCAATTGTACCTGCCCCAGACCTCTTTGTAAAAAAGGTCGCCGGGAGGGAAAGACTAAACAAACAAACGGCATTGTTTCAATGGCCTATTAAAGATTTCGGCATATCTTTTACCTGTCCAAAAAGAATTAAGCATAACTCCTTAATCCTCATAAAGATGAAGCATATCTTTAATAAAGATGAAGTCTTACAAGTATCCCTTTACACTTGAAACACTAGTAAGATTCAGGCATCTTTTTATCCCATAAAAAGTCTAAGCCTATCTTAATCTCTAATCCGGCTTCTCCCAGAAGCCCTCATAGATCGCCGTCTTGAAGGCCGTGATACCCTATTGTATACATCAATTGTTTGGCAATTTATCTCGAATCGCAAATCCGTTAATATAACCACCCGCCGGGTTTGATATGCAATGTCAACCCAATGATACCTGCTCCAGACCTCTTTGTAAAAAGGTCGCCGGGAGGTAAAGACCAAACAAACAGACAGCATTGTTTCAATGGCTTTGAAAAGCAGAGAAAACCAAGTCCAACAGGTGTCAGCCTGATCACCTAGAAAACTGAGTGGAGCCCCCCTCGATGGGAATAACCCAGGAAGCTTGATCCCAGGCTCGACCTTAGAAAACGCAGTTTCTGATGAGCCCTCAAGCGACCAAACTCGTCGGGGTAACTTACCTATTTTAGCCATCCTGACTAAAACTCGGTAAACAAAAACGGTGTTCTCGGAGCAACGAGAAAAACGCCGGAAAGGTAACCCACACTAAACTATACATTACAGGAGGGCGTAATGCATAAAGTAATGAATAACACAGGAAGCCTGATCCCAGGCTCGACCACAGAAAACGCAGTTTCTTATGAGCCCTCAAGCGACCAAACTCGTCGGGGTAACTTACCTATTTTGAGCCATCCTGACTAAAACTAGGTAAACAAACACGGTGTTCTCGGAGCAACGAGAAAAAACGCCGGAAAGGTAACCCACACCAAACGAGACATTTTAACACTTTTTAAACAAAGGGTGTGCGCAAAAATAGGGATACCTGAACAGGAGGGCGTAATGCATAAAGCAAAAACCGGGGCAAAGGTAGCCATGACAGAGACTGGTGGGATACTTACTTCAGGTTCTGCATAGACCCGCCGGGACCCAGCTCTGGAAAAAAAGAAAATTTCCAGGAATTAATGCTCATAAGGTTAACCCAAACATGTACGCACACAAGTGTTCAAGAACCCGCCGGGTAACGAGACGTAATACTCAACGACTACAGCTCGCTACGCGGTGGGGTTTCCTAAGTAAAAGATTTCAGAATATCTTAATATGTCCAAAAGATTTACGAATACCCTCTGACATAATATATAAAGACCAGCATGGCGTTTATAACTGATTAAGTCTTTCCGGTGGTGTTTGTTTCGAGATGCAATTTTGGAAAAAACACCCCTAAAAAATACGCCGGCCCCCGGATGATCTCGTAGATCAAAAACTGGGAAGCCTGACAAATATACGAGATCTAACTTCTCCCGAAGTCTCTTTTTAGATCGCCGTATGTCGAAGGCGGCGATACAAAACGTATCCCTCAATTGTCTGGTTAACTAACTGAATTGTAAATTCATTATGCCCATCCTTCCAAGGAGCACCCGCCGGGTGTGAATAATAGTTTAAAAAAAACGTTAACCCCAATTGTGCCCTAAAGCGCCGTATGTTGAAGGAGGTGATACACAATGCATCCCTCAATTGTCTGGTCAACTACTAAACTGAATTTTGCAAATTCGGGCATCCCACCCTTCCAGGTTACACCCGCCGGGTGATTTAAAGTTTAAAAGTTAACACCAACTGTTCCTAACCCAACTTTTTTGTAAAAGATCGCCGGGGAGGAAATGCAACAACAGCATAGTTTTATATTGGCTTTGCAAAACCGAAAAAACTACAAACAACACGTGTCCGTATGAACACTGTTAGATGGGTACTGCCAACCCGCCGGGAAACATAAGGAGCCTGCAACAGGCACCCCAGAGACGCAGTCCTGGGGAGCTACAGACACCCACTTGCCGGGGAAACAAGCCTGTTTTAAGACCACGCGTGGCCAAAACTCGGCAACCAGCCGGGGTTATCAAGGTGAAACCGAGAAAAACCCGCCGGAAAAACCCACCTCGTACAGATACCATCTGAACGCACCACCGGACCGAGGCGTAGCCAAAACACAACTAACGCCGGGCCCAACATAGTCCGTGGAAATAGCCAATACACAACTAACCCAGGACACATAAATAGTCCGTGGAAATAGCCAATACACAACTAAACCAGGACACACATGACACAGTAGTACATATTGAAAAAATAAATCAATAACACTTGTATATGTGGTAAAGCTACGAGAGGCTGGCTAGGCCTAGGCAGACGGATAACATTAACATGTCGGAATATAAACAAAAGCACTGAATTATATCACAACAGGAACCACCACCAACACCCCACTGTCGCAAATACTTCCGGCACAGGGAAGAACTGACTCGGGACCCAGAAAAAACTTCACTAAGTGAAGAAAAATACGCTGGGAACGTCAGCAAAAATATGCTACCTCATCAGAAAGATAAAAGGAAGCAATAACGCGTAATGAAAGCCGCCTGCATCACAAAGCTAGCTAACTGTGAAAAAGTTCACCTGTCCACAACAGGACCACGAGGGTACATCCGAAATATATGCCCCAAACACACGACCCAAAATACACTGCACTGCGGGCAACCAGCCCAGGACACTCCTGCTACGCCTATCCTAACCTTACTCGATACATCCCGGAGTAAACAAATGAGAAAAAACTCACTAGGGACGCAGCAAATGCGGAACCAGCGGAGCGTCTAGAGACACGTCCGGGCCGGCTGATCGCAGAGCAGAGAAGGAAGAATGACGCCTGAATCAGCGTCTGGTCAAAGATCCTCACAAGTACATCCACGATATGATGGAAAGCTTATTGGATAGTTATTCTTATTTTCTTTTTCTTTTTATTTTTTACGAAGTTTTTTCGTAGTGAGAACCCAATTCATAATGACTGAAGCCATGAGTGAGGTCGCATGTGCTCATGATGAAGGCTCCTCAGATTTTAAATGCTCTGCGCGGTAGATTCAAACTACGGCGGATTAGTGTTTGAAGAGGATGCTTATGTAATAGGCATGTTCGTCAATGATGGAGGGGCCACTAATAAATAGACTGGGATGGTATGGACATGTGGAGAGGATGGATGAGCAAAATTGTGTGAAAAAATGCAGGTCTGTGATTGTGGAGGGAGCTGCACCAAGGGGTGGACCGAGGAAGACCTGGAATCGGACTATACGTGCCGATCTCAAATCCAAAAACTTGACAAGTGAAGCAGCCATTAACAGGGTTGTCTGGAACGCTGCCATTAGGACAAGAGACTGAAACTGCACGTATGTGTGGAGCACTCAGTCTTAAAATTGTATGTTTGTGTATGTATGTAGGTAGTAAAAACAATATACAATACAGTATTCCCCTGAGAAACGGAGGTCAATGTTTCCCTTTTGTTTCCTGCATGGCATAAGAAGTGACTAAATGGAGCAAATGTATGGTGCTTGTTTGCCTATATAGATAGCCTTACTAGGGAAAGGAAAACCATGATCAAAAGCCAGTTTCTGTCTTGCAGGGGCAAGAATACCCATGATAGGCAAATAGACCACCACCAATAACTGGTTGTTGTCATCAAGGACATATAGCTACCTAAATTTTGTCCTAGAACCATGCTAGTGACATGGCTCTCCTAGTGGTGGAGTCTTTGCCAGTGTTGGCTTGCCTTCGTCTAGAGGGTACTGGCAGCTTGACAGTGATGGACCTGAACCCTGGAGATCTTGGTGAAGTTATTCCATCACCAGATGTATATAATGTGTCAGCTGTAGTGACAAGTTGCTCTGGGATAAGTGACCCTACAGTTAGTGTCGTGGGCTCCGAGGCCATTACCACAGGGCCTACAGGTGTGCTGACACTGGCTTACGGTGCCCCAAACAAAACTAAAATTATCACCAACTCTGAAACCTGCTGTTTCCAAAAGCACCAATGAATGGGGCACTGCAGAGGATTGTGCAGCATAGAGTACAACCAATTGGGTGACCAAGACATACCTGTGTTGTTGTTGTCGTTCCCTAAGCTGCCTGGCCGAACAACTCCGAGGCCATGGCTACGGTCGGGCTTTTCCACAGAGCTCTCAAGGAGTGTAGATTGTGTTGTTGGCGTAAGTGATTGTGTGAAATTCAGTCTGGACAGGCGTACATACCTGTGTAAAACTAGGAACCGCCTTGCAACTGTACAGTACCATATGTTGCTTTTTTTATTGTTTTTGTTTTGTTTTTTTAAACGTGATGAATGGAGAGGTGATGGAGAGGTTGCAGGAGGAGGAAGTCAGGGAGGAGTACAGGAGAGCAGTGGAAAGACGACTAGGTGGGTTCGACCTGGAAGTTATGGAGGAAGTGGAGGAGATGAGCAAGGTGTTTAAGGATGAGATCTGTGCAGCATGTGAGGAGGTGTGTGGAGTGAGGAGAAGAGGGAGGGGAGTGAAAGGTACAGCATGGTGGACAGAAGAGGTAAGAATAGCTGTGGAAGAAAAGAAGAAAGCATATAGAGAGTGGTTGGGTAGTAGAGGGAATGAAGATTCCGAGAGACAGAAACGAGCGAGGTACGTGGAGAGTAAGAGGGTGGTGAAGGAAAGTAAGAGAAGAGTAGATGAGGAATTTGGAAGGAATCTGAGTGTAAAATGGAGGGAGAGTAAGAAACTGTTCTGGAAAGAAGTCAAGAAAGTTAGGGAAGGTAGCAAGAGAAACAGTAAGGGTGTGAAAGATAAGTGTTATGCCCTGTTTTTCTACAGGATTTAACTTGGGTAATGTGAGTTCTAACTGACTGGGTATAGAAGGCTGCATGCACAAAACAAGGTATGAGGAATAGAGAACACAAAATAAGCACACGGTAACAAGACACACGATCACTTTTATTGATGTACACACTTCTATAGCTTTCTTGATGATGATTAATATGAAGCATAAGAAGATATGAATACTCGTACAAGACAAATGATAGAATTGAACAACACTAGCATTAAGTGGATCTGGATGGAGCCTAGTCTCCCACTTCCAACGTTCAGGTATTAATCTTCTGATCACTGGCTTTATTCACAAGTTTATATACTGGAGACCATAAATGTTACTTATAGATTCATATTCACTGTCAGATTTATCACTGGTAGCTCAGGTGCACAAGTAGTAGTTCACAGACTAGATTAGACACACGTATTTTAGAGCACAGGAATTCTAGTAACCTCAGGGGGGTACTGATCTAAGTTTTATATTCTTGTATCAGAAACACATAGAACGCAAATCAGTGGGCGAACATCAGATATCACTAGGGTTTCACTTCTATGTAATAATATCTGGATATATGGGTAATTACGAGAGTTAATATCGCCTGTTAATTAATAAACACTGATACGCTTAGCACTTCCTAATTGAATGGTTATATATGAATTATACTGGGGCAAAGATATAGCCACTTCATAGACATATTAATAAGTGAGTCTCTAAATAGCACTGTAGCACTGATAGAGTGAATCTTGGGTAGTATTTGATTGGTCTGGTCCTGGTTATCTTGCGTCCGTGATGTTGGGGGCTAACGACTGGTTCCGCGGCCGTCCAGATGGTCCATATGTAGAAAGTTCTCAAGACGGATCTCTTAGCGATCGTTGCTGGTTACACTCTTATATACCCTCTGGTTTCTAGACCTGAATCACAGATATTAGGATCTTCCTGTCAATCTGGATCGGAATTAACGCCAAGCGCATCTCACGTCGATCGCTCAGCTTCCCGGTCTGTATGAAGGTTATAAGGTGTACGTAGATTTCTTTTACGTGGACAGATCCTTCTATCTAAATCTGCCACAGAGTCTGCAGGCTCTGGAACTCAATTCTCAGGAACAAACAATGATAGAGCTAGAGGTCAACACAAGGGACCAGCCACTGTTTGGTGTCTATCTTTCAACTGATTTTACTGGGGGCTGGAGCTCGGTTTATAGGTTCAGTTTTGGACCCTGTAGGCAATAGGGATCTCGAGTTTTGATGGACTTATTTGAGCTCTCAATTGATACGGGAACTAGGTAAGGTGGTGATTACTGTTGTGGCACATGGCTGTATGGAGCCTTCATAATGTGATATAACTGAGCCTTAGTAAGAGGTACTATTTTGGCTATACTGGAAGTATTTAGGGGAGAGAGACTGGATCTACTTTGCGAGGAGGTTTGGGACATCTTTGATAGGAGCGTCTCTCTTAGATTGCTCAGTCTTCATTCTATGGTATAGCTGAGGTGCTAATTTGGTTATCGGAGAAAGTATGCAAGAAAGGTTAATGGGTTATTGTGGGTTAATAGAGATTAGTAAGGGTGTTAGTCATACATAGTTAGTTCATTGATAGGAAGAATTCCTGTGCTACCTGGCAATGACCTGGAAGTCAAAACATGGGTCAGGTGTACCTCCGCAGGGGTAGGGGTCTCCCTCCTCGGGTGGGTGAAAGGGGTAGGCGCGCGTCCTCTCTCTGTGATGGTCGTCTGGGCGGCTGTGGCTGGGGGCTTGCCATATTACAAGTGTTTATGAGACAGATTTGGGTGTTCGTAATACCAAAACCGAAGGTGCCTTGATCAGCTGGTTTAATTGGTTGGGTTGTTAATTGCATGGTTTGTTGGATGTGGTGGAGACTGGGTTGCTAACTCTGCCACATTTATCTGGAAGTATGGCAATAGAGGTTAGTCACTGGCGAGGCGGCTAGCCTCGCACTGACGATCATTTGGTACAGGGTTGTGAAGGGGTTGTGAGGGAATAGATGGCATGCAAAGGGTTAGTAAAGTTCTAATGGTGTTCCTTCCTACTGGGGGAAGGTAGGCTGGATAGGAGTATATATACAAAAGGTTTGAGAATGTTAGTAACGGAAAAGTTAAGGATATTCAGGGGGTATGGTGGAGAGGCTAGGGTAGGATGGAGTCGAGGAGCGTGGGGGGTTAACGAGAGGGAGAGGGTTAATGGAAGTTTGACCCTAAGGTCTCTGGGCGTAGGGGTGGCATTAGGCTACAGTTGGTATCTTAGACTGGGGGTTAACGACAGGGAAGGTAGGTTAATCAAACGCTACCGGGGGATGAGCAATCGGTGGTGGTATATGAGTCTGGAAATTATAGAATCATGTGGACTGTGGGGAAGATGAGGTTAGCTGTAGGTGTGTGCTTGACTGTGGATAAAAGTAGAGAAAAACATAGTGTATTATTACTCGTCAATACGATGGGTTATGGACACTATTAGTTGACACGATTTCTTGCTGATCTAGTTGTCCCTGGGAACTGCGTTTTCTATGAAATATATACCAAACAAAGCGGCAGTTCGTAGGGGTAGCTTCTCGTTATTGTTTCGTGGTAGATATGCGTCGAGACCATGGTAAAAGAGGGTTATCTATACAATCTCTGGTTGGGGTAAGAATTAGAGTTACTGCATGGTTGCTAACATCTTCAGTCATTATCTCTGTCTAGGTCTTACAGGAATAATGGTTATATATACAATGGTGTACCCGTGGGTATCATCGTGTCTTATCAATTATGACATGGGGGTTAACATATTACTTCTCGGATGGAAGAACATACATAGATTTATGGGGGCGGTTTGTCTTCAGAAACTTAGTCTGGCAAGACAAGGTATTTGAGGGAATGTTGATATTGATATCTTAACTTAGGGACAGGGCATGGATGTATTAAATTAAGGTGTATTCATGTTCATCATCATGTAGGTAGAGTCTGGCGGGTAAGAGGTGTAGGACACGAGGGGTAGTGGATACGCGAGGTGGGGGAAGGGTCAGTGGTTAGAAGCGATAGGCAGGTGTGGTTTGGAGCTGCTTAGCCCTGCGGGCTTCGGCCTGTCTGAACTGGTTGGCTTGGTGCCTTCTCTCCTTCTTTCTTCTCTCACGCTGATCTATGGGGCGTCTGCTCTCACCTGGTCCTTTCGTTCTGTGGGCCTTTCCTTCGGGTGTTTCTGTTCCCGTTTTTTTGTTGTTCTCGCTCGTGGCTTCCGTGGTGGGCTTCTCGTTCTGGGGCATTTTAATAAGAATGGGAGAATGCTAGCCGAGAAGCAAGAGAGAGTCGAAAGATGGAGGGAGTACTTCAGTGAGTTGCTAAATGTAAGGAATGAAGAGCCAGCAAACATAGCTGGATATGGTATGGGAGAGAGAAGAAGAGAAGTAGTGGAGGAGGAGGTGGGGATCAGGAGGTCAGAAGTGTGGGAAGCCATGAAAAGAGTGAAGTTGGGGAAAGCACCAGGAACAGATGGAGTGTGTGGGGAAATGTTGAGGTATGGTGGTGAGATAGTGATAGAATGGGTATGGAAAATGTGCAAACTAGCATGGGAGAAGGGGAGTGCACCCGATGACTGGAAGACTGGCATAATAGTCCCCCTATATAAGGGCAAAGGGGAAAGAGGAGTGTGTGGTAACCACCGAGGAATATGTCTTCTAAGCGTAGTAGGGAAGGTATACAGTAGGGTAGTGATTGAGAGAGTGAGAGTGAGAACGGAGAACTGGATATGCGACGAGCAGGGAGGTTTTAGGAAGGGAAGAGGATGTGTAGATCAGATTTTTACCCTGAATTGTGTTGTGGAGAAGTATCTGGAGAAGAAACAAAAGGTGTATGTTGCCTTTATGGACTTGGAGAAGGCCTATGACAGAGTGGATAGAGAAGGTTTGTGGAAAGTACTTAGAATATTCGGAGTAGATGGCAAGTTGCTGAAAGCATTGAAGAGCATGTATGAGGGTGCAAAGGCGGCAGTACGTGTGGAGAGTGAGCAGAGCGAGTTCTTTGACCTGAATGTTGGTTTGAAACAGGGGTGTGTGATGTCCCCGTGGTTGTTTACTGTATATATGGATGGAGTCATGAAAGAAATACTATCAAGAGCAGTGGATCTTGGTGTATTGCTGAAAAGGGAGGGAATTGAGTGGAAGCTACCTATACTGCTGTTTGCGGATGATACAGTTCTGATGAGTGATAATGAATGGGAGTTGCAGGGTCTGGTAAATGAGTTTGGAACAGTGTGCGAAAAACGGAATTTGAAGGTAAATGCGGGGAAGAGCAAGGTTATGGTCTTCGAAAGGGGTGAAGTCACAGAGTGTGAGGTGAAGCTGAACGGTCAGGGTATGGAGATCGTCAACTCTTTTAAGTATCTGGGCAGTGTGTTGAGTAAAGATGGGACTATGGATGAAGAAGTGCGGGAGAGGGTACAACAGGGGAAGAGGGTTGTAGGAACGCTAAAAGCAGTAACAAGAAATAGGGTGGTCAGTATGGAAGTGAAGAAGTCCTTGCATGACAGTGTGGTAATCCCGACACTGACTTACGGAAGCGAAGCATGGACGTTGGTTGAGAGACTCAGACCAAGAGTGAGAGCAGTGGAAATGAATTACTTAAGGAGTGCGTGCGGAGTTACATGGAGGGATAGACAGACTAATGAGGAAGTAAGAAGGAGGTGTGGTGTGGAGGTAGATGTGCTGGAAAGTATGAAAAGGAACAACTTGAGATGGTTCGGCCATATGGAACGTATGGAAAGCGAGAGAATGACTAAGAAGGTGTACGAGAGCGAGGTGGAGGGACAGAGAGGGAGAGGTAGACCGAATGAGAAGTGGAAGGATGGAGTGAGGAAGTACATGAACGAAGGCGGTGCTGGTTGGGGGGAGGGGCGTCGACTGACTGGGGACAGAGGTGCATGGGGGCGGTTCGTTCGTGGCCACCCCTTCGGGGATCACGGCATCAGGCAATAGATAGATAGATAGATAGAATCTTCAATTTTAATTTTCTCAATATCAACATTAAAAATGCTTGCTATGGTCTCTTAACCCCTTCTGTACCGGTGACAACTTTTATATTTCATTCTAGCTATATTTAGACGATTGCGTGCAGTTTAACCCCTCAGACCCGGCTATGTATTCCATACCGAAACCCGGGGGTTTTGGCCGAAAAACGTCTACGCCTAGGCTACCGTATCTTTGTTATTTTGACTGCTTCCGCATTCCCGTGCATCCCCAAGCGTAGATGTGTTTCGTACCTGTAGAATGGCATTGAGTAAAGCTCTCTAAGTCAACTGGTTCAGTTGTGATAACGATTTCCGTGGAGATAACTTTGTGGCCATATCAGCCACTTTACACTACTTTTCGCTACTTAACAATAACATACAGGCACACACGAACAAGGACGCCTCTCCTTCTTGTGGTCGGAGATGCACGGCATCGGTCCAACCGGCTGTTGTTTACATGCGTCGGACGGACGGCTTTTAAAACAAGCTTACAGGCTTTCAAGCTGCTGGAGCCTCAGAGCCCTTCCGGGTTCCGCGGGGGTATTTTTTATGGATGCCTCAGAGCCCAACCAGGCCTGAGGGGTTAAGAAGGATCTATGGTAGTAAAAAAAAAAAAATTTGTTTGCTGTTCCCCAGGCTGCCTGGCCGAACGGCCCCGAGCAAGGCCAAGGCCATAACCGAGCGCCCCACAGGACCCTCCCTGCCTACCTCAATAAAGCCTGGGTGACCAAAGCCACTCCATGGCGGGGAGCTGAGGATGATGCGGAAATGCACGGGAAACCAAAGCCCCACCCAGGGCCCTGTGCCCCTCAGCAATTATGAAGAGAAAGTTTAGGGGCAAAGGAAAAGTGTGACGCTTTGGCTTCCAACCTGCCAACCTCTAGGTTGGCAGATTGGAAGGTCAATCCACGGAAGAGATGCCGTCACTTGAGATCTAGAAAATATATAAGTAAAAGGAACAGTCAGAGTAAGCTATGGGTATGGCAGAGAATGCTCAGTTCTCACTCTGATAGACCAGCCCATCACCACATGACTAGAACCCAATCCTCTCAGCATCAGCTAGGAAAGGCCCTATAAAAGCGCCTTTGGCGGGGGGATAGCTCCCCTATTTCAACCCCTTTCGGTTGCTGGAGACCCTTTGGAAACTGAATAAAATTGTCTAAACGTAGCCAGATTAAGGTTTAAAAGACGTTGCCTGTACAGAAAGGGTTAATGATTTCTCACTTAACCCTTCTTCCCCGACGAGGTTTAAACCTTCGCGCCACCTCTATTCGTTATTTTGTATTTGTATATTTATTTTATATTTTATTTTATTTTTTTATTTTATTTTATTTTATTTTTTTTTTTTGGGGGGGAGACAATTTTGTGAGTTTCACGTACAATACAGTATTCATATCTCTGCAATTAACCCTTCCGGCCCGGACGGAGCTCCAGGACGGAGCTCCTATCCGGGTGATCTGGCTAAAAAATGACTCGTGTAAACAAAGGTCTATCTCCCTTAACCCTTGGAATCCGGGAGGCTTCATATGAGGCAAAAAATATTTTGGTTAGGAGTCCGGGAGGCTTCATATGAGGCTAAATCAAAATCAAAGTGTTCAAATTGAGCGGGCGGATTTTTGTTTGTACGTGGGCAACCGCAGCGCCCCCACGCACAAACTAACACGCAACATCAATTGTTATCTCGCATCCAAGATGGCTGGAGCTTATCCGAAAAAAATTGTTGTGTCCGAAGCTTTGCCTGCCGCCGCGGCCCCTACGCCTAAGAAACGCAAGGCTAAACCCACCATAATATTAAACAAAAAGACATTGCTAAGTCCCGGTGGTGTTGTACGGAAACTTATAGAGTTAAGTGATCAAGAGGATGAACTAAGTGATATTGAGAGTGATTTTGACGAAGAAAAAGGGGTTAGTGAAGATGTGGACGATGGCGTAGAATTTCAGGGCTTTCATAGTACTGATGTTGACGATGATGACAATGATGACAATGATGGATGTGGTGAACATCATGATGGTGATGAAAGTATTAGTGACATGGGAAGTGTTCTACCTGCATCTCGTGACACAACGCTCATGCTCGCGACTCCGGCTGTGGGGACTCCTTCCCCGGCAAAAATAGACAGTTATTTTTATAGGAGGGCTGTGCTAGATAGTGCAAGGAAGAAGGCACGGGAGGTGGTCGAAAGGGAAAGAGATGATGATGCTGATAGTGAGGATGAGAGTGAAGAGTCAAGCGTGGGTAGGCCTAGGCCTATTCCTTTGTCTCCCGGGCACTCGTCACCCACGGCTGATGTGGCATTGTCCCCGCATTACCCACAGCCTTCAACAAGTGGTGCAAGTGGTGCAAGGGCATTGTCCCATGACCCACAGCCATCAACAAGTGGTGCAAGTGGTCAACGCACCTCCAAAAGGGTCTTGTTCATGGCCACAGGGGGGCACATACCAGCATCTCAGGCCCTAAGCTGCCCCAAAAACGCAATCGCCGCCAAAAAACTTCAGAGCCAAGTAGCTCACTTTCACCACCCACTAGCCGCCAACGCCACCAGTCGCCGCCTGATGTATCACCACCAAGTGACGACCACGATCCCACCTATGACCCTGAAGACACCCACGACTATGGCCGCCCTTCAAGATACATTGACCTGCCAGACGACCCTGTTGTAGACGAAGCAGAGTTAGTGGACGACCCAGCACCCCAACGTGGCCATGGACGTCCCCGTGCTCGGGGTGGCCCTGCCCTTGGACGTGGCCGTGACTTTTATGTCATACGTCTTCATAGTCTCTGTACCTTCCAGGTTTTCTGTCTTGTTGCAGAGCGGATAAATGTTATTCTTTTATGATACTTTTGCCTGTAATTATTTTTGATACTTGCCACCGTAGCCTCCCTTTTCAAAAAATATGATTTTAAGCTACGAACCAACCTTCAGTTGGGCCCCTTTTTAGAGTCTCACTCCGGTCCTTTCTAGGTCGGCTAGTGTTAGACTGGGCTTAATTATATCTCCGGTCACTAGGAGATCCCCGTGTTCTATTTGAAGTCCGGGGGGTAGCAGAGTATAGGCGGAGGTTGGGGGCCTCATTTGTACAGTATATCTTTTATTTGTGCCTACTCTGCCGGAGTTCTCTAGTTTATATCTACGAGGCTCCGGGTAATTTTACCTACCATTTTGATTTTACTACAAGGTGCTTTTGTCATACACCTCACCCCTTTCTTCCACTCGGAGTTTTTTCCGGTGGTACACTGTCATAGCCTTATCTCCGGGGCTCCAGAGTTAAGAACCTGTTCCCTCACCAGTTTTTATTAACTCCGGTTCACAAACACCGAGTGCTACTATAGCTCCGAGTACTCAAACCCTTAAAGAGAATACATACTCCGGTTTCCATATACCGAGTTTTATACCACTCTAACTCCGGGTATTCAACAAAAGCGTCTTAACTCCGGTTCTCAAACACCGAGTTCTACCAACATAACTCCGAGTATCCCTTAGCGAGAACATATCTCCGGTTCCTATATAACTTCTAACTCCGGGTATACAACAATAGTGACTTCACTCAATTAACTCCGGTTCCCAGACACCGAGTTCTGTCAACCAACTCCGGGTATTCAAACAATATTAACTTATTTCCGGTTCCAGACACCGAGTTATACCAATAGGCCTACCGAGTCCTACTAGCATACTCCAGGTAGGCCTATTCAATTATTATTCAAGTTGGCAGTCCTAGATGGCGAAGTTCAAATTGGTAATTAATAGAATCACCTTCAAGAATTTTTTTACAATACTTGTATATGCTTAGCATAGTACTAGAGATAACTCAATTTTAACAAAGTCCCGAGTAAAACTTCATTCACTCAGTATTACTGATAATGTTTATACTCATTCAGAGTGGGACAAAAGGTGCACTACACTTTCCAATCCTAAATTATGGTACAAGGTTGTAGGATTATTCCTACCCTTTATTAACCCGGCAAGCGCGATAGGCCTAATGGAAGGCTTCCTATAGGGAACGCGATAGGCCTCACGGAAGCAAGACCATAAAAAAAGCCTTCCATAAAAAAAAAGGGCCTATCAAAACAAAGGAATTTGTCTCTAGGTGAGATAATTCCCCTCCAGTACTCATCCATGTAAATCTCACCCACCCCCCTCCCCTCCTTCCCCACCTTATTCCCCCCTCCCTCCCCTCCTCAATTATCACCTATTTTTCCTCTTATTATCATCATTTATCGGTTATTTTTCTCTCCCGCGATAATGTAGCACAAGTGGGTTGCAGAAAAGATCGTTATGCAACACCCAGACACTGGCCCACACCGCCCCGCTCGTCTCAGTTACCTCACAGACAGCGAGAGAGGAGGGTTGCCTGTGGCTCTCTCTCGCCTGAGATTATGACCGGGTGGCCAATATCTTCGTTTTTCACCACCCAAATGCTTTTCCCACTTATTTTAGCACTCTTGAAGGTTCATATATACATCATATATGTAAAATAAAAGCATACCGAAAACAAATAATGCTCTATATTGTAAATATAACGAATTCTGTCAGAATCCAAGGCTAGAAATGCACAAATAACTACCCTAGCCCCTAGGTCTATTTCGCGCTTGTCAGGTTAAGAACAGTATTTCAATACCATAAGTTACCCTGTTCATTCATGCATAGCCATATAGGTTAGGAGGATTAATAATTTAGCCGTCCGGTTGGCTTAGTTGATAGCGTGCCTGATAACCATCTTGCTGGTCTCGCGTTTCAATCCCCTCTCAGATTGAAAAGTTTTCAGGGATATAGCCGGCGGTTACCATCTCCCCACGAGCAAGGAGGATGGGTAATAGTCAATGGTAGACTAAAGAAAGCAAAGCGCTGGTGAATCCTCGAAGGAGGAGAACGGGCGCTATATAAGTAACCTGACGATTATTATTGTTATTATTATTATTAACTTTTATTCCCAAACAAAGGCGGTACAAAATTAAGAGATATTATCTCTCTTTCCTTAGACCAAGTATATACATGGACACGATTAACCGGTTGGTTCTCATCCATTCGTTTTACACAGATTTTACTGTTTTACCTACTATTAGTAGATAAAAAAAATAAAAAAATAAAAATATGATTTTACAAAGAATCCCACATTATCACTCCTTCAATAAAGGATACTATGATATTGTCGTTCACGTATAACTACTAGTAGTAAATCAATAATTTTGATTCACAAAGATTCCCAGGTTACCACTCCTCCAATAAGGATACTATGGTATAATCAGTATCATTCAAGGCTAACGCTTGACTACTCAACTCGACAATACAAATTTCATATTTTAGGCTCCGGACCAACTCTCGAGTTGGTCAAGGACCCCAATGGAAATACGCCTAACGGCCTTATTGGGCTATCCTTAATTGGAATTATGCAAAGCTGGTACATGTCATATTTGTAACATACTATGTGGTACCAACTCAGTAAATTGCTAACTGAATAAATAATATTATTATTATTATTATTATTAATGATTCATTGAACCTCCCTCCGGTCCCACTTTGGGTCGGCGAGTGTCTGGGTCTGGGGCTCTTTTACATATCTCCGATCACTAGAAGACCACCACATTCTCTCTGAGTCAGGGTTTTAGCAGAGTAGGCTGAGAGAGGGACCCTCTTAGATATTTATAACATTGCCTTCTCTGTCGGAGTTCCACAAGTCTCATACTAGAGTTCTCCAATTAGATATTTTTCTCTATCATTTATTACGGAATAGGTTTTGTTCACTCTATTTCCGTCCGAATCTTGAGTCCTCCATACCAGTCCGAGAAGACTATTAGGTACTTAGTAAATTTTACCCCCGCACCTATTAAACAACACAGAGTTATTCTGTCAGTCATTACCGAGTAATTTCTTTACCCCGAGTCCTCATACTACAAAGGACAACACTGGGAATTAATTTTCCGTCTGGCAATTCCCAAGTAATATTTTCCCCAAGTCCCCACTATAACAGAGGTCACTTCTTTAGGGTCTACTTAACCAGTATAGTAATGATTCATTAGCTTGTTTTCCTTATGCCTCAGTACAACATGCTAGAGTTCTGGGTATCCCTAGCACCAACCATTCCTTTTAATAAATTGATCGACTAGGGTCTGTTTTAAAAAACCTGACAGAACCGATACAGTCAATTGCTATCTTACCTTTACACAACTGGTTGTTCCGGTCCCACTTTGGGTCGGCTAACACTTAGTCCGGAGCTCTAATAATGACACCTCTAGTCAGTAGGAGTTCCCCGCATTCTCTATGAGTCCGGGTTGAAGAGGAAGTAGGCTGAGGAAGGGGGTCTCTTAGATAACTATTCATTGCCTATTTCGCCGGAGTTCCACATTCACATACCAGAATTCTCCAGGTAGATAATTTTATCTATCCTTTATTACAGAATAACTTTCACGGGGCTCAATCAACCATTTCCCCATACTCCTCTTAATCACACAGGGTTATTCTGGCAATTTGGCTGAGTCAGATCCTTGACTCCGTGTCCCCATAATTGACGAGGATATTTCTTAGGAACAAAAGGTTGGGGAAGGACTTTACACTCTCAGATAAACAACCCATAGGCGATTATCCAACCTTTTGGTTTTATTATGGTCTCTCCACCAACATACAGTAAACCCTCGCTATCTCGGACTAATTGGGGGGAGACCCAGTCCGAGATGACCGAAAATCAACCTAGAAAACGAAGACAACCCTATTCGAACCCTATAATCTGTAATAGAAAACACAGTACATGTATTTTAGTTTTACAATATGTATTGTACAGTAGGCTATATTACACTTACCCCTTCATAGCTCTTGTCTGTAGTCTTGATGTCCTCCCTCCCCCCTCCCCAACACTGCATTAATTACTGCAGCATCCCCTTTTCACCCCCCACCTCCATCTCACTGTCCTTCTCCACCTCACTGTCCTTCTCCACCCCACTGTCCTTCTCCACCTCACTGTCCTTCTCCACCTCACTGTCCTTCTCCACCCCACTGTCCTTCTCCACCTCACTGTCCTTCTCCACCCCACTGCCCTTCTCCACCTCACTGTCCTTCTCCTTCTCCACCCCACTGTCCTTCTCCACCTCACTGTCCTCTGTCCTTCTCACTGTCCTTCTGCACCTCACTGTTCTTCTCCACCTCAATGTCCATCGCACTGTTCTTCACACCCCCACTCTTAGGACCATATCCCTTGCCTGTCATGGAACCCTTACCTTTACCCTTACCCACACTGTCCTTCTCCACCTCACAAACAATGTCAGGTTCAGGTATATCCATGGGCACAGGTGTGCTACTCATTAAATCATCCAAATCCATGTCTAAGTCTGAGAGTGGCACAGTGTCTACAGTGTTCCACGAGGTGCTAGCAACTGAGGAAACACTTGGGAGGGAGGTGGTGCTAGCAAGCGACACCCCACTGGTAGCAGATGAAGTACGAGCTCTGGGAGGAGCAGAGGGTACAAAAAAGGAGCTGATTTTCTGTTGTTTTTTCCGATCAAGGTGTGCCCTCTGAATATGGAATCGACCATTACGCAGTGGTTCATATAGGGACTGCAACTTTGGGTCATCTACTTGAATCAGATACTGAAGAATGGAGTCAAAGGAGTCTAGGGCATGCGAGACTGATATCTTGGGCCCCCCCTCTGTCTCTTCGTCTGACTCATCTTGGGTCTCTTCCTGGGCTACCCCCAACACCTCGGCTGCAATTTGTTCGTCAGTCTTATGCTCGTGTCCAGGTAGGTCTCTGTCCTCTTGCAGCCAGTCGTCAACTTCTTCTTCGGGGAGGTCACCCTGGTTACCTTGGTTCAAGAGGTTCCTGAAGTCAGCTGCCCCAAACCCTTCAAAACCCGGATCTTGCACCTTCGGGATATTTAAGACCTTGGTCCAACCATTCCTCAGTGTGTTGAAAGAAACTTCTCGCCATGCCTCTGCCCAATTGTAGATGCAGTCTTTCAGGGTATACTGCTTCAGTTTTTGTAGAGATTTCTTCCCGCGTGTATCCACATAACCTTCTTCGTCCATCCCATCTTCTATGATGACAAGGCATTGCTCCAGGAACTTCCTCTTGTAACGCCTTTTGCAAGCGTCAATTATTCCTTGGTCCATAGGCTGAATAACACTTGTGGTATTAGGAGGCAGGAACATGGTCTTAATTTTGCCGTTTGCACTCTCCAGTTTCGTGGTACAAGGGTGGGCAGGTGCGTTGTCGAGCAACAAGATGGCAACCGCTTCGTCATAGGGTACACCATACACTCGATTCTGGAACGAGCGAACGTCGGGTACAAATCTCTTGTGAAAGAAATCCTCGGTGATTACCTGGTTAAACCAAGCTTTCTTTGATCCATAATAGTCGACTGGGAGTTGCTTGGTAATGATGAGGTCCTTAATTACTCTCGGCTTCTGAGATTTGCCGACGATTGTAGGGGTCACACGGTGGCTTGTGTCGGCATTAGCGCAACAAAGCACTGAAATGCGCTCCTTCACAGTTTTGTGGCCAGGTGTGGACGTGATTTCTCGGTGGGCCTGTGTGTTGGAAGGTAGAGAACGCCAATATAAGCCAGTCTCGTCACCGTTATAGAGTTGCCAATGTTGAAGGTGTTCCTCGGTTATAAGGGCGTGGAAGCGATCAGTGAAGGGTTCTATGGCCGAAGTATCGGCGCTTAAAATTTCACCACAAATACTCCTGTTTGTGAGGCCATGGCGGTTTCGGAACCTCCACAACCACCCCTCGCTAGCCTTGAAGTCTGGGTGATGAAGATGCTGTCCGAAGTGTTCTGCTGCATGCTGGATCTCGATGCCTCTCACTGGTACGCCCTCAGCACGAAGTTGTTGGTACCACTTCAGCACTGCGTCGTCGATGTCTTGATAGGCTAGCTTGGCCTTGCGAAAGATCTTGGCAGTAGATGGACCATGAAGCACAGCTGCGCCATGATGCCATACTTTTTCCTTGTCTCGGATGTAGTCGTAGATTGTCGATCTGCCTAAGCTATACTTCTCCTGAAGCTGCTTGGCTTTCATCCCACTGTCCATATCCTTTAACATCTGTAGCTTTGTTTCTAGTGATACAGAAGTCACCTTACGCTTAGGCTTATCCTTGGGAGGCATGGTGAACAAAATAATGGCACACGTCGATGTGTAACACAACAGAGCTTGGTGCGGACTGACGCTCCCAGCCTCCCACGCTCGGACCTCGGTCCCCGGATGTAAGATGGCGTCGGACCTCCCTTCTGTTTCTCGGATATTCACCCTTATTGTCCGGTGACTTGAGGTGGCATCCGACACGTCATCCTTTGTCGGACACCGTTACGACACATTTCGGAAATATTTGAGATATCAGAGGACGGTTATGACGGACATTTTCCGAATACTTATATAAAGTCCGACAACGTCAGAGACGGTCGGAACGATGCCGGAAATGTCAGAAATACGGAAGTGAATGTCCGAGAGGCCGTAGCCAGTCCGAGTAGTGCGGGTTTCCGACTTCTAGAGGTCCGAGATAGCGAGGGTTTACTGTACTTTACTCCTAAACTCGGTTAATGAAATTAACAAACACATGTGGCAGTCCGGGGATTCGAACCTAGGCTGCTCACACTGAAAATCACCAAACTTATGCATTGCACCACAAAGACAGTTTTACAAGACAACTCACTCACACTAATGAGGAGTAGCAGATCCTATTCATGACACATACTCTAGGGCAACATTATCACACATAATAGAAGTCTATCTTTGCAAAACCCTTCGGACAGTAGGAGAGGTCAGAACAGCCCTTTTCATGACGTCCAAAGCACGTCAAGACCTCCGTATCTTTCTATCTAAAAAACTCTGCCCAAAGACATCAAGACTAAAATCTTGATCTCTCCATCTATTCTAACAGATTAACAACCACAAATACTTGGTCTGAAGTATCAGCACTACTTTTTATAACCGTCTCTAAGGTTCTCTCGTGTTAACTTTATTAGATTCAGATCTCAACGACACTCAACAGGCCACAGTAGTCGGGACAGACTGGTTAATTCATCCCCAGACAACAAATTAGACAGACTCAGACACACCAACAGCAACAGTCTGACCTTTCAAGAGCACATACCGGTTCAAGGACCTAACTTAGTTCATCTTAGCCTTGCATCACATTGTATCGCAAGGCACAACCGGTTCTTTCCAGGCCAGTTACACAGCATGACCGAAAGGACCTTGGTCCAGACATTTAATAAAGCATAGTCTGTTTTGGGACTGGGAGAGACGACCGTTCTTTCGTAAGTACGTATACAACGTCTCATACCAGTAAAGGTGCCAACACTCGTAAAAGCGATGCTTCAGTGAGGAATTCGAGTGAACATTCCTCTCACATCAAAAGTTTTCTGTCTCACTTAGTTCTAGTACCAAAACAAGATAGCCTACAGTTCAGACCAGTCATAGAATTATCAATCCTCAACAAGTTTATTGTGAACCACTTTTTCGAGATGATAACAATACAACAAATATCACAGCCCTACGTCTGAATAGTAAAGTGGGAACCCTAGGTTTACCTCAGTTGGGAAACCCTATCACACAACATACAACATCAAATACTTGACTACTACAAGTATGCAAGACAGTACATACAAAAAACAATTCCGAACGGCTGTGGGAGTCGTTAACCCTCTCACGACCATATGATGCAGAGGTTGCCAGATTAGCAATAAGAAATAGAGTTCTCTCACTCTTATAATTACCTCTCCAAAATGAGTTTTCTGCCCACAGCTAACTCAAAGACAACTGCAGAGGTTAAAGTAACTAAACTAAAAGTTTCTAAATACCCCTGATGGTAACAAGGCTTTAAAGTATCCCCAATAGGCTCAAAATTGCATCAAGGATGTGAGAAGGTTAATAGGGTCAAAATATTGGGTTCAGCTACCTGTTCCGTTGGACAAACTTCGCCTGAATCCTTACATCAGGATGGATAACAGAGCTTTTCTGAGTCAATCAACCTCATACCCTAATTACATTCCCTCAGCATTTCATCAGACTTCTAAGCTTCTGGATAAGACCTGAGACCCCTTCCCCGACAGCCCTCTAGTCAGAACCGCCACCATCAGTGGGGGTCGTCTTGGACAAAGCGGGAACCCCGAGCTGGAGTTACCAATCGTCCGACAGTCGCCAGACACAATGTCGCTAGACCTCTCTCAATCTCTTATCACTTAAATACAAAGGAACTAGTTGTCCCTCGATTTTCCTGAAAATTCATGGCCTTGCACTCCAACACAGAGTACAATAATAGCCTTTCACATGGACAACACATCAGCCGTGTCCTGTATGAACAGGCAGGGCCCAACGAAATCTCACACGCCCCTGAGATTGTCGGAGTTAATATTTTTCCTTACTCTTCATTACCATATCACAATTCAAGCAGTTTACCTACCAAGCAAGGCGAATCTGTAGGCGGACACCTTATCTCGGGAGAAGGGTACCCTAGTCGAATAGACAATCACTCAGACGGTATTCCACAACTTGATAAGGCCGTTCCATCCACAGGTAAATCTCGTTAATTCACACCAATCGACAAAATTCCTCTGGCTTCTGACCTTCTGGCACGAGATCCAAGTGAGCGGAACAGATGCGTTCTCCGAGGTTTGGAACAAGTGGTTATCGATATACCTCTTTCCTCCTCCGGACACACACGAATATCCAAAGTTTTGCAACATATCCACTTAATTCAGGGTCAAGGGTGCCTTATAACACCAGTCTGGTCAACACATGTGCAGTTCATTCATCACCAACAAGACTTCCCCCAAATGTATAAATTGTATGAGCTCCACATCAGTTACGGAGCCGCCAAATCATTTCGCCTCAAGTAGAAATTGTCCTTTAATGACAGCTCAGAGAGATAAAGTTATTGAGAACACCGATTTTGTAGGTTCAAAAAACTGAAAAATGCACATGGGAGCCGGTTGAAACTGGGTCTGTTGAATGTTCGTTCCTTGCGTAACAAAATGGATCATATTTGCGAGATCTTGGATGAACGTAACCTTGATGTATTATGTCTCACTGAGACCTGGTTGTTCGAGTCAGATCTGAATATTATCCAGGCGGCATTGCCTAAAACCCATTCCATAATAAATGTTCCTAGGCCTAGGGGAGATCATCCGGGTGGTGGAGTGGCAGTTGTCTACTCCACATCTCTGGTGAATATCTTGCAAATAAGCCATAACCCAGCCCCTCTTTATTATGAACTGTTGGAAGTGGAAATAAAACTCCATCAACAAATTCTAAGAATGGCAGTTGTCTATAGGCCTGGCCATCGTGGCACAGATAGGGGTTTTATGGAAGAGTTTGGGCAGTTTCTCGAGGAATTTTCTGCTAAAACTGGAAGACTTTTGATGTGTGGAGATTTTAATTACTGGGTTGACAGCCCTCATCTGAAGCCATTCTCTCCTGAGTTCCTTGAGTTGACTGATCAGAACAATTTTGTAAACCATGTGTCCCACCCAACTCATATCTTAGGACACACCCTTGACTTGGTTTTCTCTCCTGTGGGTTGTGGTGGTGTTCTGGATGTTGATGTTGAGAATGCTGACCCTAATACCTCTGATCATGCTTTGATTACTTTCAGCTTTGATTTCCCTAAGCCACTCACACATGAAAAAGTAATCAGATTTAGAAATTATAAAAATGCAGACCTAAATTTGGCTAGCAGTGAAGTAAAACAGTACTTGGGAAGTATTGATACTTCCAACCTTACTTCAGATGAGCTGGTGGAGGTACATGGAAATGCACTTAAATTAGTGTTCGATCATCACTGTCCAGAAGTAGAGAAGAAAATCATAGTACGAGATGATTCGCCCTGGTATAGCACTCGAGTTAAATTTCTTAGAAGAGCGCGTAGAAGAGCTGAACGTGAATGGCGGAAAAATAAAACAGACTCTACATGGTTGCAATACCTGTCAGCCAGAAGAGCTGTGGTCTACAAAATCAAAGATGAAAAGAAAGTGTATTATCAGGGAAAAGTTGACTCGTGTGGTAACGACCAGAGGAGGTTGGCTTCAATTGTAAACAGTTTACTTGGAAAAACAAGAGTTAGCTTAAGACCTTCTGTACCTGATGCCGAGTTGGCTGCCAACTTTGTGACATTTTTTGCTGGCAAGATAACTCGCATAAGACAGGAATTGGATGATGCTTCTGTTGGTGAAGAACTTTCAGTTGTACTCCAACCCCGACACATTCCTAATAATGTCCTCTCATCCTTTCACTCAGTAGAGGTGGACATGATCTCGTCCTACATAAGAAACCTCAATAAAACATTTTGCCCGTTGGATCCCATAAATGTTTCCAAGCTACCAAGAGTCTATGATCACACAGTTGAGTTTATTTCCAAAATAATTAATAAGTGCTTCTCTGAAGGTAGCTTCCCACATTCTGAAAAGCATGCACTACTACTCCGACCTACTCTAAAGAAACCTGGACTTGATGTTGAGAACATGTTGAACTATCGTCCTGTCTCCAACCTGTCCTTCATATCAAAGATATTAGAGCGTGCAATACTTGACCAATTACAACCACTACTTCAGCAGAATGAAACTATCCCAATTTTTCAGTCTGCTTACCGACAACATCATTCAACTGAAACAGCATTGATTAGAGTACATAATGATCTAGTTGAGAACATTTGCAATGGTGTGGCCTCACTATTGGTCTTGCTTGATCTCTCTGCAGCTTTTCACACAGTGGATCATGAGTTGTTATTGAGTGATCTTTATGATTGTGGTGTGCGTGACTCCGCTCTCTTGCTTCTTGGGTCGTACTTGTCAGGTAGATCCCAGAGTGTGATGGTAAATCAAATGGTCTCGGACTCGACACCCCTGCAGTATGGTGTTCCGCAGGGATCAGTTTTGGGTCCTATCCTATTTATAATTTATATTAGCAGTTTGTCTCTTCTGCTTCGTGCACATAATGTCACCTTTCACTTTTATGCAGATGACACCCAGATTTATGTGAGAATCACAAATATAGTTGATATACGGAGTAAGATGGAATTGTTGATGTCTGATATCAAGAAGTGGATGAGAGCGAGAAAACTTAAACTAAATGATGGTAAAACTGATATTCTCATCATCCGAGGAAATAGAAGAGCTGATGATATGGTAGGTGCCCTCTCCATCAATGTGGGTGGATCTCAGCTGCGACCAGCCAACTCTGTTCGAAATCTGGGTGTATATGTGAACTCCCGATTAGATTTCAAAGAGCATGTAAACCAGATAGTTAAAAGTTGTTACTTGCACATCAGAAATCTCTATTTGGTGAAGCCGTTTATAACCAGACGTTGCCTCCTGACGTTGGTTCACTCATTGGTCTTCTCTCGTGTTGATTATTGCAATGCCCTGTTGGTGGGTCTTCCAAATTATATTTTGAAGAAAGTTCAGTCTGTTCTTAACAGGGCCGCAAGACTAATTTTTGGTGTTCCACCTAGAACTCCTACTACATCTCTTCACATAGAACTGCACTGGCTGCCAGTAAGAGCAAGAATAGAATTTAAGTTGTGTTTGGTGACTTTTAAGGTTCTCAAATTTGGTGAGCCTAGGTACCTTGCGGAGCTGCTCAGGCGCCCACCGGCACACCATGGTGTAGTTGTGCGTCATGACAATGACCCTTTTCGTCTTGATGAACCAAGGGCTTTCCAGCAGTCTTCTTTCTTTGAGAGGTCATTCTCCTACATGGCTCCGAGGTTGTATAACAGGTTGCCGCTGTCCATGAGACAACTGAGTTCTGTTGAATGCTTCAAGAGACAACTTAAGACTTTTCTCTTTGAGAGAAGCTATGATCTTGAGAGAGGTGTCATGACAGATGGCTATAGAGTTTAGGCTATTTTGCCACTGCTAGTGATTGTTAAATGTGTGTTGTATATGAGCCTTCTTTTGATGCATTGATTTTTGTTCTTTTTTCTTTCTCTTTTCGAGCGCTAGTGAATTCTTCGGAAAAATTGGCGCTTATGAGAAATAAGTAACATGCTTATTATTACTATTTATTATTATCTGTCTCTCGAATGTCCCATTCCAATACCATTTCTAACGTCTTGTTTCCACTTGGAGCGGATTAGCAACCTATAGACTGGTCTACATTTAGCTTTATGGATATTTTCAAAGTCAAATGGCGGAGCTCTTATGATTAAGCTGTTTACGACAAATTAACCAAACAGTTTACGCCTTCCACTATTAAACAGTAGGAATTACATCGGAGACAATTTACCACGTAGATTGTAGAGTCTGTCCAACACATAGCTTCAGTCAGTTTATTTTTAAAAGTACTTCAATTACTCTTTTGAAGACAAACAACTGTCAATTTACACACTATACAATCAATTCTCAGCCATTAAAGAATCGTTCTTTGATCCCACTTGCTTCCGACTTACCCCTCAACAAGTTCAAAGGAGTTTTTCTTACAACTTGGTTTTAGTTACGAAATATTTTCAAAACCAAATGGCTAAATTCTTATGACCAAGCCGTTCACGACAAATTAACCAAACAATTTACACCTTCCACAATTAGACAGTATGAGTCACATTGGAAACAATTTACAACGTGGATTGTAGAATCCAACCAACAAAGTGCCTCGGTAAGTTTAATTTTAAAGTACTTAAATTACCTTTTCGAAGACAAACACCTATCAGTTAACACACTTCGCAATCACCTCTCAGCCATAAAAGAACCATTCTATGACCTTACTGGCCTTAGACTTCCACCTAAGTATGAATGAGGTTTTATTACGGCTTGTTTTAAATTACGACCTCCAGTGAGACAGATTCTACCTCAGTGGTTTCTGGGCAAAGTGTTAAGCTATTAAGTACTAAACCTTACGCGATCAACCCCTCGTATGACAAGTTATTATCTAAATGTGTTTTCTTAATTTCGTTAGCAACAACACATAGAGTGTCCGAGCTTGCGGCAATGGCTAGAGCTGCGAACTGCTTACAATTTAAAGATCTGAGTGCTGTTACCCTCACACCAACTCCTGATTTCATAGCCAAGAACGAAAGAGAAGATCATATGTTCTCACCTTTTGATATAATGGCCCTCAAACAAAAGAATAAACATCAGGCACTAGGCCCAGTGTTGGCTTTGTATAAGTATGTACAACCAACTACACCCTTACACCCTTCTCATTTATGGATCTCTTCACATGGCAAATCAAGGTTATCTAAACGACAGCTTGCTTCAATTCTAGTGGACGTTATCAAAACAGCCGTACCGTCAACAGTAACAAGGGCCCATGATGTGAGAAAGTGGGCCACGACAGTCAGATTTCTTAACAATTACTCTATCCAAGACATTAAGCAAACAAGAGTCTGGTCATCTCACCACACATTTTTATCCAAATATCTTTCAGTTCATTTGAAGAGACCCACTGTGCCATGCATAGCCATGAGAATTAGGCATAAGCATAACTGATCTCTGTTTATTGCAATAATGACATGTTTTATGTTACAAGTACGTGCGAGGTTCACCAAGTACTGACTTACTTTTAGGAGTTTTGGACAAAACAGAGGGGGGGGGGGGAGTGTGTTCCGAACTGGAGAACCCCTCACAAGTGTTGTTCAATGTTAATATTAGTAAGATTGATAATCTCTAAGGGTTAATTTGTAATACAGGATATTAGATTAATAAATACACAAAATTCTTTTTTTGGTGAGTGTAATAAGTATGAATAGATTTTCCTTTTTACAAATAATTCTAGTACTATAGTATGTACAATTCTTATGTGTTACAATATTTAGTGGTTCTTTTATTAAGTTTTACTGCATCCTTATCTTTATCTACCTTTCTATCGCTTCCTAAGGCTTACTTAGAAACCCTGCCTTTATACTTTACACTTTTTCTTAATTCTAGTTATTTAATTACAACAGCGCGAGCCGGTAGTTTTGGTTCTCTTCAGTTTTTGACGTTGAGCATGAGATGTCCCAACCACCGATCTTGGTATTCTTAGGCTCTCACGTCATTGACGGAGAGAACCATTACTAAATTACGGGTTTGACAACCCGAAGGGAAGGAAGGAAAACTAACTACAGTATTTAGTAATGGTTCCGTAGTCAATGACGTAAAGCGGCCCTCCCTCCTCCCTCTTCCCATGCACATGCGCAACTTTGTACTATGAAGGACGTATAAACCCAGCGTGACCAGCTGGGGGACGCGTGCAAGGGAAGGACTGTATAACGGCGCACTAGTTGATTTAGTAAGACAACATTCATAGTTTCTAATCTTTACTCATAAACATTTTCTTTCTTTTTCTAATGGTTACCTTTTTTAATGACGTTCCCTAGGAACTAAGTAAAGGGTTTCACCCTAGGATGTACTTTTTATATATTTGGGTCACGTTATGCTTTCTCCAGCACCCTCACGGGTGTCTCCGGGGAGCCCTTATATATATACAGTAAGGCTCTCACGTCATTGACTACGGAACCATTACTAAATAGTTAGTTTTCCTTCCTTCCCTTGGGGTTGTCAAACCCGTATTTTAGTGTCACTTTCACTTGTTCATATTGTTATGAAGGCACTTATTATTAGTTATTTGTGTCTCTCACTTTTATCCATTATTTTATATTATTCTTAGCCTACATTTTAGAGTGTCACTTTCACTGTTATTGTCACGGGCACTTCAAAATTGTAGTAGAGTTTGAAAGTCATTGAAGCACCGTCCAGCACACAGTCCCACTTTGTGACTGCGGGGTCTGCGAGTTGTGTGGCTGCAGACATGGCACCTCTTCTGGCTTCTAATTCTACCACCTGGAGTCTGGAAAGGAAGGGGGTTGAGCTGGTGCCTCCTGAAGAAGTCGGCACACCCCGTTCTATCCAGCTGGCCTGGTCCTTGTAGTGGTCTCCCAGGTTCCGCATGCTTAGCCAGGAGCTCAAGTATCACCTGCTTGTGGAACTTCCGCAGGGACTTGTACTTCTTGGCTCCCGGAGTCCTCAGACGGTAGATGTTGTAGGCATTGAGGGCCGACATATCTACCGTATGCAGAATAAACTTCTTGTACCACCTGCAAGATGTTCGCAGGCAGTCGATGAAGCCCATCTGCATGTCGGACTTGTCGATGAGGCGCATGTTGATGTTGTAGTACAGGACAGCAGCTGGTTTCTGGACGGGGTTCTTCGTTCTTCGCTCCACCTTCCCTGTGGCGACCATCTCGGCTTTGTGGCATGTGGTGAGGAGGTTGACCTTCCGCTGGTCATGCCAGTGGATGGAGAGGATGGGGCCACTCTTCTTGTGGAAGATTTCCGTCTTCTTGGTCTTGATTGGGTAGCTTGGCATGCCCCTCCTCTTGGCCTTGACTGTCCCGACAGTTCCGGTCTTGCGGTCATGGAGGTACTTGGTGAGGATTGGCGACATGTAATAATTATCGGTGTAGAGAATGTGGTTCTTGTGGAAGTGTCTCTCCATCAGCTTCTTTACGACAGCGCCGCCAAATCCAATGTCGGTGTTAGTCTCGATTTCCCCACCACTGCCGCTGTAGACCACAAAGTCCAGCACATACCCCGTCTTACAGTCGCAGAGGACGAAGAGCTTGATGCCGAAGCGGTGTCTCTTGGACGGGATATACTGTCGGAAGTGCAGCCTACCACGGAACAGGACCAGAGACTCATCGAGGCACAACTTCTGGAAAGAATCAGGTAGGTGGTAAACCGATGACGTATCATGTCATACAGCTTCCTGATCTTCCATAGTGCGTTGGGAAGGTGGACTGCCATGTTGTTTGTCAGGTGGAGATAGGAGAGGATGTCGAAGTACCTATCCCTGGACATGTACTTGCCAAATGCTGGAGTCGTTATGAGGTCGCCAGTGATCCAGTAGTCGGCCAGAACGTGCTTCCTGATATGTGTCATCAGCATTGTGAGTGCCAAGAACACATATAGTTCTGCCACAGTGACAGCTCTCCATGCCACCATCTTGGCACTGGTCTTCCTGCCAAGAAAGTTGGAACAGATAGCATGGTGATTGTTTGTTTCCTTGATGAGGTATTCCATGACTTCATTATCATAAAAGCCACAGAAAAGTTCACTGGGGGTAGCATCTGGGCCACAGGGAAATGCTGGTGACACCCCGGAACCAACCTGTTGCTCGTCAAAGGCAGGACAATCTGGCTCAAAATCCGCCCCATCTGTCCACACAAACAAGTCGGATGAGCGCACATGTGCAGGCGCAGCAGGCACACGCCCTTGCCCTTGGGCACGCGGACGCCCTGCACGCCCACGGCCACGCCCAGGGGCATCGGCGTCGGCAGGCTGAGCCGCACGCCCACGACCTCGCCCTCGAACTCGTCGTGTCGGGACTTCCTCCTCTTCCACATCCTCCTCTTCAGGCGATGTCAGGTCATCTGGGGCAATGTTGGGGTCGTCAGCATCTTCTTCGAGAGACATTTCCGGTGAAGAAGGGACCGGGCGTATCCGGCGTGGGGGGTGGGAGGCTGTGGGAGGTTGAAGAATGGGAGCCTCAGCCTTGGGAGTTGGGCTCCTTTTGCGGCGAGCCGAGGGCTTCTCCGCAGCAAATAATGCTCTTCGGTGTGATGAGGGCTGTGGCACACTGTGGGAGGTCAATGCTGCACCACTAGTACCACTTGGAAGAGGCCCTTTGCTCATCCTGAGGGAGAGATGAAGCCGAGGGCTGTGGGTGACCCACGCGGCGTCCCGGGTCAAGGCGTCGGAACAAAGGAATGCGGGTGGTTGCTAGACCAGGGTCGGCATCACTATCACTATCTTCGCCTTCCCTAACCTTTTCTGCTGCCCTGCGTGCTTTCTTGGCTGCACTTTTCACTAATGATTGTTTGTAAAAGTATTTACCCACTTTCAAGGGCGTACGGGCAGGCAAAGGGGAAGGTCCTGGGCTAGGCCTAGGCTGACCTAGCGAAGATGGTGACGGGGTAGGCCTAGGCTCTAGCACACTTGGAAGTTCTACTGCACCTTCCTGCAACACTTCCACATCAGGATCATCACTACTATCACCTCCCTCAAACAAATCGACATTGTCATCTTCCCCAAACCTCACAAAATCATTGTCTTCACTCGCACTTATGAATTATTCTTTATCCACTAAGCTTTCGCCACTGCTCTCTTCAATGGCAAAAAGTTCTCTCTGTATGGCACTATTACCGTACTCAACAATAACTTTGCTTTCCTGCGTTTAGCCTTTTTCTTGCTAGCAACAGGCGTCGAAGTTGCGAGAGGGGTAGCAGTCGGGGGCGCGGGAGACTGCACGGAATCGAACGTATCGGACAAATTTTTTTTGCTAAAACTCGGTATGGCGGTCACGCGGGAACTAATAACGGTAGTAGTTGAGGCTTGCTGTGATTGCCCCTGCAAAGTACATTTTCGCCGCGCCAATTTCAAAGCACGGTTTAAAGCACAGAGCTTATATAAGGACACCCGGGGTCCGGCCCATCTGCCGCAGCGTCCTTATATAAGGTTGCCCGGGCTGGAAGGGTTAAATGGCCTTACCGAGGTAAATTATATATCAGAATGTAGCATTCACGGTTATCAAATGTCGAAGAATAGAACATTCTACACCAAATGATTCTTGTTTGATGGTGAAAATATAAGGATAGCTTGGGCGCGTACGTGTGGAGATTTTTTTGGGGTTCGGCAATTTTATGATGTTCACATATTCATATCTCATCAATGAAATGGCCTAACCAGGTAAATTATATATCAGAATGCAGCACTTACTGTTATCTTGAAAATGGTGAAGACTAGAACATTCTACACGAAGTGGCTCAGGTTTGAGGGTGGAAAAACGATGATAGTTTTGGGTATGTGTTTTTGTTCAAATGTTCGGCTGGCATACTACTTCAGCTTGTAAATACTCACGCAACTTTTTATTATTGATATGGATCATGGATTATTGATATATTTCACCATTGTAACCATTCTAACGTCACTGAAAACAGCTTGCGTGCATCGATTTGGACGGCAGAAAACTATTGCCCGATTAACTTGGGTTGTGCTTGCAACATGAGTCAGCAGGGTGATTGACTGTGAGGGTATGTTGTGGGTTTTGTGGACCACCCGCCATGACAACAAAAGCTTTCTCTCGAGCGGTTTTAAGTTGTTATGAAATTAATTCAAGCGTGTGGTTTTAAAGGTATGCCTGGGTTTACGGTGCGATGCCGGAGCATACTTTTGAAAGTTGGGAGAGTTAATATTATTAGTAGAAAAGTCTGGGTTATAAACGTTTTATGATTATATTCAGTAACTATTCTAAACTGCAACATAACAGCGTAAGTTATATTTTGGGTACTTAAAAACTAACTTTTTTTATATTTTTACAAATTATTGGTTTCGTTAACATATAATATAGGGGAGAAATGTGTGAAATGGATAGAAGCCTTCCTGAAAGATCGGAGACAGAGGGTACTGGTGAATGGAATAGGCTCGGGGTGGAGGGAAATTACAAGTGGGGTACCTCAGGGATCTGTGTTGGGACCACTACTGTTCGTTATATTTATCAACGACTTACCTGAAGTTATAACTAATGGAAGTGAGATATACCTGTATGCGGATGACACTAAGCTGTATAGAAGAGTGAGGAGTAAGGAAGATGTGGGTTTGCTTCAAGGAGATGTGGAGGGCATGAAGGGATGGTCTGAGCAGTGGTTAATGCCTTTTCATCCAAAAAAATGCAAGTACTGTACATGCGGATTGGGACAAGCAAGATAGACAAGGTAGGATACAGTATGTATGAAGCGATGGAGGAAGTTAATGCAGAAAAGGATATAGGAGTAGTGATAGACAATAAGTTAAATTTCTCAGAACATTTAGCGGAAAAGATAAACAAAGCCAATGGAATTGTAGGGCTGATAAGGAGGACATTTGTGTCACTTGACGAAGAAATATTCAGGAATCTCTATACAGCGCTGGTTAGGCCGCACCTGGAATATGCGAACCAGCTGTGGGCTCCATATATGGTAAAGGATATAGAAGCAGTGGAGAAAGTGCAGAGGAGAGCTAGCAAGCTAGTACCAACGTTGAAGAATGCGGGCTATGAGCAGAGGTTGAGGACACTGGCATATAGGAGAAAGAGAGGGGATATGATAGAGACTTTTAAGATAGTGTCAGGAATGTATGATGAGGATGTGTGTGAAGGTATCTTCTTGATGCGGAAGGGAACAAGAACGAAAGGACACTCTAAGAAAATTTACAAAGAAAGAAATAGGCTTGAAAAGGCAAAGAACTCATTTTGTGATAGAGTGGTAAATGAGTGGAACGCACTGCCCCAGTATGTAGTCGATTCCGAATCAATAAGGAAGTTTGCAAGTAATCTTGATAAAGCATGGGGAAGACAAGATTTGAAGTTTGATTATAAAGCAAAAATACAGAATAGTAAAAATGTTGCGTGAACGACTGCAGCAGTGCAAGTACTGGCATTGAGCTGGATACACAGGCCTAGTTTGCCTTTTTTCCAGAGGATCTACTGTAAGAAACTGTAATATGACTACAGTAACTAATGACTACAGTATAAGGTTATAAGTTTTCTCTTCAGATGTACACTTGCGGTAAAAACAATCTTTACACTGGTGAGCATTATATTTGTGTGAACGGAATGAATCGGGTGAAACATACATCTGTAATATCACAAGATTTTGACCCACTTCCAGAATGTTGTTGTTGTTGTTGTTGTTCCCCAAGCTGCCTGGCCGAACAGCCCCAAGGCCCCGAGTAAGGCCAAGGCCATAAACGAGCGCCCCCACAGAACCCTCCCTGCCGACCACAATAAAGCCTGGGTGACCGAAGCCACTCCATGGCGGGGAGCTGAGAGGGTGCGTAAACGCCCGGGAAACCAAAGCCCCACCCAGGGCCCTGTGCCCCTCAGCAATTATGAAGAGAAAGTTGAGGGGCAAAGGAATAATGTGACGCTTTAGCTTCCAATCTTGGTAGATTGGGAGGTCAATCCACGGAAGAGACGCCATCACTTGAGATCTAGAAAATATATAAGTAAAAGGAACAGTCAGAGTAAGCTATGGGTATGGCAGAGATCGCTCAGGTCTCACTCTGATAGACCAGCCCATCGCGGTACTTCCAGAATGTTAAGAGCGTTAGTGTATGATTGTTTTTTTCGTGAGTGTACAGTAGAATCGTGTTTAGTGCTGTATCACCTTGACAACTATGAATTAAATCTGCTGTAACAGTATAATACAGTACAAATAAAACAAACAAATTTGAAGCATTGTTTGGATATTGGTACTTTATGGAATTATTTGCCATCAAAACCCCCCCTGAAGATAAGAGGGCCTTCACATTTAGTGGAGGGAAAAATAATATGAACTACTGCGTGTCGTACAAAGCGATTAAAGGGGGGAATGGTGCAAGTCTGGACCTACGGTCATCCTATACAATAAATCTTGTTATGGCATTGTCTTGTATATCACATAGCTGAAACTGGTGTGGTGCTGATACTGCAGGAGGACTTTGTGAGTTTTGCTGAGGCACTGTTAGCACTATGCCAACATCAGCCACAAGGATGAAATTAATAAATGATGAGCCAGTTTTATGAGAGAACTTTATTGTACTTCAGTCGCTTGGCTGTCGGTACACTCCGCGAACGAGGTACTATACCATGCGTACGAATATGCCCTGGTTCCTCGACTTGCGAGTATGTTGGTGCGGTGATAGGAGGACATATCACCTGGTAAGAGTTTGGAGGACGCAACTCCATAGGAAAGTTCAGGAGACACAACGATCAAAAACCATTCGGAGTACGCAATGGTTTTTAAGTCGGAGGACATACTGGTGCCTTGCTCGGAGGACTCAGCAAGTGTGCTTTGGTAGAAGGACCTAGCAAAGGAGTGGGTAAGCTGCCGAACAACCTCTCCATCCGGTCCTGTATCTTTTTCTTGTGCCTCTTGCTGATGGTGGGCTTCCGGGGAAGAGGGGCTATTGGTACCCTTAGGCCTTCACTGGACTTATGCGCTTTGTTCTCCAGGGTGTCAGGTAAAGCGGTAATTAGTGACAGTGGGGGTGGTAGCACATGTAAAGAAATTAGCAGCTCCAGGTGTTGTCATCGCTTTCTGTTGTCACACTGAAGGTCTGAAGAGCACAGTTGAGTTGTAGGGGGTTTCTGCGTTGCTGTCGGGTGGTCTTGGAGTTGTAGGTTGACCAGGTGATAAGGTGACGACTTGTAGGCTGGCGATGTGTTCGGATGTCGTAGAATCCGGCATAATAGAAAACTTTATTAATGTTTGATAAGGTATTGTGTGGCTTTTAAGTTTTAACCCTGTTTGTATGAATTATTGACATCAGCATGTCATATTAAGAATATGATATCATTCCAGGTACCTGTTGTCAACCAGTAAGGACCAGACCACAAGACTTCATGCACCTTGGCTTAAACAAGATGGGAAGGTAGATTATGATTGTTTCTCACTTTCCAAATTTTATACTCATATTTAATAAAAAGGTTGGATGTGATGAAGATAGCTGCTTGAGGAGTATGAGTGGAGTGACGCGTAGAGACAGATTGAGGAATGAAGAGATACGTAGAAGAGTGGGACAATAGGAACCCTTATCAGCCAGAATGGAAAGATGGGTGTTATGCTGGTATGGATATGTTAAGCAAATGGGTGATGAAATGCTTACAAAGAGAATATATGAGTCAGAAACAAGGGGAAATAGATTGAGAGGAAGACTTCGGAGGAGATGGTGTGAAAAAAACGTTGGAAAATAGAGAGATGGCTGAAGAACAGGCAAGAGAAGTGGGGATGAATAGAAATGAGTGGAGAATGCTTGTGAATAGACGAGTGATAACGCAGTCGTAGGGAGTTCGGGTCGGGCGCCAGTTGGACTAGATAATAGTCCGTCAGGCGCCCGGCCCGGGGAGCCGGTTTATATATGAAGGGTCCTGCCTAGAAGTATGTGGGCTGGCATTGTGGTGTAGTTCTGCTGCGTATCTGCCCGCTGTAACCGGAACCTCTCCGGGAGATCTGAGACCTTGGAATCTTTTGCTGGAGACCCCTCATGGTCCTTGGTCTCTGGGTCTTCTCCAGGGTGACCTAGATGTGTGTGATTTTGTTTTCTTGTTTCTGTTTGGGCTCTGTCTCGAGTCGGCCACTCCCAGCTATGGGGTATGTGCCTGAGTATATACATACATACATACATGAAGAAAAAAATAGTACAGTGGTCCCTCGCGTTTAGCGGGTTTCAGCTTGGCGAAACACAGTACAGTATTGGCGATAGGTTGGATATGGTACCAGAATCCGAATTTGGCGCTTCAAATACACTTTTGGCGAGAATGCTAACGTCACGGAATGGCATCGGCCCAGAATGCACTGCCCGCAAGCTCGTCTCACCAGGCCTAACTCTAAATAATTCATGGTAAATAAAATCTGTTATCTATTATCTATTGTCTTTTTTATTGCTGTTAATGTTTCATGTAGGCTACAGTTGAGCGCCGTATTGAGAGTTACTCTTAGGCCGAGGCTAGGCTATAGATAGGCTTAGGCCTACTCACAAAACCCTAACTGAGCTGCTTGGATAGCGAGAATATCCCAGGTATATTTCATAAACGTATATTAACAGAGTAATCTTGACCAAACCGATTTGTGAACCTCATATCTCTTGTGTTTTGCTTTGTTTATTGTGCCGAACAGTCCGCGACGCACAAACACAAACACAAAGTTCCACACAAGAGATTGCTGTGGAAATTAAAACATGAGGGAAAAGTAGGAGACAAACTGCTGAAATGGATGGAGAGCTACCTTAGCGGAAGACAGATGAGAACAACAGTAAGGGGGAAATCGTCAAACTGGACTCAAATTACGAGTGGGGTACCACAAGGATCTGTTCTAGCCCCAATCATGTTTCTAATATTTGTAAATGACTTGCCTGAGGGACTAACAAGCTACATGAGTATGTTTGCGGACGATGCTAAGCTGCTTAAAACGATCAGAACCCAGGAGGATTGACTTGAGCTCCAAGCAGATTTGCAAAAGATCCATGAATGGAGCATCAAATGGAATATGGAGTTCAATGCAGGGAAATGTAAGACTAGAATTGGGTAAAAGCAAGTACAGACCTAGAAAAGATTATAAACTAGGAAACGAAGTGATTCCCAAAGCAGAAAAAGAAAAAGACTTGGGGATAGAATTTAGGGATAACATGTCTCCAGAAAGCCACGGAAATAAGATAGTGAGAGAATCACTAGCATTATTGGCAAATATTAGGATGTCTTTCAATTATCTTAATGAAAACACCATGAAACAAATAATAACGGCAATAATAAGACCCAGGATGGAATATGCATCTGTAGTGTGGTCCCCTCACTTGAAGAAACATATCCACAAAATTGAGAGGGTACAGAGAGCAGCTACGAGGATGATCCCAGGTTTGGAAAATTTGGAGTACCAAGAGAGGCTCGAGAGATTGAATCTACCTACACTGGAACAGAGAAGGAAACGAGGACAGCAAATTCAGATATATAAATGTGTTAGAGGTATTGACAAAATCGACCAAGAAAACTTCATAGAGAGGGATGGAGGTGAGAGGACAAGAGGTCACAGCTACAAACTAAAAGTGCTAAATAGTAAATCTGATCTGAAAAGTAAAAGATTTCCTACCAACTCGATTAGTGGGTGGAACAAATTGCCAGCCGAAGTAGTGTCTGCACCATCAGTGCATAGTTTCAAAGCACGGTATGACAAACATATCTTAGGAGGCGGGAATTAACGAGCATGCTCACTCCCGCAAATACAACTAGTGTAAGTACACACGCACGCATCAGCTGACTCAGGGGCCCAATCGATAATTAATCAAAGAAGTGACCACGGATCCAAAACCAATTTAATTATTTTGCTCAATCGAAAAGCAGTTGGTATAGAAAATTCTAGTCTTCCCCATTCACAAGGTAAACGTGATTTATCTATCTCTATATCCATCTATATGCTCAGGCCCAATCCCCATTTTGGGGGTAGCCGACTCAAGACAGAGCAAGAACAGGGAAAACACAAAAACAACATAAAACAACGAACAAACACAGATAAAAAACACAAACTCACACACATCCAGGTCACCCAGGAGAAGACCCAGAGACCAGGGCCACCAAGGTCGCTCCAGCACTCCCCCGGCCCCTGACCACCCGGAGAGGTTCCGATCTCGGCAGGCAGACATGCAGCGGAGCCAAAGCCACAAGCCCTCCCACCACACTTCCAGGCGCACCCTTCATATTAATCGTCTCCCCGGGCCAGGCGCCTGATGGACTATTATCTAGTCCAACTTGCGCCCGACCCCTTATTCCAATTGACTATGTGTTCACTCAACTATTCACAAGCATTCTCCATTCACTCCTGTCCACCACCACTTCCCCTTTCTTTCAAATAACCTTCCAATATCCTCTCGCTTCTCATTCGTACTACATCCACGCACATTTAAAGCTCCTATTCTTAGGGTCCGGGACCACGAACGCATTCCCTCGCCCCTATCTCTGTCTCGTTTTTTTGGTAGATTTATTTAAGGGGAGAAGGATACCAGGCCCCCCGCCCCCGATCCCCTTTAGCCGACTTCTACGTCTCGCCGGAGAAAAGCGGTGGTGGAAATTTCTCACCCCTCCACCACAGAGGAGGCTACCTGCACCAGAAAGTGACGGGCGTTGGGGTCGCCGCATCCCTACGCCATTTGAAAAAATTAGATATGCAGAGGGAGAAAAAGATAGAAGGGGCTATGGGAAGTAGAGGACACCAACCCTCACTCTGACAAAGGGGCAGCCCACCACATTTATGATTTATGCCTCCTGATATGTATATAAGCTAGGTTAGACCATTTCTTGGTCTGGCTAGCTAGTGACTTAGCAACTTGTTGCTAAGGTTATGTGGTTATTCCTTATCAATAAGACTATTCACAAGATAAAAAATAGTTCTGCTGCCTGATATACATCTAACCTAGGTTAGGTAATTTCTTTGTGGAGATATATAGGCTAGGCCTATGTCTTCTAGCAAAAACAGAGTATGTTATCTGTGTTTAATATGTGTATATGTACAGTACAGTATACAGTGTATGTTTTTATTTTTTCCTAAGTTGCCATAGTCTCTCTCCAGTGCCTCCGGGTGTTTTGTGTGGATTGATCTTGATGGTGTTTCTGCACCCTGGTTGGAGACTTCGGCATCTCATATAATAATAATAATAATAATAATAAGCAGACGTCGCCGAGTGTGTCGGCGATCGACGATGCGCATGGCGGGCGGTTTGAAAAGGGTGAACTCGGGCCTCGTCAAAGACTAATGGGTAATTTTCCCATTTAAAGTACTATCTACGTTTGGCGAAATACACTTTTGGCGATGGTTTGGCTAGACTAATTAAATCGCCAAATGCAAGGGACCACTGTAATAATAATAAAATAAATACATACAGTATACCAATAGTACTGTACCATTTTTAGTTCCTTGACTAGACACCAATGCTGGGTAATACTGTTCTTTACTCTTACTGTTATATATGTTGTACAGAGTGTGTGGCATGAGGTTGGTCGGCCACAGGTCCACGGGTACGACATGACCTGTATTACCAGTCTTGGCCGCTACACCTTCACCTCCGGGGCTGACGAGAAGGTCATCCGAGGCTTCACAGCTCCGGCAAACTTTATCAGGAACTTTGGACGAATATGTGGCCTGGATGTTGAGGACGATCTAGGTTTGTTACTTAATTTTATCTTCTTGGAGGTTCAAAACTTCAGTTTTTTTTTAGCAAATTTTCTCTGTTTATAGGAACCCATCGATATTTATAAGGATCTTATAGCGTATTCCTAATTTGGTAAAAGAATGGTATATTCCTGCGAAACGGCATGCATTATATCTCAAGAACTGGGCAGTGTTATAGCATATTTGTTGTTTGTACATATATATATGTATTATGTATGTTGCTTCGTAGTATACTATAAATGGAAAATATACTTGGTAAATGAATAATTAGAGGGCATCTGTGGACTCACTTTTACAATTTCCCAGCTCAGCTGGTGGGCGACGAGTGGAGGTGAGTCGAGTTGTATACTGATATTCTATTGGTCAATAAACTGGGTGTGACGTCACGAGCGATGATGGTATATGAATGGTTGTTGTGAGAGTACGTCACTGTCTAGACGGTGACGTCACAAATTCTCGCAACATTTTAACGGGTGTAGAAATACACGTCAGTCCATATAATGAGCCTTTTTGTTTCTCAATCCCTCTACGACGTCACATTGATTCATTTATTATCCTTGGTGTTTATAATCTCTCGGATTCGGGCCAGTCGGCCATATTTGAAATGGTGGAACTGTTGTTCAATGAATAGTGAAGTGTTTTTGCTTTATGAAAACACCTACTGTACAACATCTTCTATTTAACGGGATTACCAACGGAGCTTCCAGCGGCATTGTGTTAATTTGGCTGCAGACCATTATTGTCCAGTACACCAAGGGTAAGGGTTTTATACCGTCGTTATTTGGGTCCAAGCCTAGGCTACGATTACCACAGAATCTTTAATGAATATCCTCAATACAGACTTATTTCCTTCACTTACCTCGTCAATAATAACCCATATAGGTGGAGAGGCCCTGAATTATATCAAAGAAAAAGTGATGTTGAAACATTATCTGCAATTTAGCCATGTTGATTAACTCTTAGCCCACTTAACCCCTTCAGACTCATATGACGCAGAGCTTGGCAGATTAGCAATAAGAAATAGAGTTCTCTCACTCTTATAATTACCTCTTTTGGCGACCGTCAATCTTTTATGAATTAAATACCAAACCAGCGGGGTGGGGGCGGCAGCCCCCACCTAATATACTAGGTTAGGTTAGGTAAGGTTGTTAGGTTACGCTAATATTACCCCTTATTTTCGTCATTTACCCCTCAATTTCCCTGTACTTCATAGCCCTCCCCACTATCGGGGGCCGTATCTTAAGATCGTAATTGTTTAATCGAAGTCCTCTTTTTCTAGTTATTAAAAACGTATTCTATGGTGTATTATATGATATATAGAAGCAATAGAACTGTTAAAATTACCTGGGAAGTGTATATTAAACAACATACAAAACTTTGAATAATGAGGTAAGAGATAGGCTATGTGTTTTTTATCACTTTTCAACCCAAGACCACCGGGGGTCTGGGGGCAGCAGCCCCCAGGATGCCCAGGTTACCTTAGGTTAGGTTAGGTTAGGTTAGGTTAGGTTAATGACCAGCTATGTAAATACAGTAGTGAACATTTCTTACAGTTTCTTACAGTTTCTTACAGTAGATCCTCTGGAAAAAGGCAAACTATGCCTGTGTATCCAGCTCAGTACCAGTACTTGCACTGCTGCGGTCGTTCACGGTGTTGGCGGCGGCGGTAGCAGACGCAATATTTTTACTATTCTGTATTTTTGTTTTATAATCAAACTTCAAATCTTGTCTTCCCCATGCTTTATCAAGATTACTTTCAAACTCCCTTATTGATTCGGAATCGACTACATACTGGGGCAGTGCGTTCCACTCATTTACCACTCTATCACAATTTGATAGAATTGTTCAGTCTGTGCTCAAAAATCCATTTTCTTTAGGAGGAGGCCATACACTAAACAATTACCGTGATGTTGAAACATTATCTGCAATTTAGCCATGTTGATTAACTCTTAGCCCACTTAACCCCTTCAGACTCAAATGACGCAGAGGTTGGCAGATTAGGAATAAGAAATAGAGTTCTCTCACTCTTATAATTAACTCTTTTGCCGACCGTCAATCTTTTATGAATTAGGCTAAATACCAAACCAGCGGGGGTGTGGGGGCGGCAGCCCACTTAACCCCTTCAGACTCAAATGACGCAGAGGTTGGCAGATTAGGAATAAGAAATAGAGTTCTCTCACTCTTATAATTAACTCTTTTGCCGACCGTCAATCTTTTATGAATTAGGCTAAATACCAAACCAGCGGGGGCGGCAGCCCCCACCTAATATACTAGGTTAGGTTAGGTAAGGTTGTTAGGTTACGCTAATATTACCCCTTATTTTCGTCTTTTACCCCTCAATTTCCCTGTACTTCATAGCCATCCCCACTATCGGGGGCCGTGTCTTAAGATTGTTGGATAATGGGGACAACTTTTTTTCCGGAGATTCTAATTAATGACAACCACTGTATAATGATGAAAACTAGCTAAAACCCCCCAAAAAAACTCACGAAATAAAAGTTGGCCAGGTTCCTGGATATGTTCCTTAATTTGCATGAACAAATTGTAATAGGCCTATAGAAACCTAATAAATCATATAAATAACAAATCCACAAAAATATAATCATTGAAAATAGCTGTGGTCCGTCTCCTTAATATTGACCGAAAAAACGCCCATTCTAATAAATCTCAGAGCTCTTTCGGACAGTCACAGTTTACAAACGCCTTCTTTATGCAGTGTAATCAATATTTACCCCCTGCTGGCAACATAGATGACGATTTCAATAATTCATTTTGGGGGGTGAGGGGGGGCAAAGCCCCCCCAACCCATCGTGTATCCAACATTGGCATTATAACTAAGACCATGAATAGGGCCTACACTCATTTCTCAAAATCTGGAGGAAAAAACATAACAAATAAGGGTGCGAGCCTATTCCCTATAATTACAAATATATCACTTCATCTTGGGACGATACCGCTCTCGCAAATTAACCTTACCGTTCACGAGGCAAATACGGGGGGGGGGATACTAATTAGTATTGATAAATAGAAACGGTTTGAATATCAAGACGCAAATTACACAGTGCACTAATGACATTATAATTCACGTTGTGTGAAACATATACACCGCTGATGTTAAATTAACCGGGTGTAAGATTAAGCGGGTGTAAAAATAAGCGGGTGTAATGACGACATGTTGGCCGAGGGCTGGAATGACGTCATCGCTGAGGCCCGCCTTGGCTGATGACGTCACGATAATCAACAACCAATCACAAGCAAGGATACACAACGTCTTGGCTTGGTTAATCAAGATGGCTATATTCTAGTTAATCTCCGTGTTTCAACCCCTCTCTTTCCCTGATATATTTCATACCCTCCCCAACTATCGGGGTTTAGTATTGTTGAGGTAAGTGAAGAAAATAACTAAGAGATATGAGGATATAAATAAGGATCCTTAGTTAATGGGCAAACAAAATACGGTGACTACCGCTACATAGGATCTTACCAAAAGAATTTGTTACATGCCTTTATTTTATGGCTTATCTTCTTGGCCACCAAAATTCAAACTAACCAAAGTAGCCCAAACACGACAACTGCCTCCTGTGTTTTTACAGAGATTCAGGAACGCTAATGTGAAATTAGCTTGAGATTGTCATTCTGATTCAGATACAGTACTTGCTAAAATAGTGTTAAATGTATCTATCTATTGCCGGACGCCGTGATCCCCGAAGGGGTGGCCACGAACGAGCCGCCCCCATGCACCTCTGTCCCCAGTTAGTTGACGCCCCTCCTCACATCCAGCACCGCTTTCACGCATATACTTCTTAACTCCATCCTTCCACCTCTCTCTCTTTGTCTTTCCACTTCACTCTCGTACACTATCTTAGTCATTCTCTCGCTTCCGATACGTTCCACATGGCCGAACCATCTCAAGGTGTTCCTTTTCATTCTTTCCAGCACATCTATATCCACACCACACCGCTCTTGTACTTCCTCATTCGTCTTGTCTATCCCTCCATGTAACTCCGCACACACTTCTCAAGTAACTCATTTCCACCCCTCTCACTCTTGATTTGTGTATCTCCAACAACGTCCATGCTTCACTCCTATACGTCAATGTCGGGATTACCACACTATCATGCAAGGACTTCTTTACTTCCATGCTGACCACCCAATTTCTTGTTACATCTTACAGCATCCCTACAACCCTCTTCCCCTGTTGCACCCTCTCAATCACTTCTTCATCCATACTCCCATCTTTACTCAAAACACTACCCAAATACTTAAATGAGCTGACATTCTCCATAGCCTGACCGTTCAACCTCACCTCACATTCTGTGACTGCACCCCTTTCAAAGACCATAACCTTACTCTTCCCCGCATTTACCTTCAAATTCAGTCACCACCATCGCTCTATGCCTTGCGCCTTTTAAAATCTCTCGGGCTGCTGGGTGAGTGGTTGATGTACGAGGCCTTCAATTTTCGAGGGAAAGTCATTTACACCACTCGAGCAACATGTGTGCCTCCACAATGCGTAAAATAACAAGAACTATCACTGAAAGTAATTGCGAGTGTAGGTACAGTGTTATAAGTGCCGGTGAGTGGCAAGCCTTGTGCGCGTCCTGGTTGCCATGGTGATGGGCGGCCATCTTGCCACCGGACCATAACAAAACAAACAGACGAACGCACGCTCAGCCCACCACCACCGCATGAGGGCTACATGTGTGCCTCCACAATGCGTAAAATAACAAGAACTATCACTGAAAGTCATTGTGAGTGTTGGTAGTTATAAAGTGCGTAAATTCCAGTGTTTAAAGTACCAGTGTCTATCAAGCCTCAAGCACGTCCTGGTTGCCATGGTGACTGACGGCCATCATGCCTCCCTTACCATAACAAAACACACAGATGAACGCACGCTCAGCCTGCCACCACGACTCTTGGCTAGGCTCTTGTGCTAGCCTACTTTTGATTTCACTCTTCCACTGTTACCGCATATTATTTCGGTTACGATTATCGTATTGCGAGTGTCACTGTCACATATATTATGCGATAATTTATAGGCAGCTTGTAAGTGTTCAAGGTTGTGGTAGTCCCTGAAACACTGGCAAACACAGGGTCATATCACATTCTGGGGAGAGACTGGATGACTCCGTCGGTAATGCATGTCCAGGATGTAACACGGCACCCAATACTATTAAACACATCATAGAAAACTCCATTCCACACACTCGCTTACGCCAACAACATAATCTACACTCCTTGAGAGCCCTGTGGGAAAGCCCGATCGCAGCCATGGTCTTCCTTGGGGACTCGGGTCTGTTCGGCCAGGCAGCCTTGGGAACGACAACAACAATAGTCCGGGGAGGTGAGTTGGAGAAACGAGTCTACAAGACACTGGCCACGTCGCCGAGACGCCACGAGAAACAATTTCGGGCAATTTTTTGAACAATGGGACTTTCTCAATCTCCTTCAGTGTTGGCTGATAACCCTCTTCATCAGATGATTCTGTAGCACTATCCTGGTAATAAAAAACATCGATATCGCCTCCTCAACATTCACTTCACGGTGTGAAGTGTGAGGTGAGAGCTGTGGCGGTCGGACATAGTGTGTCTATTGCGAGTTAAATTGTCTACTGACACGCCACGCCTCACGTATCATCACGCCCGCTCGGCCGTGTTTGGGTAGTTGCCAACTACTGCTTTTGTTGCGCGGTATCCTAAAATAGTTCCCATACGAATATCAATCCTCTACAAGCCCTATATATGGTAAATAAGGGCGATATTAGCCGTCGATACGGTAACGACGCTGGGGCTGAGCGTTCCATACATAGCCGTCGGCAATGTCTCAACGCTGGGGTTGAAGGGGTTAAGTTGAACTATGTTAGCTTTGAAGATTATGAATGATATAGTATATAATTATATATAGTAAAGTACTGACTCTGACACGTAAGAAAAAAGGTTAGAAGGTTGTCAAGATAAACATGAGACAAATATATAATTTAATTAACAAAACTGTACAGTACACATAACTTATTTACAAAGCAAAATATAAAAGTTACAGTATCTTAACTGGGAAGTGAGATTGATATATAATCGAGGTTCACCGTGGCTGTATTAATGATGATTATGAATATAGATAGATCACAGAAAAACAAGTGAGACTACTTTGTACACGAACAGCGAGTAAGATGCACAGGTGCTGTCCAGAGTCAGGCCTGGAGTGAACTGCTGAGCAAAGGTAAGAATAGCTATAGCTGACTTTGGCATAAAAGAATGAAGCAGTGAGACTTGAAATCAAGACTTATGAACAGCCTAATGAGATAGTGAATTAATAGTATTTAAGTCAGAAAGGAAACTAAATGAACTGACAAAAATACAAATGAACCTTGAAACAGTTTAGAATTGAAATGAAGCTTTACAAAATTTTCTGAACCGGTGAACCCGAAGCTTAAACACCATTAGATTTAAACATTTTATCCTAATGTTTAAGATGGTAAAATATATGAAACTTGATACCTTGCTATCTAATACCCAAGTTGTGCGACATTGGTGACGAGGGAACTACTTTTGAATGTCTGGGACTGTCAAACGGGACTTCGGTGAGACCTTTTCTAATTTGCTAGACATATCGAAAGTTTTCGATAGAGTCTGGCCCAAATCTCTATCTCCAAACTACCCTCATACGGTTTCTATCCCACCATTTGTGCCTTTGTCTCTAATTTCCTCTCGAGTAGCTCCAAAGCTGCGGTTGTGGACGGCCATCGCTCACTTCCTCAATCTATTAAGTCCGGTGTTCCTCAGGGTTCTATCCTGTCTCCAGTTCTTTTTCTAATATTCATTAATGAACTTCTCAACTGTACCTCCAGTCCTATCCATTCATATGATAATGACTCTACCTTACACTATTCAAAAAGTTTTCCAGAGCGACCCAGAATGCAATCACTCAAAAACTCATGTGATGAGGCCATAGCACATAAGCACACTTATTTTCTAAATCTATCAATAATTTCCGATTGGGGCAGATAAAATCCTGTTACAGTACTTCCAATGCTTCCAAACCCCAATTTCTCTATTTATCTACCTGTCAACAACTTCCACAGGTCTATCCCTTATACTTCAACAATATAGAAGAAAAAAAACTTCATCTTTCCTCAGTATTCTTGGTGTTTCTTTATTTCTTCTGGCCTTTGTTGGAATTATCATATTACCACTCTTGCGGGTGCCCAACCCCGAAAGGGGTTGAAATAGGGGAGCTATCCCCCCCGCCAAAGGTGGCTATTTATTAGTGGCCCCTCCATCATTGACGAACATGCCTATTACATAAGGCATCCTCTTCAAACACTAATCCGCCGTAGTTTGAATCTACCGCGCAGAGCATTTAAAAACTGAGGAGCCTTCATCATGAGCGCACACGACCTCCCTCATGGCTTCAGTCATTATGAATTGGGTTCTCACTACGAAAAAACTTCGTAAAAAATAAAAACAAAAAGAAAATAAGAATAACTATCTAATAAGCTTTCCAGCATATCGTGGATGTACTTGTGTGGATTTCTGACCAGACGCTGATTCAGGCGTCATTCCTCCTTCTCTGCTCTGCGCTCAGCCTGCCCGGACGTGTCTCCCCACGCTCCGCTGATTCCGCATTTGCTGCGTCCCTAGTGAGTTTTTTCTCATTTGTTTACTCCGGGATGTATCGAGTAAGGTTAGGATATGTGTAGCAGGAGTGTCCTGGGCTGGTTGCCTGCAGTGCAGTGTATTTTGGGTCGTGTGTTTGGGGCATCTATTTCGGATGTTCCCTCGTGGTCCTGTTGTGGACATGTGAACTTTTTCACAGTTAGTTAGCTTGTGTTGCAGGCGGCTTTCATTACGCGTTAGTTATTGCTGCCTTTTATCTTTCTGATGAGGTATGCTTTGCTTACTGACGTTCCCTTTGTATTTTTCTTCACTTAGTGAAGTTTTTTCTGGGTCCCGTATCAGTCTTCCCTTTGCCGGAAGTATTTGCTACAGTGGTGTGTTGGCGGTGGTTCCTGTTGTGATATTTCCAGTGTTTGGTGTATATTTCAACTTTTATTATGCCGTCTACTTAGGCCTAGCCAGCCGCTCGTAGCTTTGCCACATGTACAAGTGTTATTGTTTATTATTTATAAATATGCCATACTGTGTCATGTGTATCCGGGTTTTAGTTGTGTATTGGCTAATTCCTCGGACTATGTTTGTTTCCTGGTTTAGTTGTGTATTGGCTAATTCCACGGATTATTGTGTGGACTTAGGTTAGTCGTGCGTGGCTTCCTTCGTGTCCGTTGTACGTTCAGATGGTGTCTGATCGGGGTGGGTTTCCTTCCGGCGGGTTTTTTCTCGGTTTCACCATGAAAAAAACCCGGCCGAGAGCCGTGTTGGGCCACACGTGGTTTTAACACAGGCTGGTGTCCCCGGCGATGAGGTGTCTGTGGCTCTCCAGGACTGCGTCTCTGTTGGTACCTGGTTTCAGGCACCCTTTGATTCCCGGCGGAAATGGCTGTACCCATCTATAAAACGTTGTTCATGCGAACATACGTTATGTAGTTTTTCTACCAGGTTTTACAAAACCACATGAAAAACCTAGCTGTTGTTAAGGGCTTTCCTCCCCGGCGATCTTTTACAAAGAAGTGGGGACAGGAACTTATGGGGTTAACTTTTTGACATCTCACCCGGCGGGTGTACCTTGGTAGGGTGGGATGAACAACTAAGTCATTTAGTTCATTAACCAATCCATTTTAAGTGATGCTATATGTATCGCCGCCTTTATACTTACGGCGATTGAAGGTTCAATTAGGGTTAACATCGTTTTTTCACACCCGGGGGTGCTCCTAGGTGGAGGAAATAAGGAATTTACAAATTCAATTTCGATTTAACCACTTAATTTAGTGATACAATTAGGTATCGCCGCCTTCAACCTTACGGCGATCTTTTTGTGACAATTCGTTAGAAATCAGATCTCGTGTCAGCCTGCCCTGTGTTATTCTACTAAAATATTTCAAGGGCCGGCGTCTTTATGGGGGGTTGTTTTTGTTCCAAAAATTGAATCTTAGGACAGTCACCACCAGAAAGACTATAATCGCCATGCTGGACAATTATATTATGTCAGAGGGTATTCTTCACTTTCGTCAAAAAGATTTGTTTAGATATTCTGAACCCCGCCGCGTAGCGAGCTGTGATCGTTGTGTCATTACATCTCGTTATCCGGTGGGTTATTAACACTTGTATGCGAACATGTTGGGTTAACCTTATGAGCATTAATTCCTGGAAATTTTCTTTTTTTCCAGAGCTGGGCTCCGGCGGACCAATACAGACCCGGCGGTAGTTTTCCCCACCAGTCTCTGTCATGGCTACCTCAGCCCCAGTCTTTGCTTTATGCACTACCCCTGCTTGTGCCGGTATCCCTATTTTTGCGCATACCCTTTGCATAAGGTGTGTTAAATGTCTAGACCGTTCAAGGGGTCTCTGGGTAATGCGTAATTGTTCTTTTTGCTCCCAATTAGCTGTCAAGGTCCTTTGCGACAATGATAAGACCGCGGCAGTAGCTTTAAGAGAAGTACGGCAACAGATGGCAGCCTACACTACGATTGTTGCGCATAAATCACTTCAATGTGACAACGTCCCTCTTTGGGATAGATTGCTATTTGAACACCCTCCCCCTAAACGTTCCTCTAGAGTCACGAGTCATAAGCCGGCGGAGACTGGTCAGGGTTCTGTATCTTCTGCTACTACACCAAAACGTCCAAGAGAGCCTACACCCCCGGCGTCCGCCTCCTCGTCTCGGGCGAGATCTCGGTCTAGGTCACCTCTCAGACGCCAGTCTTCTAGTCTTGCCTCTTCACCAGCGAGTAAGAAGAGTAGGACGGAAAGTTCCACCAGTGGTCACGGCGATGAATCCTCCAAATCTAGGAGTAGTTCTCGGTCACACCGTAGCCATAAATCCTCCAAAAAGGATTCCCAGAAACGAAAGTCCTCCCTACATTCACCAGCTTCTAGTGCCTCTCATCGTACCTCTACCCCAGACAAAGTTTGTGTTAGGTCTCAAGGGTCCAGTGCGGTGCCTGTCCCTAAAGAGGATTTACCTATTAATATTTTAACCCTGGAATTGGAAAGTTCAGGGGTTCAATAATTGAGAATGTTTCAGACTCCCAAGAGAGTGTAGGCCAGGGCCTCGGTGTTTGGCGGTTTGCTCAGCCAGGGTCTGACCACCCACGTCCGACTCAAACGAGTCACACAGTAGCTGATGTCCACAGGGACGCGGCGATCCCATCCTCTATTCCTGACTTATCTTGGCAACAAGGTACCCCAGCTTCGGCGGGGTCTTCTCAGGAGGATCAGGAGGAGAAAGACGAGGTTTCAATAATTTCGGAGATGGAAGGGCAAGAGTCAGGCTCAGGCTTAGACGCTGCGCAGGATATTATTGATTCACCTGTAAGTTCATCATCTAACCAATTTGTTACTGCGCAAGAAATTAATGGGCTACTTACTGATGCTTTATCTAAATTTTTTGGCCAACAACAGGAAAACCCCACAATGGACTTGGGGGCTCCCACGACAAGTTCTACGGTACGGCCTCTGATGACTTCGATTGCTTTATCTAAGATCCCTAACCCACCCACTCTGTCACCATCAGTGGTTACTAAGCCTGCTACGGCGGCATTGACAACTTCAAATGTCAGGGTCATCACGGATGTCAATCCACCCCCTCTAGACAAGGCGCCTCTCAGAAAGGTAGCTATGCCCTTGCTTTATGGACCAGACGAGTCATGGGTCCTTTTGACCCCCACTAACCCAGAGCTCGCCCAACCTACCTTGTCAGGGGAACTCCCGGTACCGCGTGAGTGGGTCATCCAGGGCAATAAATCAAAGAAATTAAGGGCCCTGGATAATTTGGGAAATGTACTGGACGTAAACATCAAGGCTATACCTAGTTATTATCACCAAGACTATTTTGTGTATGCTACTAAGCCAGCTTTACCCCCTGCCTCAGCTTCGAAACTATTTTCAGACTGGTCTAAGCTGGATGGGTTTAATGATATTAAGACTCTGTCAGCTCTCACTCCTGAACTTGATTTACAGACCGTCACAGACGAAGCAGCTAATCCAGTTTTGAAGGTGGGGCAGTTGGGTCCAGGACCTTGGGTAGATTGGGAGATAGAGGCTTAAAACTTTGCAACCACATTTACTTCTAAATCTTCCCACCAGATCCCTCAGGATACTCATTCATGGTTCTCCATGCCGGTAGGTTCTGCCGGCGGAGTCCCGTCAGCTTTGTTTTCTTTCCTAGCTGCCCCTAAGATTAATCTTTGTGAGCTAAAAGACCCTTTCACTACCCCTACCCCTACTCACCTAGACAGAGAATTTAGGCAAAGGGGGAAAGCTTTTCGCCTGTTCTCTCAGTACATAGTGTCTCAACAGGTGGCTAAGTCTTTACTGCGGTCCACTCAGGCAATCGCAGACGCGGATGCCAGAAGATCGGTTGAATTATCCCGGCGACTGCTCCTCCAGTCGTCAATCCAATCCTTGGGTGACATACGCACCGCCTTGCTTGAGGCGGTACGAGCAAGACAAGATCTCAGAATGTCTTTAGTTCGCAAGCTACCTGATCGCATTGCGAATCAGGTGATCATGTCACCAGTGCTTACTCCCTCTTTAATGTCCCCTGAAGTGTGGCGAACGGTGTTCAATATGGCACAGGCCGTTAAGCACAGTCCCACCCCTTCTAAGAAACCTGCATTTAACTTCCCCAAACCCAGGCCAACCGCTAAAGCTCAGCCAGGGGATCTAAACCCTTTCTTCTGCCTAAGTCCTCCCACTCCCCCCAAGGTCAGTACAGGCATAGACAGGGTAGGTTTTCAGGTCAGAGAGGACGCGGCCAGCATAAGCCAGGTCAGGGCCAGTCTTCGGCCAACACCAGCCAGCCGGCAAAGCGTCCAGCACCACCAACCCCACCATCAAAAACTAAAGTCTCTCTCACTCCCGGTGCCAACCTTAAGGCCGGAGGACCCGAGGGTAGTACAGCCGGCGAACCCTTGTCTGCTAACTGGGTCGTTCCGAACGTGTCACCAAGCATGGCCATTAAACACTTGGGCACGGATGGTGGCACGCAAAGGCATCACTTGGCAGTGGCTCCGGCGACCTCGCTTACGTCAGCCGACAACGGCGAATTTTGTTTCTTTAGAGGTGGAGTCACTGGTCCAGGAAATGATTGCCAAGAATGTCATCATCCCGGTCCCCCCAAATTACCCTGTATTCACGTCCAAACTATTTTTGGTTCCAAAAAGGGACAGTGTTCAGATGAGGCCGGTCGTAGACCTGTCTTATCTGAACCTTCACATTCACAACGAATCTTTCAGAATGTTAACAGTACACCAAATCAGGCTAACACTTCCGCCGGGAGGTTGGATGTGTTCACTAGACCTGACAGACGCCTATTGGCACGTCTCGGTCAACAAAAGATTTCAAAGGTTTTTGGCCTTACGGATCAGGCACCAAAATTTTGTTTTTCAAAGGATGCCGTTCGGCTTGAACCTAGCACCTCGATTATTCACGAAATTAGTCAGGCAAGCCCTGATGCCATTGTTAAAACAGGGGATCAGAGTGTTGTGGTACCTAGACGACTGGCTGGTGGTGGCAGAGACACAACAATTATGCGTCAAACATGTCAATATTATTTTAAATCATGTCAAAACTCTAGGCTTCAAGGTAAATCTGGTAAAGTCAAACCTTGTTCCCTCACGAGTAATTCAGTGGATAGGGCTGGTCTGGGACACGGCCGCTCTCACTCTGAGTCAGAGTGTGGACAATCGCAACAGGTTTCGCAGGAAACTGTTCATGTTTCTTCACAGTCTGACTACGACGTGGAGGGTCTGGGAGTCTCTGGTAGGCTCTCTCAACTGGATTCAACTAACTGTCAAGTTGGGCCGGTTGAAAGTAAAACGATTAATATTGGAAGGCAACAAATATTTCCCGCTCTTACCGGCGGGAAAATTATGGCCCATCCCGAAATTAATCCACACCTTGCTAGCGGTCTGGGCAAGGAGGGAAACGTTGCACTCAATAATGTCATGGACCTCTCCTCCACCAACGGTATGGGTAGACACGGATGCGTCAGGCACAATAGGGTGGGGATTTCAGTCAAATCAGGGGCACCAGGGTCAGGGGCTTTGGTCCCACTTAGAAATCTCTCACATCAATGTCAAAGAATTACTAGTCCCCTTGTATTTCCTTCAGGCTCACGGCCCGGCGCTACGGGGCAAGTCGGTGGCCTTCAGAATGGACAATCTGAATGCAGTTCACTGTATTCAGAAACAAGGATCAACGAGGTCAAGGAGGTTGCTAAACGTGTCGGAAGAGATTTTTACTCTCGCCAACAGACTAGACATTTATCTTCACGCATCTTATCTCCCAGGCGTAGCGAACGTCTGGGCAGACGCTCTGTCCCGGAGACAGAGCACGACAGTAGAATGGGAGCTCAACCAACCCATTTTCAACCTAATGATTGCAGAGCTCTCCCATCCACAAGTGGATCTATTTGCGTCCGAGGAGACTCACAAACTCCCTCTATACCTCACCCGCCGGGCGAAAACGCCGGCAGGGGGGCCAGACGCCCTAGTGACAGACTGGAACAGATGGAGCTCCATCTATCTGTTTCCGCCGCCAGATGCGTCACTAATGTGCCACGTAGTGAACAAACTACGAGATTATCGAGGCTTAGTCTCGCTAATCACGCCCCTGTGGCCGGCGCAGTTGTGGTACCAGCAATTGAAAACGTGGTGCCCGGACCCGGTATTGCTCCCGGTCGGGTATTTCCACTTAGACACGATTGGCAACCTAGCGACCTCGCTGACTTTTGCATTATGGACATTCAGGAGGCCAAGTGGCTAGCACCATACGGTAGAGATGTGACCAATAAATTAATCAATCAATATACTCAGTCTACGAAACGACAGTATCACTCACATTGGCAAGCCTTTACTTCCTGGATCATCAGAACGGAACAGAATGTGCCGTCAGTGGCTTTAGTTTTCAATTATTTAAATTATCTGTTTGAGCAGAAACATTTATCTGTGGTAACATTAAAAAATCACTTAACTGCGATTAGAGTGCCCTTTTTAGACCTTACAGGTCTCTCCATACCGGTGGCGGAGGAAACAGGTTTTATGAGAGCTTGTTTTAAACTTCGCCCACCTCCCCGTCAGCTCATGCCTACTTGGTCTCTCGACAAAGCTTTGTCTTTACTTCACTCTCATCTGTACCAAAATACTGCAGACTTTGCATTACTCTTAAAAAAGGCGGTTTTCCTTATGGCTTTGGCCACCGGGAACAGAGTGTCTGAGCTGGCGGCGATGAGCAACACACCTAATTGCCTTAGGTTTGGCAGACTTAATGAATGTATTTACATTGCACCTTCCCCAGGTTTTGTAGCCAAGAATGAGCACAGTGCACACGTGTTTTCTGAGTTCACGGTGCCGGCGTTAAAAAGGGGAAAGGTGCATCATAACCTATGTCCAGTGCAAGCTCTAACCAAATATTTGAGAGTAGCTCCTCTTAACCCCCAAGGTGCTTTATGGGTAGCAAGTACGGGTAAACGCTTACTTAAACGACGATTAGCCTCTCTTCTGGTCGAAGTCATTAAAGAGAGTAATCCCGGCGTTGTGGGTAGGGCCCACGATTTACGCAAATGGGCAGCCTCTTTACGTTTCCTGAAAAAAATTTCAGTAGAAGATATCGCGTTCACTCAGTTGTGGGCGTCTAATCATACGTTTTTGTCTAGATACTTATCAGTTGCTCTAGACAAACCTTCCTTACCATGTATAGCTTTAAAGCAGAGGGTCTAGGTGGCCCTGCAGTCACTTTTGTTCATTTTAACGAGAAGGGGGGGGGGTGCAGTCAGTTGACATAGGACACCCTAGACCCCGCCGGATTATGAGAGCTGTGATATAATTTAAGGTTAATGTGATATGAAAATTTCTCAGTGAGAAATTGTGCTAGTACAATGTTAGTACAAAACAACGGAGTTGTTATAGTAGTTTTAGCTGCGAAAGCAGTCTAATATTAGAACAGTGGAGATCCTTTGCAATTTCTCTCCACGATTATTTTGGGGTTTATTATGTGCACATATAAACTTATAACTTGTTATTTTTGTCACCACTCGTTGAGTGGGGTGCCTTTGTAACTACAGATCTGTGTTCAGAATCTTCAGGGTTACCCATTTTTTGTCAGGCAGGCTTCTTTGAAGCACGCACCTGCCTGAACCCCTTTTTCTTGTATATTTTTGGTCTACGCCATATTTAAATATATTTTTCAAAAGTAAGAATACTATGTGGTTGTTTTTATTATCTGCTTTTCTAGAGTTATGATATGATTACGAATGTCCCCCTCCAGTCTTAGAAATCAGGCATGTTCGTCAATGATGGAGGGGCCACTAATAAATTATAGGTTTGACTCCTGTAAGGAGATAAAGAAAACCTAATATTTAGTAGTGGCCCCGTAATCATTGACGACTGGGGCCCTCCCGACCGTCCCCTTCCCATTCGTTGATGTATTAAGGATTTTGGTTTACTTGATATGTCAGTGAAGGAGGAATGATGCCTGAATCAGCGTCTGGTCAGAAATCCACACAAGTACATCCACGATATGATGGAAAGCTTATTAGATAGTTATTCTTATTTTCTTTTTGTTTTTATTTTTTACGAAGTTTTTTCGTAGTGAGAACCCAATTCATAATGACTGAAGCCATGAGTGAGGTCACGTGCGCTCATGATGAAGGCTCCTCAGTTTTTAAATGCTCTGCGCGGTAGATTCAAACTGCGGCGGATTAGTGTTTGAAGAGGATGCCTTATGTAATAGGCATGTTCGTCAATGATTACGGGGCCACTACTAAATATTATGTTTTCTTTATCTCCTTACAGGAGTCAAACCTATATTCTAGGGCCTTTCCTAGCTGATGCTAAGAGGATTGGGTTCTAGTCATGTGGTGATGGGCTGGTCTATCAGAGTGAGAACTGAGCGATCTCTGCCATACCCATAGCTGTTCCTTTTACTTACATATTTTCTAGATCTCGAGTGACAGCGTCTCTTCCGTGGATTGACCTCCCAATCTACCAAGATTGGAAGCCAAAGCGTCACATTTTTCCTTTGCCCCTCAACTTTCTCTTCATAATTGCTGAGGGGCACAGGGCCCTGGGTTGGGCTTTGGTTTCCCGGGCGTTTCTGCACCCTCCTCAGCTCCCCGCCATGGAGTGGCTTCGGTCACCCAGGCTTTATTGTGGTTGGCAGGGAGAGTTCTGTGGAGGCGCTCGGTTATGGCCTTGGCCTTGCTCGGGGCCTTGGGGCTGTTCGGCCAGGCAGCTTGGGGAACAGCAACAACAAGAACAACAACCACTCTTGCTAAAACAGCTATCCAGAAGTTAGGTGTGCTCAACTGTCTGTGGGTTCTTTAGCCCCACACAACTTGTTGCTATGTATAGGGGCACAGTGCACCCATGTATCGAGTATTGTTCGCATGTGTTAGGAGGTTCAACCCCTACTGCACTTCTCGAAAGAGTCGAGTCAAAAGCATTGTCTCATCAACTCACCTCCTCCCACTAATTCCTTACAATCTCTCTCTACACGCCACAATGATGTATCTCTCTCACTCTTCTACCGCTATTACAGTAATCAATGTTCTTCAGAGGAGGTTTTAGGAAGGGAAGAGGATGTGTAGATCAGATTTTTACCCTGAATTGTGTTGTGGAGAAATATCTGGAGAAGAAACAAAAGGTGTATGTTGCCTTTATGGACTTGGAGAAGGCCTATGACAGAGTGGATAGAGAAGGTTTGTGGAAAGTACTTAGAATATACGGAGTAGATGGCAAGTTGCTGAAAGCAGTGAAGAGCATGTATGAGGGTGCAAAGGCGGCAGTACGTGTGGAGAGTGAGCAGAGCGAGTTCTTTGACCTGAATGTTGGTTTGAAACAGGGGTGTGTGATGTCTCCGTGGTTGTTTACTGTATATATGGATGGAGTCATGAAAGAAATACTATCAAGAGCAGTGGATGTTGGTGTATCGCTGAAAAGGGAGGGAAATGAGTGGAAGCTACCTATACTGGTGTTTGCGGATGATACAGTTCTGATGAGTGATAATGAATGGGAGTTGCAGGGTCTGGTAAATGAGTTTGGAACAGTGTGCGAAAAACGGAATTTGAAGGTAAATGCGGGGAAGAGCAAGGTTATGGTCTTCGAAAGGGGTGAAGTCACAGAGTGTGAGGTGAAGCTGAACGGTCAGGCTATAGAGATCGTAAATTCTTTTAAGTATCTGGGCAGTGTGTTGAGTAAAGATGGGACTATGGATGAAGAAGTGCGGGAGAGGGTACAACAGGGGAAGAGGGTTGTAGGAACGCTGAAAGCAGTAACAAGAAATAGGGTGGTCAGTATGGAAGTGAAGAAGTCCTTGCATGACAGTGTGGTAATCCCGACACTGAATTACGGAAGCGAAGCATGGACGTTGGTTGAGAGACTCAGACCAAGAGTGAGAGCAGTGGAAATGAATTACTTAAGAAGTGCGTGCGGAGTTACATGGAGGGATAGACAGACTAATGAGGAAGTAAGAAGGAGGTGTGGTGTGGAGGTAGATGTGCTGGAAAGTGTGAAAAGGAACAACTTGAGATGGTTCGGCCATATGGAACGTATGGAAAGCGAGAGAATGACTAAGAAGGTGTACGAGAGCGAGGTGGAGGGACAGAGAGGGAGAGGTAGACCGAATGAGAGGTGGAAGGATGGAGTGAGGAAGTATATGAACGAAGGCGGTGCTGGTTGGGGGGAGGGGCGTCGACTGACTGGGGACAGAGGTGCATGGGGGCGGTTCATTCGTGGCCACCCCTTCGGGGATCACGGCGTCAGGCAATAGATAGATAGATAGATAGAATGTTCTTCAGAGCTCTTTAACCCTTCCCGCCCGGGGCCCCCCTCCCAAGGACAGTGTCAGGTACCCGGGCGATTTGGCAAAAAAACGTCTAGGCCTAGGCTACCGTATTTTTATTTATTTTAACTGCTAGAAATTTCCCACGCATCTCTAAACGTAGTGCGGTTTCCAATCTGTAGACTGGAGTTGAGTAGAGCTCTGTAAGTCAACTGGTTCAGTTGTGATGACGATTTCCGTGGAGCGAATTTTGCCGCGATTTTATCCATATGCGTCGTTTCACTACTGAAATAACAACATACAGCCACACAAAAACAAACGACGCCTCTCCTTCTTGTGTTCGGAGGTGCGCGGCGTCGGTCCAACCGGCTGTGTTTACATGCGTCGCACCGACGGCTTTCATAACAAGCAGAATAGGCTTTCAAGCTTACTGACCAGGTAAGGACACCTGGGGTCCTGCCCAACTGCCGCGGTGTCCTTAGAACATGACAGCCGGGTTGGAAGGGTTAAGTGTATGCCCCCTACCTTACGGAGAGTCGGGGCACCCACCTCTCAACACACTCCCACCCCTATTCTTTCCAACTCTCAAACCCAAGATTAAATAAAGTTTCCTTGTCTTTCTTCTACTCAACAAGCGAACTTTGGAACTCTCTCCCTCAATCTGTATTTCCCTTATCCTATGACTTAAACTGCTTCAAGCTCCGTGTGTCCAGACATTTTGACTCTTAACATACCTTGTTTTTGGCTCAGTCACTCTCTCAACTTTGGGGGAGAAACTTGTTACAGGCAGCTTAGCCTTTTGTCTCCTTCATTCACATTAAAAAAAAAACACACACACACACACACACACACACAGGCTGTCATGGCTATGGACCTAGAAGAGGAGAGGCAAACCAGGCAGGAGAGTAGTGTATAATACTTAATGTAAAAGTTGTGATGTTACATGACTTACTGGTGGCAATATAGGTTGTTGGTGTGATGGAGAATAAAGAGTGAGAGGTATGGAGATGTTATAATACTCAGCGGTGTCTACAGATGGTTGATTTTGGCGAAGAATGAATAAGAGGTGTGTAACTATTTTAATGCCGATTTGTAACAATACAGGTGGTTGTAGTGGTGGAGAGGGAGCTACAGTACCATCACTAGGACTATCCAACAAGGCTGTGATGGCCACAGATTTACAAGAGGAGAGACGGGCCAAACAGGAAAGAGGGGAGGAGGTCCAAGCTTACTTCACACCACTACATCTATCAGGTAGGTTCACCCACAGACAAAAGTGGTGTCTCACCTTCGTAGTTCCAATTGAATTTTCCTCTATTGATTTAATACAAAACCACTTCTGAACCATACTGAACAAAATTGAATAAAGATACTTTGTTCATGTTTGTTAACCCAAGAAATGCGATAAGCTTCACGGAAGTGTCACCATAGAGAATGTGATAGGCCTCACGGAAGCAAGACCATTAAACAAAAATTAACCCTTTCGCTGCGGGTGATGTTCTGGAACGTCCTGGCAAGTTACAGCAATTTCCAGGCTTTAACCCTCCAGCCCCGGCTATGTATTATATATATATTCCTCGAAAACCGGGTGTTTTGGCCGAAAAACGTCTAGGCTAGGCTACCGTATATTCGTTAATCAGACTGCTTCCCGCATTCCCGCGCATCCCCAAGCGTAGCTGTGTTATTTACCTGTAGAATGGCATTAAGTAGAGCTCTCTAAGTCAACTGGTTGAGCTGTGATGATGATTTCATTGGAGATAACTTTATGGCCAAAACAGCCACTTTACACCACTTTTCGATACTTAACAACAACATACAGGCACACACGAACAAGCGACGCTCTCCTTCTTGTGGCCGGAGATGCGGAGCGTCGGTCCTGCCGGCTGTTGTTTACATGCGTCGGACCGACGCCTCGCACACCAAGCTCACAGGCTTTGACGTCATGGGTGTTTAAGAGCCCTTCCGGGTAGCTCGTGTATGCTTTTTTATGGGCGTTCAAGAGCCCTTCCGGGAACAGAGGGTTAAAAGCCTGTAAAAACCGTAAAAATCGAGTGTCAGTGGGCGGGAGCGTGAGGGCCCCACCTCCGTCCCTCAGAGCAGCGAGCGGCTCACTGAGGTAGACTGTCTCTCGTGCGGGTCTCTCTCTCTCTCTCTCACAACAGTGTAGCCAAGCGAGCGAGTGCTACCAAATAGCGGGTTTCCCGCGTTTCACTGGCATCGCTGCGGGTGAACCAGACCACGTACGGGGCCCGTTCTGGTCTCATTTTGAAGCTATTTTCGCCTAGTTTTCGGCAGAATACAGTTAATTTAATGCAGATGCTTGATTTATCATTCAGGAGTGCCTGAATATGCCCTAAATAGCCCAAACATAGCCGCAGCCAATGGGTTAAAAAATGACCCAGGGGCTCTCAAAACAAAGGAATACAGTATGTGATTAGGTGAGATAAATCCCCTCTAATACCTCCTAACACTCATTCAAATGTGTCCTCTCCCTCTTCCCCCCCCCTCCCTCTTTTCCCCTCCCCTCCCTCTTTTCCCCTCCTCAATTATCGGGTATTTTCCCTCATATTTTCCTAATTTATCAGTTATTTTTGGCACGAATTATAGGTTTGAGTCCTGGAGGGAAGAATGAAAACCTAATATTTAGTAGTGGCCCCGAAATCATTGACGATGTAGGGCCCTCCCTTCCATCCCCTTCCCATGAGTTTAGTCTTGATATATCATTGAAGGAGGAATGGCGTCGCTTGGTTCAGCGTCTCCGGTAGAATCCACAAAAGACATCCACGAGTTGGAAAGCCTTAACCCGGGAACGGCGAGAACACTCTTAAGAGGTTTTACTGGGCAACGGCGAGAAAGCTCTTAAGAGGGAAGGCCTAAAAAAAATAACGTTTAACCCTTTTGCTGCGGGTGATGTTCTGGAACGTCCTGGCATTTTACAGCAATTTCCAGGCTTCAAAAACCTTTAAAAAACGTAAAAATCGAGTGTCAGTGGGCGGGAGCGTGAGGGGCCCACCTCCGTTCCTCAGAGCAGCGAGCGGCCCACTGAGGTAGACTGTGTCTCGCACGGGTCTCTCTCTGCCTCTCACAATAGTGTTGCCAAGCGAGCGAGTGCTAACAAATAGCGGGTTTCCTGCGTTTCTATGCCACCGCTGCTGGTGAACCAGACCACGTATGAGGCCCGTTCTGGTCTCATTTTGAAGCTACTGTATTTTCGCCTAGTTTTCGGCAGAATACAGTTCATTTAATGCAGATGCTTGATTCATCATTCAGGAGTGCCTGAATATGCCCTAAATAGCCCAAAACACCCCGCAGCCAAAGAGTTAAAAGGCCTATTTTTTTTTCCTCCATATCTTATATCACTTATCCACATATGTCAATATCCACCCCCCTCTTCAATTATCACCTATTTTTCCTCTTATTACCATCTTTATTGGTGTATTTATCATGCCAATATCTGCAACCCGGTTCTAGGGTGTGGTGTTGTTGCTACCGAGCGTATGGAGTGGAGAGAATGAGGGAGGGGAGGTTCAGTGTGGCTGTAGGCTCCAGAGAGAGAGGGTGTACGTCGCTGCTGGCTCACAACTCATGAATGGAGCGGCCGACTATAATTCGCGATTTTGACCATTAAAACGATATTCCCACTTGTTTTATTGTTGTTACAGGTACTATCTTCATATTTAAGGTAAAATAGGCGCATATGAATAAGTAATAACGATATTTATCGTAAAATGACGATTATAGGCAGGAATGGAGTCCAATATTGCCGCCCAGAACTGTGGTATTCACTACACACAGCTCGCTTTTTATAGGTTAATATAACAATTATTAAGTGGAAATTCCCGGCGCGACCAAAGCCGCTCCAAGGACCCGTGCCCCCAGGGAGGGGGCAGGGGATGGTTGTGACGGTTTGGCTCCCGAAACTGCTCCCCGCGGCCGGCATCCGGTTGTCCTCCACTGGTCGTTGTTCTTGTCTCCGGCCGTGGAGGGTCGGCAGCCATCCGCGGTTGGCAGCTCCGGGAGGTGGTCCCACGGCGTAGACGCCGCCACATCAGGACCAGCCAAATCCACCGCAACCCTGCTCACAAGCTGGACAGGAGAACACGAATACATCCCTCAACTCACCATAAACAACACACCCCTAACACATACACATACACCCAAAATCCTAGGAGTAACATATGATACTCATATGACATTCAAACAGCACACCACAAACATTAAAAAGAAACTGACAACCAGACTTAACGCCCTCAGGTCACTTGCTCACACAAAATTTGGACACAACAAAGAAACTACCACCACAGTATATAAACAATACATAAGATCAGTGATGGAATACGCAAGCCCAGCCTGGGCTTCTAACCTAGCTGAAACACATCATAAGACCTTACAGACTATTCAAAACAAATCCCTGAAGATCATTACAGGCTGCATAGCTACTGCACCCACAGATCACCTACATCAAGAAACCAAAATCCTCAAAGTCAAAGACCATCTGGACATGAGAGGCACTGAATTCCTGGCAGCAGCCTCCACGAACCAAGACCACCCACTAAACTACATGGCAACACACCCACAGACACCAAGAAATATCAAAACAACACCCAGCACACGGTATCACACACAATTATTGTCCTCTCTCCCTCCCTGCCCACCCCGAACCAACTTCCAGAAGCACATCCATACTCATATCTCTCGCCGATCCATCCACTCACTCACAGACAACACGCAGCTGTATGCACGACCTCCCGAAATCCATCCTTCCGAATCCTCCCTTCCTCGCGAGGACAGAGTCCACCTGGCCAGGCTGAGATGCGGACACCATCCAGCTCTCCTGAGCTATCAGAAGAGACTGGATGACTCCGTTGTCGACGCCTGCCCGGGATGTAACACAGCACCCCATACCATTAAACACATCATAGAAGACTGCATTTCACACAACCACTTACGCCAACAACACAATCTACACTCAATGAGAGCTCTGTGGGAAAGCCCGATCGTGGCCATGGCCTTCCTCAGGGACTCGGGGCTGTTCGGCCAGGCAGCTTAGGGAACAACAACAACAAACAACAACAACCATTATTAAGTTAATTTTTCTTTTTTCTTTTTTACAAAGTTTTTTCGTTAGTGGGTACCCAATCATAAAGACGATTCCATAAGAGAATTAGCGTTGCACTTATGATGTTTAGTACCCCTTCCCCTGCGGCGGGTGTTTCAAACAGGCTGACCGCGGGTGTTTGAAAGAGAGCTATTATTTAATAGGCATATCGTCAATGATTTCGGGGCCACTACTAAATATTAGGTTTTCATTCCTCCCTCCGGGACTCAAACCTATAATTTACTCTAAACGAGCTTCATTCCATGCTCTTTTTCATGCATAAAGAAGAGCCAGAGCATAATACAATTATGTATCCATGAAAGGGCGATAATAGAGCTTTCCAATGACACCTGAATCATCCTTGTACGACCACGGGTTATCTTGTAGCGATCGCGCAACGAGAGGTGAAAAACCCTAAAATAACGTAATTTCCCCAGTTTTTTCCTGGTCTCGCGAGGCCGTGGGTGTGGAATGTTGCTTTGGGGAGCTCAGTCGCGTCTCTGTGGTCGGGCTGAACGGTCAGAGCCCGCCTATCGTCCTCCCAACGCGTGGACTCTCTCTCAGAGCCGATAATGTGCTCAAAATGCCCTCCGTCATATGACGGGTACCGCCAGATTGTCCATTGTTCTCTAGCCCGTCATATGACGGGTACCGATAGACAGGGGTTAAAGAGTGACAAAAGCAGTATGAGATTTTTGGCGAGCTTTGCCCTTTAACCTTTTCAGGTCCGGGGGTTGCCGTTTAGTATTCAGAAATTGAATTCTCTTAATCTCCTAATACCTCTCCAAAATTAGTTTTCTGCCCACAACTCGCTCAAAGACAACTGCAGAGGTTGAGGTTGAAGTAATTAAACTAAAGGTTCTAAACACCCCTGATGGTCACAACGGTTTAAAAGTATCCCGGAAAGGACGCAATCGCCTCCTTATGTGCGCGAAAGGGGTAAAGGGAAGGTGTATACCTCGTGTGTTAGGAGTGCGATGACCTATGCCTCGGAGACATGGCCGGTTAAAGCGGAGGATATCAATAGATTGGAACGGAATGAGAAAAGAATGGTGAGATGGATATGTGGGGTTAACCTCAGGGATGGGGTATCGAGTGAGGAATTAACCACTTAACTGCGCAGCTATGGTATTTGAATGTGCCCGCGGTGCGAAGGTACAGTCCATCCTCCTATAACACGACTATATAGGCGGCAGAGCCCCTCGCGCTGTAGGAATTTGCGCTGTAGGAATAACACTTTATATGGAGATAATTCTATATGGGTCTGAGCTCCACAATTTTGCCCCTTTTTTCCAGATTTCTTGCTAAACAAACACCTATATTACCTACCAGATACCATCAAACCATTAACAAATATAAAAAAAACATCACTTACCTTACAACTACAGTGGTCCCTCACGTTTAGCGGATTTCAGCTTGGCGAAACACAGTACAGTATTGGCGATAGGTTGGATATGGTACCAGAATCCGAATTTGGCGCTTCAAATACACTTTTGGCGAGAATGCTGACGTCACGGAATGGCGTCGGCCCAGAATGCGCCGCCCGCAAGCTAGTCTCACCAGGCCTAACTCTAAATAATTCATGGTAAATAAAATCTGTTATCTATTATCTATTATCTTTTCTATTGCTGTTAATGTTTCATGTAGGCTAAAGTAGAGCGCCGTATTGAGAGTTACAGTACTCTTAGGCCGAGGCTAGGCTATAGATAGGCTTAGGCCTACTCATAAAACCCTAACTGAGCTGCTTGGATAGCGAGAATATCTCAGGTATATTTCATAAACGTATATTAACAGAGTAATCTTGACCAAACCGATTTGTGAACCTCATATCTCTTGTGTTTTGCTTTGTTTATTGTGCCGAACAGTCTGTGACACACAAACACACACGCGCGCATCAGCTGACTCAGGGGCCCAATCGATAAATATAATTAATCAAAGAAGTGACCACGGATCCAAAACCAATTTCATTATTTTGCTCAATCGAAAAGCAGTTGGTATAGAAAATTCTAGTCTTCACCATTCACAAGGTAAAAGTGATTTATGCCTCCTGATATATATCTAAGCTAGGTTAGGCCATTTCTTGGTCTGGCTAGCTAGTGACTTAGCAACTTGTTGCTAAGGTTATGTGGTTATTCCTTATCAATAAGACTATTCACAAGATAACAATGAATTCTGCTGCCTGATATACATCTAACCTAGGTTAGGTCAATTCTTTGTGGAGATATATAGGCTAGGCCTATGTCTTCTAGCAAAAACAGAGTAAGCAGACGGCGCCGAGTGTGTCGGCGATCGACGATGCGCATAGCGGGCGGTTTGAAAAGGCCCAAAAGGGTGAACTCGGGCCTCGTCAAAGACTAATGGATAATTTTCCCATTTAAAGTACTATTCGCGTTTGTCGAAATTCACTTTTGGCGATGGTTTGGCTAGACTAATGAATTCGCTAAATGAGAGGGACCACTGTAATGAAGAAAAATGCGTCGATCCAACCCTAGCACTATATGAAATTCGCGTTATGCGATCGCGTATATGTACAGCGGCAATACGGCGGTAAATGAAAGCGATCGATCGGTCCTAGGAAAGACCTAGAATATATTAGTTCCTAGAATATATCAAAATGTATGAATATATAATAGAGAAATTAGTTAAAAACATTTTCAATCTACAATATCATGGCTACAATTAACTGAATAAATGTATTATTTATCGGGACCCCCCCTCGTGTTGTAGGAGGATCGCGTTGTAGGAATTCGTGTTATAGGAGGATGGACTGTATTCTGATTCATTCCTCACTAAAATTGTTAATTTACCATATACAGTATATAATTAATACTTATCCATATGCGCCTATTTTACTTTTAACCCGGTAAGCGCGAGCTATATGTAGTGAACACCACACTTCTGGGCGGCAATATTAGGCTCTATTCCTGCCTATAATCGTCATTTTACGATAAATTTCGTTATTACTTATTCATATGCGCCTATTTTACCTTTACTATGAAGATAGTAACCTGTAACAACAATAAAACAAGTGGGAATATAATTTTTCTGGTCAAAATCGCGAATAAACATGGAGCGGCCCATTCATGAAATGTGGAGCACAGTGAGGCAACCCCTCCCCTCGCGAGCTCTGGAGCATGACTGAGAGTCCCACCCCACAGTCTACCTCTGCCAACACACTCACTAGGCACATTACCACAGCCTACAACCAGCTTGCAGCTTGCTCGTCCATTCAGACGAGATATATCTGTAAGCCCCGCCCTTTTCCACCAGCGCCGTAGATTAAGTAAAAGTTATCGTACCGCAATCTCCTACATATCACTAACTGCCTTACCAGAAGCTGGTAAGATCTCATAATAACGTTCAATGCGGGATGAAAGAAAGCATTAATACATGTAGATCTGCATTTATTTCATGCCACACATAATTTTCCCTTTTACCATTACAGTATACTGATTAATGTTTGTTTTATGGAAATATATTTCCAAACGGTAAAGAAAACTACAGAAATAAAATTAGAGCAAGACTATATAGAAGTTTGGTTGAATTTTTGTTATACCACTGTATTCTTATCATCGATTTTTTCAGCAGCTATTGAAACAATTCAAGAAGCAAGTAAGTATTCTCAGACAGAAAATTATTGTCAATACCATGGTCACTTCAAATTGTATGGAAAGTATGGCAGAGTCGAGGTAGAAGATAATATGTACAAAGATTTGCCAGCGCTTTAGAATGTCCTCGGTACAGTGGTTACAGTGTATGAACAGTAAGGTCAGTCAACATGCTACAGTCAATAATTTTGTGACCCTTTTAGCTGTCAATAATAAAAATACATCTAATTGGATTGCTTTATTCTTGTAAATATATTTGAATATGTAGAAATTACTATTCCTGGCTTGAATGAAAAGTTGGGGCACCAGTAAGTCTACCAGGGGTATGGGGAAGAGACGCCACACTACCCCTTGAGAAGACAGGCGGCAACTGAAGCCCGGTGTTACTGTCACCCCGCTGCGAGTCTTGAGAAAACACCGGCGATGCCAATGTAGAGCTTACCTTCCCGCTTGGACTAGAAGTATCTACTTAAAGAAGGGAATGGAGGTATTGAAAAGAGGCTCCAGTCTTGAATTATCTTCCTGACTTGATAATCTAGAAGAGTTGATAGCTTTGAAAGCCGTTCTTAACAAATATTTAAGATAAATATATTTTTACTTTGATCTAGCACCAAAATTTTCGACCTAGCGATAAAAATTATCGCTTTATTTCTAATCTTTGAGCCCTTTTTGGTCAATATTGTGTTATTATCCTAGCATTTTTAGGCATCCATTTACTATTTTGTAGCCTTCTAGCAACTTTTGTATACAGATTAAGCGGTAATTATTCTTTGATTTGGTAACCCTGCTAGGCTCCGCTATGTGATACAGGCATGCCAGCCGTATGATAACGGTTGGGGAAGGGGGGCGGGGCTTACAGATATATCTCGTCTGCATGAACTATAATGGTAGCACAAAAATATACCAATGAATTAGGGAATAACAGGGAAAATAGGTGATAATTGAAGGGGGGGTGGGGGGAAAGGGGGAAGGAGGGGATGTGGAGGAGTGATATGAGGCATGGAGGAGAAAAAACAAAACAAACATTGTTTTAAGTGCTACTGGGGCCTTTTAACATGTTTTTTTTAGGCCTTCCCTTTTAAGAGCTTTCTCGCCATTGCCCAGTAAAACCTCTTATGAGTGTTCTTGCCGTTCCCGGGTTAATATGAACATATGAACATGGGAAACCAATAAAACAAGTGGTAACAACAATTGGCTGGTGAAAATTGTATATTTTAGCCCCGCGGTCGTAATTTGACCTTGAGCAGTGAGAGACTAACACCCTCACTCTCTCGTGTGGCACTGAGAGACCAGGGGAGCTTTCAGACTGGCTTGGAGGGTCGGAGTTACACTCCTCACCCTCTTCCCTCTCTCCCACCTTTCCTCCCACGAAAATACTCGATAAATATCGGGAATAATAGAGAAAATACCTGATAATTGAGGAGGGGGGGAAAAGGGGGGGTTAGGACACATGTGTAAGAGTGGTAGAAAGTAATGGAGGGAAATTATCTCACCTAATCACAAATTGCTTTTTTTTTAGTGCCACTGGGGTGTTTTAAATGTTTTTTTTTTTAGGCCTAGGATCTTAACCCGTTGAGACCCAGCGTCGCACGTGTTGCGTCGGCAGTCTTTGATCACCAACTCCCAGCGACGCATCACGTGCGTCCGACATATAAAAAACACTTACGTGGCTCGTAAGGTAGGAAATGGCGGGAGAATAGGAGGGGGCGGTACCGTAGTGTGTGGGGGAGCCCGGCCAGTAGGTGTGAGCGGGCCGAGACAGCCGCGCGGCTGGTGGTGGTGGGCTTAGTGGGGATAGTTTACACCCCTAGTTTACCGCCACTTTGAACCTTCATTACTCCGGTCGTATGGGAGCTAGAGGCTTGAGATTTATGTGAGATACTCCTTAGGATGTATGCCGTACAATGCCATACTCAGTTTTTACCCTAGTGCTCCCGGGCGGGTGGTCATGCGGGGGAGACGAACTATTGAAACCCCCCCCCGCCCCCCAAATGACCGAAATGATTTTTTTTTTTATTTGTGTGTTCATTTCTCACCATTCTCTTCCATTTTGGCTCAACAAATTTTTTTGAAGCTCCCCCCCCAACCCCCCACCGGCCCCCCCCCCCAAAAAAAAATGTCAGAGGTGATTTTTTTTTGTTTTTTTTTTCATTTCTCATCCTTGTCTTCCATTATAGCAAACAAAAAAAATAAGTGAAAATGGCTTGGGACTGGGGTGAACAAAATATTATAACTAGCCGGGGCTCAACGGGTTAAGAGTCTTCCCGCAGCCGCCCAGTAGGACCTCTTAAGAGTCTTCCCATAGCTGCCGGGTTAAGAAGGCGTCTGGTTATTAGGAGTGTCAGTGTAGTGATGCGCACAAGCCGACTTGATTGCTTTGGACACGTGGCGAGAATGGATGATCAGAACTGTGTGAAGAAATGCCGGACTGTGAACGTGGGGGAAGCTGCGCTTAGGGGTAGACTTAGATTGATGTGGTATCGGGTCATCCGGTCCAATCTCAAAATAAAGAACTTGACAACAGAGGCAGCCCTTAACCCGGCAGCGGCGGGAACACTCAATTGATGTTCTACTGGGCGGCTGCGGGAAGAATTATATGATCCTAGGCTTAAAAAAACCCACTTAAAACACCCCAGTGGCACTCAAATTTTTTTTTTTTTTTTTTTTTTGTAGGTGAGATAATTTCCCTCCATTATTTTCTACCACTCCTACACATGTGTCCCCCCCCCCCCCTCCCCTTTCCCTTCCTCAATTATCAGGTATTTTCTCTATTATTCCCGATATTTATTGAGTATTTTCGTAGGAAAGAGAGCGGAAGGCGGAGGAGTGTAACTCCGACCCTCCAAGCCAGTCTGAGTCCATCCCTTGCCTCTCAGTGCCACGAGAGAGTGAGGGTGTCTCTCTCGCCGGTCTGGGCCATATTATGACCGCGGGGCTAAAATATACAATTTTTACCAGCCAATTGCTGTTACCACTTGTTTTACATTCTTCCTTTGCCCCTCAACTTTCTCTTCATAATTGCTGAGGGGCACAGGGCCCTGGGTGGGGCTTTGGTTTCCCGGGCGTTTCCGCACCCTCCTTAGCTCCCCGCCATGGAGTGGCTTCGGTCACCCAGGCTTTATTGTGGTCGGCAGGGGGGGGTTCTTTGGGGGCGCTCGATTATGGTCTTGGCCTTATTCGGGGCCTTGGGGCTGTTCGGCCAGGCAGCTTGAGGAACAACAACAACAACAACAACCACTTGTTTTATTGGTTTCCTATGTTCATATTAAAAGTAAAACAGGTGCATATGGATAAGTATTAATTATTTATATGGTAAATTAACGATTTTAGTGAGGAATTAATCAGAATACCTTAGCACAGGGGTGTGGTGTATACTACAGGGGCTTAGCGCTTTAGATGTTAACATGGCCGCCTGGAAAGCCGCCAATTAGGACGTGAGACCGTAACCACATTCTCTGTGGACAAAACGTTCTATAAACTTGTATGTACTGTATGTTAAACTTTTATATACTTCTGTGGCATACTGAATTTCACACCTCAACACTTCTCAAGCATGAATAGTTCAGTCACTTGAGTCACATAACCTTAAGTCCTCATCTGAGCCATTACAATTTAATCGAAAAGGATGTTAAACCATTGTATGTATACATGTACAAGAACTTTGATTTTGCCACAAGTATTCCTTGTAGAGACAGAGATAGGGGCGAGGGAACGCGTTCGTGGTCCCGGACCCTGAGAATAGGAGCTTTGAATGTGCGTGGATGTAGTACGAATGAGAAGCGAGAGGATATTGGAAGGTTATTTGAAAGAAGGATGTATTATGTCCTTGCACTGAATGAAACAAAGATGAAAAGAGAGGGAGAAGTGGATTTTGGAAACGTGATAGGTAGAAAGTCTGGAGTAGACAAGGGAGTCAGGGGGAAAGAAGGAGTGGCTATTATTGTGAAGGAGGAGTTGAGAGAGTTTATAAAAGAGTGGAAAGAGGTGTCATCAAGGCTAATGTGGGTGAGAATGTGGTTTAAAGGTGAAAGGTGGGTTTTTGTAAGTGCGTATGGACCAGGAAGTGAAAGAGAGTTAGACGAGGTAGAGGGTTTCTGGGAGGATTTGAGAGATTGTCTACAAGGGTTTGATGAAAATGAAAATGTTATAGTTTTAGGGGACCTAAATGCTAGGGTAGGAAATGAGCCTGTTTAGGGAGTCATCGGTAGTTTTGGTGTGGATGGTGTGAACGAGAGTGGAGAAAGACTGAAAAATGTATGTGAAGAGTGTAGATAGAGTGTAGGTAATACGTTCTTCAAAAAAAGGCGTATACACAAGTACACCTGGCATAGACTTGTGAGGGGAGAGATTGTAGAGAGGGCATTGATGGATTATGTGCTGGTGACAAGGGAAAGATTGTGTAGACTGCTGGATGTGAATGTGATGAGAGGTGAGGCGGAGGGTATGTCAGATCATTACCTGGTGGAGGGAAAGCTAAGAGTTAAGAGTAACAGGAGAATAAGAGTCAAGCGTGAAGTAAGAGAGGTAATAAAAGTTAGTGAGTTAGAGAAGAGTGATAAAGAGAGGGAGTACAAGGAAAGACTAAATGAAAAGTGGATGGAAGTGAGAGAGATGGAAGAGAGAGAAGTAGAGGTTGAATGGCAACAGTTTAAGGAAGGAGTGAAAGCAAGTGCAGAGGTAGTATGCGGCAAAAGGAAAGTAGGAGGCAGAGGTATCAGGAAGGGAAGCGAGTGGTGGAATGATACAGTGAGAAAGGCAGTTGAGGAGAAGAGACAGTGTTTTGAGAGGGTTTTACAGGATGGTAGTGTTGAGGTATGGGAGAGGTACAAGGAGAAAAGGAGAGGCAAAACGGAAAATTAGAGAAGCGAAAAAAGATGCAAACGAAAGGTGGGGTCAAAGGCTGAGTGAGAATTTTGAAGAACGAAAGAAGATGTTCTGGAAGGAGGTAAATAAGGTAAGGAAAGGAGGACAAAAGAGGGAAGAGTCAGTGAAAGATGAAAATGGAGAATTACTAGTGGAACCAGTTGAAGTGAGGAAAAGATATGCCGAGTATTTTGAATCTTTGTTAAATACAAGAGATGGAAGAGAAGCAGTGATTGAAGCAGAGGTGGATGGAGATAGGTTACCCAGGCCACCCAGGTGGCAGGGAATTAATGAAAGGATTGAGGAAAATGAGGTGAAAGAAGCAGTGAAACAAATGAGAGCGAGAAAAGCAGAAGGTTTGGATGGTATTGCTGTGGAGTGTATAAAGAAGGGTGGAGATGTGATAATAGATTGGTTGGTGAGACTTTTCAATGTGTGCTTTGCTGTGTCAATGGTACCAATAGACTGGAAGAGTGCATGTATTGTGCCGTTGTACAAGGGGAAGGGAGATCGGCAGGAGTGTTCAAGTTATAGAGGTATTAGTTTATTGTCAGTGGTTGGAAAGCTGTATGGCAGGGTGTTGATAGAGAGGATAATAAAGTGTACGGAAGTTGCAATAGGAGAAGAACAGTGCGGTTTTAGGAGGTGAAGAGGGTGCGTGGATCAGATGTTTGCAGTAAGACAGTTATGCGAGAAGTATTTAGAGAAGCATAAGGAGATATTTTGGGCTTTTATGGACTTGGAAAAAGCGTATGATCGTGTGGACCGTAAAGCAATGTGGAAGGTGTTAAGGATTTATGAAATAGGAGGAAATTTGTTAGAAGCAGTTAAGAGTTTTTATGAAGGGAGCAGAGCATGTGTGAGAGTAGGAAATGGTGAGTTGAGTGAATGGTTTGAGGTAAAGGTAGGTTTGCGACAGGGTTGTGTAATGTCACCATGGCTGTTTAATATGTTTATGGATGGTGTGGTGAGGGAGGTGAAAAGGAGAACTATGGGAAGAGGATTGGGTTTAGTAGGAAAGAATGGTAGAGATTGGGAGTTGAATCAGTTGCTGTTCGCTGATGACACAGCATTGGTGGCGGATTCTGATGAGAAACTGCAGCGGGTAGTCAAAGAGTTTGGTGTGGTTTGTGGAAGAAGGAAACTGAAGGTGAACGTCAATAAAAGTAAAGTAATGGTGTGTAATAGGGGAGAGCATAGGGTGAATCTAGATGTGAGGCTGGATGGGGAAATATTGGAACAAGTAGAGTGTTTTAAATATCTAGGAGGAACGATAAGCAGGAGTGGAGGTATGGAAGTGGAGGTAAAACAGAGAGTGTGTGAAGGAAGGAAGGTTTTCGGAGCAATGGGAAGTATGTGGAAGACGAGAAATCTCGGAGTGAAAGTAAAAAGTGCACTGTATCAAGGAATTGTTGTGCCAACAGTGATGTATGGGGCTGAGACATGGGCTCTGAAGAAAAAGGAGAAAAGAGGGCTGGATGTGATGGAGATGAGCTGCTTGAGGAGTATGTGTGGAGTTACTCATAGAGACAGATTGAGGAATGAAGAGATACGTAGGAGAGTGGGGCAGCAGGAACATTTGTCAGCCAGAGTGGACAGAAGGGTGCTGAGCTGGTATGGTCATGTTGAACGAATGGGAGATGAAAGGCTTACAAAGAGATAATGTGAGTCAGGTACAAGGGGAGATAGAAGGGCAGGAAGACCCCATTGAGATGGAGAGACTGTGTAAGAAAGGCTTTGGATGATAGAGGAATGACTATAGATCAGGCAGGGGAAGTGGTGGTGGACAGGAGTGAATGGAGAATGCTTGTGAATAGTTGAGTGAACACGTGGTCATTTGGAGTAAGGGGTTGGGCACAAGTTGGACTAGATAATAGTCCATCAGGCGCCTGGCCTGGGGAGACGATTAATATGAAGGGTGCGCCTGGAAGTGTGGTGGGAGGGCTTGTGGCTTTGGCTCCGCTGCATGTCTGCCTGCCGAGATCGGAACCTCTCCGGGTGGTTGGGGGCCGGGGGAGTGCTGGAGCGACCTTGGTGACCCTGGTCTCTGGGTCTTCTGGGTGACCTGGATGTGTGTGAGTTTGTGCTTTTTATCTGTGTTTATTTATTGTTTTATGTTGTTTTTGTGTTTTCCCTGTTCTTGCTCTGTCTTGAGTCGGCTACCCCCAAAATGGGGATTGGGCCTGAGCATATAGATAGATAGATAGATTCCTTGTTAGTTACTGGATTTCCACTCCAGTTCTTCAAGAGCTTATGATTCTATTTCAAGATGTTTTGTTATGTCAAAATTGATCTATCTATCTATCTATCTATCTATCTATTTATCTATTGCCTGATGCTGTGACCCCCGAAGGGGTGACCACGAACGAACCGCCCCCATGCACCTCTGTCCCCAGTCAGTCGACGCCCCTCCTCCCAACCAGCACTGCCTTCATCCATATACTTCCTCACTCCATCCTTCCACCTCTCCTTCGGTGCACCTCTCCCTCTCTGTCCTTCCACCTCGCTCTCGTACACCCTCTTAGTCATTCTCTCGCTTTCCATATGTTCCATTTGGCCGAACCATCTCAAGTTGTTCCTTTTCATACTTTCCAGCACATCTACGTCCCCACCACACCTCCTTCTTACTTCCTCATTCGTCTGTCTATCCCTCCTCACGCACTTCTCAAGTAACTAATTTCCACCGCTCTCACTCTTGGTCTGAGCCTCTTCCCGAACGTCCATGCTTCGCTTCAGTAAGTTAGTGTCGGGATTACCACACTGTCATGCAAGGACTTCTTCACTTCCATACTGACCACCCATTTCTTGTTACTGCTTTCAGCATTCCTACAACCCTCTTCCCCTGTTGCACCCTCTCCCACACTTCTTCATCCATAGTCCCATCTTTACTCAACACACTGCCCAGATACTTAAAAGAGCTGACGATCTCCATAGCCTGACCGTTCAACTTCACCTCACACTCTGTGACTTCACCCCTTTCGAAGACCATAACCTTGCTCTTCCTCACATTTACCTTCAAATTCCGTTTTCCGCACACTGTTCCAAACTCATTTACCAGACCCTGCAACTCCGATTCATTATCGCTCATCAGAACTGTATCATCAGCAAACAGCAGTATAGGCAGCTTTCACTCATTTCCCTCCCTTTTCAGCGATACACCAACATCCACTGCTCTTCCTAGTATTTCTTTCATGACTCCATCCAAAATTGATGCGAGTGATAATTATACAATTAAGGATCTTTGGATAGTTATGTATTGTGACCGCTAATGTGGAAACCTGGCACTTGTGACATTAGAGAACACTAGCATTTATTATTATTATGTACTTGCAGGTCCCCCCACAGAGGATCAGCTAATGCAGAACACCCTATGGCCCGAGGCAGCCAAGCTGTATGGTCATGGTAATGAACTTATCACATTGGCTGCCACATCTGATGGTCGGGTCCTGGCTTCAGCCTCGCGCGCAGCTAATAACATAGATGCTCACATTATACTATGGTCAGTTATAACCCCTAACGGGTGGCTCACGTCCATTGATGTGTACATTTTTCCAAGCCTATTTTATTGCCTCTAGTGGCTTCTATTGGGGGAGAGACTCATTAACAGATTAAATTTGGCTCAAGCCATAGTTGACAAAAGGTCATCTGTCACAATTTTGTATGTCTCTAACCATCACCATGCCTCTTGTATGCCTTCCATGGGTATTTTGGATTGTCCTTTAGACCAATAATATCAATGTTCAACTTGTTACCACAGGAAAATGAAGAAAGTTAGAGCCTGCTTGATTTAGTTGGTAACACGCTCTACTTGTGTACAGGAAGTTGGAGTTTGCCTCCCCACACCTGTCCAAAAGGTTATTGTACAGGCATGTACTTCTGCACTTCTCTCTGCAATGGCAGACATTAGAGGTGTGTTAGACCAGTGTCGCTCGTATACAAGTAATCAAGTATATGCTTGCACTTGATCAGCATGGGACGAGCTGATTACACTGTTTACAGACTCTGTCTCGAGTCGGACACCCCCAGCAATGGGGTATGTGCCTGAGGAGAATATACATGCATACAATACATATACAGACTACACTCACATCCACAGCCATTCCAACAGTACAGTACAATGATATTCCACATGCACCCTCACACACTATACACACCAATGGACAGTTGGTCGGTGGAGACCATTTCTATGATCGAGATAGTAGAGGTGCTCTCCACGGAGCTTTGCGGTGGGCCGGTGGCCAGGTGGCGGCCTGTGTTCTCTTATTTTATTTTGTGGTAAAGAAATTGTAATTATTTACGTATTGCAATTCTGTTGAGCTATTTTTTGTGTTGAGACAATAGTTAATGTTTTGTTAGCTGTGTTTAGCCTACCTATGTGAAGTTCGCCACTCTGCTAGTGGCACCGAGGAGCGCACCGCCCTTCGTTGTTTGAAAATTGGTGCAGCAGACTGTTCGAAGAGGCGGAGCGCTCCCCTGCGAAGATGGGCTCATTTGGCACTTTTTGCAGCTCGACATCGAAGGCTCTCTTGAAGCTGTCTAACGAGACGCCCTACATTTCTTTTACTCGCCGCGGGAGTTTGTTGAAGAGTCGTGGTCCTCTATGTGATAACCAGCCCTCTCGCCGCTCGCCCATATCATCCCGATTTTTCATCCTGGGGATATCGCATTCCCAGCCTCTCCTATCACTGAATTTTATGACTATCAGGGTATGTAGATTCGGTACAAACCCCTCTGCGATTTTCCACTTGTATATTATTAACTTTAAGAACATTCCCTTCTATGCTCCAATGAATACAGCCTTAGTGATTTTAAATGCTCCCAATAGTGTAACTGTTTTACTGAGTTTATATGTGAGGTGAAGTTCCTTTGTACAGGAAGTTATTAATTTCACCTGCTTTGTATGGGAATGTTAATACATTACAGTTTTCTAGCCACTGAAGCACCAGGGATTTGAAGAGCGTTACCATAGGCAATTCACCTCGAGTTTTAAATGTACGTAGAATCCAACCTGTTAGCTTTTTCGCAGCTGCAACTTCAGCTAAGTTGTCAAGTTTCATAAATGTATTTAACCCTCCTCTGGGAACAAGAACAAGCTAGATAATCGTACAAATTGCTTTGGAATATGGAAGCATATTGAGGAAATTAATTTGTGGCCACCCCCTCGAGGATCAAGGCGTCTGGCAATAGATAGATAGATACACAACATTTCTGGGTGTCTATTTGCAGCTGAAATTAAGACTTTGATCATTAGCTATTTAATTTCTTCTTTAAGACCTTCATTAAGAGAGAGAACATAGATTAAAGATGAGAACATTTGTTTGAGAAACCTCTGCTTTATGGGCCAATGGGTCTCTGTTAACTGCTTCAATCAGGCGACGGTTTGATTATTAAGGGCACAAGCTACCTTTTGAGTCAAGACCAAGTAAATATTAATATTTGTGTATGAAACTTTCAGAGATTATTAGACACACTATAAGAATTGTTCCCAGTGAATTTCATGCTTACAGTATATGGCATTTTTTTTTTAATATTTTTCTGTTTCTCACAAAATTATTTAGCGGATTTTCTGGGTGTAATAATTAAGTTACCTTTACATTGACATGCCTCAAATTTTCATGCATTTTACTAACACTATTGAACAATGTTTCTATCTTTTTTTAAATCAGTTATTGTTACAAATAATTTAATTATGAATATTTTTATCTTTTGCATTTTTTTTCTCATTTTCGGATGGGTAAAACACCTGTGAAACAAACTTAATTGTACACAAGATATTTTAAAAAGATATAATTAATCCTTAAATTCTCCCCTTTAAAATGAGACCACTTAAATAAATTCTGTCAAGAAATAGTTAAGCTACATCAATTTAAATATTGATAAATATCGTTTTGAGAAAACGAGCTGAACGATACTGAGTGTTGGTGAGAATATAGGGGCTTGTGAGTCATAAGCGGTCAGTTTTGGGGCTCTTTGGTATATTTAGGGCCCCCACTGCCGACTACCAAGAGGATTGCCAGTTGGTTGCAGAAAGGTAACCAAAACAACCCCCCAAAACGGGGTAAAAAAACACTGTAAATTGCTTTGTTTATACTAGGGCGACGGACACGTGTACAGTGCGGGTTTTTATTAAATACCCGCGCGCGGAGCATGATTTAACCCACAAAAAACAATATTTAATAGGGTAAATGTTATCATACAACAACAAAACTTCAGGGAGGTGTTGCCAAGATGTAGGAGCTATTGATTATGTTGTTTTCCCATTTTTTAATAATGGATCTCAAAAAAGTAGCTTGTGCCCTTAACCTCTGAAGTGCGCATGGGGGGTAATGAACACCTCTGCCTGTGCGCATGTATTTGAGCTGTTTCCATCACTAAAATATTTATTTTACCATAAATAGCATTAATACTTATCCATATGCGCCTATTATAGGTTGATTATAAAGGTATTAACCTGTTACAACAATAAAACAAGTGAAAACAGCGTTTGGATGGTCAAAATCGGCGATACAGGCCGGGAGTTACATAATGTATGGCTGAGGCAAGCTCCTCTCCCGCCAATTTTCCCCAAGGCTGGAGAGACACTGTCGATCGATACTCTCTCTCTCTCTCTTGTACTCGCTTGCTAACAGTGATGACAATGCCCTGCTTGCAACTCGCTAATGTTAGCACGAAAATATACCACAGAATAAGGGAATAACAGGGAAAATAGGTGATAACTGAAGGAGGGGAGGAAAGTGGGGAAGGAGGGGAGGTAGAGGAGTGATATTTAGCATGGCCCAGGGGCAAAAAAAAAAAAAAAAAAAAAAAAAAATCGGCGTTTTAAATTGATTTTTTTCCCCCCGACTCTTAACCCGTCCAGCCCCGGCTAGTTTTGTAATGTTTGTTCACCAGAACCCGGCCGGTTTTCAAAAAATGGTTTTATTCCAGAAACAATAGCGAATGGGTTAGGAATGAAGGAAAAACCACGAAAAACTGCTCAAAAAGCTTAAAGAATGGTCCTACAGAGCCCCCGAAAATTTATTTTACAAGAGTAAAAAATTGAAGGCAATTACCCCAAAAAACCAGGTCATTGCGCGCTCACGCGCACGCACGTGGACTTTGAGAGTTTTCAACCATCGGCACGGTTGCGTGGGATACGTACACAGTTCCCATACAAATCTGAGCCCTCTTGAGTGGCTACACCTGAGGTTACGGTCGGCGCAATTAGGGTGACGCGCCAGGCGCGTCTCTGGGGCTGTGCGTTACATACATCGCCGACGCGTCAGGCGCGTCGCTGGGGCTGTACGGGTTAAGAGTCTTCCCGCAGTCCGCCGGGGGAACTCTTAAGAGTCTTCCCGCAGTTCCCGGGTTAAGACATATATACTGTACAGTAATTTGGATTAAGGGTAAGACACATGTTAGGGGAAGGCATAATAATAATAATAATAATAATAATAATAATAATAATATTTATTCAGTTAGCAATTTACAGAGTTGGTACCACATAGTTTGTTACAAATATGACATGTACCAGCCTTGCATAATTCCAACTAAGGATAGCCCAATAAGGCCGTTAGGCGTATTTCCATTGGGGTCCTTGTGGGATTAGGTTAGCTGGGGAAAAATGGGGAGGATAAAGAAATAGATACTTTAAAGTATTTCTAGGGGGTTATTTTAAGATACCTTACATCCTATAGTAAATATCAGTAATCCGTAATCAGTAATCATTTCAGTTTGGTTTGTCTATCTCTTATGTCGCATTTAGTAGTAGACATAAGCTTGGTGCTCCCTTCTCGCAGCTGTCCGGTTCAGGTGTTCCTTCAGGCTACGTCTGAAGGAATACAGTGTTCTCTTTTCACGGACTGACTGGGGTAGGTCGTTCCAGTCTTTGATGGCGGTGAAGAAGAATGAGGTGGTGGTAAGTAGACATACCACCTAATCACATATTACTTCCATTTCACCAGTACAGTAAACCCTCGCCATCTCGGACCTCTAGAAGTCGGAAACCCGTACTAGTCGGACTGGCTACGGCCTCTCGGACATGCACTTTCGTATTTCGGACATTTCCGTCATCGTTCCGACAGTCTCTGACGTTGTCGGACTTTATATAAGTATTTGGAAAATGTCCGTCATAACCGTCCTCTGATATCTCTAATATTTCCGAAATGTGTCGTAACGGTGTCCGACAAGGATGACGTGTCGGATGACGACCTCACGTCACCGGACAATAAGGGTGAATATCCGATATTATATTTTTCAATTCCATCACATTAGAAATTATTCAAAGATTACAAAAAGTCCAAATAAGACATAGTTATGTTAATGTATAAGGGAGTTAGGTAGATGAATTAGAGAGATAGATAGATAGAAAGAGAGTGTATATCGAGGGAAAAAACAAAACAAAAAATCTATCAAACGTAAATCTTCCGCAGGAGGGGAGGGTTGAAATATTGTGTTGACTATCTTATTTATTATTTATCTATGTGCTGGAAGGATATTATATTTTTCAATTCCATCGCATTAGAAATTATTCAAAGATTACAAAAAGTCCAAATAAGACATAGTTATGTTAATGTATAAGAGAGTTAGGTAGATATGCATTAGAGAGATAGATAGATAGAAAGAGAGTTGCAGAGGGGGAGTGAGCGATTTTATGTGGAAAAAAGCTAAAAATACCCTGGCAAAAAACTTCCGAACCATCGGTAAATTTATAGGGTTCGAATAGGGTTGTCTTCGTTTTCTAGGTTGACGCGGACGTCTCTCTTGAGGTCGGATTTTTTCCGTAGTCTCCGATTTCATTGTTGTCTCGGACGGACATTTGTTAGGTCGGATTTTATCCTCTGTTAGGTCGGACACAAGCCGGACTCCGGACATCTCGGATTTTCGGTCATCTCGGACTGGGTCTCCCCCCAATTAGTCCGAGATAGCGAGGGTTTACTGTACTGTTTTTTTTTTTTTTTTTTTTTAATGGGCTGACTTCCGGAAGGCCTATCACATTTGCCTAGCAAACACTTCCGGAAGGCCTATCGCGCTTCTTGGGTTAATGGAAAAATATGAAATTACTATATCTTTGCATCATATATACGTGCCTCCTGCGTGTCGTAAGAGGCGACTAGAGAGGTTGGGTCGGTGGGCTTGCAACCCCCACCCGTGAAAAATACTTAAGCAACGAATAACGAACGAACAGCCTCGGATGTAGATGGACCTTATGTTGATGAACCCCGACCAACTATTGACAATCTTAGAATAGCGAAATGGAATGTGAGAGGCGTGAATGATGACACAACAGAGAGAGAGGTCCTGGAAGTGTTAGTGAATGCCACGCTGGATGTATGTGGAATGACTGAGACCAAATGGAGGGGTACAGATGTGGGAGTGTGGAATGGGTGTGTGTGCTGGAGTGAGTGAGGGAGCAGCGAGAAAAGGTGCGTGTTTGTTTGTAAGTAACAAATGGAAGGAGCGTGTAAGAGACTATGGGTCTGTAGGTTCAAGGATTGTGTAGTTGAGAATGAAAGTAGGAATACAAACGTGGGTGATTGTGTGTGTGTATGCTCCGACAGAGGATAATGTGGAGGCGTGCCTGGATAAGTTTGGCAAGAACGAAAGAATATTTCTGATTGGGGATATGAATGGGAAGGTGGTTGATAAGAAAGTTGATGGGAGTGTTGAGAGGGTGGGGGGTACCGTCAGAGGTAAATGGGAATGGTAGTGCACTTGTGGATGTATGTGTGGGGAGGAGGTTGTGGATAGCCAACACCTTTTTTGACACAGAATGATACACAGGTACACATGGAAAGTGGTGTGGAGGAAGAAGGATAAGGATAAGACAGTGATGGAACGAAAGGCACTGATTGATAATATATGTGTGGATGAACGAATGAAGAAATCTGTGCTGGATGCTAGGGTGTATAGGGGTATTGGAAGGGGTCTGTCTGATCATTATGTAGTACTGTAGTAGCTAAAATTAGGATACACAAGAAGTGGGTGAGGAGAGCTGGAGGGAGGAGAGAGGAAGGTGGAATGGCGAGGAGGGTGGAGAGGCTACAGGAGGAGGAAATCAGGGAAGAGTACAGGAGAGCAGTAGAAAGACGACTAGGTAGTTTTAACCTGGAAGGTATGGAGGAAGTGGAGGAGAAGAGCAAAGTGTTTAAGGAAGAGATATGTGCAGCATGTGAGGAGGTGTGTTGAGTAAGGAGAAGAGGGAGGGGAGTGAAGGGTACAGCATGGTGGACAGAAGAGGTAAAAATAGCTGTGGAAGACAAGAAGAAAGCGTATAAAGAGTGGTTGGGTAGTAGAGGGAATAAAGATTTGGAGAGACAGAAACGAGTGAGATCTATCTATCTATCTATCTATTGCCCGACGCCGTGATCCCCGAAGGGGTGGCCACGAACGAACCGACCCCATGCACCTATGTCCCCATTCAGTCGACGCCCCTCCCCCCAACCAGCACCGCCTTCGTTCATATACTTCCTCACTCCATCCTTCCACCTCTCTTTCGGTCTACCTCTCCCTCTCTGTCCCTCCACCTCGCTCTCGTACACCCTCTTAGTCATTCTCTCGCTTTCCATACGTTCCATATGGCCGAACCATCTCAAGTTGTTCCTTTTCACACTTTCCAGCATATCTACCTCCACACCACACCTCCTTCTTACTTCCTCATTAGTCTGTATATCCCTCCATGTAACTCCGCACACACTCCTTAAGTAATTCATTTCCACTGCTCTCACTCTTGGTCTGAGTCTCTCAACCAACGTCCATGCTTCGCTTCTGTAAGTCAGTGTCGGGATTACCACACTGTCATGCAAGGACTTCTTCACTTCCATACTGACCACCCTATTTCTTGTTACTGCTTTCAGCGTTCCTACAACCCTCTTCCCCTGTTGTACCCTCTCCCGCACTTCTTCATCCATAGTCCCATCTTTACCCAACACACTGCCCAGATACTTAAAAGAGTCGACGATCTCCATAGCCTGACCGTTCAGCTTCACCTCACACTCTGTGACTTCACCCCTTTCGAAGACCATAACCTTGCTCTTCCCCGCATTTACCTTCAAATTCCGTTTTTCGCACACTGTTCCAAACTCATTTACCAGACCCTGCAACTCCCATTCATTATCACTCATCAGAACTGTATCATCCGCAAACAGCAGTATCGGTAGCTTCCACTCAATTCCCTCCCCTTTCAGCAATACACCAACATCCACTGCTCTTGATAGTATTTCTTTCATGACTCCATCCATATATACAGTAAACAACCACGGGGACATCACACACCCCTGTTTCAAACCAACATTCAAGTCAAAGAACTCGCTCTGCTCACTCTCCACACATACTGCCGCCTTTGCACCCTCATACATGCTCTTCACTGCTTCTTCACTGTTCTTCCCATGGCAAGTTGGATGTTGGTGTATCGCTGATAAGGGAGGGAAATGAGTGGAAGCTACCTGTACTGCTGTTTACTGATGATACAATTCTGATGAGCGATAATGAATGGGAGTTGCAGGGTCTGGTAAATATGTTTGGAACAGTGTGCGAAAAAAGGAATCCGAAGGTAAATGCGGGGAAGAGCAAGGTTATGGTCTTCGAAAGGAGTGAAGCCACAGAGTGTGAGGTGAAGTTGAAAGGTCAGTCTATGAAGATTGTCAGCTCATTTAAGTGTCTGGGCAGTGTGTTGAGTAAAAATGGGACTATGGATGAAGAAGTGGGGTAGAGGGTGCAACAGGGAAAGAGGGTTGTAGGAACGCTGAAAGCAGTAACAAGAAATAGGGTGGTCAGTATGGAAGTGAAGAAGTCCTTGCATGACAGTGTGGTAATCCCGACACTGACTTACGGAAGCGAAGCATAGACGTTGGTGGAGAGACTCGGACCAAGAGTGAGAGGGGTGGAAATGAGTTACTTAAGAAGTGCGTGCGGAGTTACATGGAGGGATAGACAGACGAATGAGGAATTAACCCGTTAAGCGCGAGCTATATATAGTGAACACCCTACCGCCAGGTGACAATATTAGGCCCCATGCCCACCTAAAATCGCCATTTTACGATAAATATCGTTAGTACTTATTCATATGCGCCTATTTTATGTTTGATATGAAGATAGTAACATGTAACAACAATAAAACAAGTAAGAATAGTGTTTGGATGGTCAAAATCGCGAATTATAGTCGGCCGGTCCATTCATGAATTGAGGAGCAGAGCGAGGCAGACCCTCCCCTCGCGAGGCCTGAAGCTTGACTGACTCATTCACCCACACCCTACCTTACGCAACACACTCGCTAGTCACATGACGTCACCATAGAACCGGCTTGGAGAAATGGACACGAAAATATACCAATGAATAAGGGAATAACAGGGAAAATAGGTGATAATTGAAGGGTGAGGGGGGAAGGAGGGGATTTTGACAGATGTGGAGGAGTGATAGAAGGTATGGAGGAGAATTATCTCACTTAATCACCATTTCACTTGTTTTAAGTGCTACTGGGGCTTTTTAAAAGGTTTCTTTTTTGGCCTTACCTCCTAAGAGGTTCCTCGCCCTTGCCCACCAAAACCTCTTAAGAATGTTCTCGCCGTTCCCGGGTTAAGGAGGTGTGGTGTGGAGGTAGGTGTGCTGGAAAGTGTGAAAAGGAACACCTTGAGATGTTTCGGCCATATGGAACGTATGGGAAGCGAGAGAATGACTAAAATGGTGTACGAGAGCGAGGTGGAAGGACAGAGTGGAGAGGTAAACCAAAAGAGAGGTGGAAGGATGGAGTGAGGAAGTATATGGATGAAAGCGGTGCTGGTTGAGAGGAGAGGGACGTCGACTGACTGGGGACAGAGGTGCATGGGGGCGGTTCGTTCGTTGTCACCCCTTAGGGCAACCCTGTGCAACCTGCGGCCCTCAAAGCCTTTTAATGCGGCCCGATTCTATTGTAACAATAAACCTAAAGTGCGGCCCTCGTGGACAAGCCTTGAAATTAAATCTGTAAGTCACTAAGCCATGCTAAAACTTCGGTTTGAACGTTGAGAGAGAGAGAGGTGGGGAGAGAGAGAGAGAGAGCGTTGTATATCTGTCAGGGCTACTTCGGGCTACTTATGAATGAATGGATATTTATATATATTTGTGCACATCTTTCGCAATTATTTTTGCATTACTTTCACAGATATGTGGTTTACAGTTATATCAAAACTGGAGTAATGTAACATAACTAGTATAGCTACATGTATATTGTGTAAGCCAGCATTATGGATATATTACCAACTGTTGGTAACTCTGACTTGGGGGCAGTACTGTCCTCAGTCACTGTTGCCGCTCTTGCGATTATAGTGTGTTCGATATTGCCGGTACTCAAACTCTTCGTGTATATCGGAATTCAGTGATTGAAATACAAAAATAGTTAGACAGGAATGATATTGTGGCTGGATCACAGTGTCATGAATGTGGTATAAATGCTAGGTTCTATTTTTTTTTTTAACAATGGCACGTAAATATTGTTGGTCAATATCAAGTTTATTGCCGGGTGGTATATTTTTTACTTATATGTATGTATCTTATTGTTTTTTATGATTAATGATTTTTGTATATTCCATTGCTATATACTGTATGTCCAAGGGTGGCCTATCTCTCGGAATTAAATCCCGATCCAGTTCATCCCTAGATTAGGTTATATTTGACTATAAATAAGGTGCAATGAAATTATGAATAGGTGTGGGACTTTGTTGAAAGGTTGTTTTGATTGTGGGCATCACAAATCAGAAACAATAATACAGCCCACTTTCCAACACTGATCAATCATGAAATTAGCAGCAAGCAATGTCGGAAGTATGATGACAAGCTGGCAGTCTTACAGGAGGAATTTTCACATAGATTTCATGACCTCAGGAAACATTCACAAATCATTGACCTCTTTGCTTCTCCGTTTTCTGTAGATGTGGAAACTATCCCTGAGGCTATGCAAATGAAAAAATATTAATTGCAATGTAATAATGAACTGAGAAAGAAGTATGATAATAACTCAGTATGTCAGTTTTATAAACAAAAAATATATATATCAAACACAAAATATCCAAAACTATGTGGTCACGCAAGAATAATGATGGCAGTGTTTGGAAGCACGTATGTATGTGAACAGCTATTTTAAAAAATGAACCTGTTTATAAACAAATACAGATCTTCACTTACTGACAAACATTTGGAAAGTACCCTACCTGTTACCACATCAGCCATTCAGCCTGATATTGACGAGTTGGCAAATGAAAAGTCAGCCATCCCATTAACTTTAAGTCTAAGTCCAAGATAGCCTTAACTTGGTCAATAATTAAGGTTAGTACAAAGCTTTTGTTTCTGATCAATAGCTATTGATGGTTAGTCTGTATTTGTTTAAATATATTTAATTACACAAAATTAGTTCTATGTATATAGCCCCATATTAATATGTTTTGGGAACTTGTTTGATATAGTACGGATGTGCGGCCCACCATAACACACAAGTCTTGACTAGTGGCCCTTTGCTCAAAAAGGTTGCACGCCCCTGCCTTAGGGGATCAAGGCATCAGGCAATAGATAGATAGATATATACAGTATATATATATATAATATATATATATACAGTATATATATATATATTTATTGGTGGCTCCTTACGTCAATGACGTAAGAGCCTATGGTAATATGGCCTCGTTCCGGGCTCCTCTGAGCCCGGGTTAATCCTGATCACTACGGTCGAGAACCAATATCTTCTTAAGGGGTATCCCTTAATCATTCCTAAGGTACGTCATTGAGACGGAGCCACTGAAAAGTGAAAAATAAAAGAAAAAGGAATAGTACAGTTCAAACGCCGCGCCACTTGCGCATTCAGATCTTCCTCTGTTCCCATGAGCATGCCTTGAAATCCCAGTTGGCCTTGAACTGGCCTCTCTCGTCCGTAGGCCATAGGAGGCAGACGAAGTTTTCTTATCTCCACCACAGTGTTTATATAGCCCCTCTTCGACGCAAAATCTTTGTCCATAGTGAGTTTTTGTGCAGTTGTAATAGTATATGCGTCTAAGAAAGTATGTATATGAACTAATTTTCACTTGTAAGCCTGTGAAGTAAGATCTTTCGTCTGGCTGGCCTACGAACGTGCCATTCAAGAAGCCACTTTCCACAGAGCCGCTAACTATTATGTTTTATCTCGTTTGTTCGTATCACACGAACCTCGGCTCTATAGCTGCAGTGTCTTAGTGTTCTGTAAATTTGTTTTTGAAGTGTAATTCATCAGTTTTTCCCTTAAGTATCAGTGTTATATAAAGTGCCCTATCCTTTTTAACTATATCGGCTGACAGTAACCTCTGGTTGTGCCCTGGCCAGGGTTTACTCGTCACGCCACCGAAATTGTTTATTGGGGACAAAAGTGCTTTCATTATTTACATTCAAGCCTCTTTTAATTTAATTCGTTTAGACAGTAACCGCTGGTTGTGCCCTGGCCAGGGTTTATTCATCACGCCACCGAAATTGTTTATTGGGGACAAAAGTGCTTTCATTATTTACATTCAAGTCTCTTTTAATTTAATTCGTTTAGTTTCCACTCTAGTCGGTCACGAATCACTCATCATATTTATTACCTTCAAGTTTTTGTCACATGACAGTGTTTCCTATAAACCAGCATTACATCAACTAGGGATCGGAATTGTATTAACCCGCGGGTTCTGCTCATCTAAACATTCGTATATATAACTTTATTTTCCCAATGAGCACCCATAATAATATCATAGTTGACCTTGTCCCACTACAATGGAAAAATGATGTAAGACATGCTGATAATATTCCAATTACCCAGGTAACCTAAACCCATCACAAAGGGTCCGGTACCAAGACCCGGCCACCGGGACCGCCAGCAGGGTGGCAGTCCCGAGTGCCCGATCAGGCGGGAGACACCAGAATACCATTCAAGACCAAATCCCCGGTTTGATATTATTCCAATTACCCAGGTAACCTAGACCCATCACAAAAGGGTCGGGTACCAAGGCCCGGACACCGGGACCGCCAGCGGGGTGGCAGTCCCGAGTGCCCGATCAGGCGGGAGACACCAGAATACCATTCAATACCAAATTCCCGGTTCCCGAGTCATTATCTCAACAAACCCCGGTCCCCAAGACCCGGGTTTTCAAGACTGCCGGGTAGGGAGATCCACCCAAACAGGCGGACAACACTATGTTACCATACACTCATAATTCCCCGGTTATCCTAGTCCTCATTTCGATGAAACTCTGACACCAAGACCCGGCAACCGGGACTACCGAGTATGGCGAAAGTTCCGGGTACCCGGATGGTCGGGAAAGACATTACTACCATATAAATATAACCCAAGACTCCCGGGTTTTTCCCTAGGACTTATATTTATAAAGCCAGAGCACCAAGACCCGGTACCGGAACTACCGAGTATGACAACAGTCCCTGGTACCCAGATATCCCCAGACTAGAATAGGTCTTTATAACCCACATCACCCGGCCGGATACCATCAAGCTATGAACCAGGTACTCTAACACTAGGCTAGTCCTAAGCCTATCCCATCAACACCAGGTACCCTAAGAGAAGGGCCCCAAATACAGGATTCAAATAGAAATTATTACTGGGTACTCTTGGTTAGACCATACTATAGTAGGCTAATTAACCTTAAACATGTTAAACAATATTTAACAAAATGTTCAGAATTAAGTTAAATACGAGAACTTATGATAAACACGTCTGTATAACCAATTAAATTAAAGCAAATCATGCAAGGCTAGACCCTAATCCTAGCCCAAACAAAGTAAACCTAATAAGAACGATGCTTATCTCATTATGCAACATTGACTCCTTGATATTTCAACAGGCTCAGGCAAGACACGACATTACAGAGGAGGAGCTCTGATCATCAATTAGACCTACCCCCTCCATACCAAGAGATACCACAACAGGTCCTGTACATTATCCCGGACTTCAAGCCCTTGACAGCCCGAGCCAAGCCACCTGTGGGCCCCGGCCCACACCTAACAAACCTGCAATATCAGGTGAGTCTACGAGTCAAATCTTTAGACGTTTGTTCTGGTCCACCGGCTAAGATTATTCCCACTAATTACATAATTTAATTAATTTACAGGGATAGGCCTACGTACAAAATCTTAGGTTTTCAGGAAACGAACACAATTTGTCTTCCCTCTCTAAAAGAATCCTTTTGTTTTCTTTTCTCCCCTCTCATCAGGGCCTACATGCAACCATAGAAGAAAGCTAAGGTGCAACAAACAGAAGTCCTCATCCTGGAAGACGATTTCTCCTTCAGAGGGTTCTCCTCCCCGGAACCCTCACCAGCCTACATGGACAGTATCACAGTACATGAAATGGACCCTCCCGAGGACTCAACCCTATGCTCAAGCAGGGATTGCACCACATTATCCCTTACAGCTCATAATCTCTGCTCCTATCACGCTATGTGTATTGATAGGACAAAAGCTAGGTGGAACCCTAAAGTTTGTGACAGGTGTAATTATTACATAGCTAAGTTCCATAACCCACTTTCTACACTAGCCCCCAACACATGTAAGAATATTCTGAAAGCTGTGTGGCATGCGGTAAAATCGTATATTTCAGGTACATTGAAGAAACACCCAGAAATTGCAAACCCAAAGTACGTAAAATTCTTAGAGATATCCGTAGCTAGATCCCGTAGCTCTTCCTCATCACACGACAGGAAAAAGTCACACTCTAGCAAGAAGAGAGAGAGGTCAACCAGCCCCCAGTCGCCCAGTAAAAGACACAAACATACAAGGAAACCCCATGCCAAAGAACCACCATGCATCCAGACTGAACCAGGCTCTGAGAAGGTCAACCCCTCCCCACTATCCCTAGACAAGTGGGCGGACTCTATGGATCAACAATTTGAACTAACCCCCTTACCTACCCCTACCGAACCAGCTCCCCCTCATACAATCAAGATATGTACAAGAGGGGAAATACATACCCCAGGAAGCTTATCTTACCATTCCACTCTGGCAGACCCAGACCAAGTAGGGTACAGTACATTTGAAGAAGATCAACATACAATACCCCCTGAAGATACCCAAGAACCCTATGATATGGCCGACGACAGAATAGAGTGCTACGACTTCATTTCCAGCAGCCACACTGACGAAAGTTAGAATGACAAGGACTCCCGCACTTATCAGGGAGACCATTCAGGAGAAGACCCTCACCAATCTGACATAGACTCAAGACTGAGCCCTCGTAATGACTTATGGAGAGAGATGAAAGATACTTTAAGATCATTGACCAACGAGTTAACAGACAACTTACATCAGAAATTGGCTTCTATGGATAAGGCTATCCAGGACCTTCAATGTAGGGCCCTGTCCCCATCCATGTTACAACCAGCCACACCCGACCCAGTTCCTCTAGCTCAGATACCTGCCCAGCCAAAACAGCATGATCAGGAATTAACACCCACTCCGTCATCCTCCACTCAGCCCAGTCTTCAAGCCACTGGCCTTCCCAGTAACCTATTCCTGTCCCATATTCGTCCCCCCCCCTATTGAACAGGAACCGGAAATCTCCAAGAAACCCTTCCCTCTTCTGTTTGGGGACTCCCGTCACTGGAAACAAATACCAGTGGAAACACCTGAAGATGCGGACACAGGCCATCCAGAACTGATACCAGTCCCAAAAGACTGGGTGATCGAAATGGACGAACTGCGACACCTCCGGGCAAAAGACACACATGACCAAGAACTGGACGTAATCATAAAACCTTTCCCGTCTATGTCAGACGCTAGGTACTTTACGTTCACACAGACATCCGCAGTCCCCTCAGGAAAATGCTTCAAACCATGGTCGGATTTGAATAAAGCCAATGGGCATAATGCCATTAAATCTCTATCCACTCTCGCAACAGACATACAATGCTCCACAAAAATGTCCGAAAGTAAAATTCCCATGCTGGAGGTTTCATCCTTAGGCTATGGCCCATGGTCTGAATGGGTATCTGGGTCAGAAAAATTTGCCCTTTCCAGTATGGATACTACACCCCAAAGAATCCCACAAGATGATCACCAGTTTGCCACAATGTATGTGCACAACTCCGACTCCATTCCCCAGGGGTTCTGGGATTATCTCAGAGCCCCAAAGATAGTATGCAAGCCATCCAATGACCCCATGATCTCGACACCTACTCCGGCGCTAATCGACAAGGATTTTAGACTACGCCAAAAAGCCCACAGACTGCTATCAAGCTTCATCACATGGCAGCAAAAGCTCTCTAATTCCATGAGACAGGTGGCAGATTCCATCGCTGAACAAAAATACAGAACAGCTCTCCATCTCATCAGGAGAGCATCTCTTGTCAACTCTCTAATGACCACGGGTGATGTCAAGACTGCTATTTATGAAGCAGCCAGAGCAAGACAAGATATACGCATCCACTTGTCCAAGAAAATGCCAAAAGATATCGCCGCTCGAGTCCCCCTCTCACCCCTATTCACCAGCAGATTAATGCCCCAAACAACATGGAACGAAGTCCACTCTCTACTACTACGACCTGAGATAGCAACGTCAAGACAGTCTCAAGCATATAGGCAAGGCCACCCTAGTAGGTTCCACCCTCACTCTCACCCTCACCGGGGAAGGGGGAAGGGCCAGTTCCCCCCTCGACAATATACCCCTCATACATTTCAGACGCACAGGGGTAACTCATCAAGCAACAGAGGGCACAGAGAACACTACCAGGCCAGAGGTCGAGGCTCACCAAGGACCCAACCATCACCCTACACACGACCTTCACCAAAACAACAAAACTACGGGTCACAACAAAGACCTCAACATACAGGACGTCAGACTCATCAAGCAGGACGCCATGCTCCCAACCACCAGAAACCACAAGGTCACCACCAATCCACCAACTCTCACCAAACGACCCAGGATCCAAAAAACTGACTTTCCAAGAGGCCATCAACCAAGAAATGGCCCTGCATTCGACAGGCCAATTCAGGGAAAATTTCCAGCATTGGCCTCAAAGATCCTGGGCAAAGAGAGTGGTAAAGAAGGGCCTCACATGGAAATGGCTGGCAAGACCCTGCCTCAGAGCTCAGCCCAACAAGATACAGCTATCTCCAGAATTGGTAACAGTGATAAACCAAATGTTAACAGACAAAGTTCTCACTCACCCTCCAGAGGGCACACCAGTTTTTCTGTCACGCATGTTCCTCGTCCCAAAAAGAGACAGCCGTCAACTAAGACCCGTGATAGACATGTCCCTTCTCAACAAGTCAATTCACAATACAAAATTCAGAATGCTAACTATCTCCCAAGTAAGGCTAGTACTACAACCAAAGGCCTGGATAATTACCCTGGACCTAAAAGACGCCTACTGGCACATCCCAATAGCAAAAAGATACCAAAAGTTCCTAGCTATCCCATTCAGAAACAAAGCAGTAATGTTCACCAGAATGCCCTTTGGTCTGAACATAGCCCCCAGAATTTTCACCAAGATAGTCAAACAAGCTCTCCTCCCACTATTCGAAAATGGAGTAAAAATCCTGTTCTACCTAGACGACTGGTTGATTCTCGGGTCCACACCTCTCCAATGCCAAGAACAAACCTTGAAAATAGTACAACATGTTACAAAGCTGGGCTTCAGAGTGAACCTGGAGAATTCAATGCTCACTCCCTCACAATCAGCGGAATGGGTAGGCTTAATCTGGGACACACAACTCCAAACGATAAAGCAAAGCCCAGCCAATGCCAAACGTCTACAATTAAAACTGTTCAGAGTATTACATGCGAAGAATATCACCAGGAAACTTTGGGAATCTTTGATGGGCTCACTAAATTGGGTACAAATGACAGTACCCCTAGGCCGCCTCAGACTGAAGAGACTAATCTGGCTAGGCAACAAAGCCTTCCCTCTAACACCTCACAATTACCCGCTCGCCATCCCAAAGAGGATCCTACATCTCCTGGCTTTTTGGACAAGATCTCAAGTACGGGAATCGGTGACACACTGGTCAGATCCACCTCCCACCTTATGGATAGACACAGATGCCTCGAGCCTGATAGGATGGGGCTACCAGTCAACGGAAGGCCATCAGAACCACGGGAAATGGACCACACTAAGTCAGTATCACATCAATGCCAAAGAGCTAGCAGTTCCTCTATTCTTTCTCAGGGACCATGCGACGTCATTGACCTCCAGATCAATAGCGTTCCGGATGGACAACATGGCTTCCGTAACTTGCTTAAAGAAACAAGGCTCCACCCGGTCCAGGATCCTTCAAGACCTCTCAGAATAGATATTCTTTCTAGCCCAGAAATACTCCATAGTAATCCACGCAACATACCTACCAGGGGTCTCCAATCTATGGGCCGACGCTCTATCCAGGGGAAAGAGCACTTCAGTGGAATGGGCCCTCAAACAAGAAACTTTCAACCAATTAGTGCTACCATTTTCACCACAAATCGATCTGTTTGCATCTCTTCAATCAACGAAGCTCCAGGCTCACATTTCTCGGGACCTCAAGACACGGGAGGGAGGCCCGGATGCCTTCACAGTAGACTGGAACAGATGGACATCGATTTACCTCTTCCCACCCCCAGACACCTCACTAATGTGCAAAGTCATTCACCACCTCAGATCGTTCCAGGGACAAGTAACCCTGGTCGCTCCAATGTGGCCTACTCAAGCGTGGTACACTCAACTTACTCAATGGTGCAACAACCCCCTGCAACTCCCCCTAACAGATTTCCACTTGGAAGAAATTGGGAACTTGCAGACCTCGCTCAATTTTGCTATGTGGACATTCTCAAATCCAAGTGGCTCCCGTCCTACGACGAGGAAGTCACGGACAAGCTCATAAATCAGTACACAGCTTCCACTCTGAGACAATACAGCTCTCACTGGAAACAATTTACAACGTGGATTGTAGATACTAACCAGAAGAACCCATCAGCTTCCTTGTTATTGAAATACCTAAATTACTTGTTTGAAACTAAGAATCTAGCAGTTAACACACTTAGAAACCACCTGTCGGCAGTGAAGGAACCCTTCCTCACGCTTACCGGTCTATCCTTACCCCAGAAAGACGAACAAGGGTTTATGAGAGCTTGCTTCAAACTCAGAGCCCCAAATCGTCAACTACTTCCTCAATGGTCAATCTCGAGGGTCCTAACATTATTACAGTCTAGGCCCTACTCGGTGAAACCAAACATAGAGAAGAAACTCAAGAAGTGTGTATTTCTGATGGCCCTAGCGACTGGCCATAGGGTCTCAGAATTGGCGGCCATGGCAAGGTCCCCAAACTGTCTACGGTTTGCCCCTAATAACGACTCTGTACATATTGCACCTGCACCAGATTTTATTGCAAAAAACGAGCACCAGGAACATATCTTTACACCTTTCTCCATTCCTGCCTTGAAAAAAGGAAGGATACACCATGCACTATGTCCTGTGAAAGCATTATATACCTACTTTAAGTCTGTTATTCCTAGAAATAAGGAACATTTATGGGTTTCTCCAGATGGCTCAACAAGGTTGGGGAAAAAAGTTTTAGCATCCACGATAGTAGATGTAATTAAGGAGGCAGACCCCCAGGTGATTGCCAAAGCTCACGACGTCCACAAGTGGGCCACTACCATCAGGTTCCTCAACAACTTTTCAGTAGAAGATATCTCTCAAACGGGTCTCTGGTCCTCGAGCAATACTTTCCTATCCAGATATTTGTCAGTACACCTGGAGAGACCCAATTTACCATGCATAGCTTTAAGGCAAGAACATACCCCTTGAGGGCATTAAGTAGTCTTGTATCTGATTCAGCACTTTTATTACCAGTCCAACAGCATAAGAGAGAGTGTGCCCTGCCAGTCACTATAAATGGAAAGAAAAGAGGGGGGCGTGTTGAAGTCCCATGACGAAAAGGCAGGTCACACAATCTGAAACATATAACAAGAATGTTATGACCACATGATATCTATTACATAGCAATACCTATGTCTATTGCAACTACAAATGTTTAACATTATTTTAGATTTTACGCTAAATTGATGAGATAGATTACCAGTATGTATTCACATCTCAATAGTTCTGTTTCTATGAAATAAGGCTTCTTTTAATGGTACCTGCCTTATACTGTATATTTTTTCTTACTGTTCTACCTTTTATAAGTAAATACATGTCACAGTTCATATATTAGTTCTCAGTCTTCCTTTTATTTTGTTTTATAGCTAAAGAGCATCTGAAGGTCCCTCCACCGGTCGTGATATGCTAGGCTCTTACATCATTGACGTAAGGAGCCACCAATAAATTACGGTTTTGACAACCCGTAAGGGAAGGAAGGAAAAACTACTATTTATTGGTGGCTCCTGAAGTCAATGACGAAATTGCCCTCCCTCCATCCCCTTCCCATTCACATGCTCAATTTGGTATATACTTTAGAGGCCAGTTCAAGGCCAACTGGGATTTCAAGGCATGCTCATGGGAACAGAGGAAGATCTGAATGCGCAACTGGCGCGGCGTTTGAACTGTACTATTCCTTTTTCTTTTATTTTTCACTTTTCAGTGGCTCCGTCTCAATGACGTACCTTAGTAATGATTAAGGGATACCCCCTAAGAAGATATTGGTTCTCGACCGTAGTGATCAGGATTAACCCGGGCTCAGAGGAGCCCGGAACGAGGCCATATTACCATAGGCTCTTGCGTCATTGACTTCAGGAGCCACCAATAAATAGTAGTTTTTCCTTCCTTCCCTTACGGGTTGTCAAAACCGTAATATATACTGTACTGTATATATATATTTATTAGTGGCCCCTCCATCATTGACGAACATGCCTATTACATAAGGCATCCTCTTCAAACACTAATCCGCCGTAGTTTGAATCTACCGCGCAGAGCATTTAAAATCTGAGGAGCCTTCATCATGAGCGCACGCGACCTCACTCATGGCTTCAGTCATTATGAATTGGGTTCTCACTACGAAAAAACTTCGTAAAAAATAAAAACAAAAAGAAAATAAGAATAACTATCCAATAAGCTTTCCATCATATCGTGGATGTACTTGTGTGGATCTTTGACCAGACGCTGATTCAGGCGTCATTCTTCCTTCTCTGCTCTGCGCTCAGCCTGCCCGGACGTGTCTCCCCACGCTCCGCTGGTTCCGCATTTGCTGCGTCCCTAGTGAGTTTTTCTCATTTGTTTACTCCGGGATGTATCGAGTAAGGTTAGGATATGCGTAGCAGGAGTGTCCTGGGCTGGTTGCCCGCAGTGCAGTGTATTTTGGGTCGTGTGTTTGGGGCATCTATTTCGGATGTACCCTCGTGGTCCTGTTGTGGACTTGTGAACTTTTCACAGTTGAGTTAGCTTGTGATGCAGGCGGCTTTCATTACGCGTTAGTTATGCTGCCTTTTATCTTTCTGATGAGGTAAGCGTTGCTTACTGACGTTCCCAGCGTATTTTTCTTCACTTAGTGAAGTTTTTTCTGGGTCCCGAGTCAGTCTTCCCTTTGCCGGAAGTATTTGCTACAGTGGTGTGTTGGCGGTGGTTCCTGTTGTTATATTTCCAGTGTTTTTTGTTTATATTTCAACATTTCTTATGCCGTCTACTTAGGCCTAGCCAGCCGCTCGTAGCTTTGCCACATGTACAAGTGTTATTGTTTATTGTATAAATATGTCCTACTGTGTCATGTGTATCCGGGTTTAGTTGTGTATTGGCTAATTCCACGGACTATGTATGTTTCCTGGTTTAGTTGTGTATTGGCTAATTCCACGGATTATTGTGTGGCCCCTAGGCTAGTCGTGCTTGGCTTTCTCTCGGGTCCTAGGTGCGTTCAGATGGTTTCTGAACGGGGTGGGTTACTTTCCGGCGGGTTTTTTCTCGGTTACACCATGAAAAAACCCGGCCGAGAGCCGTGTTGGGCCACGCGTGGTTTCAACACAGGCTTGTGTCCCCGGCGATGAGGTGTCTGTGGCTCTTCAGGACTGCGTCTCTGTGTTGGTGCCTGTTTTCAGGCTCCCTTTGATTCCCGGCGGATTGGCTGTACCCATCTAACATTGTTCATGCGGACATATGTTATGAAGTTTTTCTACCCGGTTTTACAAACCACAGGAAAAACCTAGCTGCTGTTAAGTGCTTTCCTCCCCGGCGATCTTTTACAAAGAAGTGGGGACAGGAACTTATAGGGTTAACGTTTTGACATCTCACCCGGCGGGTGCACCTTGGTAGGGTGGGATGAACGACTGGGTCATTCAGTTAGTTAACCGATCCATTTTAGTGATACTATATGTATCGCCGCCTTCACACTTACGGCGATCGAAGGTTCAATTAGGGTTAACATCTTTTTTCACACCCGGCGGGTGCTCCTGGGAGGAGGAAATAAGGAATTTACAATTCAATTTCGTTAACCAGTTAATTGAGAGATACGTTAAGGTATCGCCGCCTTCAAACTTACGGCGATCTTTTGTGACAATTAGTTAGAAATCAGATCTCCTATCAGCCTGCCCTGTGTTATTCTGCTAAATAATTCAGGTGCCGGCGTCTTTGTGGGGGGTTGTTTTCCAAAATTGAATCTTGAAACAGTCACCACCGGAAAGACTATAAACGCCATTCTGGTCCTTTATATTATGTCAGAGGATATTCTTCACTTTCTTAAAGACATGTTTAGATATTCTGAAATCTTTATAGAACTCCGCCGCGTAGCGAGCTGTGATCGTTGTGTCATTACGTCTCGTTACCCGGCGGGTTATTAACACATGTGTGCGAACATGTTGGGTTAACCTTATGAGCATTAATTCCTGGAAAAAAAAAAATGTCCAGAGCTGGGCTCCGGCGGACCAATACAGACCCTGCAGTAGTTTTCCCCACCAATCTCTGTCATGGCTACCTTGGCCCCAGTTTTTGCTTTATGCATTACCCCTACCTGTGCCGGTATCCCTATTTTTGAGCACACTCTTTGCATCAAGTGTGTTAAATGTCTAGACCGTTCAAGGGGTCTGTGGGTGATGCGCAACTGTTCCTTTTGCTACCAATTAAGTGTCAAGGTCCTCCGCGACAATGATAAGACCGCAGCGGTCGCCTTACGAGAGGTTAGGCAACAGATGTCAGCGTATACTACGATTGTGGCTCATAAGTCACTTCAATGTGACAACGTCCCTCTTTGGGATAGGCTTCTTTTCGAGCACCCTCCCCCTAAACGTTCCTCTCGAGTAACTAGTCGTAAGCCGGCGGAGACTGGTCAGGGTTCTGTGTCTTCTGCTAACTACGGCTACGTCCCAAGAGAGCCTACGCCCCCGGCGGCAGCCTCCTCGTCTCGGAGAGATCTCGGTCTAGGTCACCTCTCAGACACCAGCCACCTAGTCTTGCCTCTTCACCATCGAGTAAGAAGAGTAAGACGGAAAGTTCCACCAGTGGGCGATAAATCCTCCAAATCGAAGAGTAGTTCACGGTCACACCGCAGCCATAAATCTTCAAAAAAGGATTCCCATGATAGAAAGGCCTCCCGACATTCGCCAGTTTCTAAGTTTTTCTCGTACCCCAGACAGAGTTTGTGTTCGGTCAGGTCCAGTATAGTGCCTGTACCTAAAGATGATTTACCCATTAACATTTTAACCCTGGAATTGGAGAGTTCAGGGGGATCAGTGATTGAGAGTGTTTCAGACTCCCAAGGGAGTGTAGGCCAAGGCCTCGGTGTTTGGCGATTTTCTCGGCCGGGGTCTGACCACCCACTTCCGGCTCAAACTATTCACACAGTGGCTGACGTCCACCGGGACGCGGCGATCCCATCCTCTATTCCTGACTTATCTTGGCAACAAGGTACCCCAGCTTCGGCGGGATCTTCTCAGGAGGAACAGGATGATAAAGACGAGGTTTCAATGATTTCGGATATGGAAGGGCAAGAGTCAGGTTCAGGCTTAGACGCCGCGCAGGATATTAATGATTCACCAGTGAGTACATCATCAAGTCAATTTGTCACTGCACAGGAAATTGATGGGCTACTTTGTAATGCTTTATCTAAATTTTTTGGCCAACAACAGGAAACTCCCACAGTGGACTTGGGAGCTCCCACGACAAGTTCTACGGTACGGCCTCTGATGACTTCTATTGCTTTAACTCAGATCCCTCACCCTCCCACTCTGTCACCATCAGTGGTTACTAGGCCTGCTACGGCGGCATTGACCACTTCGAATGTAAGGGTTATAACGGATGTCAATCCACCCCCTCTAGACAAGGCGCCTCTCAGAAAGGTAGCTATGCCCTTGCTTTACGGACCAGACGAGTCATGGGTCCTTTTGACCCCCACTAAACCAGAGCACGCCCAACCTACCTTGTCAGGGGAACTCCCAGTACCGTGTGAGTGGGTCATCCAGGGTAATAAATCTAAGAAATTAAGGGCCTTGGATACTTTGGGAAATGTACTAGACATCAATATAAAGGCTATACCTAGGTATTATCACCAGGACTATTTTGTTTATGCTACTAAGCCGGCTTTACCCCCTTCCTCAGCTTCAAAATTGTTTTCAGACTGTTCTAAGCTGGATGGGTTTAATGACATTAAGACTCTGTCAGCTCTCACTCCAGAACTTGATTTGCAAACCGTCACAGACGCAGCAGCTAATCCAGTCTTGAAGGTGGGGCAGTTGGGTCCAGGACCTTGGGTGGAATGGGAGACAGAGGCTCAAAACTTTGCGACCACATTTACTTCCAAAACTTCCCACCAGATCCCTCAAGATACTCATTCTTGGTTCTCCATGCCAGTGTGTTCTGCTGGCGGAGTCCCTTCAGCTTTGTTTGCTTTCTTAGCTGCCCCTAAAATTAATCTTTGTGAGCTAAAAGACCCTTTCACTACCCCTACCCCAACTCACCTAGACTGAGAATTTAGGCTAAGGGGGAAAGCTTTTCGCCTGTTCTCTCAATACATAGTGTCTCAACAGGTAGCAAAGTCTTTTCTCCGGTCCACTCAGGCAATCGCAGACGCGGATGCCAGACGATCGGTTGAATTGTCCCGGCGACTGCTTCTTCAGTCGTCAATCCAATCTCTGGGTGACATCCGCACCGCCTTGCTTGAGGCGGTACGAGCGAGACAAGACCTCAGAATGTCTTTAGTCCGCAAACTGCCTGATCGCATTGCGAATCAGATGGTCATGTCACCAGTGCTCACTCCCTCTTTAATGTCCCCTGACGTGTGGTGAACGGTGTTTAATATGGCGCACACCTTTAAACACAGTCCCACCCCTTCTAAGAAACCTGCCTTTAACTTCCCCAAACCCAGGCCAGCCGCTAAGGCTCAGCCGGGGGGATCTAAACCCTTTCTTCCACCTAAGTCCTCCCCCTCCCCTCAAGGTCAGTACAGGCATAGACAGAGTAGGTTTTCAGGTCAGAGATGACGCGGCCATAATAAGCCAGGTCAGGGCCCGTCTTCGGCCAACGCCAGCCAGCCGGCGAAGCGTCCACCACCACCAACTCCACCAGCATCAAAAAAATAAAGTCTCTCTCACTCCCGGTGCCAATCTTAAGGCCGGCGGATCCGAGGGTAGTACAGTCGACGAACCCTTGTCTGCTAACTGGGTCGTTCCGAACGTGTCACCAAGCATGGCCGTTAAACACTTGGGCACGGATGGTGGCACGCAAAGGCATCACTTGGCAGTGGCTCCGGCGACCTCGCTTACGTCAGCCGACAACGGCGAATTTTGTTTCTTTAGAGGTGGAGTCACTGGTCCAGGAAATGATTGCCAAGAATGTCATCATCCCGGTCCCCCCAAATTACCCTGTATTCACGTCCAAGCTATTTTTGGTTCCCAAAAGGGACAGTGTTCAGATGAGACCGGTCGTAGACCTGTCTTATCTGAACCTTCACATTCACAACGAGTCATTCCGAATGTTAACAGTACACCAAATCAGGCTAACACTTCCGCCGGGAGGTTGGATGTGTTCCCTAGACCTGACAGACGCCTATTGGCACGTATCGGTCAACAAAAGATTTCAAAGGTTTCTGGCCTTACGGATCAGGCACCAATTTTTTTTTTTTCAACGGATGCCATTCGGTTTGAACCTGGCACCTCGATTATTCACGAAATTAGTCCGGCAAGCCCTGATGCCGTTGTTAAAGCAAGGAATCAGAGTTTTGTGGTACCTAGACGACTGGCTGGTGGTGGCAGAGACAGAACAATTATGCATCAAACATGTCAACATAATTTTAAATCATGTCAAAACTCTAGGGTTCAAGGTAAATCTGGTAAAGTCAAACCTTGTTCCCTCACGAGTAATTCAGTGGATAGGGCTGGTCTGGGACACGGCTGCTCTCACTCTGAGTCAGAGTGTGGACAATCGCAACAGGTTTCGCAGGAAACTGTTCAGGTTTCTTCACAGTCTGACTACGACGCGGAGGGTCTGGGAGTCTCTGGTCGGCTCTCTCAACTGGATTCAACTAACTGTTATGTTGGGCCGGTTGAAAGTAAAACGTTTAATATTGGAAGGCAACAAATATTTCCCACTCTTACCGGCGGGAAAATTATGGCCCATCCCGAAATTAATCCACACCTTACTAGCGGTCTGGGCGAAGAGGGAAACGTTGCACTCAATAATGTCATGGACCTCCCCTCCGCCAACGGTATGGGTAGACACGGATGCGTCAGGCACAATAGGTTGGGGATTTCAGTCAAATCAGGGGCACCAGGGTCAGGGGCTTTGGTCCCACTTAGAAATCTCCCACATCAATGTCAAAGAATTACTAGTCCCCTTGTATTTCCTTCAGGCTCACGGCCCTGCTTTACGGGGCAAGTCGGTGGCCTTCAGAATGGACAATCTGAACGCAGTTCACTGTATTCAGAAACAGGGGTCAACGAGGTCAAGGAAGTTGCTAAACGTGTCGGAAGAGATTTTTACTCTAGCCAACAGACTAGACATTTATCTTCACGCATCTTATCTCCCAGGCGTAGCAAACGTCTGGGCAGACGCTCTGTCCCGGAGACAGAGCACGACAGTAGAATCAAGTAGAATCACTAGATCAAGCAACCCATTTTCAACCAAATGATTGCAGAGCTCCACAAGTGGATCTGTTTGCGTCCGAGGAGACTCACAAACTCCCTCTATACCTCACCCGCCGGACGAAAACGCCGGCAGGGGGGGCCAGACGCCCTAGTGACAGACTGGAACAGATGGAGCTCCATCTATCTGTTTCCGCCGCCAGACGCGTCACTAATGTGCCACGTAGTGAACAAACTACGAGATTATCGAGGCTTAGTCTCGCTAGTCGCGCCCCTGTGGCCGGCGCAGTTGTGGTACCAGCAATTAAAGACGTGGTGCCCGCACCCGGTGTTGCTCCCGGTCGGGTATTTCCACTTAGACACGATTGGCAACCTAGCGACCTCGCTGACTTTTGCATTATGGACATTCAGGAGGCCAAGTGGCTAGCACCATACGGTAGAGATGTGACCAATAAATTATTAAATCAATATACTCGGTCTACGAAACGACAGTATCACTCACATTGGCAAGCCTTTACTTCTTGGATCATTAGAACAGAACAGACTGTGCCCTCAGTAGCATTAGTTTTTAATTATTTAAATTATCTGTTTGAGCAGAAACATTTATCTGTGGTAACGTTAAAAATCACTTAACTGCAATTAGAGTGCCCTTTTTAGACCTTACAGGTCTCTCCATACCGGTGGCGGAGGAAACAGGTTTTATGAGGGCATGTTTTAAACTCCGCCCACCTCCCCATCAGCTCATGCCTACTTGGTCTCTGGACAAGGCATTGTCTTTACTTCACTCTCGTCTGTACCAAAATACTGCAGATTTTGCATTACTCTTAAAAAAGGCTGTATTCCTTTTGGCTTTGGCCACCGGGAACAGAGTGTCTGAGCTGGCGGCGATGAGCAACACACCTAATTGCCTTAGGTTTGGCAGACTTAATGAATGTATTCACATTGCACCTTCCCCGGGATTTGTAGCCAAGAATGAGCACAGTGCACACGTGTTTTCTGAGTTCACGGTGCCGGCGTTAAAAAGGGGAAAGGTGCATCATAATCTATGTCCAGTGCAAGCTCTAACCAAATATTTGAGAGTGGCTCCTCTAAACCCCCAAGGTGCTTTATGGGTAGCGAGTACGGGTAAACGCTTACTGAAACGGAGATTAGCTTCTCTTCTGGTCGAAGTCATTAAAGAGAGTAATCCCGGCGTTGTGGGTAGGGCCCACGATTTACGCAAATGGGCAGCCTCTTTACGTTTCCTGAAGAATTTTTCAGTAGAAGATATTTCGTCCACACAGTTGTGGGCGTCTAATCATACGTTTTTGACTAGATACTTGTCAGTTGCTCTAGACAAACCTTCCTTACCATGTATAGCTTTAACCCAGTGAGACCCAGCGTCGCACGTGTTGCGTCGGCAGTGTTTGATCACCAACTCCCAGCGACGCATCACGTGCGTCCGACATATAAAAAACACTTACGTGGCTCGTAAGGTAGGAAATGGCGGGAGAATAGGAGGGGGAGGTACCGTAGTGTGTGTGTGAGCCGGGCCAGTAGGTGTGAGCGGGCCGAGACAGCCGCGCGGATGGTGGTGGTGGGCTTAGTGGGGATACTTTACACCCTTAGTTCACCGCCACTTTGAACCTTCATTACTCCGGTCGTATGGGAGCTAGAGGCTTGAGATTTATGTGAGACTCCTTAGGATGTATGCCGTACAATGCCATACTCAGTTTTTAGTGCTCCCGGGCAGGTGGTCATGCGGGGGAGACGAACTATTGAAACCCCCCCCCCCAAATGACCGAAATGATTTTTTTTTTATTTTTGTCTTCATTTCTCACCATTCTCTTCCATTTTGGCTCAACACATTTTGTTGAGGCTCCCCCCCCCCCAAAAAAAATGTCCGAGGTGATTTTTTTTTTTTCATTTCTCATCCTTGTCTTCCATTTTAGAAAACAAAAAAAGGAAGTGAAAATGGCTTGGGACTGGGGTGAACAAAATATTATAACTAGCCGGGGCTCAACGGGTTAAGGCAGAGGGTCTAGGTGGCCCTTCAGACACTTTTGTTTACTTTCAAGAAAAAGGGGGGGGGGGTGCAGTCAGTGTAACATAGGACACCCTAGACCCCGCCGGAGTGTAAGAGCTGTGATACAATTTATGGTTAATGTGATATGAAAATTTCTCTGCGAGAAATTGTGCTAGTACAATGTTAGTACAAAACAACGGGGTTGTTATAGTAGTTTTAGCTGTGAAAGCAATTTAATATTAAACAGTGGAGATCTTTTGCAAATTATCTCCACGATTATTTTGGGGTTTATTATGTGCACATGTAAACTTATAACTTATTATTTTTGTCACCACTCGTTGAGTGGGGTGCCTTTGTAACTACAGATCTGTCCACAGAATCTTCAGAGTTACCCTTTTTTGTCAAGCAGGCTTCTTTGAAGCACGCACCTGCCTGAACCCCTTTCTTGTATATATATGGGCTGCGCCGTATTTAAATATATTTTCAAAGTAAGAATACTATGTGGTTGTTTTATTATCTGCTTTTCTAGAGTTATGATATGATTACGAATGTCCCCCTCCAGTCTTAGAAATCAGGCATGTTCGTCAATGATGGAGGGGCCACTACTAAATTATAGGTTTGACTCCTGTAAGGAGATAAAGAAAACCTAATATTTAGTAGTGGCCCCGTAATCATTGACGACTGGGGCCCTCCCGACCATCCCCTTCCCATTCGTTGATGTATTAAGGATTTTGGTTTACTTGATATGTCAGTGAAGGAAGAATGACGCCTGAATCAGCGTCTGGTCAAAGATCCACACAAGTACATCCACGATATGATGGAAAGCTTATTGGATAGTTATTCTTATTTTCTTTTTGTTTTTATTTTTTACGAAGTTTTTTTGTAGTGAGAACCCAATTCATAATGACTGAAGCCATGAGTGAGGTCGCGTGCGCTCATGATGAAGGCTCCTCAGATTTTAAATGCTCTGCGCGGTAGATACTACGGCGGATTAGTGTTTGAAGAGGATGCCTTATGTAATAGGCATGTTCGTCAATGATTACGGGGCCACTACTAAATATTAGGTTTTCTTTATCTCCTTACAGGAGTCAAACCTATAATATATACAGTACTGTATATATACATATTTATTGGTGGCTCCTTTCGTCAATGACGTAAGAGCCTATGTTAATATGGCCTCGTTCCGGGCTCCTCTGAGCCCGGGTTAACCTAGATCACGGCGGTCGAGAACCAAGATCATCATAGGGGTACCCCTTAATCATTCCTAAGGTACGTCATTGGGTCGGAGCCACTGAAAAGTAGGAAATAAAAGAAAAGAATTAGCACAGTTTGAACACCGCGCCTACGCGCACTCTGATCTTCCTCTGTTTCCCATACACAGCTATCTACCTGTCCCTTTCAGGGACTATCTCTCGCCCGCCGACCAGCCAAGGTAGACAGGCGTGTCCTTACCTCATGCTCAGTGTTACATAGCCCCTCTTGAACGTGTCAGTTTTGGTCCATAGTGAATATTAGTGCAGTTGAAATCATATACGCATTTAGGAATGTGTTTGTTTGGACCAATTTCACTTGTAATCCTGTAAGTAAGGACTTTAGTCTGGGCTGGTCGACGTGCGTGTTATTCAGAGCCACTTTCACTTTCTAGAACCTTGAATTATTGTGTTTATTTCTGTATGTCGTATCATACGAACCTCGGCTCTTTAGCGGCAGTGTCTTTTTGTTCTGTGATAGTGTGTTTTAACATTATAGCTCGATAGATACTGACTTAAGTGTTGAATTATATGCGAGTGTCATCAGCTTATATCTGTGAGTCCTGACAGACAACCCCCGGTTGTGCCTAAACCAGAGGTTAATTTTTCATACCACCGTAAGCCAGGGGTTATTTTTCAAGCCACCGTAAGATTTGTACTTAGGAACAAATTTCCTAAGCCTAATTTGTTCTTTGCTGGTTGTGTTTTAACATGATAGCATGATAGATATTCCCTTAACGGTTGAATTATGGGTCAGTATAAGATTCATATATCTGTAATTCCTGACAGGTAGCCCCCGGTTGTGCCCAGACCAGAGGTTATTTTTCAGGCCACCGTAATATTTGTACTTAGGAACAAATTTCCTAAGCCTAATTTCCAGAAAATTTTAACCTATTTTCTTTCAATGCTTCGCACCACAATAAACTACAATACTTTCAGTATTTACTTCCAAGTTTTTCTTTAAAAAGTGAATACTGTACATATCACTTTAACATTAATCAATCACGAGTGCCTCATCATATATTTACTTTCAAGTCAATTTAGAAGCATTAGTTTCATTAGAACCAGCAAGACTACAGCTGATAGTCTCTATATTGCAAAATGAAATACAATTACATTTCATTATTAACCAAATCCCCAGGTACCCTAGGCCCTATCTCAATAGGCCCGGGTACCAAGGCCCGGATACCAGGACTGCCAGATATGGTGACAGTCTCGGATCCCAGATGGGCGGATAATATCATAACAACATACATCCTCAAGCCCCCGATTTCCCTAGGCCTTATCTCAATAAGGCCCGGGTACCAGGACTGCCGGGTATGGAGGCACTCCTGAGTACCCAAATAGGCGGGTGACATTATAGTACCATTCACTCCCAAGTCCCCGGGTGCCCTAGGCCTTATCTCAATAAGGCCCGGATACCAGGACGGCCACGTATGGTGACAGTCCCAGGTACCCAGATGGGCGTATAATATAATACCATACATCCTCAAGTCCCCGGTTTCCCTAGGCCTTATCTCAATAAGGCCCGGGTACCATGACTGCCAGGTATAGAGGCACTCCCGAGTACCCAAATAGGCGGGTGACATTATAGTACCATACACTCCCAAATACCATACACTCTCAAGTCCCCGGGTGCCCTAGGCCTTATCTCATTAAGGCCCGGACACCAAGGCCCTGGTACCAGGACTGCCGGGTATGAAGACAGTCCCGGGTACCCAGATGGGCGGGTGATACAATAATACCATACAAACATAAAGTCAAACCCGAGTACATACAGACTACGGCCATCTACCCAAGCATTATAATACCGGGTGGTATTATAACACAATGCAACCAGGTCGTAACATAATACCATAAAATCGGCCTGGCTCCAGTAAGCCAGTTTACCAAGTACTCTAACGACTGTCAAGACGACAGCACATATTACTTTACCGAGTACTCTGACGACTGTCAAGACGACAGCATATATCACAACAAAATTCTTTTGAAAGTCTCGGTTACTCTAGGCCTAGCCTAAACAAAAAAAAATCCACCGGGTACCCTAAGCGGACCCAAACTTTAATTTAAAAAACAGACCCAGTCCCAATATAAAAATTAATTAGAAATTATTACCGGGTACTCTAAGTTAGGTCAGACGTTAATAAAGAAGTCAGACCCTATTAACTAATAGTTAACATAACTAACAGAATTAAGATAAGTACGAGAGCTTAAATGAGTAAGTTTTCTAATCAGTTTAATTTAAAAAAAAAAAAAAAAAAAAAAAAAAAAAAATTTGTGTCAATCCAGAATGCCAATATTCCCGGGTGACATCAGACCGCCACCACCATAAGGGTGCCAGGTGATTCAAGGCTGTGCCATACTGGGACAAGGACAATGCCAGGTCCCAGTAAGAGAAACAAATATTATTTTACCCAGTAGGGGAGAGCGGTGATGGTTCGGACGGAAGGATGGTTCGGACAGTGAATTTCCTGAGAAACGTATGGGACCTAAGGCCCCGAGATTTTGCGTGAAACTGCGAGAGTTTGTCTACTTTCATCACGCGTGATTTGGTTCCTACATCAGCTACACTTTTTAATGCAGGTCCGATTTTATGTTTTTTTGCACTTCCTATGTAATATATTCACTTTATATCGTAAGCTCTACCTCCATGAATATGTCAACCAGCGAAATATGCATTATTATGGTGAAACTATGTTGTATGCCGAAGATATTTCCGTAAATAACAAATGCTGAAGTCGCTTGTGTGAACGTTGAGCGTACCCATCAATTAACTACTGTATATAGATTCGGGATCATTCGGACAGTTGAGGGTGGTGATAGTTCGGACCAGTCCGAACCATCCTTCCCACTAATTACCAAAAAATTACCTTATCAATTGATAACACTACTTCTTGTAAACATCTATATTATGAACACATAGTGAAACACAACTCTTAATATCCAGCAGGGAATAATATATTTACATTTTATTATGTATTTATCTGTGCTAATACAATATAAAATAAACTAAGTCAATTATGTAATTTATATGAAGTAACATAGTCCTAATCCATAGCCTACCTATAATATTGTTTATACAAATATAGGTACTGTACTGTATGTTTATTTGATTTATGGATAAGTACATTATCCATAATTCTGGTTAAGTATAATCCAGTTTGATTTCAATATTATTTGTTTACAAATATGAAGAGGTTAATTTTGATTATGAAGTTTAATTTTGTATTTTAGCAAAATAACATGTCTTTGAATTGATAAATTCTTGTTTTTAGCAAATCCAACTCACATAATTTTAAGATTATGCCAATTAATATACGTGACCGAACCATCCCACCCTCCTGACCGAACCATCACCACTGGTAGGGAAGGTTCGGACGATTTAGAAACTTGTGTTTCGGGAACTATAGCTCAAAACTGAAAAGAGCTAAGGGTTTGATATAATCAGGCTAAAGAACCAAATAACGAAGCAACATTTTAACATCAACTAGATTATACTACTGTATTGTATATACTATACTGTACATTTTAACATCAACTAGATTATACTACTGTACTGTATATACTATACTGTACATTTTAACATCAACTAGATTATACTACTGTACTGTATATACTATACTGTACATTTTAACATCAACTAGATTATACTACTGTACTGTATATACTATACTGTACATTTTAACATCAACTAGATTATAGGTTTGACTCCTGTAAGGAGATAAAGAAAACCTAATATTTAGTAGTGGCCCCGTAATCATTGACGAACATGCCTATTACATAAGGCATCCTCTTCAAACACTAATCCGCCGTAGTTTGAATCTACCGCGCAGAGCATTTAAAAACTGAGGAGCCTTCATCATGAGCGCACGCGACCTCACTCATGGCTTCAGTCATTATGAATTGGGTTCTCACTACGAAAAAACTTCGTAAAAAATAAAAACAAAAAGAAAATAAGAATAACTATCCAATAAGCTTTCCATCATATCGTGGATGTACTTGTGTGGATTTCTGACCAGACGCTGATTCAGGCGTCATTCCTCCTTCACTGACATATCAGGTAAACCAAAATCCTTAATACATCAACGAATGGGAAGGGGACGGTCGGGAGGGCCCCAGTCGTCAATGATTACGGGGGCACTACTAAATATTAGGTTTTCTTTATCTTCTTACAGGAGTCAAACCTATAATTTATTAGTGGCCCCTCCATCATTGACGAACATGCCTGATATCTAAGACTGGAGGGGGACATTCGTAATCATATCATAACTCTAGAAAAGCAGATAATAAAAACAACCACATAGTATTCTTACTTTTGAAAAATGTATTTAATACGGCGTAGGCCGGAAATATACAAGAAAAAGGGGTTCAGGCAGGTGCGTGCTTCAAAGAAGCCTGCCCGACAAAAATGGGTAACCCTGAAGATTCTGAACACAGATCTGTAGTTACAAAAGGCACCCCACTCAACGAGTGGTGACAAAAATAATAAGTTATAAGTTTATATGTGCACATCATAAACCCCAAAATACATGTGGAGATCAATTGCAAATGAACTCCATTGAACTAATATTACATTGCTTTCGCAGCTAAAACTACTATAACAACACCGTTGTTTTGTACTAAACCTTGTACTAGCACAATTTCTCGCAGAGAAATTTTCATATCACATTTTAACCTTAAATTGTATCACAGCTCTCATACTCCGGCGGGGTCTAGGGTGTCCTATGTCAACTGACTGCACCCCCCCCCCTTCCGTGAAAGTAAACATAAGTGACTGCAGGGCCACCTAGACCCTCTGCCTTAAAGCTATACATGGTAAGGAAGGTTTGTCTAGAGCAACTGACAAGTATCTAGAGAGAAACGTATGATTAGACGCCCACAACTGTGTGGACGCAATATCTTCAACTGAAAAGTTTTTCAGGAAACGTAAAGAGGCCGCCCACTTGCGTAAATCGTGGGCCCTACCCACAACGCCGGGATTACTCTCTTTAATGACTTCTACCAGAAGAGAGGCTAATCGCCGTTTAAGTAAGCGTTTACCCGTACTCGCTACCCATAAAGCACCTTGGGGGTTTTGAGGAGCTATTCTCAAATATTTGGTTAGAGCTTGCACTGGACATAAATTATGATGCACTTTTCCCCTTTTTAACGCCGGCACCGTGAACTCAGAAAACACGTGTGCACTATGCTCATTCTTGGCTACAAACGCCGGGGAGGGTGCAATGGAAATTGAATCATTAAGTCTACCAAACCTAAGACAATTAGGTGTGTTGCTCATCGCCGCCAGCTCAGACACTCTGTTTCCGGTGGCCAAAGCCAAAAGGAAAACTGCCTTCTTTAAGATTAAAGCAAAGTCTGCAGTATTTTGATACAGACGAGAATGAAGTAAAGACAAAGCTTTGTCCAGAGACCAAGTAGGCATGAGCTGACGGGGAGGTGGGCGGAGTTTAAAACACGCTCTCATAAATCCTGTTTCCTCCGCCACCGGTATGGATAGACCTGTAAGGTCGAAAAAGGGCACTCGAATCGCAGTTAAGTGATTCTTCAAAGTTACCACAGATAAACGTTTCTGCTCAAACAGATAGTTCAAGTAATTAAAAACCAATGCCACTGAGGGTACAGTTTGTTCCGTTCTAACAATCCAAGAAGTAAAAGCTTTCCAATGTGATTGATATTGTCGCTTAGTAGACTGACTATATTGATTGAGCAATTTATTGGTCACATCCCTACCGTATGGTGCTAGCCACTTGGCCTCCTGAATGTCCATAATGCAAAAGTCAGCGAGGTCGCTAGGTTGCCAATCGTGTCTAAGTGGAAGTACCCGACCGGGAGCGATACCGGGTCCGGGCACCACATTATTAATTGCTGGTACCACACCTGCGCCGGCCACAGGGGCGCGATTAGCGAGACTAAGCCTCGATAAACTCGTAGTTTGTTCACTACGTGGCACATTAGTGCCGCATCTGGCGGCGGAAACAGATAGATGGAGCTCCATCTGTTCCAGTCTGTCACTAGGGCGTCTGGCCCCCCTGCCGGCGTTATCGCCCGGCGGGTGAGGTATAGAGGGAGCTTGTGAGTCTCCTCGGACGCAAAAAGATCCACTTGTGGATGGGAGAGCTCCGCAATCATTAGGTCGAAAAAGGGTTGCTTGAGCTCCCATTCTACTGTCGTGCTCTGTCTCCGGGACAGAGCGTCTGCCCAGACGTTCGCTACGCCTGGGAGATAAGATGCGTGAAGATAAATATCTAGACTGCTGGCTAGAACAAAAATCTCTTCCGACACGAGTAGCAACTTCCTTGACCTCGTTGACCCTTGTTTCTGAATACAGTGAACTGCATTCAGTGGAAGTAGTGAGAGCTGTTGTGCCTGGCAAATTGGAAATTGGGCCTGACACAAGCGGATGGCTAGGTATTTTCGCTAAAGCAAAGGATGTAGCCAGAGGTCGCACATTCGTCGACATCGCGGGATCTCCCGTATCAGGAGGAGTTTCCGGCGTAGGGCCCAAGAACCTATTAAGTGCATTCAATAGTAGTCCATCAATCTCTTCCGCCGGTACATACCTAGCCGATGACGAACTCCGTGGAGATTCGACAGTACCCTGAGAGTCGCCTAAAAGGTGACTGGACTCTTCAACCTCCATCTCTGAGACCAGAGATCGTTGTTCTTCATCCGTTAAGTCTGGCTTATCATGGGAAGATCCCGCCGAAGCCGGGACCTCCACATGTTGCCATGTTAAAACTGGGGTAGAAGATGGTACATCGGCATCCCGTGGACGTCAGCACTAGTTGAGTCACAAAGGGATGTGTTCTGTCCTGCCAGGACTGTGAGTATCGCCATACACCTTGGCTGTGGCTGTCCCTCGCTTGCGAGCTCGGTATACTCTCTAAAAGAGAGCCCTGTAAAGGTTTATGATAATTAAAAGCTCCCATAGCTCATTAACACATTGAAAGCAGAGCTGGTGAGCAAAATCATAAAGTATACTAATTAATTTAATTTATATTTAATTGTATTAAAATAAATTACTATAAATAAACACAATATTATCCTAATATAATCATAGAAAATATATATGGTTATTATTATTCAGTGATTAAATTATTTCATTAACAAATGAAAATAATATATAGGGATACCTGATCTTAACGGCGTTGAACATACAGCAATGAGAGGTTCAAGTGCCGACATGGCAGAGACTGGGGGAAAACTACCCCGCCCCCGGGAACTACCTGGTCACCTGGTGCAACACCGGTACTCCGCCCTGGAAAGAGAATTTTCCGGGGATTAATGCTCATAGGGTTACACCCAAAAAATGGTACAAAATATGTGTCACAAGACCGCCGGTCAACGAACCGTAGCACTCCACCACTACTTTTCGTTTTCCTTTAGTTTCATATTAAAGATTTCAGGATATATTTACCTGTCCAGAAGATTTTTAAGCATATCTTTTGAATCCTCATAAAGATGAAGTATATCTTTATTAAAGATGAAGTCTTTCAAGTATCCTTTACACTTGAAACATTAGTAAGATTCCGGCATCTTTTTATCCCATAAAAAGTCTAAGCCTATCCTAATCTCTAATCCGGCTTCTCCCAGAAGCCCTCATAGATCGCCGTCTTGAAGGCCGTGATACCCTATTGTATCAATCAATTGTTTGGCAAATGATCGCGAATTGCTAATCAGTTAATATAACCACCCGAAGGTATAACCGCCGGGTTTTATATGCAATGTCAAACCAATTGTACCTGCCCCAGACCTTTTTTGTAAAAAGGTCGCCGGGAGAGAAAGACTAAACAAACAAACAACATTGTTCCAATTGTTTATTAAGGATTTCAGCATATCTTTTACCTGTTCGAAAGAATTAAGCATAACTTCTGAATCCTCATAAAGATGAAACATATCTTTATTAAAGATGAAGTCCTTCAAGTATCCCTTTACACTTGAAACACTAGTAAGATTCAGGCATCTTTTTATCCCATAAAAAGTCTAAGCCTATCTTAATCTCTAATCCGGCTTCTGCCAGAAGCCCTCATAGATCGCCGTCTTGACGGCCGTGATACCCTATTGTATCAATCAATTGTTTGGCAAATTTTCGCGAATCGCAAATTCGTTAATATAACCACCCGAAGGTACAACCGCCGGGTTTTATATGCAATGTCAAACCACTTATACCTGCCCCAGACCTCTTTGTAAAAAAGGTCGCCGGGAGGGAAAGACCAAACAAAATAACTGTGTGGAGCCCCCCTCACCGGGAATAACACAGGAAGCCTGATCCCAGGCTTGACCACAGAAAACGCAGTTTCTGATGAGCCCTCAAGCGACCAAACTCGTCGGGGTAACTTACCTATTTTAGCCATCCTGACTAAAACTCGGTAACCAAAAACGGTGTTCTCGGAGCAACGAGAAAAAACGCCGGAAAGGTAACCCACACCAAACGAGACATAACAGGAGGGCGTAATGCATAAAGCAATGAATAACACAGGAAGCCTGATCCCAGGCTCGACCACAGAAAAACGCAGTTTCTGATGAGCCCTCAAGCGACCAAACTCGTCGGGGTAACTTACCTATTTTAGCCATCCTGACTAAAACTCGGTAAACCAAAACGGTGTTCTCGGAGCAACGAGAAAAACGCCGGAAAGGTAACCCCCACCAAACGAGACATTTTAACACATTTTATACAAAGTGTGTGCGCAAAAATAGGGATACCTGAACAGGAGGGCGTAATGCATACAGCAAAAACCGGGGCAAAGGTAGCCATGACAGAGACTGGAGGGAAACTACTCCAGGTTCTGCATAGACCCGCCGGGACCCAGCTCTGGAAAATTTAAAATTTCCAGGAATTAATGCTCATAAGGTTAACCCACTCATGTTCGCACACAGGTGTTAAATAACCCGCCGGGTAACGAGACGTAATACTCAACGACCACAGCTCGCCACGCGGTGGGGTTTCCTAAGTAAAAGATTTCAGAATATCTTAATTTGTCCAAAAGATTTATGAATACCCTCTGACATAATATATAAAGACCATCATGGCGTTTATAAGTGATTAAGTCTTTCCGGTGGTGTTTGTTTCCATATTAAATATTGGAAAAAAAAACCTAAAAAAGACGCCGGCCCCCGAATTATCTCGTAGATAAAAAACTGGGAAGCCTGACAAATATACGAGATCTAACTTCTGCCGAAGTATCTTTTAGATCGCCGTATGTTGAAGGCGGCGATACAAAACGTATCCCTCAAATGTCTGGTTAACTAACTGAATTGTAAATTCGTTATTCTCATCCGTGCAAGAAACACCCGCCGGGTGTATTTACCTAATTGTATTTACCTAATTGTAGTTTACAGGAGTTGAGCTAAGCTCGTGTTGTCCCGTCTCTCAGTCTACTTTTTATCCAATTTTTTCTTGAAAATATGGATGTTCCTTGCCCCTACCACCTCCTCCTCCAGCCCATTCCATTTGTCAATACATCTATAGGGGAAGCTAAACTTCCTGATATCGTTCTTGCAGGTACTGTAGGTCTTTTTACTTTGTAGCTGTGGCCTCTAGTTATTCCTGTATCCATAATTAATATATCCTCCCTATCCAGCCTCTCCAGCCCCCGGGTACATTTGTACATCATTATCATGTCTCCCCTCTCTCTCCTCTCTTTTAGACTCGGTAGATTTAATTTGTCTAGCCTCCCTTCATATGGCAGTTCTCTGAGACTTGGAACCAATCTAGTGACTGCTCTCTGGATTCTTTCTAACTTGTGAATATGCTTCTTTAGATGCGGGGACCACACCACTGCTGCATACTCCAATCTTGGTCTAATCATACTTCATAATTTTCGCTACCATGGTCTCATCCAAATATTCAGAGCAACTTTCATATTCCCGGCCATTGCATACATTCCGCTAAAGAGCTTGTTAATATGTTTCTCTGGCGACAAATTATCTTGTATAATCAACCCTAAATCTTTTCTTTTTCGGCCTTGCTAATTTTTATTATCTCCCATCCTGTACTCCCAATTTGGTCTATTCACACTTCTTCCCATATTTAACATGACATTTACTTATATTAAATTTCATTTTCCACTTGGTGCTCCATTCGTATATTTTATCTAAATCCCCTTGCAGCTCCTCACAACTACTTTTATTTGTTATTTGTCTCATAATTTTTACGTCATCTGCAAACATTGACATGTAAGAGTTTATGCCTATCGGCAGGTCATTCACGTACATAAGGAACATGAGAGGTGCCAACACAGATCCCTGCGGCACACCACTCTCAACTTTCCGCCACGATGAGTAAGTTCCTCTAATGTTGGTCCTCATTTCCCTATCTGTTAAATAGCTCTCCATCCATTTCAGCAAACTCCCCCTGACACATCCTAGCGTCTCAAGCTTAGATAACAATCTCTTATGTGGTACCTTATCGAATGCTTTGGAAAGGTCTAAGTAGACGCAGTCCACCCATCCGCCTCTTTCTTGGAGTACATCTATCACCCTACTGTAATAACATAGCAAACTGGTAACACAAGATGTCCCTTCTCTGAATCCAAATTGCTATGTGAATAATAGTTTAAAAAACGTTAACCCCAAATGTGCCCTAAAGCGCCGTATGTTGAAGGAGGCGATACACAAAGCATCCCTCAATTGACTGGTCAACTAAACTGAATTTTGCAAATTCGGTCATCCCAACCTTCCAGGTTGCACCCACCGGGTGAATAAAGTTTAAAAGTTAACCCCAATTGTTCCTATCCCCACTTCTTTGAAACAGATCGCCGGGGAGGAAATACAACTACAGCATAGTTTTATATTGGCTTTGCAAAACCGAAAAAACTACAAACAACACGTGTCCGTATGAACACTGTTAGATGGGTACAGCCAACCCGCCGGGATGAAACAGGCACCCCAGAGACGCAGACCTGGGGAGCCACAGACACCCACTCGCCGGGGAAACAAGCCTGTTTTAAACCACGCGTGGCCAAAACTAGGCAACCAGCCGGGGTTATCAAGGTGAAACCGAGAAAAACCCGCCGGAAAAAACCCACCCCGTCCAGATACCATCTGAACGCAACACCGGACCGAGGCGTAGCTAAAACACAACTAACGCCGGGCCCAACATAGTCCGTGGAATTAGCCAAAACACAACTAACCCAGGACACATAAATAGTCCGTGGAATTAGCCAATACACAACTAAACCAGGATACACATGACACAGTAGTACATATTTAGAAAATAAATCAATAACACTTGTATATGTGATAAAGCTACGAGAGGCTGGCTAGGCCTAGCAGACGGATAACAGTAACATGTCGGAATATAAACAAAAAGCACTGAATTATATCACAACAGGAACCACCGCCAACACACCACTGTAGCAAACACTTCCGGCAAAGGGAAGAACTGACTCGGGACCCAGAAAAAACTTCACTAAGTGAAGAAAAATACGCTGGGAACGACAGCAAAAATACGCTACCTCATCAGAAAGATAAAAGGAAGCAATAACGCGTAATGAAAGCCGCCTGCATCACAAAGCTAGCTTAACTGTGAAAAAAAAATTCACCTGTCCACAACAGGACCACGAGGGTACATCCGAAATAGATGCCCCAAACATACGACCCAAAATACACTGCACTGCGGGCAACCAGCCCAGGACACTCCTGCTACGCATATCCTAACCTTACTCGATACATCCCGGAGTAAACCAATGAGAAAAAACTCACTAGGGACGCAACAAATGCGGAACCCGCGGAGCGTGGGGAGACAGGTCCGGGCAGGCTGAGCGCAGAGCAGAGAAGGAAGAATGACGCCTGAATCAGCGTCTGGTCAGAAATCCACACAAGTACATCCACGATATGATGGAAAGCTTATTGGATAGTTATTCTTATTTTCTTTTTATTTTTATTTTTTACGAAGTTTTTTCGTAGTGAGAACCCAATTCATAATGACTGAAGCCATGAGTGAGGTCGCGTGAGCTCATGATGAAGGCTCCTCAGTTTTTAAATGCTCTGCGCGGTAGATTCAAACTACGGCGGATTAGTGTTTGAAGAGGATGCCTTATGTAATAGGCATGTTCGTCAATGATGGAGGGGCCACTAATAAATTATACTACTGTACTGTATATACTATACTGTACATTTTAACATCAACTAGATTATACTACTGTACTGTATATACTATACTGTACATTTTAACATCAACTAGATTATACTACTGTACTGTATATACTATACTGTACATTTTAACATCAACTAGATTATACTACTGTACTGTATATACTATACTGTACATTTTAACATCAACTAGATTATACTACTGTACTGTATATACTATACTGTACATTTTAACATCAACTAGATTATACTACTGTACTGTATATACTATACTGTACATTTTAACATCAACTAGATTATACTACTGTACTGTATATACTATACTGTACATTTTAACATCAACTAGATTATACTACTGTACTGTATATACTATACTGTACATTTTAACATCAACTAGATTATACTACTGTACTGTATATACTATACTGTACATTTTAACATCAACTAGATTATACTACTGTACTGTATATACTATACTGTACATTTTAACATCAACTAGATTATACTACTGTACTGTATATACTATACTGTACATTTTTAGCCTGTACAGAAATCCTGATGTTAACAATGACATATATGACTGCCTTTTAACAGCCATGGCTTCAATACAGTCTGTAGATGTCAAATCATCTTTTATTTTTGTTGGTGATGTCAATGCGCATCATCAAGAGTGGTTGAACTCGGTCTCTCCAACTAATAGAAATGATCATGCTGCATTGGATTTTGCAAACTTATCTGGTTGTGAACAGCTAATCCAAGGACCTACTCATATGTCTGGAAATTGTCTTGATCTAGTACTAACAGACATTCCTGGCGTTGTAGAAACCTCCGTTCTTGTACCTGTTGGCACTTCCGACCACAATGCCATCATGTGTAAAATTAATCTTGATTTTTCTGTTCCTGATATTACTCTCTCACGTAAAGTCTACCTTAAATCCCGGGTTAACTGGGAACGTTTGTAATGATGTTTGTAATATTGAGTGGAATCACATACTAAGATCTCATGACCCGGTTTCAGCTCTCAACAATTCCCTTCTTGGTATCCTTCGCAAAAGAGTTCCATCAAAGACAATTAAGTCTCGTATCAGGGATAAAGCATGGTTTAATGATGACTGCAAGCGTGCATTTGATGACAAACAGGCTGCATATCGTCTATGGAGGCGTAATCAAACCCCCTTGCATTGGGAAAATTATGTTTTTAAAAGGGTAGCTGCGCAGAGAGTTTATGATGGTGCTGAGAGGGATTATAACTCCCATCTTCAGGATGTTCTGGCAGGAGCTACACAGCCTCATAAATGGTGGTCCGCTTTGAAATCCTCTTTATTTGGAATAGATTCCTCCATGCCTCCTCTTTGTGATTCTGATGGCTCCATCTCTTTTTATCCATTATCGAAGGCCAATATTCTATCTAATATTTTTATTAATAAGCAGAGTAATCAGGAATTGTCTTTGCCATTGACATGTTTCCCTAGACCCAACCTCAATTCAATGGCATTCAAATCAGCTGAACTGAAAAGGTACTTGCTGGATCTTGATACCTATGGTGGCACAGACCCGGATGGGTTTTTCCCTCTCTTTTTTAAAAAGGTTGCAGTGGTCTTGGCACCTAAATTGGCAGTGGTGTTTAGGTTGCTTTTGAAATCAGGTAGTTTTCCTCTTTGCTGGCGTAAGGCTATTATCACTCCTATTCCAAAGGGAAATACTGCCTCATCATCTCCTAATGACTATCGCCCTATCTCCATTACACCTATCCTATCCAAGCTCTATGAGAGGCTTTTGTCCAGACGCCTTTCCTCTTATTGTAATAGTCATAATTTGATACCAAACTCACAGTTTGGTTTTCGTAAGGGACTGGGTACATGTGATGCACTTCTGACACTCACCCATGACTTGCAATCTTCATTGGACCAGGGACATGAGTCTCGCGTCGTGGCTATTGACTTTAGTTCTGCTTTTGATTTAGTCAACCATAAAGCACTTCTGTTTAAGTTACAGCTCATTGGTATTGGTGGCAATTTTTTAAGGATCTTTGAAGATTTTTTGACGAAAAGATCTCAGTCTGTGGTCATTGATGGGTGTCATTCCCCTTCTGTTACTGTTGTTTCTGGTGTTCCACAAGGCAGTGTCCTTGGGCCTTTGCTTTTTATTATTTTTACTGCTGACCTGTGTTCCGAGCTTGAAAATAAACTAATCTCCTATGCTGATGATACAACTTTATATGCATCAATTGCATCACCAATAGATCGACACATAATTGCTACTGCTCTGAATAGGGATTTAGCCAAAATTACATCATGGTGTGAACTTTGGGGCATGAAACTTAATGCTAGTAAAACGCACTCCATTATCATCAGCAGATCTTGTACCTTGGATCCTCCCCATCCTTATCTACAAGTTTCTGGCGAGCAAATTGAGAATGTGGATACTCTGCGTTTGTTAGGAGTTACTCTTGATCCCAAACTTACTTTTGAAAAGCATATTCGTTCTTTCTCCTCTTCCATTTCCCAAAACATTGGTCTGCTTCGCAAGGTTTATAAAACATTTGCTTGTGACGCCACAGTTATCAAGTCTTTTTATGCTTTTATTTTGCCACATTTCGAGTACTGCTCACCTGTCTGGTTGTCAGCAGCTGACTGCCATCTCAAGTTGCTTGACAGGTCGCTAAATTCCATCAGTTTTATTCTACCTAATTTGTCTCTTGATCTGTGTCATCGACGTAAAGTTGGTGCCCTTAGTCTTTTATTTAAAGTTTTTAACAACCCTCAGCATCCCTTACATGGGGTTCTGCCTGGGCCCTATGTCCGGGCTCGTGCAACTAGATTCACAAGCAATCTTAATTATCTTGCCATGAGCCGTGTTAATTTTTCTACTACACAGTTTTCACGGTGTTTTGTGCCGGCCATGGTTGACTTGTGGAATAAGTTGCCAAATGAGCTAGTCAATTCAGCTAATATCTCCATTTTTAAGTCTAGAGTTAATGCTTTTTTGCAGCATTAATTCTAATTATTAAACTTATTTTATTCTATTTTATTGTATTATATTTAAGCTTGATATCCTCCACTGCATAATATGTTATCTGTGTTTAATATGTGTATATGTACAGTACAGTATACAGTGTATGTTTTTATTTTTTCCTAAGTTGCCATAGTCTCTCTCCAGTGCCTCCGGGTGTTTTGTGTGGATTGATCTTGATGGTGTTTCTGCACCCTGGTTGGAGACTTCGGCATCTCATATAATAATAATAATAATAATTAAACCTGAATTTCTACAAATATTTAAAAAAAAAGTGTCCGAACCTTCACCGCTCTCCCCTACCCTAAAACTTTGTCATACTTTATGAAAAACAAACCAGGGTTCCAAGAAAGGAATCATGGAAATTCTTGCCGGTTACTCTAGGCTTGGTCATACTTATTATCATTTTATTTAAAATAAACAATACAAGGCTAGTGCCCATTTTTGCCCAAATGAAGTAGGCCCAAATAAGCCCTATTGTCATCTCACTATGCAACATTAACTCCGTGGTATGATTCACAGGCTCAGGGAATGCACTACGTTCCCAGAGAAGAATCTGGACAACAATTAGAATGTCCCCTCCCAGCCAAAAGATAACCACAGCAGCAGCGGAACAGCATTCCAGTTTACAAGGCCATGGTAGACATGACCATCTCACCTGTTGCTCCCTTCATTCGGCTAAATAACCGATATCTCTAAAGTGAGTTCACTGGGCAAAACTCTAGACATTTCCAAGTCACCTACGAAGTGTATTCTCACTAATTACATACTTTAACTAATTTCCAGGAAACAAGTACAAGTTTCCTTTCCCTTCCTAAAAAGGCTATACTTGCCTAACAAATTTCCGGGTAATTATATCCAGTTATACCGAATATTAATTCACTAGGCTACTTCTTACATATAAGACAACGGGAGTCTGATTAAAATAAACGGGACATGCCTAGACCCTATTTTACCAAAACCTAAGTAGACCTAATAATTCCGGTATTAATTCCACCATACAACACTGACTCTCTGTTATAATCTCCAGGCTCAAGGAGCGACAACACTACCGGAGAAGAATATTTTCAACAAGTAAAACATCCCCTCCCGCTCCAAGTGACAACCACTGGAGTATCCTAACACCTTATATGTGAAGGTGAGTCCATTTGACAAATTACTAGACGTTTCCGGTTCACCGGCTAAGTGTACCTTCACTATTCATATAGCTTTGCTTATAACAATGACCCAAAAAACATGTATACCCTCGGGCATATTACCTTTATGGAGTTCAGTACAATCTAACAATTTAGGTACTTTTTACAAAAATTCTCCAAGTTCCAGCAATACTAAAATATGTAAACTTTTTAGAATTATCTCTTCTTGAACTCCTAGCTAGTCCCCATCTCCTGACAAGAAAATGTCCGGATCTAGCAAGAAAAAGACATAGGTCGGTCGGCTCAGAGCCTTCCAGTAAAATACGGAATAATAATAATAATAATAATAACAATAACATTTACTCAATTAGCTTTTACAGAATGGGTACCACATAATATGCTACAAATATGACGGGTACCAACCGGGCTTAATCCCAACTAAGGATAGTCCATTAACCCTCCTGGCCTGGGCTAGCCCTCCTAATGACAGTGCGGGGTACCCGGGCGATCTGGCCGAAAAACTTCTAGGCCTAGGCTACCGTATTTTTTGTATTTTAACTGCTAGAAATTTCCCACGCATCTATAAACGTAGTGCGGTTTTCAATCTGTAGACTGGCGTTGAGTAGAGCTCTGTAAGTCAACTGGTTCAGTTGTGATGACAATTTCAGTGGAGCGAATTTTTCCGCGATGTTGACACTATCGGAGCTTTTCAGACACTAATTTCGTCTGACGTCACAACAATAACATTGATCCGACGTCTCCTTATTGTTTTCGGAGGTGCGGTGATGCAACAATCGGCTTTGTCTACATGCGTCGGACGCACGGCGTTCAGACCAAGCTTAATAGGCTTTCAAGCTTACTGCCTTTTAACAGCACACCCGGGCTCCTGCCCTTCTTTCGCGGTGTCCTTTCACACTGACACCCGGGCTGGAAGGGTTAAAGCCGTTAGACATACTCCCATTGGGGTCCTTGGAAGTTAACAAACCACAAACATAGAAGCGACTCACCTTCGAAGTCCCAAACTCCCCTTACTCGCAATCAGGATTTCAAGTCCTGCACCCTACACATATCCCCAGGCCTGGGACATTTATCTGACATGGCCAGTCACCCTGCTAATCCTGTTTTCTTCGAATAAACAGAGAATTACCTGCCCCCTCTACCGCCTTGGCTAAGGCAAGTGCTGAACATGTCATCCCCTCCCCCTCCTTCCCTAGTATGGCTAGGTGATACTATTGAACAACTATTGATACTATTGATCCAACCCCGTTGTTTTCTCCATCCACATTGATTCTCCCTAAAAAAAAAAAAAAAAAAAAAAGTATATGATTCAGATGGATACTGAAGCTGAAATACATAAACCCAGGAGGCTAGTTGGGCTAATTTCAAGTAATTTTTATTAAATCCATGCAGGAATGTGGCAAGCAAATCCAACGGATATTTTTTACGCCTTTAGATAAGACTATCCAAGATCTCAAAGTAGTTCTCTTGCTCCTTCCAGATCACAATATGACATACCAAACACAGTTCCACTGGCTCAGGTGCCTGTCCATCCTGAACAACCTGCTCGGAAAATAACAACTCCCGATACTGGAAACAACCACCAGAGTAACACCTACTAATGCTGACACAAGTCATCCAAATTTAGTATCAATACCAAAGTAGTGGATTATTAAAATGGACGAGCTGAAGAATATACGTGCAAGAAGCACAAGGCCATTTGCTGGACGTATTAAAAAAAAAAAAAAAAAAAAACACTTCCCAATTCGATTGGAGACGAAGTACTTTTCATACACACAGACACCCACGGTTCCTTCGGGAAACGCTGCAAACCATGGTTCTGGCGTGAATAAGACGGATGGACATATTACCATTTAATCCCCCTAATCTCTATAAATCCGCAGGTTGCTCCACAAAAATGGGAGTACAGTATACACTCTAAGACATAACCCAGGGGCCAAGTGGTTGACTGAGTCAAAGTGATTGACCCTGTCTTGGGGATGCCTCCCCCCCTCCCCCCCCCCCCACCCACCCACCCACAAAACCACCATTGGAGGATCTCCAAGTTACCACTAGGCATACATAAAAAAAACTCCTACCTTATTCCCCAGAAGTTCGGGAAATATCTCAGATCCCCAAATAAGAAGTTGTAACCAACTAATTGACCCCATGATAAATACACCTACCCTGCACGGATTGACAAAGACGTTAGACTGCGTCAAAGAACCCATAGGTTACTGTAAATTTTTTATCACACAACCACATCCCGTTCAAGCCATGAGGCAAGTAGCAGAGTCTATCCCTCAACAACACTCCAAGTCCACACTTCATTTTATCAAAAGAACTTCACGGGGTAATTCTCGGACGTCCACCGGGAATGCCAAGAATTGCTCTTGTTTTCGCTTGTAGTGATGTAGGTGAAATCACCAAGGTCGATCAGGGGATCCGCCTTTATTACAAATGTTGAAGCAACTAGAACTAGACAGTATCCACTCATCCAATTGTCCAAGAATACCCAAAGATATGGCCACTCTAGCACTCTCTTCAACTCGATTCACTTGTAGTTTGATTCCCCAAACAACCTGAACGAAGTTCACCCTCGGTTACTAAGCCCTCAGACAGAGAGGTTGGAGCAGTTTAATAAACAAGCTAACCCCTCCTCAGAGTTCAGGCCAACAATGGACAACTACCTCTAGAATCAAAACATTAATGAACCAAATGTTGACAGACAATGTTATGACTTAGGTGCCAGAAGGCATTCCAGTTTTCTGTCACACACAATTCTCTCCCCAAAAGAGACAGTCTACGACTAAAACCCTACGATAGACATGTTTACTCCTTAACAAATCAATTCATAATAGAAAGTTCAGGATATTAACGAGTTCCCATGTAGAACTAATTATACAATCAAAGGTCTGGATAATTGCTCCAGATATAGAAGAGTCCTCTGGCACATCCCAATACAAGAGGTACCAAAAAAGGTCCTAGCTATCCCATTCAGAATCAGAGCGAGAATGTTCACCAGAATTCCTTCCAGCATGGACATAGCTCCCAGTTTTTCACCAAGGGAGTGAAACAAACTCTTCTCCCTCCACTCAAAAGTCAGCGTAAAAATACGGTTTAGCCTTCAAGATTGTAGAATACTGTGGTCTTCTCCACTCCATAGCCATAAAACAAACCCTGATAGTCACGTAACATGTGACAAAAGGAGGTTTCAGAATAAATTTAGAGAAATCAGAATTCTCACTCCTACACAATCAGCAGAAGGAATAGGATTAATCTGGGATACACAACTCCAGACTATAAAACAAAGTCCATCCATTGCCAAAAGTCTTCAAATATAACCATTCACAGTATTACATACCAAGACTGTAAACAGGAACCTTGATAATCTCCGACAGGCTCCTTAAAAAATTAGGTTTAAAAATTACAAGGCTCCTAAGCTTCCGCAGGTTGAAGGAACTAAGCTGACCAGGCAAAAAAAACGTTCCGCTAACACCTCACAATCCCCTTCTATTCATCCCAAAGAGAATTCGACATCCCCTGGCATTGTGGGGGAAAATCTCCAGTAAAGGTAATCAGTGACACATTGGCCAGATCCACCTCCCACTTTTGGGATTGGACACAGACGCTTCGAGTCTGATAGGTTGACACTATCAGTCATTCTGAAGTTCATCAGTCAAAGAAAACGGACAACCTTAAGTCAGTGTCACACCATACCCAAGAACTAACAGCTCTCCTCTATTTTCCCAAAGTTCATGCAATATCATTGACCTCCAGGTCAATGTCATACCAGATGGACACCATGACTACTGTAATTGGCTTGGAGAAACAGGTCCCCACCCGGACCAGTTTTCTCTAGAATTGCTCGGGTAAAAGATATGCTTTCTAGCCCAAAACATTCCCCTTTAACCCTTGTCTAGCGGGGTGTTTTGGGCTCATTTGGGCATATTCAGGCCCTCCTGAATGATCAATCAAGTATCTGCATGAAAAGAAATGTATTCAGCAAATAACTAGGCGCTAAAAGCTTCAAAATGAGACCAGAACGAGCTACGTAGCACTCGTGGTCCTCTTGCAGTGGTGCCACGAACATGGGAGTTTAGCGTATAGCGGTATATTTTTCCCAGCTATGCTCACTACTGGCTACACTGCCGGCCTCTCGAGAACACAGGGAACATGAGTTAATGAGCGGCAGTAAGCCCTGGGAGTAGTCGGCTGTCTGGCCCGCTGCGCTCCAGGCCATTTGCACTCGATTTTAACCCTTTAAAAGCCTTAATAATGCTCCTAACTTGCTGCAAATTGGTGCACGACTTAAGTCGAGCGCCGCCAATAAGGGGTTAATCCATGCAACAACTCTACCAGGGTTCCCCAACCCGTAGACAGATATAACACTTGCGATATGGACATCCTCTAATCCAAATGGCTACCATCCTGTGACAAGGAAGTCACAGATACACTCACTAGCCAATACACAGCTTCAACTCTAAGACAGGATAGTTCACGCTTGAAACAATTTACACCTTGGAGTGCAAGTTCAAAACCAGCAGTCTCAATCGGTTGCTGGGTCGCTGAAGCACCTAAATGCCTTAATTTACCTTAAAAGAGCTAACAATTAACACACTTATAAACCACATATCGTCATAAAGAATCCCTTCTTGACGCGTACTAGTTTATCTCTGCCCCAGAAAGACCAACGGGGTTTGTTAGACAGGTTGGTGTTAAGCTCAGAGCCCCTAATCGCCATTCGCTTCCTCAATGGTCAATCTCGAAGGACCTAACTTTGTCACAGTCTAGGCCTTCTCCTGTGAGACCACATATGACAAGAAACTTAATAAGTGCGTATTGTCAAAGGACCCAGACCATTGGCCAATGGGTCTCAGAACTGACATCCATGACAAGTTCTACCTAGTTTTGCTACTAAGAAAGACTCTGTACATAGTGTTACTACACCAGAGTACAGTAATCACAAAAAGGAACACCAGGAACATCTCCCCACACCTTTCTCTATTCCTGCCTTGACAAGAGCAAAAATACTCCATGCTCTCTTCCCTGTTAATGCACTATATACCTACTCTAAGTCTATTATTCCTAGGAATAAGACACAATTGTGTATATATATATATACACAGTATATACAGTCAGGTCTCGATATACACGCGTTATATATACACGGATTCGTTTGGATACGGTAACCCAAAAAGTTCCAAAATCGGCCACAACACGGGAAAAGTTGGGATAATACAAGGGTGGTGGCCCAAGCCTAGGTACAGTATATATAAATTATTAAGAATGTTATTTATACATCAAATGTCTGTGTATCTATCTATTTAATGCACCTATCTCCCTTATACATAAATATAACTACAGTAGGTCTTATTTGATATTTTTTTAATCTATGAATCATTTCTAATACAATGAAATTTAAAAAAAAATATTATCCTTCCAACACACACATAATAAAATGAAAAAGAGTCAATAAAAATGTCTCCTTTGTCTTTTCAGAAAATTAAGTCTGTCTCGTATATGTTAGCATTTTATCGATCGGTTAGACCTAGCAACAACAGTCTATCTATCTATTTAATGCATCTATCTATCTCCCTTATACATCAACATAACTAAATCTTATTTGGACTTATTGTAATCTATGAATAATTTCTAATGATATGGAATTGAAAAATATATCTTTCCAGCACATAGATAAATAAGAAACAATCAACAAAAGATATCCCTCCGTCTTCTCCAGACAACCCGGCGCCGACCCTCCGATCGGAAGATTTGTATTTTATTTATTTATTGTTTTTTCCCACGGTATATTTTCGTCTTGAAAGTGTGTCTACACAAAATGATGGGGAGATATTGTAACATGTTTTTAATTGACATTTGTGTCATTTTTGCTGATTATGAGTTGGTGGAAAAATGTTTTCTTTAATTCCATCATATCGGAAATTATTCACAGATTATATAGACCAAATAACATACACTTATAAGTGTGTTCAATAGTTTTGCATTATCAATAGGGTCATAACTTCTTCTCTACTTTCTGGTCTATTGAAGCATAATAAAGAGAGGGGGAGGGAGGGAGCGCCCCCGACAGTGACTACCAGTCTGATGTTGATAATGATATGATGGACAAAATTTCTGTGTTCTCTGGTTTCGATGAGGACGATGAACATGTTGGGAAACCTGGAGGGGCCGATATGCTAGCTCAAGCACAAGGCTTATCAACTTCATCACAGTAACGGGGTCGGGGTTGGGGGCGGGGGGAGGGTCCGAGGGAGTACAGCGGCTGGGATATCTACCGAACGTAAACACATCTATCCACACAAATAGGTCAGTAACAGGTCCAAAACAGTTCTTATTGATGTTCATTGTATTTTATGTTATGTCATATATGATGTGGTGGTTTAATGTACAGTGAACCCTCAAAATACGCGCAATTTATCTACGCGTAGTCAAAGTTACGCTTGAACCACAATTGAGGCAACAAATCGAAAAGTACTGTACGCTCAATTATTCAAATGTACGCGCCTAGCGAACGAGCGGGAGTCGATTCGTATATGTTGGAGAGTTTCGGGCGGCCATATTGGCATGACGCCGGGCCCTCCGACGTCGTCACCGTTGACTGTGGAGAGAGACACATCTCCTGTACCGAATATTATGTACAGTATCTATAAAGCTCAACAGGATATTATGAATATATGAGCTATTGAACTATCTCACTTGACACTATATAGGCTATATGAAACTACAGTATATACAGGGTGTACTACTTTTCGACACTGACTTACGGAAGCGAAGCATGGACGTTGGTTGAGAGACTCAGACCAAGAGTGAGAGCAGTGGAAATTAATTACTTAAGGAGTGCATGCGGAGTTACATGGAGGGATAGACAGACTAATGAGGAAGTAAGAAGGAGGTGTGGTGTGGAGGTAGATGTGCTGGAAAGTGTGAAAAGGAACAACTTGAGATGGTTCGGCCATATGGAACGTATGGAAAGCGAGAGAATGACTAAGAGGGTGTGCGAGAGCGAGGTGGAGGGATAGAGAGGGAAAGGTAGACCCAATGAGAGGTGGAAGGATGGAGTGAGGAAGTACATGAACGAAGGCGGTGCTGGTTGGGGGGAGGGGCGTCGACTGACTGGGGACAGGTGCATGGGGGTGGTTCGTTCGTGGCCACCCCTTCGGGGATCACGGCGTCAGGCTATAGATAGATAGATAGATAGACTACTTTTCGACTCAAAACTTTACTAGTAGGCCTCGGCGGCTAGGCCTATTATTTCGGTCGATCAGTTTCGGGTGCAGTGCTATCGATCGATGGCGCAGATCCAGACAGACGAATGAGGAAGCACGATAGAGGTGTTGTGTGGATGTAGATGTGCTGGAAAGTGTGAAAAGGAACACTTTGAGATGGTATGCCCATGTATAATGTATGGGAAGCGAGAGAATGACTATGAGAGTGAGGTGGAAGGACAGAGAGGGAGAGGTAGACCGATTTTTTTTTTTTTTTTTTTTTTTTTTTATATTTCAACTATCCCTCTCAGGCATAGGCTGAGAGCCTGTACATTCAACCGCTAATCATTGAACGGTAAAGCCTGTGAGGTCTCGTTCCAGTCTAGGGGGTGAGACATGTGAAGCACTTTTAGCTGCAACCAGTCCCTGCCATCTTGCCTTCACAGGTTGCATGGGGCTTAAGCAGGCGTCACACCATGCCGATTTGAGCCACGACTGACCACGACCTTGAGTCGTGGTCAGGAGTGCCGACCTTCGGCGGAGAGCTTAAGGATATGGGGGGGTGAGTTTTGGACGGGACGCAGTATGGATGGCCACGCCGCCTGACGGCGACCTGACGGGGTAGACCGGCGCCCATGCCGGACTGAATGTGAGTTTTAGGTCGCCGCTGGAATGCCGATCTACGGCGTAGTGCGTCGACAACGACCCGACGAACGGCGTCGACAGGAGTTAGGGCGGCGTCAATATTCATTACTGTGCCGATGAGCGGCGACCCCTTCAGTATGGACGGTGACCCCGGCCCGCATGACCCCGAACGACGGCGACCGAACTCAAGGTGTTGTATATAAAAGGTACACCAAAGGGTGGGCCTCATCAGTATACCTTCAGCCACCGTAACGGTTGCACGCAGCCATGTTCACCACAGTCCCCAGGAACCCGATACGACATCTACGCTTACTCCAGGTTCATAATGATATAAAGAAAGTCATCAATCAAAAAATACATACTGTACATATATAATAAATAAAGTATAAATAATGACTAAATACCTTATATAAATCAATATAGCAATATTAATCTAAGTACATGAATAAATTAATTACAAAATATATATATAAAGATATTAAATTAATAAGTAAATCAATACAATAATGAAATCACGAAAGGAATAACAAACGGCAGATACCACAACCAGGTCAGGTCAGAAACCTGTGGTATGCACAACGAGTCTCCACAAACATAATTAATTTGTCCACACGTGGCTGGTCAGTGTCAAACACTTTTAAATAATCGAGACATGCAAAACTAATTAAAACAAAATTTACCTGGCTATTCTGACGACCACTCTGCCGCATGATGTGGTCCTTGAGAAAGCCAAACGTGGCGATAATCCACTTACCCACTTATCATTTATGGTGCCGTGTGCCGCCGCACTGACGCCTACCGTTTCCCGTCAAGCGTCGTCAATCGCCGTCAATCGCCGTCAAGCGACGCCAAGCGCCGTCACACGCCGTCACACGCCATCAGCCTCCAGTCCCCTTTCCATCCCCTTCCCGTCCCCTTTATATGACCTCACTCCACGCCGACTTGATTTCAAATTTTTCGCTTGTAGAACTTTTGAGGGGGTATGTGAAGACCAATCCCGACCTTTTTGTTAGGTTGGCGACGGCCCATGATGCGCGGCGACGTAGACAAAGACTGGCCACGACCCTTAGGTCGCGGACAGTCTTGGCCTAAAATCGGCTAGGTGTGACGGGTGCTTTAGTTGCTCACTCATGGCTCGAAGCAGCCCCATCTCTGAAGCTGCCTCGCTCCAGTGCTTCACTGTCTCATCTCCTAGACTCGGACCCTCACTCTTAGAATGCCACCTATTGAGCAATGAACTTACTAGGCATTGCCCCCCTGTAGCATATTTTGAATATGGGAATATTCATACAGTGCAATTTAATCAGGGAACAATGAGGGTATTTATTTTGCATTTCGGTGGGCTTTGTGGTAATGCACTGATACTAGGTACATTATAAATTTCATCCCCAATAATATCTTCCCATTGACATATTGGGATTCGATCCCGGGTCCATTGGATTACCAGTCCAGTGGCAAGACCACTCCACCACACCTCATATCACACCTCACTAAACATATACTCCTAAGGTAGCTCATCTCCATCACATCCAGCTTTCTTCTCTTCTTTGCCTTCAGAGCCCATGTCTCAACCCCATACATCACTGTTGGTACAACTATCCCTTGATACATTGCACTTTTAGCTTTCATTCCAAGATTTCTCACCTTCCACATACAGTACTTCCCATTGCTCCGAAAACTTTCCTTCTTACACATACCGGTACTCTCTGTTTTACCTCCATTTCCATACTTCCGTTCCTGCTTATCGTTCCTCCTAGATATTTAAAACACTCCACTTGTTCCAGTATTTCCCCATCCAGCTACAAATCTAGATTCACCCTACGAGAACCTCTATTACACACCATCACTTTACTTTTATTGACTTTCACCCTCAGCTTCCTCCTCCCACATACAACACCAAACTCTTTGACTACTCGCTGCAGTTTCTCCTCAGAATCCTTCACCAACGCTGTGTCATCAGCAAACAGCAACTGGTTCAACTTCCAATCTCTACCATTCTTTCCTACTAAGCTTAATCCTCTACCCATAGTTCTCATTTTCACCTCCCTCACCACACCATTCATATATACAATAAACAGCCACGTTGACATTACTCAACCCTGTCGCAGACCTACATTTAAATAATAATAATAATAATAATAAGCATGTTACTTATTTCTCATAAGCGCCAATTTTTCCGAAGAATTCACTAGCGCTCGGAAAGAGAAAGAAAAAAGAACAAAATCAATGCATCAAAAGAAGGCTTATATACAACACACATTTAACAATCACTAGCAGTGGCAAAATAGCCTAAACTCTATAGCCATCTGTCATGACACCTCTCTCAACATCATAGCTTCTCTCAAAGAGAAAAGTCTTAAGTTGTCTCTTGAAGCATTCAACAGAACTCAGTTGTCTCATGGACAGCGGAAACCTGTTATACAACCTCGGAGCCATGTAGGAGAATGACCTCTCAAAGAAAGAAGACTGCTGGAAAGCCCTTGGTTCATCAAGACGAAAAGGGTCATTGTCATGACGCACAACTACACCATGGTGTGCCGGTGGGCGCCTGAGCAGCTCCGCAAGGTACCTAGGCTCACCAAATTTGAAAACCTTAAAAGTCACCAAACACAACTTAAATTCTATTCTTGCTCTTACTGGCAGCCAGTGCAGTTCTATGTGAAGAGATGTAGTAGGAGTTCTAGGTGGAACACCAAAATGAGTCTTGCGGCCCTGTTAAGAACAGACTGAACTTTCTTTAAAATATAATTTGGAAGACCCACCAACAGGGCATTGCAATAATCAACACGAGAGAAGACCAATGAGTGAACCAACGTCAGGAGGCAACGTCTGGTTATAAACGGCTTCACCAAATAGAGATTTCTGATGTGCAAGTAACAACTTTTAACTATCTGGTTAACATGCTCTTTGAAATCTAATCGGGAGTTCACATATACACCCAGATTTCTAACAGAGTTGGCCGGTCGCAGCTGAGATCCACCCACATTGATGGAGAGGGCACCTACTATATCATCAGCTCTTCTATTTCCTCGGATGATGAGAATATCAGTTTTACCATCATTTAGTTTAAGTTTTCTCGCTCTCATCCACTTCTTGATATCAGACATCAACAATTCCATCTTACTCCGTATATCAACTATATTTGTGATTCTCACATAAATCTGGGTGTCATCTGCATAAAAGTGAAAGGTGACATTATGTGCACGAAGCAGAAGAGACAAACTGCTGATATAAATTATAAATAGGATAGGACCTAAAACTGATCCCTGCGGAACACCATACTGCAGGGGTGTCGAGTCCGAGACCATTTGATTTACTATCACATTCTGGGATCTACCTGACAAGTACGACCCAAGAAGCAAGAGAGCGGAGTCACGCACACCACAACCATAAAGATCACTCGATAACAACTCGTGATCCACTGTGTCAAAGGCCGCAGAGAGATCAAGCAAGACCAATAGTGAGGCCACACCATTGCAAATGTTCTCAACTAGATCATTATGTACTCTAATCAATGCTGTTTCAGTTGAATGATGCTGTCGGTAAGCAGACTGAAAAATTGGGATAGTTTCATTCTGCTGAAGTAGTGGTTGTAATTGGTCAAATATTGCACGCTCTAATATCTTTGATATGAAGGACAGGTTGGAGACAGGACGATAGCTCAACATGTTCTCAACATCAAGTCCAGGTTTCTTTAGACTAGGTCGGAGTAGTGCATGCTTTTCAGAATGTGGGAAGCTACCTTCAGAGAAGCACTTATTAATTATTTTGGAAATAAACTCAACTGTGTGATCATAGACTCTTGGTAGCTTGGAAACATTTATGGGATCCAACGGGCAAAATGTTTTATTGAGGTTTCTTATGTAGGACGAGATCATGTCCACCTCTACTGGGTGAAAGGATGAGAGGACATTATTAGGAATGTGTCAGGGTTGGAGTACAACTGAAAGTTCTTCACCAACAGAAGCATCATCCAGTTCCTGTCTTATGCGAGTTATCTTGCCAGCAAAAAATGACACAAACTTGGCAGCCAACTCGGCATCGGGTACAGAAGGTCTTAAACTGACTCTTGTTTTTCCAAGTAAACTGTTTACAATTGAAGCCAACCTCCTCTGGTCGTTACCACATGAGTCAACTTTTCCCTGATAATACACTTTCTTTTTTATCTTTGATTGTGTGGACCACGGCTCTTCTGGCTGACAGATAATGCAACCATGTAGAGTCTGTTTTATTTTTCCGCCATTCACGTTCAGCTCTTCTACGCGCTCTTTTAAGAAATTTAACTCGAGTGCTATACCAGGGTGAATCATCTCGTACTATGATTTTCTTCTCTACTTCTGGACAGTGATGATCGAACACTAATTTAAGTGCATTTCTATGTACCTCCACCAGCTCATCTGAAGTAAGGTTGGAAGTATCAATACTGTACTTCCCAAGTACTGTTTTACTTCACTGCTAGCCAAATTTTGGTCTGTATTTTTTATAATTTCTAAATCTAATTACTTTTTCATGTGTGAGTGGCTTAGGGAAATCAAAGCATGATCAGAGGTATTAGGGTCAGCATTCTCAACATCAACATCCAGAACACCACCACAACCCACAGGAGAGAAAACCAAGTCAAGGGTGTGTCCTAAGATATGAGTTGGGTGGGACACATGGTTTACCTCAAACCATTCTCTCAACTCATTTTTCCTACTCTAACACACACTCTGCTCTCTTCATAAAAACTCCTGACTGCTCTTAACAAATTTCCTCCAATTTCATAAATCCTTAGCACCTTCCACATTGCTTCTCGATCCACACGATCATAAGCTTTTTCCAAATCCATAAATGCACAAAATATCTTCTTATGCTTCTCTAAATACTTCTTGCATAGCTGTCTTACTGCAAAAATCTGATCCACATCAGAATTTGTTCAAGTTTTCATAAATAACATATTTTGCTACAAACTCATTGAAATATCTAATAAGTAATCAAGATAAGAACATGATTTACCATCCGCTGAAAATAAACAGACTGTAATTTATTAGTGGCCCCTCCATCATTGACGAACATGCCTATTACATAAGGCATCCTCTTCAAACACTAATCCGCCGTAGTTTGAATCTACCGCGCAGAGCATTTAAAAACTGAGGAGCCTTCATCATGAGCGCACGCGACCTCACTCATGGCTTCAGTCATTATGAATTGGGTTCTCACTACGAAAAAACTTCGTAAAAAATAAAAACAAAAAGAAAATAAGAATAACTATCCAATAAGCTTTCCATCATATCGTGGATGTACTTGTGTGGATTTCGTCATTCCTCCTTCTTTGCTCTGCGCTCAGCCTGCCCGGACGTTCCTTTCAGGCTCCGCTGGTTCCGCATTCGTGGCGTCCCTAGTGAGTTTTTTCTCATTTGTTTACTCTGGGATGTATCGAGTAAGGTTAGGATAGGCGTAGCAGGAGTGTCCTGGGCTGGTTGCCCGCAGTGCAATGTATTTTGGGTCGTATGTATGGGGCATCTATTTCGGATGTACCCTCGTGGTCCTGTTGTGGACACGTGAACTTTTCACAGTTTGGTTTAGTTGGTGATGCAGGCGGCTTTCATTACGCGTTAATTATTGCTGCCTTTTATCCTTCTGATGAGGTAAGCTGTATGTTTGCTGACGTTCCCAGCGTATTTTTCTTCACTTAGTGAAGTTTTTTCTGGGTCCGTGTCAGGCTTCCCGGGGTTGGGAAGTTATCGCTTCGGTGGTGTGTTGGCGGTGGTTCCTGTTGTGATATTCCAGTGTGTGTTTATATTTCAACTAATTCTTGCCGTCTACCTAGGCCTAGCCAGCCGCTCGTAGCTTTGCCACATGTCTAGTGTTATTATTTATTTTATAAATATGCCCTACTGTGTCATGTGTATCCGGGTTTTAGTTGTGTATTGGCTAATTCCTCGGACTATATTTGTTTCCTGGTTTAGTTGTGTATTGGCTAATTCCACGGATTATGTTGTGACCTTGGTTAGTCGTGCGTGTCTCTCCTCGTGTCGTATTGTTCAGATGGTGTCTGTTCAGGGTGGGGTTTGCCTTCCGGCGGGTTTTTTCTCGGTTTCACCGTGAAAAAACCTGACCGATGAGCAGTGTTAGGCCACACGTGGTTGTTAACACTGGCTGGTTCCCCGGCGGGGGAGGTGTCTGTGGCTCTCCAGGACTGCGTATCTGTGGGTGCCTGGTTTCAGGCCTCCTTTATTTCCCGGCGGGATGGCTGTACCCATCCTTACATATATATTTAGTTATATATAAAGAAACGATGTTCGTGAGAACACTTGTTTTTTTTTCTACCTGGTTTACGACAAACCACGGGGAAAACCTAGCTGTTGTTTAGGCGTTCCTCCCCGGCGATCTTTTACAAAGTAGTGGGGTCAGGAACTTGTGGGGTTAACTTTTAGACTTCTCACCCGGCGGGTGCACCTTAGCAGGGTGGGATAAAACGACTTAGGTCTCTTATAGTTAACCAATCCATGTGAGTGATACTCTGTGTATCGCCGCCTTTACTCTTACGGCATTTGAAGGATCAGTGAGGTTTAACCAAATCGATTTCCACACCCGGCGGGTGTCCCTAAGTATAGGAACTAAGGAATTTATAAACAAATTCAATTTCGATTAACCTTAATTGGGTGATACTTTCAGTATCGCCGCCTTCTATTTTTACGACGATCGTTTGGGACAATTCGTTAAAAAATCAGATCTCGTATTTTCCTGCCCTGGGCTATTCTACTAAAATATTTCAAGGGCCGGCGTCTTTATGAGGGGGGGCTTTGTTACAAAATTGAATCTTGAGACAGTCACCACCTCCTACAGACTATAAGTGCCATACTGGACCATTATATCAGAGGGTATTCTTCATGTTCTTAGCTAAGAAGAGTTTAGCCTCTTTATACCCAGCCGCGTGGCGAGATGTGTTAGCTGTGTCTTTGCATCCCGTTACCCGGCGGGTTATTAACACTTGTATGCGAACACTTGGGTTAACCTTATGAGCATTAATTCCTGGAAATTTTCTTTATTTTTCCAGAGCTGAGCTCCGGCGGACCAATACAGACCCGGCGGTAGTTCCTCTCACCAGTCTCTGTCATGGCTAATGTCACCCCAGTTTTTGCCCTGTGCATTACCCCTACTTGCGCGGGTATCCCAGTAATTGTTTTTTGCTCCCAATTAACCAATAAAGTCCTGTGTGACGATGACAAGACCGCGGCGGTAGCGTTGAGAGAGGTCAGACAACAAATGTCGGCCTACACTACCATTGTCGCACATAAGTCACTTCAATGTGACAACGTCCCACTTTGGGATAAGTTGCTGTCAGAGCACCCTCCCCCTAAACGTACCTCTAGAGTAAGGGGTTTTAAGCCGACAGAGACTAGCCAGGATTCTGTATCGTCTGTGGAGACGTTTAAACGCCCGAGAGAGCCTACTCCCCCGGCAGCCACCTCCTCGTCGCAGGCGAGATCGAGGTCAAGGTCTCCCCTCAGACAACGGTCTTCAAGTCGGGCCTCTTCCCCGGCTAGTAAGAAGTGCAAGACTGAAGCTTCCCCCAGGGACCATGGTGGTGATCCTTCCAAACCTAGGTCCAGTTCGCGGTCACACCGTAGCCATAAATCCTCCAAGGATTCCCATAAGAAGTCCTCTCGACATTCTTCTAAGTCTAGTGCATCTCATCGTACCTCTACACCTGACAATGTTTCTGTTACAGCCTCAGAGTATAGTGAAGCGCCTGTCCCTAAACAAGATTTACCTATTGATATTTTAACCCTAGAAATGGAGAGTTCAGGATATTCAATAATTGAGAATGTTTCAGACTCTCAAGAGAGCGTAGGCCAGAGCCTCGGTGTTTGGCGTTTTGCTCAGCCAGGGTCTGTCCATCCACGTCCGACTCATACGAGTCACACAGTAGCCGATGTCCACAGGGACGCGGCGACCCCATCCTCTATCCCTGATTTATCTTGGAAACAAGGTGCCCCTGCCTCGGCGGGGTCTTCTCTTAATTTCAGACAAGGAAGGACAAGGGTCGTTTGTTACAGCACGATGGGTTACTTACTCATGCTCTATCAAAATTCTTTAATCAACAACGAGAAAACCCCACAATGGACTTGGGGGCTCCCTTGACAGGTTCTGCGGTACGGCCTCTGATAACGTCAATCGATTTATCTAAGATTCCTAACCCTCCTACTTTGTCACCGGCAGGGAGCTCTAAGCCAGCTACGGCGGCATTCACTACGTCAATCAGCTTCAAAACTTTTTTCAGATGGATTGGGAGGTAGAGGCTCAGAACTTTGCAACCACTTTCACTTCTAAATCTTCTAGTTTCTCAACAGGTGGCTAAGTCTTTACTCAGGTCTACTCAGGCAATCGCAGACGCGGATGCTCGAAGATCAGTTGAATTATCCCGGCGTCTGATTCTTCAGTCGTCAATTCAATCCTTAGGTGACATACGCACAGCCTTACTTGAGGCGGTGCGAGCACGACAGGATCTTAGAATGTCATTAGTTCGCAAGCTGATCGCATTGCTAACCTGGTTATGTCCCCAGTACTTACACCTTCTTTAATGTCCCCTGATGTATGGCGAACAGTGTTTAACATGGCACAGGCCGTGAAGCACAGTCCCGCACAGGCTAAGAAACCCGCATTTAACTTCCCCAAACCTAAGCCTCCTACTAAAGCTCAGCCAGGGGGTTCTAAGCCGTTTCTTCCGCCTAAGTCCTCCCAATCCCCCCTGGGTCAGTTCAGGCATAGACAGAGAGGGTTTTCAGGACAGAGGGGACGCGGCCAGTATAAGCCGGGTCAGGGCCAGTCTTCGGCCCACACCAGCCAGCCGGCGAAGCGGCCAACACCACCAAAACCACCATCAAAAAACTAAAGTCTTTCTCACTCCCAGTGCCTACCTTAGAGCCGGAGGAACCGAGGGAAGTACAGCCGGCGAACCCTTGTCTGCTAACTGGGTCGTTCCGAACGTGTCACCAAGCATGGCCGTTAAAAACATGGGCACGGATGGTGGCACGCAAAGGCATCACTTGGCAGTGGCTCCGGCGACCTCGCTTACGTCAGCCGACAACGGCAAATTGTGTTTCATTAGAGGTGGAGCTGCTGGTCCAGGAGATGATTGCCAAGAATGTCATCATCCCGGTACCCCCAGATTACCCTGTATTCACGTCAAAACTGTTTTTGGTTCCCAAACGGGACAGTGTTCAGATGAGGCCGGTCGTAGACCTGTCGTATCTGAATCTTCACATTTACAACGAGTCTTTCAGAATGTTAACAGTTCATCAAATCAGGCTAACACTTCCGCCGGGTGGCTGGATGTGTTCCCTAGACCTGACAGACGCCTATTGGCACGTGTCGGTCAACAAAAGATTTCAAAGGTTTCTGGCCTTGAGGATCAGGCACCAAAATTTTGTTTTTCAAAGGATGCCGTTCGGTTTGAACCTAGCACCTCGATTATTCACAAAATTAGTCAGGCAAGCCCTGATGCCATTGTTAAAACAGGGAATCAGAGTGTTGTGGTATCTAGACGACTGGCTGGTGGTGGCAGAGACACAACAATTATGCATAAAACATGTCAATATCATTTTAAATCATGTCAAAACTCTAGGCTTCAAGGTAAATCTGGTAAAGTCAAACCTTGTTCCCTCAAGAGTAATTCAGTGGATAGGGCTGGTCTGGGACACCGCCGCTCTCACTCTGAGTCAGAGTGTGGACAATCGCAACAGGTTTCGCAGGAAACTGTTCAGGTTTCTTCACAGTCTGACTACGACACGAAGAGTCTGGGAGTCTCTGGTCGGCTCTCTCAACTGGATTCAGCTAACTGTCAAGTTGGGCCGGTTGAAAGTAAAACGATTAATATTGGAGGGCAACAAATATTTCCCACTCTTACCGGCGGGAAAATTATGGCCCATACCAAAATTAATCCACACCTTACTAGCGGTCTGGGCGAAGAGGGAAACATTGCACTCAATCATGTCATGGACCTCTCCTCCTCCAACGGTATGGGTAGACACGGATGCGTCAGGCACCATAGGGTGGGGATTTCAGTCAAATCAGGGGCACCAGGGTCAGGGACTTTGGTCCCACTTAGAAATCGCTCACATAAATGTCAAAGAGTTACTAGTCCCATTGTATTTCCTTCAGGCTCACGGCTCGGCGTTACGGGGCAAGTCAGTGGCCTTCAGAATGGACAATCTGAATGCAGTTCACTGTATTCAGAAACAAGGGTCAACGAGGTCAAGGAAGTTGCTACTCGTGTCGGAAGAGATTTTTGTCCTAGCCACCAGTCTAGATATTTATCTTCACGCATCTTATCTCCCAGGCGTAGCGAACGTCTGGGCAGACGCTCTGTCCCGGAGACAGAGCACGACAGTAGAATGGGAGCTCAAGCAACCCATTTTCGACCTAATGATTGCGGAGCTCTCCCATCCACAAGTGGATCTTTTTGCGTCCGAGGAGACTCACAAGCTCCCTCTATACCTCACCCGCCGGACGATAACGCCGGCAGGGGGGCCAGACGCCCTAGTGACAGACTGGAACAGATGGAGCTCCATCTATCTGTTTCCACCGCCAGATGCGTCACTAATGTGCCACGTAGTGAACAAACTACGAGTTTATCGAGGCTTAGTCTCGCTAATCGCGCCCCTGTGGCCGGCGCAGGTGTGGTGCCAGCAGTTAATAATGTGGTGCCCGGACCCGGTATCGCTCCCGGTCAGGTACTTCCACTTAGACACGATTGGCAACCTAGAGACCTCGCTGACTTTTGCATTATGGACATTCAGGAGGCCAAGTGGCTAGCACCATACGGTAGGGATGTGACCAATAAATTGCTCAATCAATATACTCAGTCTACTAAGCGACAATATCAATCTCATTGGAAAGCTTTTACTTCTTGGATTGTTAGAACGGAACAAACTGTACCCTCAGTGGCATTGGTTTTTAATTACTTGAACTATCTGTTTGAGCAGAAACGTTTATCTGTGGTTACTCTGAAGAATCACTTAACTGCGATTAGAGTGCCCTTTTTCGACCTTACAGGTCTATCCATACCGGTGGCGGAGGAAACAGGATTTATGAGAGCGTGTTTTAAACTCCGCCCACCTCCCCGTCAGCTCATGCCTACTTGGTCTCTGGACAAAGCTTTGTCTTTACTTCATTCTCGTCTGTATCAAAATACTGCAGACTTTGCTTTAATCTTAAAGAAAGCAGTTTTCCTTTTGGCTTTGGCCACCGGAAACAGAGTGTCTGAGCTGGCGGCGATGAGCAACACACCTAATTGTCTTAGGTTTGGTAGACTTAATGATTCCATTTCCATTGCACCCTCCCCGGCGTTTGTAGCCAAGAATGAGCATAGTGCACACGTGTTTTCTGAATTCACGGTGCCGGCGTTAAAAAGGGGAAAGGTGCATCATAATTTATGTCCAGTGCAAGCTCTAACCAAATATTTAAGAATAGCTCCTCATAACCCCCAAGGTGCTTTATGGGTAGCGAGTACGGGTAAACGCTTACTTAAACGGCGATTAGCCTCTCTTCTGGTAGAAGTCATTAAAGAGAGTAATCCCGGCGTTGTGGGTAGGGCCCACGATTTACGCAAGTGGGCGGCCTCTTTACGTTTCCTGAAAAACTTTTCAGTTGAAGATATTGCGTCCACACAGTTGTGGGCGTCTAATCATACGTTTCTCTCTAGATACTTGTCAGTTGCTCTAGACAAACCTTCCTTACCATGTATAGCTTTAAGGCAGAGGGTCTAGGTGGCCCTGCAGTCACTTATGTTTATTTTCAAGGAAAGGGGGGGGGGGGGGGGGGCAGTCAGTTGACATAGGACACCCTAGACCCCGATTTAAGGTTGAAATGTGATATGAAAATTTCTCTGAGAGAATTTGTGCTAGTACAAAGTTTAGTACAAAACAACAGTGTTGTTATAGTAGTTTTAGCTGCGAAAGCAATGTAACATTAGTTCAATGGAGTTCATTAGCAATTGATCTCCACATGTATTTTGGGGTTTATGATGTGCACATAAACTTATAACTTATTGAGTGGGGTGCCTTTTGTAACTACAGATCTGTGTTCAGAATCTTCAGGGTTACCTATTTTTGTCAGGCAGGCTTCTTTGAAGCACGCACCTGCCTGAACCCCCTTTTTCTTGTATATTTCCGGCCTACGCCGTATTAAATACATTTTTCAAAAGTAAGAATACTATGTGGTTGTTTTTATTATCTGCTTTTCTAGAGTTATGATATGATTACGAATGTCCCCCTCCAGTCTTAGATATCAGGCATGTTCGTCAATGATGGAGGGGCCACTAATAAATTATAGGTTTGACTCCTGTAAGGAGATTAGGAAAACCTAATATTTAGTAGTGGCCCCGTAATCATTGACGACTGGGGCCCTCCCGACCGTCCCCTTCCCATTCGTTGATGTATTAAGGATTTTGGTTTACTTGATATGTCAGTGAAGGAGGAATGACGCCTGGATCAGCGTCTGGTCAGAAATCCACACAAGTACATCCACGATATGATGGAAAGCTTATTGGATAGTTATTCTTATTTTCTTTTTGTTTTTATTTTTTACGAAGTTTTTTCGTAGTGAGAACCCAATTCATAATGACTGAAGCCATGAGTGAGGTCGCGTGCGCTCATGATGAAGGCTCCTCAGTTTTTAAATGCTCTGCGCGGTAGATTCAAACTACGGCGGATTAGTGTTTGAAGAGGATGCCTTATGTAATAGGCATGTTCGTCAATGATTACGGGGCCACTACTAAATATTAGGTTTTCCTAATCTCCTTACAGGAGTCAAACCTATAATATAGGGAATTGAGTGGAAGCTACCTATACTGCTGTTTGCGGATGATACAGTTCTGATGAGTGATAATGAATGGGAGTTGCAGGGTCTGGTAAATGAGTTTGGAACAGTGTGCGAAAAACGGAATTTGAAGGTAAGTGCGGGGAAGAGCAAGGTTATGGTCTTCGAAAGGGGTGAAGTCACAGAGTGTGAGGTGAAGCTGAACGGTCAGGCTATGGAGATCGTCAACTCTTTTAAGTATCTGGGCAGTGTGTTGAGTAAAGATGGGACTATGGATGAAGAAGTGCAGGAGAGGGTACAACAGGGGAAGAGGGTTGTAGGAACGCTGAAAGCAGTAACAAGAAATAGGGTGGTCAGTATGGAAGTGAAGAAGTCCTTGCATGACAGTGTGGTAATCCCGACACTGACTTACGGAAGCGAAGCATGGATGTTGGTTGAGAGACTCGGACCAAGAGTGAGAGCAGTGGAAATGAATTACTTAAGAAGTGCGTGCGGAGTTACATGGAGGGATAGACAGACTAATGAGGAAGTAAGAAGGAGGTGTGGTGTGGAGGTAGATGTGCTGGAAAGTGTGAAAAGGAACAACTTGAGATGGATCGGCCATATGGAACGTATGGAAAGCGAGAGAATGACTAAGAGGGTGTACGAGAGCGAGGTGGAGGGACAGAGGGAGAGGTAGACCGATAGAGAGGTGGAAGGATGGAGTGAGGAAGTATATGAATGAAGGCGGTGCTGGGTGGGGGGAGGGGCGTCGACGGACTGGGGACAGAGGTGCATGGGGGCGGTTTGTTCGTGGCCACCCCTTCGGGGATCACGGCGTCAGGCAATAAATAGATAGATAGATAATATATGTCACCTTTGTGATGATTTCGTGGGTAAATTCTTGCATGTTAGCACGTGCAAGCCTTGATCACCTGATGGCCATATTCCAAGCTGGTCAATAACTTTGCAGCCTCTTTAATCGCTGATGAATTGCTGTAAGTTTGCAGTAAGATTATATTCCTGTATAAATAAGTACTGTCGGTAAACTAATGAAAGTACTGTATTGTACAAGGTGATCTATCTTTCTATATGTTGCCAGACATCTTAATCCCCGAGAGGGGATAGCAAGGTGATGCTAAAATAATTTTCTTTATGGTGTTATATATACCAGTAATTCTAATCACATACTTAATGTATGATACCCAGTATTTAAGTGTTTATGCATGCACAATATGTTTCAAGTCATTGATATACATAGAGCAGTAGTCAAATTATCATGGAGTCTGTTTCATTGATTGTTGGAAAAAATAAACAGATACAGAGGTAATTTGTTTAATCTGTACTGTACTGTTATGTATTTATTTTCAAGTCTTATTAGTGTTTGTCTTCATTTACAGGGACAGCAGTTCATGGCAAAAAGTAGATAGCCTGGGTCACCACCGCCTGACAGTGACCCACCTGTCCTTCTCTCCAGATGACTTGTTCCTGTTGGCTGTGTCCCGAGACCGATCATGGTCACTCTATGCCAGGGAGAACACTCAACAACCTGGCCTTGGTCAGAACTAGTTTAACTTTGTTTTATCAAAACCATTAAGATCTTTAAATAGTTATATAAATGAAGACTGCAGTATAACTTTTAAGATAATAATATGCGGGTTGTTTATTTGTCATGAGCGCCAATTCTCCAAGTGGATTCCTTAGCGCTCACATTGCTCTACGAGTTGCAACCTAATTAAAACGAGAAGAATTAATTCTATGCTGGCACCACAGACGTTCTGCACGTCTTCTCTTTTGCGCAGAGCCGTACTTGAGTCGTACCATGGAGCGTCATCCTTAATTCTGATTTCCTTCTCAATCTCTGGGCAATCATGGAATGGAAGTACAGTATGTGTTATATATGTGGACCAACTGACTCGCTGTGGATGAAGCAACATTGAAGGTGTTCAGTGAATGTTCAATATCAGAACTTATATTTTCTTGGTCTGTGTTGGTGGTGTAATGGTTTAGATGCTTATGTTCTGGGTGTGGTGTCCCGAGTTCGAATCTCGGAAGGACCATATGCTTTCATTAGTTCATTCAAGTATATTGGGGTTTGTAATTGATGATTAATGTTAAGAACGGGGTTTTACTTATTTTCTTGGTATACGAAATGGGTTTCGGAACATTCATTTTAAAGGAGATGATATCATGGTCAGACATGCTGCGACCAATAGCAGTAACTTCAATGTTATTTACAAAGTTGGATTCATTCTGGGAAAGGACTTGATCGAGGGTATGCCCTGAAGCATGTCTAGGTTCAAGCACGTGTTTAACCCTTCGTTCCCGGAAGGGCTCTTGAACGCCCATAAAAAAGCATATCAGAGCTGCCCGGAAGGGCTCTTTAACACCCAGTGGTTGAAAGCCTGTGAGCTTGGTGTTCGAGGCGACGGTCCGACGCATGTAAACAACAGCCGGCTGGACCGACGCCCCGCATCTCCGGCCACAAGAAGGAGAGCGTCGCTTGTTCGTGTGTGCCTGTATGTTGTTGTTAAGTAGCGAAAGTAGTGTAAAGTGGCTGTTTTTGCCATAAAGTTATCTCCAATGAAATCATCATCACAACTGAACCAGTTGACTTAGAGAGCTCTACTTAACGCCATTCTACAGGTAAGAAACACATCTACGCTTGGGGATGCGCGGGAATGCGGAAGCAGTCAGAATAACAAAGATACGGTAGCCTAGGCTAGACGTTTTTCGGCCAAAACCCCCGGGTTTCGGGGAATATATATATAATACATAGCCGGGGCTGGAGGGTTAAAGAAACTATAAACTTATAATGTAAAACTTGCAAAATAAACAAACCAAAACGTATGCGAACACAGTTAAAAGACAAAATAACTAATCAAAATCGCTATGTGGAAGCAACGCTTAACCCGGGAACTGCTGGGAGACTCTTAAGAGTTCCCCCGGCGGACTGCGGGGAGACTCTTAAGAGTGAGTGAAAAAAAAATCAACTTTTGACATCGATATATATATATTATTTTTTTTTTTTTTTTTTTTTTTTTTTTTTTTTTTTTTTTTGGGCCCCTGGGCCATGCAAAATCTCAGTCCTCTACCTCCCCTCCTTCCCCACTTTCCTCCTCTCCTTCAGTTATCACCTATTTTCCCTGTTATTCCCTTATTCTGAGGTATATTTTCGTGCTAACATTAGAAATCCGGTTGGAGGATGTGGTCATCACTGATAGCAAGCGAATGCAAGAGAGAGAGAGAGAGTATCGATCGACTGTGTCTCAGTGGCCTTGGGGGAAATTGGCGGGAAAGCAGCTTGCCTCACCCATACATTATACAACTCGCGGGCTATATCTCCGATTTTGACCATCCAAACGCTGTTTCACTCGTTTTATTGTTGTTTCAGGTTAATACCTTTATAATCAACCCATAATAGGCGCATATGGATAAGTATTAATGCTATTAATGGCACAATGAATATTTTAGTGACAGAAACACCTCAAATACGTCAGCACAGGGGGACGTTTCCAATTACCCCCATGCGCACTTGTTAGGTTAAGTAAAATAATAATTTATAAATAAAAGAACACAATCCACCACATAGGGTGTACATTACTACATGTGCAAGTTAATCTGGTTCCCAAGCAAACTAATCGCACACATAACAACGCACTTTCGTCACATCAGCAAGTTCCAGGAACTCAGAAAAATAAGGTGTCAGACCAGGTACATCAACCCATTAGTTAAAATCGGCACATATTCTAAGCTTTCTTCTCCTTGTGCAAAAAGAGTCTATGAATGTACTAAATTCTTCCACAAAGGGTCTATCTGTGCCTGGGTGACCCGGACGGTAAATAATGGCTAACCTGATTATCTAACCATGGCTGCTGATGGTAACCTTCATACATTGAAAAGATGAAACAGGCGGATCAGATGGAACACACTTAATATTTGACAAGGGAAGGGAATATACAAGTGCCACATCGCCACCTGCAGCGTGTGTGGGTGATGAACTAGGAATGTAAAGCATAGAATGTGTCTTAGGAAGAGCGGCCCTAACAACATCAAAGTCAGACTCAAGCAACCAGGTCTCTATCAGACAGAGAATATCAAAGTTGAATTAATTTAACCCTCTCCGCAATATGACGCGATTTTGAGCCAATTAGGGATACTTTAAAGCCTTTGTTACCATCAGGGGTATTTAGAAACCTTTAGTTTAGTTACTTCAACCTCTGCAGTTGTCTTTGAGTTAGCTGTGGGCAGAAAACTAATTTTGGAGAGGTAATTATAAGAGTGAGAGAACTCTATTTCTTATTGCTAATCTGGCAACCTCTGCGTCATATGAGTCTGAAGGGGTTAAGATTTCAACTATATTAATTATCTTATTTCGTATTGATCGGATGTTTAACAAGCCTGCTCTCAATGATCCCTCTGTGGTGGTCAGGTCATCATTTATGTAATTATAATGTAAAACTTGCAAAATAAACAACCCAAAACGTATACGAACACAGTAAAAAGACAAAACAACTAATCAAAATCGCTATGTGGAAACAACGCATTAAGTAAAATTAATAATTTATAAATAAAAGAACACAATCCACCACATAGGGTGTACATTACTACATGAGCAAATTAATCTGTTTCCCAAGCAAACTAATCGCACACATAACAACGCAGAAAAGTTTATAATGGGAGGTTTGACGTACCTCCCAACCTACCAAATAGGAAAACCTACTATTTGGTAGTAGTCTTGGAAAATCCAACGTCAAGGCTATTAACCTAATTGCAATGACGACTTGTCTATTTTGACTGCTATGTCGTCATTCCAACCGCGGTTAAAAAGAAAACGTCTAGAGTCTACTCCTTATCTTGCTCTAGGAGACGTTGTACATTAACCAAAACTACCACCGAAGGTGAAAAAAGCATAGAAGAGAAGAAAAAGGGGTTTACCTTAGTTACCGCTTAACCCTCTCACCACGGAAGGGCTCTTGAACGCCCATAAAAAAGCATATAACAGGTACCCGGATGGTCTCTTGAACGCCCAGTGGTTGAAAGCCTGTGAGCTTCGTGTGCGAGGCGTCGGTCCGACGCATGTAAACAACAGCCGGCTGGACCGTCGCCCCGCATCTCCGGCCACAAGAAGGAGAGCGTCGCTTGTTCGTGTGTGCCTGTATGTTGTTGTTAAGTATCGAAAAGTGGTGTAAAGTGGCTGTTTTGGCCATAAAGTTATCTCCAATGAAATCATCATCACAGCTCAACCAGTTGACTTAGAGAGCTCTACTTAATGCCATTCTACAGGTAAATAACACAGCTACGCTTGGGGATGCGCGGGAATGCGGGAAGCAGTCTGATTAACGAATATACGGTAGCCTAGCCTAGACGTTTTTCGGCCAAAACACCCGGGTTTCGGGGAATATATATATAATACATAGCCGGGGCTGGAGGGTTAAGGCCCATCCCGTGTTCCGTCATGTGCAGATCCCTGTCGAACATGCGCATGAGCGACCCTCTCTTGTCATCACATCTCACGTCAGCAGAAGAACGCGGATGGGCAGGGGTCCGGCGTGAGGGAGGGTATTATGTACGTTGGATTTTCCAAGACTACTACCAAATAGTAGGTTTTCCTATTTGGTAGGTTGGGAGGTACGTCAAACCTCCCAATTTGTTAGTAGTCTTGGCAAATCCAACATCAAGGCTGCATAACAAATAGGAGGAGGACATCCAAGCCCAACCTACCAAAAAAAACAATGCATAAAACAAAATTATGAATGACAAAGACACAATTTAAACAAGAGAGTTTAACCCTTAAAGAGCGGTGCGCAACATAAGTCGAGTTGAAAAAACTGGCAAAAAACGGGTGAAAAAAGGGTGGAAATCGAGTGAAAATGGGTGGGATAGTAATGATCCATACGTCCGACATCGGTGGCCTCCCGGCCCACACTAACTCCAGTTCCCCCACCGCGCGGGAGGATGACAGTGTAACCAATAGTTCGCTAAAAGTGAGCAAGGTAGCAAAATCAGCTAAACTTCCATCTTCGAGGTAACACTGTCAGTGTTCCACGAGTGCTACATAGCTGTATGTGGCGTCATTGTGTAGCGATTTCCACCTAGTTTTCGGCGCAATACAGTTCCTTTCATACTGATGGTTGATATAGCAGTCAGAACGGCCCGGAAAGGCCCAAAACGGCCACAGAGCACCCGCTACACAAGGGTTAATAAAAGAGTGAAAAGATGAGGAGTAGCTAAAAAGAACAGTTTTAACACATGCCCGTCATTCATAGTAATGCAAAAACATAGACTTGTCTGAAACCAAAAAGGTACTGTACCCAAAATCCCTTTTCTTCAAAAACCAACAAAAACACTGAACACAAGAACAAAACACAATTTTCAATGTGGCAAAAACACTTATGTACTGGAACAATACATAATCCCAAACTTGCAATCCAGTGTTGCAAACCCGTACCCCCCCCCCCCCCCTTTGTCAAATAAAACAAAGGAAAAGAACGAGGGACAAGGGGGGAAGACCAGGGATCTTCGCCAGAGCACCAGGAAACACGACCCCCGAGAGCAATCACCGGCCGAGGGGGTCGAACACCGGACACGGAGAGGTAGGAGGAGATGAAGGAATTGATAGAAGACCACAAAACCGCTGAGGCGATGGCAGGTAAGGATCGACGTGGCAGGAACCGGAAGGAGGCAGCAAAGGATCTGACATCGTGCGCAGAACCCCTACAAACAGGGTGACGGGCACGAACGGTCCGACAAACGTGGCGGCCCATCTGCACCTGCAGAGCCTCCCACCTGTCCGAGGAGACACCCACACAGCAGTACCCGAAGGCGGCGCCACAGACGCAACAGAGGAGTGCAAAGCTGACACCGGGCACAACACATGGCGAGGATGCCCACGCCGTAAAGCCTGGATGGCGAAAGGCTGGAAGACGGGGGGCCTCCCTCCCATGCGTGGTAACAAAAGGAGGGGAGGAGGCGAACGAGATGCCATGCAAGGTCGGGGAGAATCGCACGCAGTCCCGGGGCCGTGACAATGCAGACACCCGATCCCCAGTGGCCAGAGCGACAAGGAAGAGTGGACGCCTGAGCAACGGAACCAGCGTAGCGGCCCTTGTATACGTGGGTGAAGCCAGAAGGACCAGAGCCCGCCCCAGATCCCACTGCGGAGGGACCTGGCGCGGAGGCGGTCGATCCCGGAAGGCAGCCGTCAGGAAGGAATCCAGCTCCTGTGGCGGAACCACCAGCCCAGCGACGGACCCAAAGACCCCCCGGACGGCAGACAAGTGGGTACGTATAGCGTCGACTTGAAAGTGACGTGTACGGAAGAGGTGAAACAAGGAGCGTAGGACGAGGGAAGGAGAGCCAACTGGCAGGCGAGTGGCCTGTAGCCACCTAGTAAGAGACCTCCAGCGGGACCCGTAAGTCCCCCAAGGAGAAGACGGCCAGGAACGCTGCAGGAAGTCAGTCAGGGCCCGGCCGGGGACCGGGAGCCACCGTGCCTCATGAACAAGCACGATGCGAAGGCCAACGAGGTCCGCAGGTCCCCAACCTAGCCCAAGTGGAAGCCGGAGACAGGTAGAGGGACCGGACTCGGGCACCACCGCGGCAACCGGGCGTACCAAGCCCGTGCCGGCCACAGAGGTGCGAGGAGCCAGACGCAGCCGTGGTACAGCCGCAGCCTCGCGAGGACTGGGCACATCAACAGCGCGTCTGGTGGCGGAAAGATGTATATCGACCGCTACCTGTACCAGGCTACCATGAAAGCGTCCGGACCCCCCCCCCCCCGGGGCGCGAGGCCAGAGGGAGAGGTCCAGAGGTAACTGGCGCGGCACCCCCGATGTGAACAAAGCGACCTCCGGCACACCTCAGGAAGCCGCGAGGTCAGCGAACACAGTCCGTTTCATCGCCCATTCTACAAGAACGCCCTGCCCTCTCGACAGGGCGGCCGCCCACAGGGTGGCAGGCCCGGGCAGGGAGGAGGCATGCAAGGAGAAGGGGTGTCGGTCCGCGAGGAAGAACAACTCCACCGAGACCCCCAATAGAGTCAACGACCTGGAGGAAACAGTGGACAGCTTGTCTGAGTGTCCAACCCGAAGGCCACCGACTTACCCCGAAGGGCCAGCGCGTGGTCCCGCAGGAAGAACAAAGGAACCAACAGTCCGAGGGCATAGACGGGTAAGTGGAGGGAGACCCACCCATCAGCCGGGAAGTGGACGTCCCAGGTTCGATCGGGAACCTCACCCAACCTCGCTCGACGTATCTGTGGCTACCCAGACCGTCGGCGGGGGGGGCGGTCCAGGGCACAGCCGCAAAGAGCGCGCCCCGAGCAACCCAGCGACCGAAGCGTCTGTGAACGGTACGCGGGAGCGGCAGGAGCCGATCCATAGGGGCAACGGAAACACCGCGGTGCCCATGAGGAGGAGGCGGCGTAGCCAGAGGCTCCCTAAGGGAAGGGGCAGAGCGGCCCAATGCAGCGAACCCACGAACGAGTCCCAGAGCCACCCCGGGAGGGAGACCGAGTGCAACATGGCGAAGACCTTCCACCGAAGGTGCACCGCGGCCGGCAGACCCCGGGTCACCGTAGCGCCGGACAAAACCCATGCGAGACCGACCCATGGCACGACACGCGACGGGGTCAAGCGTGACTTGGGAACATCGAAGGGGAACCCTAACCGTGCGACGTTGCGAACGACTGTGAGGGCGTCGCCTACACACAGTCCTAGGGCTTCGGAAACTACCAACCAATCGGCCAAGGAAAACAGGATCTGGAGCCCGCTCCTGAGGAGAGGACCCAGAGCCTGCCCCACTAGTGCGGAGAAGATCCGCGGCGCGATGTGGAGACCGAAGGGAAGGCCGTCGAACAGGAACACACGATCGGAAGTCCGAACGGCCAAGAATCGCTGGAAGCGAGGATGGAGAGGAACGAGCCAAGACGCATCCTGGAGGGCCAGCGACACTACCCACGACAGAGGGCGCAGGGCCAGGCGTACCAGGGGTACCGGCAGCATCCGAAACCGTGTGTGCACGATGTGCCCGTTGAGGGCCGACAGATCCACCACCGGTCGCATCGCGTCGCAGTTCGTCTACGGTACCAGAAAGACACGGGAGAGGAAAACCGGGTGACCGGCGGTCAAATCCCTCGACGCTACCCAGCTCGGGCATGGAAGTGAACACGTGGGCCACCTCTGAAGAGATGGGCCGGCGTCAGTGACAAGAGCGGAGTGGGGGTCTTGACGTCCACCTCCAGGTGAGACCCCTCCGCGCAACCCGCCGCCCCCAACGTCCCTCGCGGCCACCGAGGGGCGCAAGGGCGAAAACAACCCGAGGGAGCACCCGAGAGGAGGAGAACGACCCGGTCGGCCAGGCGAGAAGGAGAACAAGGAGGCCGACCCAGAGAACCTACACATTGTGTTGATGTGGAGGTACCCCCGGTACGGGCCGTGCGGGCATGAGCGCCACGTTGACCTCCTCTACCCCCCCCCCCCAACCTCGTCGAAAAGGGCGGGCCACCCCAACCCCTGGCCATCACGGGGCTGACCCCGTCGAAGGGCGGCCGGAAGTGGAAGGCCGGCCAGCCCCGACACGGCGAGGATGAAAGGGGGCAAGAACAGAAGTGCGAGGCGGAACCGACGCACTGGCCTGCAACGTCCCAGTCCTGCGCCCGTGCAAGGCGGCAGCACTTGCAGCAGCACCCCGAAGAGGACCGGCAGAAGGACGGGACTGAGAAGACCCCGCGCGCGACACAGCGCGTCGGTGCGTGTCGTAAGCAGGGTCCGCAACGACACAGCGCGTCGTCGCGTGTCGGAAGCAGGGGCCGCCGACAGAGAAGCGTAGCATTCCCAAGCATCCTGCTTAAAAAAAAAAACCCGACGTATATAGCGCAGAGTACAACAAACCCTGACGAATATCCAAGGGGGCCGGCCGGCAGAACGAGGACCGTACCGTCGGGCGTTGCCGAGTTGCCGCGCACAAAACCGCCTTCAGCTCGGGAACCAAAGACACCGCGAGCCGAAGGTGGATCCGCTGAACGCGGTCCAAACCCACGCGAAGATCGCCTGGCGCAGACGCCTCGAAAAGCCGCAGGTGGTGAACAGACGTCTGGAGGGAACCTAAAGACAAGACAATAAGTCCGTCACCCTCTGTCGCAAGGGAAAAACCTTGGCGACAGAGGGCTGATCCGGGTGAGAGAAGAACGGGGTAGCAATACAACAAAGTTCAAGAACGGGCGCGCTTATCCAGGACCAGAACGCGCCGTCCAACCCGCCGACAGACACACAAGGAGGCAAAATCAGTGATGACTCCGGGGGAGGGAATGAAGGAGAGCCGTCGACGGATCGGTTGGTGAAGTCGAAGGCCTCAGCAAACCAGGCCTCCAATGGGAGAGGGTGACCGAGCATGATGGCTAAGCCAGGCGTACAGGCGTCGCACAAACCTGTCCCATAGGAGGACAGACCCGTCAACACAGCCAGGGACTGAACAGCCGGAAGGATGTCAGGGCGGCTGAAGTCTGACCAGAGCGTAGGCCTGCAGAAGGGAGGGGGACCGTAGCAGGGGTAGGTAGAGTGAGGCGCTGAGGGTGTGTCACCGCCAAGAAGCGCGAGAAGAGGGAGTCTTGCATCGACTCCAAGCGCCCGTCGATGCGTGACACAACCCAGCCCTGCATAGCCGACAATCGATCCGAGAGAGGCGACCCCCGCCAAGATTGGTCGGCCCGCAGGGGCGAGCGTGAGCGGGAGCGAGACCCACGACACGAACCAGCAGCGTCGCGGCCCAAGGAAGGCGAGCGACGACGGTTGTGTCGCCATTGAGGGACTCGTCCCCGATCACGAACGGCCGAGGGGGAAACAGCACCATCCCCCTCTTCCAGCGACACGTCAGCTCCTGAGAAAGGGGACCCCGAAACCTCGCAAAACCCCACCGAGGCAAGAGGAGGGGTACCCCCCTGGCGAGACGGTAAGTGAAGGTCAGGAAGAGAAGAATGAGGAGGAGCAGGACGACGGGAGTGGGAATGCTGGCCGGGTGAAAGGAGGCCAGAAGGAGCCGCGGGGGGAAACAGAGCAAGGATCCCCGGGGCTGAGATAACAGGGCGGCCCGACACCGAGGCGGAGGAGGGAGGGACCTCCACCGTGGGACGAGACCGTGAAGGAAGAATAGGCACTGAAGCAGGTGAAGTAGGAGAAGCAACGACATCCAGGCGGACCCTCCTGGACAGTGTAGGGCCAGCTACAGCATGAACAACCGCGCGCGGAGAGGACAACGTAAGAGGAAGTCGTCTGGGCTGGGGAAGCGGGCGGAAGGGAGTAGAGCCCCTATCCGTAGAGGCCAGGGGAGGGCGCACAGGGGCAGAGCCGCTAACCCCGGCCTCAGGGCGAGAACCATGACGAGGGCGATGGGCGTCGTCAAGGCGATCAGGAGGACGACGAGGGGCAGTAAAGGACGGACGACGAGGCGAGCGAGAGCGTGGACGGAGCTGGGGAACCCCCCGACGATGGGACGACCGGCTGCGGGACCCAGGGGAGAGGGCCCGAGCAGGGAGAGGGCCAGGTGAACGGCCTTCAGTCGGGTCAGGGATACCCAGGGCGACACGGATCCGGTCGGCAACAAAGGCCGGGGAACGGTGGCCCACAGTCCTAATGTGGCGGGAGACCATCGGCCACACCGACGGAAGGGAAGCAGAGGCCACAGCCGCCGCCGAGGAACCAGGGCCATGGTGCAGCACATCCACCAGGGCCAGACACGTGCCACACAGAGCAGGGAGGTAGGCCGTAGAGGACACACAGAGCGAGTAGCGCAAGCAGGACTTGTGGCTCTCCAAGCACGGGGAGCGACAACCAAGGCGAAAGCAAGGCAGCCTACCTGCACTAGAAGAACACACACCATAATCAGCACGTCGACGGAGTAAGTGGAGAGAATGTCCAAGAAGAACCAGGGAAGGAGCATGGGGAAACAGGAACACACATGCAAACAGGTATCCATACTCACCCTAAACTGGGAGCACAGAGGTAGGTGAGGAGGGCGGCCGAGGCGGAAGAGCACTAGCAGAACCTGCAAAGATGGAGAAAGTGTTAACCACCACTCAACATCTTACATGCAGGGCCTATAACACCAGTTTTTTTAGTGCATACACCAATATAGTATCAGGCAACAAGATGACATCAAAAAGGTCAATAGTGAAAGCCAACTATTACCGCAAATTTGCGGGCCAATGGAGGCATAACCGTACCGACACCACCCTCCCGCAATTTTGCGGGACCCCCCAACGATCTCCGCAAATTTGCGGGGAGCCGAAACGTCCCAGAGGACCGAATCGAGCTCCCGCAAATTTGCGGGATCGGCCGAGATGGTCCGGCGCCGAAAAAAGCGAGAGAAGCGTCTAGGGAATACCAAAAAAGGCCACAAAAAATGCGTCATCTCCTTATGAACTCCAAGCAGTGATGGCCATCAAGCTGAGCAGTGTCTTCCTTGAATTTATCCTGACTCAACCGGTAATGGGAGAGGCAAGGAAGACACACCAGGGAAGGAAGACACACCAGGGGAGAGGAGGCACATCCCCCAGGAACCACCCAACCCACAGAGATAGAGCAAAGCCCATGAGGAGAAGTGGCAGGGAGGGCGGTTTTGCACAAACAGGGGCCCCCGTGGGGTACCCCTGGATTGGGCAAAAGACTATGAAAGGATGGAGGTGAAACAGGAAGAGAAAACAAAAACCAGTAAATGAAACTGGTGAGAAAAAGGGTGGCCTAGCCGTGAGCAGAGAATGTGTCAGGGGCGAAAAACCCTGTGGTGTGAAGGAGGGGCCCCCGTGGGGTACCCCTGGAGTATCACGAACCACCTGTCGCCCAGGCCCTTGAGACACAGTGAAGGACTCGAAAGGGGGGACTCGGGAATAACGCTAATAATGCGGCCGACACAAACTCTACAAACAGCACCGCCACCAACGAAATCTCAGATTGTTTACCAACGGTACACCTAGGCTATGAAAAAATGAAAACTCATAGGGGCATAGCAATTCCTGAATGAGAAAACGAGCTAGGCTAAATTAAGCTAAAAGCTAAACTATGCCCAGACTAACAGGAAAAAAGAATATGAAAAGAGAAAGAATGAAAAACATATACGAGGAATGCCAGGCGCCCCCGTACCTTCGGTAGGCTATTTCCACACGCGTCTCCATTATACACACTTAGGAGCCCATTTACGTGTGCCCTAGATCACGTAACATCTGTCTAACAAAAAAGAAGGCCAGATAAGCCGAAACGAACCTAAACAGGGTGAATTAAAGGAGCACAACAAAAGCGACTTCATTCAATGGAGCGCGTGAAAAAATGATGACAAGAGAGGGTCGCTCATGCGCACGTTCGACAGGGATCTACGGGATGGGCCTTAAGCGGTAACTAAGGTAAACCCCTTTTTCTTCTCTTCTATGCTTTTTTCACCTTCGGTGGTAGTTTTGGTTAATGTACAACGTCTCCTAGAGCAAGATAAGGAGTAGACTCTAGACGTTTTCTTTTTAACCGCGGTTGGAATGACGACATAGCAGTCAAAATAGACAAGTCGTCATTGCAATTAGGTTAATAGCCTTGACGTTGGATTTGCCAAGACTACTAACAAATAAGTTTATACAGTATTCTCGATCTTGAAATACTGTAGTTCTATAATTGATATGAGCGCTATGAATGAGCACTGATATGAATGACTGGCACTAATGACGATAGAAAAGACCCGCTTGTGTTATCATTAATATAAGCAGTTCCATGTTTTGTAAGGATATCCCTTGGTCACCTGTTAGCTGCTTTCCATACTGCATGATTCCTTGCAGAGTCCCTGTTAAGACCGCTAACCTTGTGATCCTTCCTCAGACCTCATTGTAGGTCTTCTTCTGTTTACCAGCTGCTGTCCTTCCTTTCACCTCCATACCTTTAACATACTTCACCAACTCTGTGGTTTACCTCTAGTTTTTGTGTGAAGTTAAAGTAGGTGATGATTTTTGTTTTGATGACTGTCAATAGAGGTTATAAGATGGACCCATATAGACATGTTAGAAACACAGTCCTATTCTTCAGCCCGTGATCCACTTCACCCATGCCACTCCCTAACACATCACCCCCCCCGCCCCCATGGAGACATGAAACGAACAGCTGCCCAATATTACAACCATATCTATTTATTAGTGGCCCCTCCATCATTGACGAACATGCCTATTACATAAGGCATCCTCTTCAAACACTAATCCGCCGTAGTTTGAATCTACCGCGCAGAGCATTTAAAAACTGAGGAGCCTTCATCATGAGCGCACGCGACCTCACTCATGGCTTCAGTCATTATGAATTGGGTTCTCACTACGAAAAAACTTCGTAAAAAATAAAAACAAAAAGAAAATAAGAATAACTATCCAATAAGCTTTCCATCATATCGTGGATGTACTTGTGTGGATTTCTGACCAGACGCTGAATCAGGCGTCATTCCTCCTTCTTTGCTCTGCGCTCAGCCTGCCCGGACGTACCTTTCAGGCTCCGCTGGTTCCGCATTCGTGGCGTCCCTAGTGAGTTTTTTCTCATTTGTTTACTCTGGGATGTATCGAGTAAGGTTAGGATAGGCGTAGCAGGAGTGTCCTGGGCTGGTTGCCCGCAGTGCAATGTATTTTGGGTCGTATGTATGGGGCATCTATTTCGGATGTACCCTCGTGGTCCTGTTGTGGACACGTGAACTTTTCACAGTTGGGTTAGTTGGTGATGCAGGCGGCTTTCATTACGCGTTAATTATTGCTGCCTTTTATCCTTCTGATGAGGTAAGCTGTGTGTTTGCTGACGTTCCCAGCGTATTTTTCTTCACTTAGTGAAGTTTTTTCTGGGTCCGTGTCAGGCTTCCCGGGGTGGGAAGTTATCGCTTCGGTGGTGTGTTGGCGGTGGTTCCTGTTGTGATATTCCAGTGTGTTTATATTTCAACTATTTTCATGCCGTCTACCTAGGCCTAGCCAGCCGCTCGTAGCTTTGCCACATGTCTAGTGTTATTATTTATTTTATAAATATGCCCTACTGTGTCATGTGTATCCGGGTTTTAGTTGTGTATTGGCTAATTCCTCGGACTATATTTGTTTCCTGGTTTAGTTGTGTATTGGCTAATTCCACGGATTATGTTGTGACCTTGGTTAGTCGTGCGTGTCTCTCCTCGTGTCGTATTGTTCAGATGGTGTCTGTTCAGGGTGGGGTTTGCCTTCCGGCGGGTTTTTCTCGGTTTCACCATGAAAAATCCTGACCGATGAGCAGTGTTGGGCCACACGTGGTTTTTAACACTGGCTGGTTCCCCGGCGAGGGGAGGTGTCTGTGGCTCTCCAGGACTGCGTCTCTGTGGGTGCCTGGTTTCAGGCCTCCTTTAAAATTCCCGGCGGGATGGCTGTACCCATCCTTACATATATATTTAGTTATATATAAAGAAACGAAGTTCTTGAGAACACTCGTTTTTTATAGGTTTTTCTACCTGGTTTACGACAACCACGGGGAAAACCTAGCTGTTGTTTAGGCGTTCCTCCCCGGCGATCTTTTACAAAGAAGTGGGGTCAGGAACTTGTGGGGTTAACTTTTAGACTTCTCACCCGGCGGGTGCACCTGAGCAGGGTGGGATGAAACGACTTAGGTCTCTTATAGTTAACCAATCCATTTGAGTGATACTCTGTGTATCGCTGCCTTTACTCTTACGGCAATTGAAGGATCAGTGAGGTTTAACCAAATCGATTTCCACACCCGGCGGGTGCCCCTAAGTAAAGGAACTAAGGAATTTATAAACAAATTCAATTTCGATTAACCTTAATTGGGTGATACTTTCAGTATCGCCGCCTTCTATTTTTACGACGATCGTTTGGGACAATTCGTTAAAAAATCAGATCTCGTATATTCCTGCCCTGGGCTATTCTACTAAAATATTTCAAGGGCCGGCGTCTTTATGAGGAGGGGCTTTGTTACAAAATTGAATCTTGAGACAGTCACCACCTCCTACAGACTATAAGTGCCATACTGGACCATTATATCAGAGGGTATTCTTCATGTTCTTTAGCTAAGAAGATTTGTTTAGCCTCTTTACACCCAGCCGCGTGGCGAGATGTGTTAGCTGTGTCTTTGCATCCCGTTACCCGGCGGGTTATTAACACTTGTATGCGAACACTTGGGTTAACCTTATGAGCATTAATTCCTGGAAATTTTTCTTTATTTTTCCAGAGCTGAGCTCCGGCGGACCAATACAGACCCGGCGGTAGTTCCTCACACCAGTCTCTGTCATGGCTAATGGGGCCCCAGTTTTTGCCCTGTGCATTACCCCTACTTGCGCGGGTATCCCAATTTTTGCACATACCCTTTGCATAAGGTGTGTTAGATGTCTAGACCGTTCAAGGGGTCTCTGGGTTACACTTAATTGTTCATTTTGCTCCCAATTAGCCAATAAAGTCCTGTGTGACAATGACAAGACCGCGGCGGTAGCGTTGAGAGAGGTCAGACAACAAATGTCGGCCTACACTACCATTGTCGCACATAAGTCACTTCAATGTGACAACGTCCCACTTTGGGATAAGTTGCTGTCAGAGCACCCTCCCCCTAAACGTACCTCTAGAGTAAGGGGTTTTAAGCCGACAGAGACTAGCCAGGGTTCTGTATCGTCTGAGGATACGTTTAAACGCCCGAGAGAGCCTACTCCCCCGGCAGCCACCTCCTCGTCGCAGGCGAGATCGAGGTCAAGGTCACCCCTCAGACAACGGTCTTCAAGTCGGGCCTCTTCCCCGGCTAGTAAGAAGTGCAAGACTGAAGCTTCCCCCAGTGGCCATGGTGGTGATTCTTCCAAACCTAGGTCTAGTTCGCGGTCACACCGTAGCCACAAATCCTCCAAAAAGGATTCCCATAAGAAGTCCTCTCGACATTCTACTAAGTCTAGTGCATCTCATCGTACCTCTACACCTGACAATGTTTCTGTTACAGCCTCAGAGTATAGTGAAGCGCCTGTCCCTAAACAAGATTTACCTATTGATATTTTAACCCTAGAAATGGAAAGTTCAGGATATTCAATAATTGAGAATGTTTCAGACTCTCAAGAGAGCGTAGGCCAGAGCCTCGGTGTTTGGCGGTTTGCTCAGCCAGGGTCTGACCATCCACGTCCGACTCATACGAGTCACACAGTAGCCGATGTCCACAGGGACGCGGCGACCCCATCCTCTATCCCTGATTTATCTTGGAAACAAGGTGCCCCTGCCTCGGCGGGGTCTTCTCAGGAGGATCGGGAGGAACAAGATGAAGTGTCATTAATTTCAGATAGGGAAGGACAAGGGTCAGGCTCAAGCCTGGACGCCGCCCATGATAATACTAATTCACCTGAAAGTTCTGCACCTAACCAGTTTGTTACAGCACAAGAAATTGATGGGTTACTTACTCATGCTCTATCAAAATTCTTTAATCAACAACGAGAAAACCCCACAATGGACTTGGGGGCTCCCTTGACAGGTTCTGCGGTACGGCCTCTGATAACGTCAATCGATTTATCTAAGATTCCTAACCCTCCTACTCTGTCACCGGCAGGGAGCTCTAAGCCAGCTACGGCGGCATTCACTACGTCAAATGTCAGGGTCATTACGGATGTTAATCCACCCCCTCTAGACAAAGCGCCTCTTAGAAAGGTAGCTATGCCCCTGCTTTATGGGCCAGACGAGTCATGGGTCCCTTTGAACCCCTCTAAGCCAGAGCTTGCCCAGCCTACCTTGTCAGGGGAACTCCCGGTACCACGTGAGTGGTTTATCCAGGGAAATAAGTCTAAGAAATTAAGGGCATTGGATGCCTTGGGTAATGTTTTGGACGTAAATATCAAGGCTATACCTAGTTATTATCATCAGGATTATTTTGTTTATGCATCTAAGCCTGCTTTACCCCCTGCCTCAGCTTCAAAACTTTTTTCAGACTGGTCTAAGCTGGATGGGTTTAATGATATTAAGGCTCTGTCGGCTATTACTCCTGAACTAGATTTACAGACCGTCACAGACGAGACAGCTAATCCAGTGTTGAAGGTGGGACAGTTGGGACCAGGACCTTGGGTGGATTGGGAGGTAGAGGCTCAAAACTTTGCAACCACTTTCACTTCTAAATCTTCCCACCAGATCCCTCAGGATTCACATTCATGGTTCTCAATGCCGGTAGGTTCTGCCGGCGGAGTTCCGTCAGCTTTATTTTCTTTTTAGCTGCCCCTAAGATTAATCTTTGTGAACTAAAGGAACCATTCATTACCCCTACCCCTTCTCACCTAGACAGAGAATTTAGGCTAAGGGGAAAAGCTTTCCGCCTGTTTTCACAGTACATAGTTTCTCAACAGGTGGCTAAGTCTTTACTCAGGTCTACTCAGGCAATCGCAGACGCGGATGCTCGAAGATCAGTTGAATTATCCCGGCGTCTGATTCTTCAGTCGTCAATTCAATCCTTAGGTGACATACGCACAGCCTTACTTGAGGCGGTGCGAGCACGACAGGATCTTAGGATGTCATTAGTTCGCAAGCTGCCTGATCGCATTGCTAACCAGGTGGTAATGTCCCCAGTACTTACACCTTCTTTAATGTCCCCTGATGTATGGCGAACAGTGTTTAACATGGCACAGGCCGTGAAGCACAGTCCCGCACAGGCTAAGAAACCCGCATTTAACTTCCCCAAACCTAAGCCTCCTACTAAAGCTCAGCCAGGGGGTTCTAAGCCGTTTCTTCCGCCTAAGTCCTCCCAATCCCCCCTGGGTCAGTTCAGGCATAGACAGAGAGGGTTTTCAGGACAGAGGGGACGCGGCCAGTATAAGCCGGGGCAGGGCCAGTCTTCGGCCCACACCAGCCAGCCGGCGAAGCGTCCAACACCACCAAACCCACCATCAAAAAACTAAAGTCTTTCTCACTCCCAGTGCCTACCTTAGAGCCGGAGGAACCGAGGGAAGTACAGCCGGCGAACCCTTGTCTGCTAACTGGGTCGTTCCGAACGTGTCACCAAGCATGGCCGTTAAAAACCTGGGCACGGATGGTGGCACGCAAAGGCATCACTTGGCAGTGGCTCCGGCGACCTCGCTTACGTCAGCCGACAACGGCAAATTGTGTTTCATTAGAGGTGGAGTTGCTGGTCCAGGAGATGATTGCCAAGAATGTCATCATCCCGGTACCCCCAGATTACCCTGTATTCACGTCAAAACTGTTTTTGGTTCCCAAACGGGACAGTGTTCAGATGAGGCCGGTCGTAGACCTGTCGTATCTGAATCTTCACATTTACAACGAGTCTTTCAGAATGTTAACAGTTCATCAAATCAGGCTAACACTTCCGCCGGGTGGCTGGATGTGTTCCCTAGACCTGACAGACGCCTATTGGCACGTGTCGGTCAACAAAAGATTTCAAAGGTTTCTGGCCTTGAGGATCAGGCACCAAAATTTTGTTTTTCAGAGGATGCCGTTCGGTTTGAACCTAGCACCTCGATTATTCACGAAACTAGTCCGGCAAGCCCTGATGCCATTGTTAAAACAGGGAATCAGAGTGTTGTGGTATCTAGACGACTGGCTGGTGGTGGCAGAGACACAACAATTATGCATAAAACATGTCAATATCATTTTAAATCATGTCAAAACTCTAGGCTTCAAGGTAAATCTGGTAAAGTCAAACCTTGTTCCCTCAAGAGTAATTCAGTGGATAGGGCTGGTCTGGGACACCGCCGCTCTCACTCTGAGTCAGAGTGTGGACAATCGCAACAGGTTTCGCAGGAAACTGTTCAGGTTTCTTCACAGTCTGACTACGACACGAAGAGTCTGGGAGTCTCTGGTCGGCTCTCTCAACTGGATTCAGCTAACTGTCAAGTTGGGCCGGTTGAAAGTAAAACGATTAATATTGGAAGGCAACAAATATTTCCCACTCTTACCGGCGGGAAAATTATGGCCCATACCAAAATTAATCCACACCTTACTAGCGGTCTGGGCGAAGAGGGAAACATTGCACTCAATCATGTCATGGACCTCTCCTCCTCCAACGGTATGGGTAGACACGGATGCGTCAGGCACCATAGGGTGGGGATTTCAGTCAAATCAGGGGCACCAGGGTCAGGGACTTTGGTCCCACTTAGAAATCTCTCACATAAATGTCAATGAGTTACTAGTCCCCTTGTATTTCCTTCAGGCTCACGGCCCGGCGTTACGGGGCAAGTCAGTGGCCTTCAGAATGGACAATCTGAATGCAGTTCACTGTATTCAGAAACAAGGGTCAACGAGGTCAAGGAAGTTGCTACTCGTGTCGGAAGAGATTTTTGTTCTAGCCACCAGTCTAGATATTTATCTTCACGCATCTTATCTCCCAGGCGTAGCGAACGTCTGGGCAGACGCTCTGTCCCGGAGACAGAGCACGACAGTAGAATGGGAGCTCAAGCAACCCATTTTCGACCTAATGATTGCGGAGCTCTCCCATCCACAAGTGGATCTTTTTGCGTCCGAGGAGACTCACAAGCTCCCTCTATACCTCACCCGCCGGACGATAACGCCGGCAGGGGGGCCAGACGCCCTAGTGACAGACTGGAACAGATGGAGCTCCATCTATCTGTTTCCGCCGCCAGATGCGTCACTAATGTGCCACGTAGTGAACAAACTACGAGTTTATCGAGGCTTAGTCTCGCTAATCGCGCCCCTGTGGCCAGCGCAGGTGTGGTGCCAGCAGTTAATAATGTGGTGCCCGGACCCGGTATCGCTCCCGGTCGGGTACTTCCAATTAGACACGATTGGCAACCTAGAGACCTCGCTGACTTTTGCATTATGGACATTCAGGAGGCCAAGTGGCTAGCACCATACGGTAGGGATGTGACCAATAAATTGCTCAATCAATATACTCAGTCTACTAAGCGACAATATCAATCTCATTGGAAAGCTTTTACTTCTTGGATTGTTAGAACGGAACAAACTGTACCCTCAGTGGCATTGGTTTTTAATTACTTGAACTATCTGTTTGAGCAGAAACGTTTATCTGTGGTTACTTTGAAGAATCACTTAACTGCGATTAGAGTGCCCTTTTTCGACCTTACAGGTCTATCCATACCGGTGGCGGAGGAAACAGGATTTATGAGAGCGTGTTTTAAACTCCGCCCACCTCCCCGTCAGCTCATGCCTACTTGGTCTCTGGACAAAGCTTTGTCTTTACTTCATTCTCGTCTGTATCAAAATACTGCAGACTTTGCTTTAATCTTAAAGAAGGCAGTTTTCCATTTGGCTTTGGCCACCGGAAACAGAGTGTCTGAGCTGGCGGCGATGAGCAACACACCTAATTGTCTTAGGTTTGGTAGACTTAATGATTCAATTTCCATTGCACCCTCCCCGGCGTTTGTAGCCAAGAATGAGCATAGTGCACACGTGTTTTCTGAATTCACGGTGCCGGCGTTAAAAAGGGGAAAGGTGCATCATAATTTATGTCCAGTGCAAGCTCTAACCAAATATTTAAGAATAGCTCCTCATAACCCCCAAGGTGCTTTATGGGTAGCGAGTACGGGTAAACGCTTACTTAAACGGCGATTAGCCTCTCTTCTGGTAGAAGTCATTAAAGAGAGTAATCCCGGCGTTGTGGGTAGGGCCCACGATTTACGCAAGTGGGCGGCCTCTTTACGTTTCCTGAAAAACTTTTCAGTTGAAGATATTGCGTCCACACAGTTGTGGGCGTCTAATCATACGTTTCTCTCTAGATACTTGTCAGTTGCTCTAGACAAACCTTCCTTACCATGTATAGCTTTAAGGCAGAGGGTCTAGATGGCCCTGCAGTCACTTATGTTTATTTTCAAGGAAGGGGGGGGGGGTGCAGTCAGTTGACATAGGACACCCTAGACCCCGCCGGAGTATGAGAGCTGTGATACAATTTAAGGTTGAAATGTGATATGAAAATTTCTCTGCGAGAATTTGTGCTAGTACAAAGTTTAGTACAAGACAACGGTGTTGTTATAGTAGTTTTAGCTGCGAAAGCAATGTAACATTAGTTCAATGGAGTTCATTAGCAATTGATCTCCACATGTATTTTGGGGTTTATGATGTGCACATATAAACTTATAACTTATTATTTTTGTCACCACTCGTTGAGTGGGGTGCCTTTTGTAACTACAGATCTGTGTTCAGAATCTTCAGGGTTACCTATTTTTGTCAGGCAGGCTTCTTTGAAGCACGCACCTGCCTGAACCCCCTTTTTCTTGTATATTTCCGGCCTACGCCGTATTAAATACATTTTTCAAAAGTAAGAATACTATGTGGTTGTTTTTATTATCTGCTTTTCTAGAGTTATGATATGATTACGAATGTCCCCCTCCAGTCTTAGATATCAGGCATGTTCGTCAATGATGGAGGGGCCACTAATAAATTATAGGTTTGACTCCTGTAAGGAGATAAAGAAAACCTAATATTTAGTAGTGGCCCCGTAATCATTGACGACTGGGGCCCTCCCGACCGTCCCCTTCCCATTCGTTGATGTATTAAGGATTTTGGTTTACTTGATATGTCAGTGAAGGAGGAATGACGCCTGATTCAGCGTCTGGTCAGAAATCCACACAAGTACATCCACGATATGATGGAAAGCTTATTGGATAGTTATTCTTATTTTCTTTTTGTTTTTATTTTTTACGAAGTTTTTTCGTAGTGAGAACCCAATTCATAATGACTGAAGCCATGAGTGAGGTCGCGTGCGCTCATGATGAAGGCTCCTCAGTTTTTAAATGCTCTGCGCGGTAGATTCAAACTACGGCGGATTAGTGTTTGAAGAGGATGCCTTATGTAATAGGCATGTTCGTCAATGATTACGGGGCCACTACTAAATATTAGGTTTTCTTTATCTCCTTACAGGAGTCAAACCTATATTGTCAACATCCCACCCACATCTCCAGTCACCAACACACACAAGCATATACACACATACCTCACCCAACAAACCATCAACAACAGTCCATATAACACAATCCTAAACTCTCCACCTCCCAAGGTTAATCCATCAGTAGACATGTTTCCCTGAAAACCCCCGAATCACACTCGCATGCCTCTGGTCCGGCCATCACTCGTCACTACAAGCTTGCAAACACAGAATAGATCCAACTCAAGACCCTTCTTGTCCCCGCTGTTAACATCCCACTGACAACACAGAACATTTAATAATCCACTAACCAACAACTGCCCCACATAGACATAACTTCTTCAACATCACCTTACTCAGAGATCTCTGGAACCACCCGAGAGAGGTGACGGACTACCAGGACGTTGCAGGATTCCCATAACAGGCATCTTAGGACTACTACAACAACAACAAGATGGATGCTTAGCATGTTAACAGTACTGCTCTGTTAATTTAGAAGAGACAAGGTTCAAAGCTCAAATGTGTGTAATAGTGTATGTATGTACAGTAAACTTCCGTTAATCCGAAGGGCAGCGGACCGGCTCTCGTTCGGATTAGTGGATTTTTCGGATTATCGGACTTTACCCCTATGAACCTGTGTATGACGAAAACATTGAGACATTAGGCCACCCAAATGACACAATGGTGCACACACACATATCATATGTTCATGAAATCACTTCAAAAGTTTACCATTGTCATTGTAGCCTATTAACTACTTCAAAACATTCAGATTAATGGTCAAAGGAATCTGCTGATATAAACGTCTTCTTCTTCTTCCGTCTACTAGCGAGTTTGTCTTGCTCTTGAAGATCAGATGTGGTTCGGGAAGTAATGCCTTAACAACGGCACTTCCCTGAGAGGTTCTTGTAATTTTCCTTTTGTGATTTTCCTTTTGTGACGTGCTCTGTTATATTATATTGTATTGAAAGCACCCTTGTATTGTTGTCTTGAAAGCACCCTTGGGATGCTCCGATCACTGAACTATAAATAGTAGCGTATCGGAACATCCAAAGGTGCGTTTTCAAGCTCAAGACTAATACGTCCAAAGGTGCGTTTTCAAGCTCAAGACTGAATGCGCTTGCAGAAAATGCGGTGCAAGCCAGTAGCGCATCGGAGCGTCCCAAGGATGCGTTCAAGAGCAAAACAAACTCTCTAGCAGACGATGTGGAAGAAGAAGAAGACGAAGGTGTTTACGATTATATCAGTAGCTTCCTTTGACCATTAATCTGAATGTTTTGAAGTAGATAATAGGCTACAATGACAATGGTAAACTTTTAAAGTGAATTCATGAACATATATGTGTGTGCTCCATTAGGTGTCATTTGAGTGGCCTAATGCCTCAAAAGGGGGACTTTGGGACTTCTTGAAAGGTGCGTTTTCAAGCTCAAGACTGAATGCGCTTGCAGAAAATGCGGTGCAAGCCAGTAGCGCATCGGAGCGTCCCAAGGATGCGTTCAAGAGCAAAACAAACTCTCTAGCAGACGATGTGGAAGAAGAAGAAGACGAAGGTGTTTACGATTATATCAGTAGCTTCCTTTGACCATTAATCTGAATGTTTTGAAGTAGATAATAGGCTACAATGACAATGGTAAACTTTTAAAGTGAATTCATGAACATATGATATGTGTGTGCTCCATTATGTGTCATTTGAGTGGCCTAATGCCTCAAAAAGGGGACTTTGGGACTTCTTGAAATTCGGACCATCGGGTGAATTCGGATTTGGCCTCAAATTGAAAAATTCGGACTATTGGGAGATTCGAATCATCGGTCGTCGGATTAACGGACTTTTACTGTATGTATGTACAGTATATACTCAGGCCCAATCCCTTTTTTCCCACTTTTCCTTTTTTTTTGGGGGGGGGGGGGACTCAATACAGAGCCCGAATAGGGACAACATAACGGAGAACAATCTATCTATCTATCTATTTCCGTACGCCTTACTCCCCTTAATGAGGGTGGCCATACACAGAAGGCCCCCAAGTGGACCTATTCCCTGAAAGAGGGACAACCCGAGCCAGTTTACTGAAGGACTTAAAGGATTGACCACTCAATTTAGGATCCGTCCAACTCCGAGGCCTTCTATGTATCTTGTTAGCACTATTTTTCTACAGTGCTGTTCGGCTAACCCATCCACTAACCTGCCTTACACTTAGGTAAGCAGTTTAGATTTGTATCAGGTTTACTCCCCTAAACAGGTTGCCGACCAAGGCTGACGAATCCCATCCACCCAAATTTTTATAAGGTTGTCTCCCCTAGATGGGTTGCCGACCAAGGCTAACGAGTCCCATCCACCCGGCGGAGAACAATGAACACACAAAAACAAAATAAAAATTCACACATACAGTCTACTATGGGTTTCAGAGGCCGTGTGGCATCGTTTTTCAGGAATAACTTATTAACAAACAGTTGGATCAGTATGATATTTTGACACAGCTTTTTTTCACACCGTCCCCTAATTTTTGTCAATATTGTGCATTACCAAAAGTGTAGAAATAAGCCACTTGTCCCTGTGTCATGAGGTTAAAGTCACACATTAATTACTAAGAAACGGACTAGGCTACCGTGGCTTACCTGTGAGAACCACCAAACCATTATTGCTCCTCCATCAAACACGGTAGTTATCAGCCACCACCTAACCCTATTATCGCCTTTAAATTCAAGTTATCTGTCAATATCAAGTACTGTATAGATATACAAACAGTATGTGATTTTGTATATTTATATTTTATATTGACAGATTACTTGAATTTAAAGGCGATAATAGGGTTGGGTGGTGGCTGATAACTACCGTGTTTGATGGAGGAGCAATAATGGTTTGGTGGTTCTCACAGGTAAGCCTCGGTAGCCTTGTCCGTTTCTTAGTCATTAATGTGCGACTTTAACCTCATGACACAGGGGCAAGTGGCTTATTTCTACACTTTTGGTAATACACTACAGTCCATCCTCCTACAACGCGAGTTTAGGGGCGGCACTGCGCCTCGTGTTGTAGGTATTATGCGTTGTAGGAATAACACTTTAAATGGAGATAAGGATGTTGTTTTTGAAGGCAAGAAGATAACATTGCATTGAGAGTGGAGATATTGCAGGTAGGCAGGATGGCAGGGGGCATTATCCATTAGCAAAATCATCTAAAAATCCAGTGCGCATCGACGTCATCACGCTGTAGGTGGGGGGAGGGGGTCGCGCAGTAAGAGGAGGCGCCGGATTTGAAGCACTCGGCAAGGCCATTTCGCGTTAATGTTTTCGGCTCGGGTTATAAGAGGTTTAGGTAATTCGGGACCCCCCCCCCTCGTGTTGAAGGAGGATCGTGTTGTAGGAGCTCGTGTTATAGGAGGATGGACTGTATATTGACAAAAATTAGGGGACGGTGTGAAAAAAGCTGTCAAAATATCATACTGATCCAACTGTTTGTTAATAAGTTATTCCCGAAAAACGATACCACACGGCCTCTGAAACCCATAGTAGGTCATCCAGGAGAAGACCCAGAGACCAGTGTCACCAAGGTCCCTCCAGCACAACCCCCGGCCCCCGACCACCCGGAGAGGTTCCGATCTCAACAGGCAGACATGCAGCGGAGCCGAAACCACAAGCCCGCCCACCACATTTCCAGGCGCACCCTTCATATAAACCGTCTCCCCGGGCCAGGCGCCTGATAGACTATTATCTAGTTCAACTTGCGCCCGACCCCTTCCCCCAAATGACCACGTGTTCACTCATCTATTCACAAGCATTCTCCATTCATTCCTTTTTATTACCACTTCCCTTGCCTGATCTATAGTCATTCCTCTATCATCCAAAGCTTGTCTTACACAGTCTCTCCATCTCAATGGGGGTCTTCCTGCCTCTATCTCCCCTTGTATCTGACTCACATATTCTCTTTGTAAGCCTTTCATCTTCCATTCGTTCAACATGACCACACCAGCTCAGCACCCTTCTGTCCACTCTGGCCGACAAATGTTCCTGCTGCCCCACTCTCCTACGTATCTCTTCATTCCTCAATCTGTCTCTACGAGTAACTCCACACATACTCCTCAAGCAGCTCATCTCCATCACATCCAGCTTTCTTCTCTCCTTTTCCTTCAGAGCCCATGTCTCAGACCCATACATTACTGTTGGCACACCAATTCCTTGATACATTGCACTTTTTACTTTCATTCAGAGATTTCTCACCTTCCACATACTGTACTGTACTTCCCATTGCTCTGAAAACCTTCCTTCCTTCACACACTCTCTGTTTTACCTCCATTTCCATACCTCCACTCCTGCTTATCGTTCCTCCTAGATATTTAAAACACTCCATTTGTTTCAATATTTCCCCATCCAGCCTCACATCTAGATTCACCCTACGATCACCCCTATTACACACCATTACTTTACTTTTATTGGCGTTCACCTTCAGTTTCCTCCTCTCGAAAACCACACCAAACTCTTTGACTACCCGCTGCAGTTTCTCCTTAGAATCCGCCACCAACGCTGTGTCATCAGCGAACAGCAACTGACTCAACTCCCAATCTCTACCATTTTGTACTACAGTATTGTTAATGTCTTGTCAAGTTGCAAATTTGATTTTAATAGAACATTTTGACACTAATTGTAGTTTCTTTATTCCTGCAGAGTTTAGTCAAATTTACCAAAACGTCCCGGACTTCCCAAGTTGACTAATTCCTTGAACGTGACGATAGTGCGTTATGTGTGCGATTAGATTGCTTGGGAAACAGATTAACTTGTTCATGTAGTAATATACACCCTATGTGGTGGATTGTGTTCTTCTATTTCGTAAATTTTATTTTAGTAAGCGTTATTTCCACATAGCGATTTGGTAAGTTATTTTACCTTTATCTTGTATTGTCCCAGTTTTGGTTTGTTTAGTTTGCAAGTTTTACATTTTAATTTTAATTCTTTCCTACTAAACCCAATCCTCTTCCCATAGTTCTCATTTTCACCTCCCTCACCACACCATCCATAAATATATTAAACAGCCATGGTGACATTACACAACCCTGTCGCAAATGTTTGTAGTAAAAATAATTGTGTGAGAAATATTTAGAGAAAGACCAGTTATGTAGTACTATATGAGATGAGATTGGATCAAGCCCCAACTCTGTTTTCTCATACTAATATTCACTTAATTACCACTTACCGATACTACTTTTGTCCTCCTCCTCTACATTCGAACTACCAAATTTATGGATATACAGTATGTGTACAGATGAACATCTATCCGACTGTTACAAAGATACTTTTATGTATGTTGTTTAGCTGTTTGTGAGTCTACTGTACAGTATAATGGCAAGCAAAATGTAGAGCCTTATTCTATGACTATGAATATTTAATGTCTAGTATTAAGCTTTCCATTTCTGTACTGATTTATAGCTATAAATTGATTGATCCCATGCGGCGAGTGCGAGGCACCCATCTTTCAAAACAGTTCCACTCCCATTCTGTCCAACTCTCCAATCCAAGAATAGGCAAATTTTCTCAGTCTTTCTTCTACTCAATTAGTGTATTCTGGTACTCTCCCTCAATCAGTCTTTCCTTCATCCTATGACGAAGACTGCGTTAAACTGTGTGTGTTCAGGCATTTTGACCCCAATGTCCCTTGAATTTGGCTCTCTGTCACTCTTTTGGCTTTAGGGGGAGACACTCGTTACATGCAGCCTGCATTTTGTCTCCTTCAGACACATAGGAAAATAAAAATAACAGCCAGATGTGTGGGCAACTGCATGTATGTAGCAAGCCGCCATTGATATTACTATTGATTGACTGAATTTGTTTACCCTGCAGGTTATACATACAAGTTGGTGGACTTCTCCCAACACAAAGCCACGCTGCACTCCCGTGTCATCTGGAAGTGTACCTGGCTCCCGGACTCCTCACACTTCCTCACAGCCTCCCGGGACAAGACCGTGGGGGTATGGGGGCGAGAGAGTCAAGGGGAGAAACAGGGATGGTGGAGAAAGGCCCTACTGATCGAAACCAACGAGGTGACAGCTGTGGCCGTAACAACGCCTCCTGGGTTACAGACAGAGGAAGACTTTGTTATCATAGCAACTGGTAAGTAGTAGTATTTGTATCAATTAAGGGGGGGATGGGCTTATTTATTTGCTCATTTATGTATATTTTTATTATTTTTCTAGTTTCCTCCCAAGACCTCCATTAAACTTTAAAAAACATCCATTAGATCCCCCTTCTAGATTAATTTCTACATTTTTCATTAGAAATATGTCACGGCCAAAGATCAGTTCTTCCAAAACTACAGGCTCACTATCGTTCGCCAGGAAAATAATTGACACGTAATTAGCACGAAAGGTCATAATATTGAAAAAGAAATGAGGCGAAAGGTGTTAAAATCTGAAAACTAATGGGGCAAGCATCTTAAAATTTGTAAATGAATGGGGCTAAACATGAGGGAGAAGGGGATCTAGAAAAACGACCCATCTCCCCTTAAAAGGCTGCTCGATCTTTTGCACAGGTTTACCTTGGTCACCTGATAGCCACTGTTGACTTGCCAACCTCCACAGTCCCCTGTCAAGTGCTCTAACCCTGAGATCCTTCCCTAGGACCTCATCCTAGGTCCTCCTTGATCTACCTACTGTCATCCTTCCTTTCACTCCTATACTTTTAACGTGGTTCACCAAGTCATACCTGACCATTCTCTCCATGTCGCCAGAACACTGTAGCCTCGTAAACTGCATCAGGGGGTGGGGAGGCTTAAGCGTACATCCCCTATGCAAGAATATCGGAAACAAATAGTCATGCAAAATGAGTTGAAAAGTATAACGTCTTCAAAATACATTCCCGCATCCGACCATATATATTTTTTCCGTCCAAACTCATGTGGTAATGGTGTGGTTGTGGTCAGAAGTTGTATAATTGGCACACGTCGGCAATGAGCGAGTGCTGTGGCGTTGGTGTCAAAGGGAAGGAAGTATGGTATGATTCTGAAATAGTGATGTACATTCTATGTGTCGGATTTGTATTCTTTCATTTCAAAATTTTATTTTGCTAAATCGTTATTTCCACATAGTGATTTTGATAAGTTCTTTTGTCTTTATATTGTGTCGGCCTTGTTTTGGTTTGTTTATTTTGCAAGTTTTACATTGTAATTATGTGTTATATCTACTGTATAGAGTTGTTGTTGTTGTATACACAACAACCGTATAAAGTTATATTATTTCGCTACATGTATGAAGGCTTCAAGCAAAGGCACTATTTTTTTCTATATGGATGTGGGAGACAAAAGGCAGAACTACCTGTGATGAGGGCCTTCCCTAGAGTTAAATGAGTGACAGGACCAAAATCAAGGAATGTTCGAGCCAAAATGCTTGGACACACAGAGTTTGAACCAGTTTAAGTTATAGGATGAGGGAAAGATTGGTTCAGGGAGAGTTCCAGAGTTCAGCTGTTGAATAGAAGAAAGACTGGGAATATCGGTTCACTCTTGTTGTTGTTGTTGTTGTAGATGAGTTTATTTTATACTAGCCCACTGGGCTAGCCTCATAAGGCTAGTGTTCGGTGAGGAGGTGCAAAGTCAAGTCATGTAACTGTCAGTATTCAGATGTCATCATAAAGTTTGGTGGCTCTCAGGAATTGTCGGATAGGAGCGAAATTGAAGGAGGTTGACTCAGAAAGAATAGAGTGTAAAGAGGCGTGCTGCAGGAATCGTCGTCGTTCTGGTTCATACACCGGACAGACACCCACATAACAGGTTCACTCTTGAATTAGAGAGTTGCACATAGTAGGGGTGGGATTGTGTTGCAAGAAGGGTGCTATGTGCTATATGTAGAGGGGGTGGTATACACTAAGAGAGCTCTGAGGAACAGTGATTATTGTAATTGCGGTAAAATAGTGAGAGAGATGCCACATTGCGGCTTCAGAGAATTGGTGAGTGGACGTGAGTTAAAGAGACGAAAGGCTTTATTTTCTACTTTGTCTATGAGTGCTGTATGAGAGGAGCCTCCCCACACATGCAGGGCCAGGTAGAGACATCATTGGGCCCTGGTGCTGTGAGTGATTCTGTGCCCCTAATAATTTTGTGGAACTCAGTGGTTTGGTTAAACTAATTTTATAAACAAAAAAAGCACACTTCTCACACAAACTTGACTACTTCCTTTAACGTGACGATAGTGCGTTGTTATATGTGCGATTAGTTTGCTTGGGAAACAGATTAACTTGCTCATGTAGTAATGTACACCCTATGTGGTGGATTGTGTTCTTTTATTTAATAATTTTCATTTTAGTAAACGTTGTTTCCACATAGCGATTTTGATAATTTAATTTGACTTTATATTGTCCTTGTCCCAATTTTGGTTTGTTTAGTTTGCAAGTTTTACATTTTAATGCAGTATATAGCTTCAGAAATGGACCATCAATACCATTATTATGCCAAGGCAGCAGGATTAAAGGGAATTTGTTTATATTTACATTGAAAAGTAAATATGGTGCTACAACTATTGATGCCTTTCGTACTACAGGTCTGGTGTGCGGGTCGATCAACGTGAGGAAATTCTACCCAAAGACCCGAGTGTTCACGGAGGAAGTGTTGGGTATATTCCACCACCACCAAGACACAGTCCGCAGCATCTCCTTCAGACCACAGACCTCCCCTGACAGTAATACTCTCATGTTGGCTTCCTGCGGCAATGACAAGAGGGTTATGCTGTTTGAAATTAGAGTTTAAATAGTGAAGTTTGCACTAAAATACAGTGCCTTTCATTCTTAATCCTTTCAATTTGACTATGATTATTATGCTTTATTAATGCTACAGTCATTAGGTTTGACTTACATTGAAATGAACCTCTAGGAATGAAAAGGTTAAAGAATATTCCAAATTTAATTACATTGTCTGGAGGTAATCTGCATGAAACATAAAATGAGGTAATCTGATAAAAAGGGTTTATGTTTTTTTATTTACTGTATTAAGTTAAATAAATTAAATTTCATTCACTAAATATCCACTATGCTTCGTTGATCATTAGAATAAAATACACACACACACACACACCAAAGCAGAAAAAGAAAAAGACTTGGGGATAGAATTTAAGGATAACATGTCTCCAGAAAGCCACGTAAATAAGATAGTGAGAGAATCACTAGCACTATTGGCAAATATCAGGATGTCTTTCAATTATCTTAATGAAAACACCATTAAACAAATAATAACGGCAATAATAAGACCCAGGATGGAATATGCATCTGTAGTGTGGTCCCCTCACATGAAGAAACATATCCACAAAATTGAGAGGGTACAGAGAGCAGCTACGAGGATGATCCCAGGTTTGGAAAATTTGGAGTACCAAGAGAGGCTCGAGAGATTGAATCTACCTACACTGGAACAGAGAAGGAAACGAGGACAGCAAATTCAGATATACAAATGTGTTAGAGGTATTGACAAAATCGACCAAGAAAACTTCATAGAGAGGGATGGAGGTGAGAGAACAAGAGGACACAGCTACAAACTGAAAGTGCCTAATAGTAAATCTGATCTGAAAAGTAAAAGATTTCCTACCAACTCGATTAGTGGGTGGAACAAATTGCCAGCCGAAGTAGTGTCTGCACTATCAGTGCATAGTTTCAAAGCACGGTATGACAAACATATCTTAGGAGGCGGGAATTAACGAGCATGCTCACTTCCGCAAATACAACTAGTGTAAGTACAACTAGTGTACAGTAGGTACATAATTGCATATTTAACTTATTGTCACAGGAATATGAAGAAAGCTACAGATGAGTTTTTGGTGTCTATTTGAAGTAGCCTACCGATATAGATATTATGCTTCATCATAAGCTATTTAGATTATTCCCTGTCCATCTCCTTTAGAGAGAAAGGATGTCTTCAAAATTACTAAACTTAAACAAAATTCCCGTAGTTTAGGGGATTACAGTCTCTTTCCGCATGGATGGGTTATAATCTCAATAAATGTAAGATTACTGGGGCTAGGGGAAGATCGGACAAAGGCAAAAAATTGGGCTGAAACTGATTGGTTCACTCGGGGTTTGAGTTACAGTTCAGACAGAATTGCTCGGTCTCAAAATTTCTGAAAAACAACATTGGCAGGAATTGTTCTAACCCCTGACTTTGATTGTGCTACACTTGGAGGAGGTTAATTGAATTAAATCGTTCCAAGCAAAAATCATCCTCTCAATGGGCTAGGAATCCTCCTCCCCTTGTAAAATCCACTTACTAGATGAGACAGAGTAATGGGCGAGGGAACGCGAAAGTGGTCCCGGACCCTAAGAATTGGAACTTTAAATGTCGTTTCTGTTCAGGCTATGTCTCGTGTCGGCTACCCCCCGCTTGGGATATGTGCTGGATATATACATTTTTTTTTTTTTTTTTTTTTTTTTTTTTTTAAGAGACAATGAACGGAGGAAGGAAAAACACAGATAAAACAAAAAGGTCCATGTGCCTAAAGGCATCCTCCATTCATAAAATGTTTGTAGCAACTGGATTTAAACATTTGTAGATTGTAAGTTTGTGGAAAGCAATTCGAGGGAAGTGAATTCCAAAGAGTAGTAGCTCTGGGGATAAATGAATTCTGATAAGCAGAAGTTCTGCATTGTGGAGGAGAAAGTGTAAATTCATGGGCGCTCTCAGCTGCCCTAGTTCTACGGGGAAAGATGTGGAGAGGCGGCACAATTGAAGCAAGTTCCTCGGAACAATTGCTGTGAAAATATCTGTAGAATAATGCAAGGGATGCAACGTTTCTTCGTATGGATAATGTAGGAAGGTCCTGTGTGATTGCAGGGTTATTGATTAATCTAATAGCTTTATTTTGAATTTTGTCCAACTGCCTCAATGCAACCACTCCACTTCCACCCCACAGAGGTGAACAGTAATCCATCTGAGAACGCACATGACTTTTATATATCACGGCCAACTGCTCGTCAGTGAAGAATTCTCGAACTCTGTACAGGAGTCCCAGTTTTTTAGAGGCATTCTTAGCAATGCTTCTAACATAATGTGTCCAGCTCAAGTTAGTAGTTAATGTTACACCGAGAATGTCAATACTAGGGGAAGTGGGAATATTTACATCATTAAAAAATATATGGGAGTCAGTGAGATTCTGTCGGTTAGAAAATTGAATGTACTTGGTTTTCTGTGCATTAAAGGAAACTAGATTCTTTTGTCCCCATCCATTAATTCTAGAAAGGTCCTGGTTCAGAGAAATTGCAGTGTTTATTTTTGAATTTATAAGATCGGGTTGGGTGACAGAATTGGTAAATGTGAAGGAACTGTGGAGTGTTGAGTCATCTGCGTAGGAATGTATTGGATTATGAGTGGTAGATATGAGATCATTGATATGAATGAGGAACAGAATTGGGGCCAAAACTGATCCCTGGGGAACACCAGCATTTACTGAGTGAAATTGAGAATAAAGGCCATCTACCATTACACGTATTTTTCTGTTATGAAGATAAGAAGAAATTAGTGGAACTAATGATGCAAGGCCGTAGTGTGACATCTTCGACAATAAGGATTGATGCCAGACTCTATCAAATGCCTTTGATATATCCAGTGCTATTGTATGTGTTTCACCATGTTGGTCTGTAGCTTGGTTGATTTGATGCGTAAGAAGGCAAAGCATGTCTGCAGTTGATCGACATCGTCTAAAACCATATTGCCTATCACTGATTAATTTATTATTCTCAAGATGCTTAATTATGTGATTATTTAATATAATTTCAAAGACTTTACCAAGAGTGGAAGTTATAGCTATTGGTCTGTAGTTTGATGGATCTGAAGAGGCACCTTTTTTAGGAACTGGATGGATGTTTGCTTCTTTCCAGGGTACTGGGAAGCATGAGGTATGAGTACACAGACGGAAAATTTTTGCCAATACAGGAGCGAGCACCAAGGAGCAATTCTTAAGTACTATTGGAGGAATTTCATCTGGACCAGGAGCCTTATCTACCGAGAGATTCTGCAAAATAGTTTTGACATGTCTGGTGTGGATCTTAAGTGAGGGAATTTCAGGCGAATTAAAATTAAGTGCAGGGACATCTTGATTTATTCATCTAAGGTTGAGTTGGTGGAGAAAATATCCGCAAGAAGGTTAGCTTTACCTCGTGGGTCACTTACAAGATTGCCAGTCAGAGATTTTAATGGTGGAATGGATGAAGCAGTAGTGAAGTTGGATTTAAATGAGTTAAGAGTAGACCAAAATATTTTGTTATCATTTGGATTATTTAGAAGTTTATTTGCCTGCTTGTGGAGAAAGTTTGATTTAGTTAGGTTTAATACAGTTTTGGCATGATTTCTGATGTTTCTAAAGTAATTAAAGGCTTCATGTGTTTTTGATCTTGTGTATGCATTGTAGGCTATTGCTTTTTGTTCAGTTACTCTAGCACAATTATGGTCAAACCATTTAGGTGAATTAGATCTTTTACTGTACTTTTGATGAGGAATAAAAGTTTCCATTCCAATTTTTACAAATCTTGTATGTGGCTCAAGGTGGAGTGTGCATCATTAGAAAAGAAAGAGGTCCAGGGAATATCAATAAAGAAACCTTGAAGACCCTCCCAGTCTGCCCTATCGTAATGCCATTTAGTCACCAAAACAGGTTCAGAGTGGGAAGGTGTGGTAGGTGATAGACAGGTGGCCTGTATCAGACAGTGATCAGAAGATCCAAGCGGGGACCTCACTGTAACATCATAATTTTCTGAATTGGTTGTTAAAAATAAGTCCAGTAGGTGGGAATTATGATTAGGATTATCTGGTACACGGGTGGGTTGGTTGACTAGTTGAGTGAGATTAAATGAGTCTGCAAATAGCTCACATTCAAGACCAGCATCATCAGTCCTGGCTGAATAAGTGAGCCATTCAACATTATGGACATTAAAATCACCCAACACAGTGATTTCAGAAGAAGCATTTAAGTTGAGGACACTGAGTTGTGAGGACAGAGAATCAAAAAGACTTTGCTCTGGAGGAGTATTTGGGGAATGGTAGATGCAACATATGTATTTAAATTTACCAGCAGAAATTAATTTGTATATAGAATAATCAAAATAGGGACAATTGAAACTAGTAACCTCCTCCAGGGCAATTTCAGATTTTGCGAAGCAACATACACCTCCTTTAGGTCTGAAATTTTGGAGCAGTTGATAACCTGGAAAATTAAATCTAGACGTGTCAGATGTGGATGTTACTTGAGTCTCTGTCAAAAAAAGGAGAGTAGGGGATTCTGCTTGAAGAAATTGGTGTACAGAATTGATGTTAGAGTGAAGTCCCCTTATATTGCTAAAGAAAAAGCTGCACCGACGAGCAGCTTTGGGACGTTGCAATGCTCTTGACACAGTCGCATGATGACGACCGGGAGGGCCCTGTGTCAATGACCCAACCCTGCCGGGGGTGGATATCCGAGGGACCACCAGGTTTGCTCTTAACAATTGTACTGCCATGTTTATTGGGTAAGGTGTATGGTGCTACATGTATGATATGTAGTGGGAAGAGTAGTGTTTTATGGATAGAGGATAGCAATGTAGGGCAAGTCGTGAAGTTGGATGTGTATGTTATATAAAGAGGGTTTTCCTGATACCCCTGATGTGTGAGGCAGAAAGATATGTATCCAGCTACCAAGGCCTGGGAGAGAAAATGGAATTCAGGCTATTCCCTGAGTCTCCCGAAACCTTGGCGGTAGTACTTCCCTGGGCGGGGCTGCCTACCCCTACTACCTACATACAAATATACAATAAAAAACAAATGACCAGAAACCCATGGGTTAATTAATTAGGTTATTATAATACAAAAATTATTATTATTATAGAATATATATACAGTATACTGTATATATATACCGGTATATATATATATACAGTATATAATCTGTTGTCCCTATTCTTGCTGTGTCTTGAATCGGCCAAACCCCCCCCCCCCCAAAGAAAAAGTGGGGATTAAGCCTGAGTAAATAGATTGATAGATAGATTATTATTATTTTGTTTTTCTAAAAAAAAAAAAAAAAAGCCACCATGTCATCACTTTGGCATCTGCTGACACATATTTCTTAATCATTACATATTATAGTCTATTCAAAAGGATAAGTTTAGAAATGCCAATCCCCAAATTCTCATTACTTTAAAAGGACTTTAGCAATCGAGCTGATATTTCTACCATTTGATTTTTTTTTTTTTTTTTTTTTTTTTTTTTCGTAGTTTAGTTTAACCAGACCACTGAGTCACATGACGAGACTCTCATAGTGCTGGCCACCATTTGAGTAAAGTCAAACAGTAAATAGGTGTGGTATTTAGTAGTAAGCCCATTTGTTTCAGTCCTTCCTCAGTTAAATAGGCTAGGGACCACAATGACACAACTTTGTAGAGCTCTAAGAACTCCATCAGATATATTATCTCCTGCCAAAGCATAGTGTGTGTGTGTGTGTGTGTGTTCTTGTGTGGCTATGTCGGCCGTATCAGTAGGGAGTCTAAACCCGAGTTATTTCTGTATGCAACAAAATGTTATGGAATTGAATTGAATTTTACCAAATAATATTTATAATAGTAAAAGCCAAAGAAAAATCCATTAAACTGTAACTTTATTGAAGGCGGTAGATTGTTGGCAAGTTTAGGAACTTGTAGCCAAGCTGCCACACTTGCAGACGACATGTGTTGTTTGTTATTGTTCTACTAAAGATGCACGGCATTGTTTTTGTGTCAAATAAATGGCATTTCATAGTACCAATGGTCTTAATTGGATATATTATTGACCCCTAGTATGAAGGTATGTTGCCAACGTAATAATACTGACAAATAAATAGATAAATGACTAATAAATAGATACATATTGGGTTTAAAAGTAGGCCTGGTCTTATACGGCGAATAGGCTATATCACTAGAACCTATTCCCAAGGGTGAAAATAACTACAGTACTGGTCTTATACCCCGGAGCGTCTTATAAGCCGGTATATACTGTATGCTAGATACAGTTTTAAGGTTAGAAAACATCGTATAGGCTAGGCCTATTTACTTTTATTTCCCATGTACAGACTTTTTCATTGTGCGGACATGACCCTATTAGTCCGCACATTTGAGGGTTGACTGTATCTCCATAATATTTCTCCATATCTACCAGGCTACCTCACTCGCCCCATATTGGGTATTCGGGACCAGATAATTAGGAGAGCATTAATAAAAGAAGTGAGGGAGTACCTGGACCTGTGAAATATTAAAAGCCTACCGGTACTCTATAAAAAGCACTTTGTGCTGGAATGGTTGGTATGAATAGTGAAAACCTTTCAAAACCTCAAAACTTATAAATATCTCATCATATAAGCGCCAGATATAAAAAATAACAATGCTTACGTGTAGATGGGTCCTATTATATTATAATTGTCAATGTTGTCAATTTATTAATATATAATTCTCAATATAGCAATCAATGTTGCTCTACATTTTAGGTGAAAAAACACAATATAGTGATCACTTACTGCTGCAGCAAAGACTAGAAGCGATGTCAGGCTGTATAGATGATGATAACTACCTGGAGTGGCGGCGTCTACGCCGTGGGACCACCTCCCGGAGATGCCGAACATGGATGGCTGCCGAGCCTCCCGGCCGGGGACAAGATCACCGACCAGTGGAGGACAGCCGGCGGCCGACCGTGGGGAGCAGTTTCCGGGAACCAAACTGTCACAACCATCCCCTTCCCCCTCCCTGGGGGCACGAGTCCTTGGAGCGGCTTCGGTCGCGCCGGGCAACTACCACACCTCTCACACCACACACACACATCACACTGTTTTTCCTACACAGAGAAATGACTCTCCGGCTGTCATTTCTCGAAGACTCCTTCTAGCCAGAGAAATTGAGAGCAACCCAGGACCCACATACACATGTCCAACTTGCTCAAAACCCATCACTTCGAGTCGCCAAACTAAGGGTTCAGTTCTCTGCAATTCATGCGGGAACTGGACTTATTTCACCTGCACAACACTTGCCTCCAAGAAACACTACACAAACACCTGGACCTGTTCTTCATGCCCCTCCCTTCCCAGTCAAATCCCTCCCCTAAAAACCCGTCCACCTCTCCTCCCCAACCCACCTATCCCTCCCATACCATCCACTCCCTCCCCTAAAACCCGTCCACCTCTTCTCCCCAACCCACCTAACCTTCCCATACCATCCATATCCTCAACTCCACACACCACACCCCAACCTAACCCATTCCTACCCTGATCTCCTGCACACCAATCCCCACCCCCACCTCAATCCTCCCAACCCACACCATCACCCACTCCCTCACCCCCACCCCATCCTCGTGTAGCAGCACCCAACATATACCGCACACACAACATTAACATTCTCCAACTAAACATTGATGGCATCAACACAAAGAAACACAAACTCTCACACTTCATCAAACAACACAACATACACATTGCCCGAAACAAAACTCCGCACAACACAAAATACACCTACATTTCAAGAGTTCACCACCATTCGACAAGACAGGGCCGTCGGCGGTGGCGGTGGCCTCATCACCCTGGTACACAAAGACATAACATATATAGTCACCAGTGCACATACCAAATCCCTCCTCCCCCCAAATGATAACACAACGGAAATACAATCCATTAAAATACGCACTGGCAACACATCCAACATAACCATCATAAACACATACATCTCTCCCCAAACATCCCCCACAGTACCCAACGAATACAGACCACAACTACAACATATCACAAACACCCCACACATCATCCTGGGTGGTGACTTCAACGCCAAGACGTCGGCCTGGTTTATCGACAACCCCGACACAGACAGAGGGCTGGTCCTACAAAACCAATCAGATAACCTTTACATCCTCAACGACATCCATCAACATACCCATACTCCCCACCAAGCCTTCTACGACCTATCATCTCCAGATATCACCTTTTGCTCCCCAGAACTCGCCCCTACAACATCCTGGAAGGTGGTTGTTGTTGTTGTTGTTGTTCCCTAAGCTGCCTGGCCGAACAGCCCCGAGTCCCTGAGGAAGGCCATGGCCACGATCGGGCTTTCCCACAGAGCTCTCATTGAGTGTAGATTGTGTTGTTGGCGTAAGTGGTTGTGTGAAATGCAGTCTTCTATGATGTGTTTAATGGTATGGGGTGCTGTGTTACATCCTGGGCAGGCGTCGACAACGGAGTCATCCAGTCTCTCCTGATAGCTCAGGAGAGCTGGATGGTGTCCGCATCTCAGCCTGGCCAGGTGGACTCTGTCCTCGCGAGGGAGGATTCGGAAGGATGGATTTCGGGAGGTCGTGCATGCAGCTGCGTGTTGTCTGTGAGTGAGTGGATGGATCGGTGAGAGATATGAGTATGGATGTGCTTCTGGAAGTTGGTTCGGGGTGGGCAGGGAGGGAGAGAGGACAATAATTGGGTGTGATACCGTGTGCTGGGTGTTGTTTTGATATTTCTTGGTGTCTGTGGGTGTGTTGCCATGTAGTTTAGTGGGTGGTCTTGGTTCGTGGAGGCTGCTGCCAGGAATTGAGTGCCATGTCCAGATGGTCTTTGACTTTGAGGATTTTGGTTTCTTGATGTAGGTGATCTGTGGGTGCAGTAGCTGTGCAGCCTGTAATGATCTTCAGGGCTTTGTTTTGAATAGTCTGTAAGGTCTTATGATGTGTTTCAGCTAGGTTAGAAACCCAGGCTGGGCTTGCATATTTCATCACTGATCTTATGTATTGTTTATATACTGTGGTGGTAGTTTCTTTGTTGTGTCCAAATTTTGTGTGAGCAAGTGACCTGAGGGCGTTAAGTCTGGGTGTCAGTTTCTTTTCAATGTTTGTGGTGTGCTGTTTGAATGTCATACGAGTATCATATGTTACTCCTAGGATTTTGTGTGTGTGTGTGTATGTGTTAGGGGTGTGTTCTTTATGGTGAGTTGAGGGATGTATTCGTGTTCTGTCCAACTTGTGAGCAGGGTTGCGGTGGATTTGGCTGGGGCTAGATTAAGTCTGTTTGTAGTGCACCAGCCATGTAGTGTGTTGAGATAGGGTTGAAGGAGATCTGTTGCTCTTTTTGGGTCATGGTGTGTGCATGTGAGTGTTATGTCATCTGCATAGGAGGCTAAGTTTATTTGGGGCGTATTGGGTGTAGTTATATCGTGCATGTACAGATTGAAGAGTGCGGGCGATAGGACGGATCCTTGTGGGACTCCGTTTGGAAAGTTTCTGATTTTAGATGTGATGTGTTGTAAGTGTGGTCTGTATTCATTTGGTACTGTAGGGGATGTATGTGTTTATGATGGTTATGTTGGAGTTGTTGCCAGTGCGTATTTTAATTGACTGTATTTCTGTTGTGTTATCATTTGGGGGGAGGAGGGATTTGGTTTGTACACTGGTTACTATGTATGATATTTCTTTGTGTACCAGGGTGATGAGTCCACCGCCCCCGCCGACAGCCCGGTCTTGTCTGATGGTGGTGAAATTATAAAATGTGGGTGTTTTTTGTGTTGTGCGGAGTTTTGTTTCTTGTAAGATGGCAATGTGTATGTTGTGTTGTTTGATGAAGTGTGAGTTGTGTTTCTTTGTGTTGATGCCATCTATGTTCAGTTGAAGAATGTTAATGTTATGTGCACGATGTATGGGTGCTGCTGCACGAGGATGGGGGGGGGGGGGGGGGGGGGGGGTGTGAGGGAGGGGATGGGTGAGGTGGGATTGGGGAGCAGGAGATGGGGGTTGGAATGGATTAGGTGTGGTGTGTTGAGTTGAGGATGTGGATGGTATGGGAAGGTTAGGTGGGTTGGGGAGGAGAGGTGGACGGGTTTTAGGTGAGGGATTTGACTGGGAGAGGGAGGGGCATGAGGAACAGGTCCAGGTCCATTAATAATGGAATTAATGGAAATACAATCCATTAAAATACGCACTGGCAACACATCCAACATAACCATCATAAACACATACATCCCTCCCCAAACATCCCCCACAGTACCCAACGAATACAGACCACAACTACAACATATCACAAACACCCCACACATCATCCTGGGTGGTGACTTCAACGCCAAGACGTCGGCCTGGTTTATCGACAACCCTGACACAGACAGAGGGCTGGTCCTACAACACCAATCAGATAACCTTTACATCCTCAACGACATCCATCAACATACCCATACTCCCCACCAAGCCTTCTACGACCTATCATCTCCAGATATCACCTTTTGCTCCCCAGAACTCGCCCCTACAACATCCTGGAAGGTGGTTAAAACCTTAGGCTCCGACCACCTCTCGATCATTATCGAGACTCGCCCCAGCTAGCCACAGACACACTTACACTAATTATAAAAGAGCCAACTGGGAAGCTTTCACAAATGAGACAGAACAACACTTTGAAACCCTAAACAGCACACCCATCACCAACATCAACAATGCTGTCCACACATTCAACACAACTATCCAAAACGCTGACAAGAAACACATTCCAAGAGGTTACAGAAAAAGACACAACCCCAACTTCTCACCAGAAATTCAAAACCTCGTCAGACAACGCGACACACTGAAACACTCCCCAGCACCCCACACACGACATCACACAACAAATCCAAGCACTCAACACCCAGATCAATAACAAAATAAAAGAACAAGAAACACTAAACTGGAATGACTTCCTACGAACACTTGATCACAAAACAAACCCCAAAAAACTCTACAAAACACTAAACAGCATCACACTTTCCAACAGCAACACAGCACAATCACATGCTGCAATCACAACAACAGACTCTACTCCTTAATGTAAACAACAAGCAAACACTCTCATTAATCACTTCTCTCATATCAGCCACCTAAAACCCCACAAAGACGACCGACGTGTCATCCGACGTAAGAGACAATTCCCCACAGACCCTGACTATGCACCCTTCACTAACTACCAGACAAAGCACATCATCAACAATCTCAAGCACTCACCCGCCTGTGGCCTAGACAACATAAGCAACATACACCTCAGACACCTGGGACCACAAGGCATACAAGCACTCACTAACATATCAAACTACAGTTATTCACACAACACAATACCAGACATCTGGAAGCATGGTATCATCATCACTTTCCCCAAACCCAACAAAGACCCCACGCTACCCTCCTCACACCGTCCTATCACACTCCTCTGCACCCCCTCCTAAGTCATAGAATGCCTTGTACTACAACTAATTACACACGCCTTACCCCTAGCTCCAACACAATATGGCATCAGGTCACTGTACTCCACAAACACTCTTCTTACAGACCTTACACAAAGAGCTTTTGACGGCATCAACTCAGCCAGACCACACAGATCACTACTTGCCACACTCGACATTAGTAAAGCCTTCGATGCCATCCCCCGCCACAACCTAACAAATAAAATTTACAACACAAACATGCACAACAACACAAAAAGGCGGATGTGCACACGTATCTTTTGCCGGTCAGTCATCTAGCATCAGAAATTTCCCAAACGGAGTCCCGCAAGGATCCGTCCTGTCACCCGCACTCTTTAATCTGTACATGAATGATATAAATACACCTAATACATCCCAAATAAACATAGCCTCCTACGCAGACGACATAACACTCACATGCACACACCAAGACCCAGGCACAGCAACAGATCTCATTCAACCCTATCTCAACACATTACATGACTGGTGCACTACAAACAGACTTAATTTAGCCCCAGCCAAATTCACTGCAACCCTCCTCACAAGCTGGACAGGAGATCACGCATACTCCCCGCAACTCACCATAAATCAGGTGAAAACAGTACACACTCACCCAGAATCCTAGGAGTAACATATGATACTCAAATGACATTCAAACAGCACACCACAAACATTAAAAAGAAACTGGGTTACCCACACAACATTTGGACACAACAAAGAAACCACCACCACAGTTCACAAACAATACATAAGATCAGTGATGGAATACGCAAACCCGGCCTGGGCTTCTAACCTAGCTGAAACACATCATAAGACCTTACAGACTATTCAAAACAAAGCCCTAAAAATCATCACAGGCTGCACAGCTACTTCACCTACAGATCACATACATCAAGAAACCAAAGTCCTCAAAGTCAAAGACCATCTGGACATGAGAGGCACTCAATTCCTGGCAGCAGCCTCCACGAACCAACACCACCCGCTACACTACATGGCAACACATTCACAGACACCAAGAAATATTAAAACAACACCCAGCACACACAACAAATACTATCTTCTCTCCCTCCCTGCCCACCCCAAATCAGCTTCCAGAAGCACATCCATACTCATATCTCTCGCCGTTCCATCCACTCACTCATAAACAACACGCAGCTGCAGGCACGACCTCCCGAAATCCATCCTTCTGAATCCTCGCGAGGACAGTCCACCTGGCCAGGCTGAGATGCGGACACCATCCAGCCCTTCTGAGCTATCAGAAGAGACTGGATGACTCCGTCGTCGACTCCTGCCCAGGTTGTAACACAGCACCCCATACTATTAAGCACATCATAGAAGACTGCATTTCACACAATCACTTACACCAACAACACAATCTACACTCCCTGAGAGCTCTGTGGGAAAGCCCGACCGTGGCAATGGCCTTCCTTAGGGACTCGGGGCTGTTCGGCCAGGCAGCTTAGGGAACAACAACAACAACTACCGCATTATAGGTTTGACTCCTGCAAGGAGATAAAGAAAACCTAATATTTAGTAGTGGCCCCGTAATCATTGACGAACATGCCTATTACATAAGGCACCCTCTTCAAACACTCATCCGCCGTAGTTTTGAATCTACCGCGCAGAGCATCTAAAATATGAGGAGCCTTCATCATGAGCGCACGCAACCTCACTCATGGCTTCAGTCATTATGAATTGGGTTCTCACTACGAAAAAACTTCGTAAAAAATAAAAACAAAAGAAAATAAGAATAACTATTCAATAAGCTTTCCATAATATCGTGGATGTACTTGTGTGGATCTTTGACCAGACGCTGACTCAGGCGTCATTCTTCCTTCACTGACATATCAAGTAAACCAAAATCCTTAATACATCAACGAATGGGAAGGGGATGGTCGGGAGGGCCCCAGTCGTCAATGATTACGGGGCCACTACTAAATATTAGGTTTTCTTTATCTCCTTACAGGAGTCAAACCTATAATTTATTAGTGGCCCCTCCATCATTGACGAACATGCCTGATTTCTAAGACTGGAGGGGGACATTCGTAATCATATCATAACTCTAGAAAAGCAGATAATCAAACAACCACATAGTATTCTTACTTTGAAAAAAATATATATTTAATGGCGCAGCACATATATACAAAAAGGGGGTCAAGCAGGGGCGTTCTTCAAAGAAGCCTGCTTGATACAAAAAGTGAACTCTTGAGACTCTGCGAACAGATCTGTAAGTTAAAAAGGCACCCCACTCAACATAAGTGGTGAAAAATAAAAACTTATAAGTTTACATGTGCACATATAACCCCATAATACTCGTGGAAATATTTTGCAAAATATATCCAATACTTAAAACTAAATTGCTTTTACAGCCAAAACTATTATAACAACACTGTTGTTTGTACTAACATTGTACTAGCACAATTTCCCGCCCTGAATAGAACAGAGAAATTTTCATATCACATTACTCATACTCGTATCACATCTCTTTATACTCCGGCGGGGTCTAGGGTGTCCTATGTTACACTGACTGCACCCCCCCCCCCCCTTTCCTTGAAATTAAAACAAAAAGTGACTTAAGGGCCACCTAGACCCTCTGCCTTAAAGCTATACATGGCAAGGAAGGTTTGTCTAGAGCTACTGACAGGTACCGAGTCAAAAACGTATGATTAGAGGCCCACAAATGCGTGGACGTAATATCTTCCACAGAAAAATTCTTAAGGAAACGCAAAGAGGCTGCCCATTTGCGTAAATCGTGGGGCCTACCCACAACGCCGGGATTACTCTCTTTAATGACCTCGACCAAAAGAGAAGCCAATCTACGCTTCAGTAATCGCTTACCCGTACTTGCCACCCATAAAGCACCTTGGGGGTTTAGAGGAGCTACCCTCAAATATTTGGTTAGAGCTTGCACTGGACATAAATTATGGTGCACCTTTCCCCTTTTCAACGCCGGTACAGTGAACTCAGAAAACACGTGTGCACTGTGCTCATTCTTGGCTACAAACCCTGGGGAAGGTGCAATGTGAATACAATCATTAAGCCTACCAAACCTGAGGCAATTAGGTGTCTTGCTCATCGCCGCCAGCTCTGACACTCTGTTCCCTGTGGCCAAAGCCAAAAGGAATACCGCCTTTTTTAAGAGTAATGTAAAATCTGCAGTATTTTGGTACAGACGGGAGTGAAGTAATGACAATGCTTTGTCCAGAGACCAAGTAGGCATGAGCTGACGGGGAGGTGGACGGAGTTTAAAACATGCCCTCATAAAACCTGTTTCCTCCGCAACTGGTATGGAGAGACCGGTAAGGTCCCAAAATGGTATTCTAATCGCTGTTAAGTGATTTTTTAACGTTACCACAGATAAACGTTTCTGCTCAAACAGATAATTTAAATAATTAAAAACTAAAGCCACCGAGGGCACCGTTTGTTCTGTTCTAAGGATCCAAGAAGTAAAGGCTTGCCAATGCGATTGGTACTGTCGTTTTGTAGACTGAGTATATTGATTCAATAATTTATTGGTCACCTCTCTACCATACGGTGCTAGCCACTTGGCCTCCTGAATGTCCATAATGCAAAAGTCAGCGAGGTCGCTAGGTTGCCAATCGTGTCTAAGTGGAAAAACCCGACCGGGAGCGACACCGGTCGGGCACCACGTTTTCAATTGCTGGTACCACAACTGCGCCGGCCACAGGGGCGCGATTATCGAGACTAAGCCCTGATAACCTCGTAGTTTGTTTACTACATGGCACATTAGAGACGCGTCTGGCGGCGGAAACAGATAGATGGAACTCCACCTGTTCCAGTCTGTCACCAGGGCATCTGGCCCCCCTGCCGGCGTTATCGTCCGGCGGGTGAGGTATAGTGGGAGTTTGTGAGTCTCCTTGGACGTGAACAGATCCACTTGTGGATGGTAAAGCTCTGCAATCATTTGGTTGAAAATGGGTTGCTTGAGCGCCCATTCTACTGTTGTGCTCTGTCTCCGAGACAGAGCGTCTGCCCAGACGTTTTCTACGCCTGGGAGATAAGATGCATGAAGATGAATGTCCAGCCTGTTGGCTAGAGTAAAAATCTCTTCTGACACGTTTAGCAACTTCCGAGATCTCGTTGACCCTTGTTTCTGAATACAGTGAACCGCATTCAGATTGTCCATTCTGAAGGCCACCGACTTGCCCCGTAAAGTAGAGCCGTGAGCCTGAAGGAAATATAAGGGGACTAGTAATTCCTTGACATTGATGTGGGAGATTTCGAAATGGGACCAAAGCCCTTGACCCTGGTGCCCTTGGTTTGACTGAAAACCCCAACCTATCGTTCCTGACGCATCCGTGTCTACCTATACCGTCGGCGGAGGAGAGGTCCATGACATTACCGAGTGCAACATTTCCCTCTTCGCCCAGACCGCTAGTAAGTTGTGGATTAATTTTGGTATGGGCCATAATTTTTTCGCCGGCAATAGCGGAAAATATCTGTTGCCCTCCAATATTAAACGCTTTACTTTCAACCGGCCCAACATTACCGTTAGTTGAATCCAGTTGAGAGAGCCGACCAGAGACTCCCAGATTCTGCGTGTCGTAGTCAGACTGTGAAGGAACCTGAACAGTTTCCTGCGAAATCTGTTCCGATTGTCCACACTCTGACTCAGAGTGAGAGCAGCTGTGTCCCAAACCAGCCCTATCCACTGAACTACTCGTGAGGGAACAAGGTTTGACTTTACCAGATTTACCTTGAACCCTAGAGTTTTGACATGTTTTAATGTTATGTTGACATGATTTATGTATACTTGCTCTGTCTGTGCCACCACCAGCCAGTCGTCTAGGTACCATAAAATCCTGATCCCTTGTTGTAACAATGGCATCAGTGCTTGCCGGACTAATTTCGTGAATAAGCGAGGCGCCAGGTTCAAACCGAATGGCATCCTCTGAAAGACATAGTTTTGATCCCTGATTCGTAAGGCCAGAAATCTTTGAAATCTTTTGTTTACCTAGACGTGCCAATAAGCGTCTGTCAGGTCTAAGGAACACATCCAACCTCCCGGCGGAAGTGTTAGCCTGATTTGGTGCACTGTTAACATCCTGAATGACTCGTTGTGAATGTGAAGGTTCAGATACGACAGGTCTACGACGGGTCTCATCTGAACACTGTCCCTTTTGGGAACCAAAAATAGCTTGGATGTGAAGACTGGGTAATTTTGAGGGACCGGGATGATGACATTCTTGGCTATAATTTCCGTGACCAGTGACTCCACCTCTAAAGAAACTAGATTCGCCGTTGTCGGCTGACGTAAACGAGGTCGCCGGAGCCACTGCCAAGTGATGCCTTTGCGTGCCACCATCCTTGCCCAAGTGTTTAACGGCCATGCTTGGTGACACGTTCGGAACGACCCAGTTAGCAGACAAGGGTTCGCCGGCTGTACTACCCTCGGATCCACCCGCCTTAAGACCGGCCCCGGGAATGAGAGAGACATTAGTTTTTTGATGGTGGTGGAGGTGGTGGTGGTGGACGCTTCGCCGGCTGGCTGGCGTTGGCAGAAGACGTGCCCTGACCTGGTTTATTATAGCCTCGTCCTTTCTGACCTGTAAACTTAACCTGTTTGTACCTGTACTGACCTTGAGTGGAGGAGGACTTAGGTAGATGAAAGGGCTTAGATCCCCCCGGCTATGCTTTTGCGACTGGCTTGGGTTTGGGGAAGTTAAAGGCAGGTTTCCTAGAAGGGGCGGGACTATGTTTAAAGGCCTGAGCCATATTAAAAACGGTTCTCCACACCTCAGGGGACATTAAAGAGGGAGTGAGCACTGGTGACATGACCACCTGATTCGCAATACGATCAGGAAGCCGCCGTACTAAGGACATCCTGAGATCTTGTCGTGCTCGCACCGCCTCAAGCAAGGCTGTGCGGATGTCACCCAATGACTGAATTGACGACTGAAGGAGCAGTCACCGAGACAGTACAACTGATCTTCTAGCATCCGCGTCTGCGATTGCCTGAGTGGACCGGAGCATCGATTTAGCCACCTGTTGCGTCACAATGTACTGTGAGAACAGGCGAAATGCTTTCCCCCGTAGCCTAAATTCTCGGTCTAGGTGAGTAGGGGTAGGGGTAGTGAAAGGATCCTTGAGTTCACATAAATTGATTTTGGGGGCAGCTAAGAAATCAAACAAAGCCGAAGGGACTCCGCCGGCAGAACACACTGGCATTGAAAACCAAGAATGACTATCCTGAGGGATCTGGTGGGAAGTTTTTGAGGTGAAGGTGGTCGCAAAGTTCTGAGCCTCCGTCTCCCAATCCACCCAAGGTCCCGGACCCAACTGCCCCACCTTCAAAACTGGATTAGCGGCTGAGTCTGTGACAGTTCGCAAATCAAGTTCTGGTGTGAGGGTTGACAGTGTCTTTATGTCATTAAAACCATCGTGCTTGGACCAGTCAGAAAACAGTTTCGAAGCTGAGGCAGGGGGCAGGGCAGGTTTAGCAGTATAAACAAAATAGTCCTGGTGATAATAATTAGGAATGGCCTTAACATTAACATTTAGTACATTCCCCAAAGTATCCAAGGCCCTTAATTTTTTAGATTTATTGCCTTGTATTACCCACTCACGTGGTACCGGAAGTTCCCCTGACAAGGTAGGTTGAGTGACCCCTGGATTAGTGGGGATCAAGTGAACCCATGACTCATCTGGGCCGTACAGTAAGGGCATAGCTACCTTTCTCATAGGTGCTCTATCTAAAGGGGGTGGATTGACATCCGTTATAACCCGTACATTCGAAGTAGTCAGTGCCGCCGTAGCAGGCCTAGTGACCACCGATGGTGATATAGAGGGAGGGTGAGGGATCTGAGTCAAAGCAATAGAAGTCATCAGAGGCCAGACGTTAGAACCTGTCATAGGAGCTCCCGGGTCCACTGTAGGAGTCTCCGGCTGTTGGGCAAAAAAATTTGTGAGAGCATTAACTAGCAGCCCATCTATTTCCTCTGCTGTGACAAATTTATTCGATGATGAACTCAAGGTTGAATCATTACGATCCTGTGCGGCGTCTAAAACTGACCCTGACTCCTGCACTTCCATATATGAGATAATAGATACATCGTCTTTGTCATCCGGCTCACCACGAGAGGATTCCGCCGAAGCCGGAGTCTCATCTTGTTGTAAAGACAAGTCAGGAATAGATGATGGGATCGCCGCGTCCCGGTGGACATCAGCCACTGTTTGTGTAGTTCTAGCCATAGGTTGAGAAAACCGCCAAACACCCAAGCCTTGGCCTGCACTCCCTTGGGAGTCTGACATACCCTCAATTATGGAGTTCCCACTTGACTCTGCCAGTGGACGATCACTGTCCACTGAACTCTCCAAATCTAGAGTTAAAATACTAAGAGGTAAACTATCTTTTGGTACTGGTACTAAATTCTCCCTATGAGATTGCACACTAGCTCTGTCGGGGGTAGAGGTATGACGAGAGGCACTAGACTCCGGTGAACGCCGGGAGGCCTTTCGATCATGGGAGTCCTTCCGGGAAGATTTGTGGCTACGGTGTGACCGCGAACTACTCTTGGGTTTAGAGGATTTCTCGCTAACTTCACTTGTTGACCCCTCTGTCTTACTCTTCTTGCTCGTTGGTGAAGAAGAGAGACTCGGCGGCTGCTGCCTAAGCGGGGACCTGGACTTAGATCTCGCCCGTGACGAGGAGGCTGCCACCGGGGGCGTCGGTTCTCGCTGTCGCTTTGCTGTGCCTGGGGCTGGAGCAAGTATAGAACCCTGTCCAGTCTCTGTTGGTTTACGAACAGTTACTCTAGAGGGACGTTTAAGGGGAGGGTGCTCAACTAGTAACTTATCCCATAACTGGACATTATCGCATTGAAGGGACTTATGAGCCACAATAATAGTATAAGCGGTCATCTGCTGCCTGACCTCCCGTAAGGCGACCGCTGCGGTCTTATCATTGTCTTGTAAGACTTTTAAACTGAGCTGAGAGCAAAAGGTACAATTTCGCATCACCCACAGACCCCTTGAGCGGTCGAGACATTTAACACATTTTATACAAAGGGTGTGCGCAAAAATAGGGATACCTGAACAGGAGGGCGTAATTCATAAAGCAAAAACTGGGGCAAAGACTGGTGGGAAACTTACTCCAGGTTCTGTATAGACCCGCCGGGACCCAGCTCTGGAAAAAAATAAAATTTCCAGGAATTAATGCTCATGAGGTTAATCCAACATGTCCGCACACAAGTGTTAAATAACCCGCCGGGTAACGAGACGCAATCCACCACGACTACGGGTCGCTACGCGGTGGGGTTCCTAAGTAAAAGATTTCAAATTATCTTAACTTGTCCAAAAAGATTTATGAATACCCTCTGACATAATATAAAGACCCGCATGGCGTTTATAATTGATTTTAGTCTTTCCGGTGGTGTTTGTTTCCAGATTCAATTTTGGAAAACCCCCTAAAAAAGACGCCGGCCCCCGAATCATCTCGTAGATAAAAAACTGGGACGCCTGACGCATATACGAGACCTAACTTCTCCCGAAGTATCTTTTTAGATCGCCGTATGCTGAAGGCGGCGATACAAAACGTATCCCTCAATTGTCTGGTTAACTAACTGAATTGAAAATTCGTTATTCCCACCCTTCCAGGGAGCACCCGCCGGGTGTGAAGAATAGTATACAAAACGTTAACCCCAATTGTGCCTTAATTCGCCGTATGTTGAAGGTGGTACACAATGCATCCCTCAAAGTCTGGTCAACTAAACTGAATTTCTATTGTAAATTCGTTCATCCCACCCTTCCAGGTTGCACCCGCCGGGTGATTTAACGTTAACCCCAACCAATCCTATCCCCACTTCTTTGTAAAAGATCGCCGGGGAGGAAAAACAACAACAGCTTAGGTTTTTATTGGCTTTGCAAAACCGAAAAAACTACAAACACGTGTCCGTATGAACACTGTTAGATGGGTACAGCCATCCCGCCGGGATTCATAAGGGGCCTGAAACAGGCACCACAGAGACGCAGTCCTGGGGAGCCACAGACACCCACTCGCCGGGGAAACAAGCCTGTTTTTAAACCACGCGTGGCTAAAACTCGGCAACCAGCCGGGTTTTTCATGGTGTAACTGAGAAAAACCCGCCGGAAATAACCCACCCCGTCCAGATACCATCTGAACGCAAAACAGGACCGAGGCGTAGCCAAAACACAACTAACGCCGGGCCCAACATAGTCCGAGGAATTAGCCAATACACAACTAAACCAGGACACATAAATAGTCTGTGGAATTAGCCAATACACAACTAAACCAGGACACACATGACACAGTAGTACATATTTATAACATAAATCAATAACACTTGTACATGTGGCAAAGCTACGAGAGGCTGGCTAGGCCTAGGCAGACGGACATAAAAGTAAGCATGTCGTAATATAAACAAAAAGCACTGAATTATATCCCAACAGGAACCACCGTCAACACACCAATGTAGCAAACACTTCCGGCAAAGGAAAGAACTGACTCGGGACCCAGAAAAAAATACGCTGGGAACGTCAGTAAAAATAAGCTACCTCATCAGAAAGATAAAAGGAAGCAATAATAACGCGTAATGAAAGCCGCCTGCATCACAAAGCTAGCTAACAGTGAAAAAGTTCACAAGTCCACAACAGGACCACGAGGGTACATCCGAAATAGATGCCCCAAACACACGACCCAAAATACACTGCACTGCGGGCAACGAGCCCAGGACACTCCTGCTACGCATATCCTAACCTTACTCGATACATCCGGAGTAAACAAATGAGAAAAAACTCACTAGGGACGCAACAAATGCGGAACCAGCGGAGCGTGGGGAGACACGTCCGGGCAGGCTGAGCGCAGAGCAGAGAAGGAAGAATGACGCCTGAGTCAGCGTCTGGTCAAAGATCCACACAAGTACATCCACGATATTATGGAAAGCTTATTGAATAGTTATTCTTATTTTCTTTTTATTTTTATTTTTTACGAAGATTTTTCGTAGTGAGAACCCAATTCATAATGACTGAAGCCATGAGTGAGGTCGCGTGCGCTCATGATGAAGGCTCCTCATATTTTAGATGCTCTGCGCGGTAGATTCAAAACTACGGCGGATGAGTGTTTGAAGAGGGTGCCTTATGTAATAGGCATGTTCGTCAATGATGGAGGGGCCACTAATAAATAGCTACTTATATAAGCTTCAAACACAAACAAAATACAATGTTTGCATATAAATTGGGTCCTAATACATTATATATGTAAAAATTACTCCATGTTAATGTTTAGGAAGAGGAAGGGCCACCTGATCACTTATGAATCAGGTGGGAACAGCAGCTAAATTTTCTACATCCTAGTTAGAAAGAATTATTGGAACTTGGGTTAGAAATGTGAAGGTTATCCTGGGAGAAGAGTGCATTACCCAACACAATCGTTAGTATGAGACATGAGGCTGAGTAGAAGACCTGTGAGAAAGAGAGTGAATGTTCCAAGGAGAAGAGTGTGGTTGCTGGATAAATCAGAATATAAAGTTGAAGAAAGCTGGATGTGATGGAGATGAGCTGCTTGAGGAGTATGTGTGGAGTTACTCGTAGAGACAGATTGAGGAATGAAGAGATACGTAGGAGAGTGGGGCAGCAGGAACATTTGTCAGCCAGAGTGGACAGAAGGGTGCTGAGCTGGTATGGTCATGTTGAACGAATGGAAGATGAAAGGCTTACAAAGAGAATATGTGAGTCAGATACAAGGGGAGATGGAGAGACTGTGTAAAGGCGCGGTTACACATGCCCGAGTTGCCCGAATCGGTGACAAAAGTTGCTCCGTGGAGCAATTTTTGCGCCCCAAGCAACTTTTTCGGGACCCATTTGTCACCCGAATAGGGCAACTTTTGCGTCCCGAACGTACGGGACGCATCGCCTGTTGCGGCAACTATAAATATGGGTTGCATGCAATAGTAGTAATGTGATAACTATATATATGATGTGCAAGCATTAATATACTATAATAATGCTTAATCCTTAAATATATATGTTATCACAGTATAATATTCAATAAATTGGGATGAGAGAAAACGGTTTAATCAAGAAGTAGGCTATAGTATCAATGCGCAATTTCAAGTTTGTACAAATAGCCTACAATATCTTTGGGCAAGAATGGGAAGAATATTCTCTCAGGGGATTAAATGCATCATATATCAGTTATTATAATCAACATAGAATTATAATTTGCAACAGTAAACGATTTGTTATAACTTAATATGAATAGTAGCTTCGTTACTGCAATGGTTAGCCTAATACTTCCTTCAGTTTACAAATTATGTATTCTGTATGCATTGTAATCTTGATAAAATACCGTATTTATGTATTATAGGTTCGGTTAATGCGAAGTGCTAAATAGTAGGCTACTATTTAACCCTCTGGGACCGGCTACGCATTCTATAAATATTCCCCGAAACCCGGGGGTTTTGGCTGAAAAACGTCTACGCCTAGGCTACCGTATCTTTGTTATTTTGACTGCTTCCGCATTCCTGCGCATCCCCAAGCGTAGATGTGTTTCATACCTGTAGAATGGCGTTTGAGTATCTATCTATCTAAATATTGCCTGACGCCGTGATCCCCGAAGGTGTGGCCACGAACGAACCGCCCCATGCACCTCTGTCCCCAGTCAGTCGACGCCCCTCCACCCAACCAGCACCGCCCTCGTTCATGTACTTCCTCACTCCATCCTTCCACCTCATATTCGGTCTACCTCTCCCTCTCTGTCCCTCCACCTCGCTCTCGTACACCCTCTTAGTCATTCTCTCGCTTTCCATACGTTCCATATGGCCGAACCATCTCAAGTTGTTCCTTTTCACACTTTCCAGCACATCTACCTCCACACCACACCTCCTTCTTACTTCCTCATTAGTCTGTCTATCCCTCCATGTAACTCCGCACGCACTCCTTAAGTAATTAATTTCCACTGCTCTCACTTTTGGTCTGAGTCTCTCAACCAACGTCCATGCTTCGCTTCCGTAAGTCAGTGTCGGGATTACCACACTGTCATGCAAGGACTTCTTCACTTCCATACTGACCACCCTATTTCTTGTTACTGCTTTTAGCGTTCCTACAACCCTCTTCCCCTGTTGTACCCTCTCCCGCACTTCTTCATCCATAGTCCCATCTTTACTCAACACACTGCCCAGATACTCTCTAAGTCAACTGGTTCAGTTGTGATGACAATTTCCGTGGTGAGAACTTTGTGGCGATGTCAGCCATATTAGCCACTTTTCACTACTAAAACGTCAACATACAGCCACACAAGAACAAACTACGCCTCTCCTTCTTGTGTTCGGAGGTGCGCGGCGTCGGTCCAACCGGCTGTGTTTATATGCGTCGGACGGACGCCTTTCAAAACAAGCTTACAGGCTTTCAAGCTGCCGGAGCCTCAGAGCCTTTCCGGGGTCCGCGGGCTGCGTTTGTAATGGGCGCCTCAGAGCCCAACCGGGTCTGGTGGGTTAAATAACTTAGTAGTCTACATAATACAGTATACGGTAAAAGTGTTTGGCGTGAATTAGTAGGCTATGTCGTGGAAATATATTCCATATACAGTAGGCTATACAGTATTAAACTAAATAAGTTTTAATACTTCTAATAATAATGTGACAGGTGATATCCAAACCTTAAGAGCTATAAAATACCACATGGAACACATAAAATCGTAGCCTACATATAATACAGTCAACACAAGCAAGGAAAGAAATACTGTCACTGCCTATTTTAAATGTGTAATACGTAAAGCAAGGCCTGTGATTGGCTAAACCGGGTGAGCCCGGGTCAGCTAGTCTTCTCTCTCGCTTACTTCTTAAGGTATAATTTCTTTATCTTGCTTGTGTTTACTTTATGATATACAGTTGGTCCTCCGGTAACGCAAGTTTTAGAAACGCGGATTTGGTGGCACGCGGTACACCCCAAATATCCAAAATGCTACTAACGCGGTCAATACTTACAATGACGCGGGGTCCAGCTGGGCAGTTTTCTCTCTCCTGGGCCGGGCGAGGCTGTTCCGTCTCCCTCCCTGGTCCAGTGACATCACTTGCGGCTCGTCCGGGTATGTTATTCCCTCCCCAGCGTCCTTCCCCAGTTCCACCATTGTTCGCCTCATGTACCGACCCCCCCCCACCGCGTGTGTTGTAACACAGACCGTGGTTCTCAAAGTGCCTTTTTTTCTGTGACCTAACCTCGCCGCCATGCCGCCCAAGAAGCGCCGTATCTTTACGTACGCACAGAAATATGACATCGTGAAGGAGTTAGAGAAGGGGAAGAGACAAGCTGAGTTGGCAAGACGACATGAAGTTAACGAGAGTACAATTCGCACCATTTGGAAGGACAGGGAGAAGATTGCTAACATTATGAAGGGAAACCCTGCAGAGGGTACTCAGGCGTTGATAAAAGTGGGAAATGTCATCCTAAAGAAGACAGAGAAGCTAATGGTGCGGTATTTGGCAAAGCAAAACAAGAATCATGTGCCGACAGACGGACGGATGATCAGAGAAAAAGCCAAGAAATATTATGCAGCAGTGGCTCGAATGAACAATGTGCAGAACCCCAAACCCTTTAAGGCATCTGCTGGGTGGTTGATTTCCTTCAATAAACGAAACAAAATGAAAAGTGTTCGGATAACAGGAGAGACAGCAAGCGCCGACAATGCTGCAGCCAACGAATACCCTGCTTTCTATGTGAGGTTATTGTGGCCGATGGCTACAACTTGGATCAGATTTTTAACTGCGATGAGTCGGGAGTCAACTGGAAGAAAATGCCTAAAAGGTCTTACATTTCTCACAAGGAGAAGGCAGCAAGGGGCTACAAAATGGCCAAAGAACGTGTAACCATCTTGTTGACTTGCAATGCTTCCGGCACCTGCAAGATGAAGCCTCTAATCATCCATAAGGCAAAGCGGCCAAGGCCTTATCGCAATATGGACATGGCCAAGTTGAATGTGCATTGGATGAGCAACAAGAAGGCCTGGATATCGTCAGCGTTGAGCCTCGAATGGTTCGATAATCATTTTGTGAAGGACTTGGAAACATTTTGTGCCCGCCAAAACATTGCTTTTAAAGCACTGTTATTGCTTGACAACGCACCCGGACATTCCCGATTGTTGGTTGATCGGCACCCTAACGTAAAAGTGATGTTCATGCCCCCGAATACTACGTCTTTCCTACAGCCCCTGGACCAGGAGGTGATAGCGTGCTTTAAGGGTGCGTATGCCACTAAGACTTTCCTGATGCTCGACACTGCCACTGACACCCAAGAAGAACTGCTACAGATGTCAGACGATGAATCAGTCCCTGACTCTCTCCCACCACTCGAAGAACTGTCTGCCCCAGACTCTCCCCCACCACTGAATGAGCAGGCACCAAACGCGCCTCCACCACAACAACAACAACGACCACAACACCAACAGGAACCCGCCGACGGAGCAGCTATGACAGTGCATGCCTTTTGGAAAAGGTTTCATATTAAGAATGCAGTGGATACGATGGTGGAATCATGGGCTGATGTGACAAGAGCTACAATCCACCATGCCTGGAGGAATGTTCTAGAGGGACAAGCATAAGCTGGATTTACCTGATCAGCCAGTCAGGCTTGAGGCAGTGGTGGAGAGAGCAGTCGAGGTTGCCAGACGTGTGCCTGGGATGGGTGAAGTGGGGCCAGAAGATATTCAAGGTTTGATTCAGCCACCACAGGAGCCTGATGCCGAGGACCTAATGCAGGATTTGGAAGAGGAAGAGCAGGCAGAGGAAGAACATCGAGAAGAAGACGAACCCCAGGAAGAGCCGAACACTTCTGGTCTACGGGAATTTGTAGAATTGTCACAACGCCTCAGCCATCACATGAACAACTTTGATCCCAAACATGATCGTTCAGCACAGATAATAGCAAGCTTCACTGCTTCCATCCAGCCGTACTTCGACATGTTTCACGACAGGATAAATGCACGCCAGCAGACACGAATAACAGATTTCTTTCGACAACGAGCACAGCAACAGGAACAAGTGGAGTCGAATGACTCCGATTCCGACTCCGACCCTCAGCCACCAGATGATTTACTGTCGGGTGTATCAGATGCCGACTACAGTGGCTTCGAGGACTCTGATGCTGAAGCTGGGGAGGGACCACGCCCTAGAAACGAATGGCTGGCGGCGAGAGCTACCAGACCATCAACTTCATCGCAGTGACCGCGATGGATCCGGGGGGGAGGGGATGGGGGGGATGCAACACTTCATTTATTCAGAGGTAAGAGTTGCAATGGGCAAATCAACCCAATGCACATGTAAAATAATCTTTATAATTGAATTTATTATTATAACATAGGCTTCTATGGAGAAAAAGTGGACTTTGTGGAAATCCCCAGAACACCAAGGTACCTTTAACATGTAAACATATGGGTTCGGTAACGCGGATTTTGCTAACACAGGCGGTAACCAGAACACATTGTCCGCGTTATTGGAGGACCAACTGTATACGTTATTATTGTGTTTCCTGTGTTCTTTAACACCTTACGAGCGGCCTATGCGGTTTATTTATGTGTACCGCACAGCGGGGTGTTTTTAGCCAAAATAGGGCTGTTTACGTGATCATTTTCATGCCTAAATAAGACCCAGAACGTAAAACAAGTACCTATCCCTGAAAGGGCATAAACAGAGCTTTCGAATGACACCATAACGATCCTTGTATGATGGATAGTTTTCTTGCAATAACCGTGCAACGCGAGTGCAAAAAGCAGGTAATTCGGTACTTTCAGTACATAATTGAGTATGTAGCGAGTGAGAGAGGGAGGAGGGAGCTGAGATTTGTGTCAGTAGGTTCGCCGCGGTGGTCTGGAGCAGTCATACGCTCGCTAGTCTCCTGCCACCACTTGTCTCTCTCTCTCAGCCACATTACGTGCTGAAATTGCCACTCGAGTTATGTCGAGCGCCGCCACATAGTCCAGCTTTATTTAACTCGACTTATGTTGCTCGCCGCTAATTAAGGGTTAAGAGCTCTTTAGATTCGGATAGTACTGTAATTTATTAAGTAATCATTAAAATTACTTAAACATATCTAGTTTATTGAATAAATAAGGAACAATACAGATAATAAATAAATTATCAGGGTAATGATAAGATAGCCAATCATGAGCGTGCTGCTGTTTCAACTGACTTGCACTTTTACCGACAGACGTGGATTCATGTCGCTTGTTTTATGTAATGGCGAGCAATATAGTCATACATACCTTGGTTTTTATATTATGCTCAGCTTCATCATAAGGATTGTGATGTATTAATAGCGTGACGGGAAGCTAAAACGGCCGAACGTTTCTCCAATGCCCGACGGCGGGCATTCCCCTTCATATCCTCCCTTAATCGCCCCCTTGTCTTAGCCGATATGCTTGGAGAGTCCCCCACTTTCTCCCTCCCACATCTTATGCGGTTTCTCCTCCATACCCGTCTCCTTCAGCTTCTTTAATTAGTGTTTCCTAGTCTTCTTCTCCTCTACTCCGTATTGCGCCCAGCCCCACAACAACTCCGGTGTTTTTTTTTCCACAAAGTTTCTTTTGGTGCCACATAGTCTTTTTAGGCTTGGTGCGAATCCCTATTTTAATAATAATAATAAAACGGCCGAATTAAGACCAATTAATTTTGAAGTGAGAACGAAAGAGTGTACGTGAGACAGTGCCAGTAAAATCTGTGCTACGAGTAACTCTGCCATGTGTAACCACTTTTTGGGGGTCTCAGAAAAGTTGCCCGTAGCGGTGACAAAAGTTGCTTGGGTGGCAAAAATTTGGGCATGTGTAACCGCCCCTTAAGACAAGCTTTGGATGATAGAGGAATGACTATAGATCAGGCAAGAGAAGTGGTAATAAACAGGAATGAATGGATAATGCTTGTGAATAGTTGAGTGAACACGTGGTCATTTGTGCGAAGGGGTCTGGCGCAAGTTGGACTAGATAATAGTCCATTAGGCGCCTGGCCCGGGGAGATGATTTATATGAAGGCTGCGCCTGGAAGTGTGGTGGGCGGGCTTGTGGCTTCAGCTTCGCTGCATGTCTGCCTGCTGAGATCGGAACCTCTCCGGGTGGTCGGAGGCCGGGGGAGTGCTGGAGGGACCTTGGTGACCCTGGTCTCTGGGTTTTCTCCTGGATGACCTAGATGTGTGTGAATTTGTATTTTATTTTTGTGTGTTCATTGTTTTCTGTTGTGTTTTGTGTTGTCCCTATTCTTGCTCTGTCTTGAGTCGCCCTGATTGTTCCTGAGTAAATAGATAGATAGATAGATAAAGCTAGATTCTATAAAGAAATTTTAATTGTGGAAAGGAAACATGGAGACAGCATCGGATATGTCCATAATAGCAAGGAGTTCTTGAAGTATGATGAAAGGACCCCCCAGAAATAGAGTATCCTGGTGGTGGGATGACGAAGTCGAAGATGCCATCAGGTAGAAAAGAAGATTCTTTAAGGCTTGGAGGAAGTAGGAACGAGTACTTAGCGGGTAGGCACAGGGCTAGAAGGGAGGTTCATAGAGCTAAGAAAGTTATACAAAACCTTCTTTCAGATAGGGGGAATAATTCAGAAAATAAAAATACCATATATGAGTTAGCTAGACAGATGAGAAATAGCAATAAGGATGTGGCAGGTGAGCAATGTATCAAAAACTACTGTGGAGTGGTGGTACATACTAAGGACGAAATCAGGAATGCATGGAGGGAGCACTATGACCGACTGTTAAATGTGGAGTTTGAATGGGATAGGGAAAACCTGAGTGTTGAGAAGCCAGTGCAGGGTCATCCCCCGTGGATTAGTCAAACAGCTTTTAGAAGTGCAATAATGAGAATGAAAACCGGTAAAACCGCAGGCTGCTCAGGCATCGTTGCTGAGATGCTGAAGGCCTCTGGGAGGTTGAGGTGCGAAGCCCAGAGATATGAGGATTGTATTTGTGGTGGGGGGCTAATGTGGTCAGCTGTTGCCAGTTCATGTTACTGCAATGGCTTGTATGGGGGCAGAACCATACGTATGGAATTGCATGTACAGTAAACCCTCGTTATGTCGGACCTCTAAATGTCGGAAACCCGTACTTGCCGGATCGGCAACGGCCTCCCAGATATCTCCTCCTTGGTTGCCGGACATTTCCGTCATAGTTCCGACAGTCTCTAACACTGTCGGATCCTATCTAAGTTTTCGGAAAAATAAGGGCAAATGTCCGTCATAACCGTTCAATGTATGTCGTCTGATATCTCGTATGTTCCCGAGATGTGTCCGACAGTCTCGAAAGTGATGGATGACGCGCTCCCTTCCCCGGAACATAAGGGTGAATGTCCGTCAAAACGGGGATCCGTCAGTTTGATTCCGGGACCCAGAGCGACGGTATAAAGGCTACGCTCTGAACTGAGTCACCCGCTTGGACGAGACGCGTCAGTATGATTTAGCTGGTGTTGTGTTACACATCTCCTCCGTGTATATTCCCGTTTATCATGCCTCCCAAAGCGTAAGGTGACCTCGATATCACTTGAGATGGAGAAGGGGAGTAAGGTGGTCAAGGAGAGTGAGGTGGAGAAGGACAGTGAGATGGAGAAGGGGAGTGAGGTGAAGGACAGTGAATGGACCGGTTTTCAATGAAGGGATGAGTGTTGTTCCATACATATTGTTCCATATAAACTACTATACAGTACTGTATGTGCTATTATATTGAAATCTAGGGTACGAATAGGGTAGCCTCCGTTTTCTAGGTTGATGCCGAGGTCGCATTTATTCCGTTGTCATGGTTGCATGAAGTTTGCTCCCGTTTCCCTATTTAATCCCCGGCTGAAGTTTGTTCCCGTTTCACTATTTCTTATTCATCGGATTTTTCCTTTTTCAGGTCGGATTTTGTCCTCATTTTGATCGGACACAAGCCGGAGTTCGAACATCTCGGAAAATCGGGCATTTCAGACTGGGTGTCCCCCCAATTAGTCCGAAATAGAGAGGGTTTACTGTATTGAGTGAATCGGGTACCAAATGCAGCTTTGTTAATTTTATCATTATATTATACGCCTGTTTCATTGTAGGCCTACATTTGTCTGTCTCATATTGTACATTTGACTTGTAGCCTACAGTGCACTCCCGTTATCCGCGCTCCAAGTATCCGCCATCCTTGCTATCCACAGACACCCCTAAATATCCCATTACAGTACTCGTTATCGGCGATTATCCGCGGATTTTCACTCGATCGAGGAAGAAAGCAGTGCTGCCATTAAGGGGAGGTTTTTAGTTGATTCCCTAGACCTCCATCAAGCTTAAAATTACTCCCCCTAGACCCCCTTTCAAGATAAATGTGTACATCTTTCGGTAGAAAAATTTCCCGGCCATAGGCCGGTTCCCCTTAAATTACAGGCTCGCTATCGCTCGCCAAGAAAAAATCGACACCTAAATGGCACGAATGGTCTTAAAATTGACTTAAATGGGGCGAGGGTTCTTAAAATCGTCAAACTAATGGGGCGAACGTCTTAAAATCTCAAAAGCAACGGTGCTAAACATGAGGGAGAAAGGGGTCCAGAAAAAAATCCTCCAGGTGGATATCTCCCCTTAACCAAGAAAGGCGAAATATAAGAATATGGGAAACTGCAAAAAGCCGATTGTCCCACATAAGGCAGATCCCTCTAACACAAGGCAGATCCCTCTAACACAAGGCAGATCCCTCTCACACAAGGCAGATCACTTGTGTAAGTGTTGGATAAGGGAGAACAACTTAGTGCTACTGAACTCTCATGTCATTTTCTTTTCCTTCTCATATTCATCTGGCTTAATGTGTTCTAAGTGGTTCTAAGAATGGTTCATTGGTTGAGGATAAAGTGAAGAAAATCATGTTTAACAAGTTTTTTTTTTTTTAGATAAAAGTGCAGATAATCTTGATTAATGAGTTATAAGTGGTTCTTAAAGGGGTTCTAAGAATGGTTCATAGGGGAGGGGATGATGATATGACACAAGTGACACTTGGATTTACCTTTGGAATGTACTTGATATCCACTGCTTTGGACTGTACCTGGAGCTTAGTGGAGCAGTGGAACAGTCATTGTGGATCAAAGTGAGTATCCTTTAATCATTGGGTACATATTAATGTCATTAGTTAGGTCAAAATAGTGTATTTGAGAGTCCAAGATGGGTGACCTTGGTATGACCTAAGTCTATTTCCCATTGAAACTACTGTATGTTAAACACTGCCCACGTATCCGCGGAAAATACGTGGTACGACTTAGGCGCGGATACGGGGAGTGCACTGTACATTTATTATACATCGTACACCCACAGTCCCTCACATTCTTAGCTAGTTTATAAATCCCATTATTATTATTAGTGCTACAACCTTGTTCTATCACACTATCTTGTGTGGTTTTCTTTGCCATGTACAGTAGACCTCTTTTCTAGCATTATGTTTGGCAGTCAGGTATTCTTCCTTGCTGCCACCTTCCTTCCATACTTTGAAGCATAATTTCTTCTCTCTGACTGCAGCTTCAACATCGTTGTTCCACTACCAGGAGAACTTATGTCTGGGTGGACCCCTCATTTTGTCACAGACATTGTGTGTGGCATCAATGAGGCTTCATTCTATAAAGTTCCATTTGCTATCAACATCGGCTGGCCTAGCACCCACACTTCTTTCAATTTCCATCATTTCATTGTGGAATCTGTCTCTGTACTCCTCTTTTTCTAACAACCATACTTTCTATCTATTGCCTGACGCTGTGATCCCCGAAGAGGTGGCCACGAACGAACCGCCCCCATGCACCTCTGTCCCCAGTCAGTCGACGCCCCTCCTCCCAACCAGCACCGCCTTCATCCATATACTTCCTCACTCCATCCTTCCACCTCTCCTTCGGTGCACCTCTCCCTCTCTGTCCTTCCACCTCGCTCTCGTACACCCTCTTAGTCATTCTCTCGCTTTCTATACGTTCCATATGGCCGAACCATCTCAAGTTGTTCCTTTTCACACTTTCCAGCACATCTACCTCCACACCACACCTCCTTCTTACTTCCTCATTCGTCTGTCTATCTCTCCATGTAACTCATTTCCACCGCTCTCACTCTTGGTCTGAGTCTCTTCCCAAACGTCAATGCTTCGCTTCCGTAAGTTAGTGTCGATATTACCACACTGTCATGCAAGGACTTCTTCACTTCCATACTGACCACCCTATTTCTTGTTACTGCTTTCAACGTTCCTACAACTCTCTTCCCCTGTTGCACCCTCTCCCGCACTTCTTCATCCATAGTCCCATATTTACTCAACACACTGCCCAGATACTTAAAAGAGCTGACGATCTCCATAGCCTGACCGTTCAACTTCACCCCTTTCGAAGACCATAACCTTGCTCTTCCCCGCATTTACCTTCAAATTCCGTTTTTCGCACATTGTTCCAAACTCATTTACCAGACCCTGCAACTTTCCTTTTTGGAAAATGTACGTTCTTTCTCACAGGAACTCTGCTTAGGCATATATCACACACTAGGAGTTTGTGCTCGGGGATGTGTTCAGTTAATTTTGAAGGTAAATGAGGCTAATAAAGTTACCAGCACAGTAGTAACACTCCTCGGAAAGGCAAGACTATCCAGCCTGACTAGCCAATCAGCGTTCTGCTTCTGTTTAAGGACGTCAGTCTGCTAAGAGGTCGATAAAAAAACCAGTTATGAAATATGGCGAAAACTTCCTGAAAAATTGTCTTAACGTGTTGGCAACAACCTCCTAAAGTTTCGGCTTCATTGTGCAATTTTTACTATGTTTAATAAAAATAGGATTACAAGGACTGTAAGGCAATATGCAATCTCTTCTTGTATCATCATTCTCAAGTATCTCCTTGAATTGGGCTCCAAGGTTTTTGAGATACTAACTACTTATACTCTCTTTCCTTTTGGTAGCCAATAATTTTAAATATGAAATAAGAGAATACTTAATAAAGGTGTTAACCCACACCTGCTGCAGCTGTGGGTTCTGATGCTCCTTAACACTATGGTCCTGCAACTTCTACCATCTCTTAGGTAGGTTGCATTCATTAGAAGACTCATACACACGTACACGACACAGCTATCTACGCCCTAATGACCTAGATAATTATTTATCTGCATTACAGTAATGTATTTTTCATGAAATAGTATACCACAGCATAAGGAATATCACACATAAGACCCACATTTGCTTATTTAATAGTTTATTATAAACAATAGTATTTTTAACCATTCAAATGAACAAAACAAAATGTATTAAGCAATGACAACAAAGTCAAATTAGAGTAGAAATCTAAGTAGAATATAATACTTATGATGTAAAAATCAATCTCAACTGAAATTTAACCTTAAAGTTGCAGAGTACTGTATGGCAGTTTCTTAATGCTCCCTTTAACCTAAGAAGTGCGCATGGGGGGTATGAGACACCACACTCCTGTGCTGACGTATTTGAGCTGTTCCCATCACTAACATCGTTATTTTACCATAAATAGCATTAATACTTATCCATATGCGCCTATTATAGGTTAATTATAAAGGTATTAACCTGTTACATCAATAAAACAAGTGGAAACAGCGTTTGGATGGTCAAAATCGGCGATACAGGCCGGGAGTTACATAATGTATGGCTGAGGCAACCTCCCTGCCCTCATCCCCTCCCCTTGTCTGGAGAGACACTGTTACACAATAGTCTCTCTCTCGCTCTTTCCCACGCTTGGTAACAGTGATGACAACGCCCTGCTACCAACTCGCTAATGTTAGCACGAAAATAGACCACAGAATAAGGGAATAACAGGGAAAATAGGTGATAACTGAAGGAGGGGAGGAAAGTGGGGAAGGAGGGGAGGTGGAGGAGTGATATTTGGCATGGCCCAGGGGGGGGGGGGGAAAAAAAAAAAAAAAAAAAAAAAAAAAAAAAAAAAAAAATGGGGGTGTTTTAAATGGATTTATTTTTTTTCCTCGAGTCTTCCCGCAGTCCGCCGGGGGAACTCTTAAGAGTCTCCCCGCAGTTCCCAGGTTAAAGGTGAATTCCAGGGATGAGACCTATTCAAACTATAATGTCCATTGGGATCTGCTTGGTTTTAGGTAAATGATACTGAAGAATTTTCATCAATTTGTTTGAACAGCATAGAAATATAGCTTATCTAAGTTATTTTATGTAGCGCGAAATGGCGTGTAGCCAATGGCGGGAACTCTCGACATGGGAAGTGGGTGAATCTGTGTTTTTTTTATGTGAGAAACTCTTATAATTTGTATGCATGTTTACAGCTCAACATTTGGCTTCACCACTGTCTGGTCAAGGGACCGCGATATATAAATTAGAAGCGACTTCCCTCGACTCTGAACCAGGCTAAACACTCATAAACACTGCCTGTATGTTTATTGTTGGCGAGATAGGATTATTTCTTGATGTGCACCACATCTTCAGGACTTTCTATGTTTTGCAGAGCTTGAGTATTGAATTGAAAGGTACTAATTAAGAAAAACAGACCTGTCCGCGAGCGTGTGTGATGGGGGGGCGAAATATCCCATTGTTTACAATGTCGTCACAGGAATCAGCTGTTACTCTCCCAACAGACGGCCGAGGATGCCAACGGCGTTATAAACTAGTATTATTTTCTGGAGTTTAATGGAATTACATCGATATTGCCCATATACATATTACAGTATATTCATGCCAAGTTATGACCCTGTAGTAAACTTCGTTTTTTCTATCATCCCTCTAGTTCACCTTTAAGTCTAAGAATCAGACAACTTAGTTTCAGCTGACATCTGAAACTAGGGTTTGAATGGATATACAGTACTGTAATGCTATATAATAAATGTATGACAAAGTATAGGTACAGTCTTATATGTAAGTTTTTTCTTCCAAATGACCTTCTGTATGGAAGTAATATTAACTGATTGCAAAAAGATTGAAGATGAGTAATTTGGAAGGAATCTGAGTGTAAAATGGAGGGAGAGTAAGAAACTGTTCTGGAAAGAAGTCAAGAAAGTTAGGGAAGGTAGCAAGGGAAACTGTAAGGGTGTGAAAGATAAGAATGGGAGAATACTAGCCGAGAAGCAAGAGAGAGTCGAAAGACGGAGGGAGTACTTCAATGAGTTGCTAAATGTAAGGAATGAAGAGCCAGCAAACATAGCTGGATATGGTATGGGAGGGAGGAGAAGAGAAGTAGTGGAGGAGGAGGTGGGAATCAGGAGGTCAGAAGTGTGGGAAGCCATGAAAAGAGTGAAGTTGGGGAAAGCACCAGGAACAGATGGAGTGTGTGGGGAAATGTTGAGGTATGGTGGTGAGAATGGGTATGGAAAATGTGCAAACTAGCATGGGAGAAGGGGAGTGCACCCGATGACTGGAAGACTGGCATAATAGTCCCCCTATATAAGGGGAAAGAGGACTGTGTGATAACCACCGAGGAATATGTCTTCTAAGCGTAGTAGGGAAGGTATACAGTAGGGTAGTGATTGAGAGAGTGAGAGTGAGAACGGAGATATGGATAGGCGACGAGCAGGGAGGTTTTAGGAAGGGAAGAGGATATGTTGATCAGATTTTTACCCTGAATTGTGTTGTGGAGAAGAAACAAAAGGTGTATATTGCCTTTATGGACTTGGAGAAGGCCTATGACAGAGTGGATAGAGAAGGTTTGTGGAAAGTACTTAGAATATACGGAGTAGATGGCAAGTTGCTGAAAGCAGTGAAGAGCATGTATGAGGGTGCAAAGGCGACAGTACGTGTGGAGAGTGAGCAGAGCGAGTTCTTTGACCTGAATGTTGGTTTGAAACAGGGGTGTGTGATGTCCCTGTGGTTGTTTACTGTATATATGGATGGAGTCATGAAAGAAATACTATCAAGAGCAGTGGATGTTGGTGTATCGCTGAAAAGGGAGGGAATTGAGTGGAAGCTATCTATACTGCTGTTTGCGGATGATACAGTTCTGATGAGTGATAATGAATGGGAGTTGCAGGGTCTGGTAAATGAGTTTGGAACAGTGTGCGAAAAACGGAATTTGAAGGTAAATGCGGGGAAGAGCAAGGTTATGGTCTTCGAAAGGGGTGAAGTCACAGAGTGTGAGGTGAAGCTGAACGGTCAGGCTATGGAGATCGTCAACTCTTTTAACCCTTTGGCGCACGATGACTCGTTCAGAGTCATTAGGTATTTTTTTCCTAGGCGCACGATGACTCGTTAAGAGTCATTAAACTTAAAAATATTCGCCAAAAATTAAGTTTTCGTCTGACGCGCGTCATATTTAGCACAGATATTAAGTATTACGTCTAGTTCAATGGGTACAATTGGCAACCCCCTCAGTTTAACCGTTTACTCACGGCTGGCTGGGAAGGGAGCAGAGTACAGCTCAGTCTGTGTTTCGATACTTTCACGTTTATTCGTGTATCTCAGTAACTATTTAGTTTATAGTAATTCTAAAGTTACCAGTGGAATCCTCATTAAATTCCGCTTCCATATATGTATGCAAATCAAAAACGTTGCGGGCAAAATTTTTAGCTAGCACAAATTGGAGATAAGGTATTTACTTTTTTGTTTACAATTCTTATTTCGGAGTGCCCCAATGTGGTTGTTTTGTATTTATTGTATGTTTTTATTCGCTTATCTTCAAGTTCAATCAATAACGAAGCCGATGGTACCTCATTAATCCAAATACAAGGATTTTGTGGTGGATAAAAACGTCACAGAAACAAATTATCGCCGGGCACAAAACTGGCTCTGAGTGAGCTGAGATATACTTTGGGAGTGGGAAAAACTTTGATTGGAAACTATAGGTGCGCCAAAGGGTTAAGTATCTGGGCAGTGTGTTGAGTAAAGATGGGACTATGGATGAAGAAGTGCGGGAGAGGGTGCAACAGGGGAGGAGGGTTGTAGGAATACTGAAAGCAGTAACAAGATATAGGATGGTCAGTATGGAAGTGAAGAAGTCCTTGCATGACAGTGTGGTAATCCCGACACGACTTACGGAAGCGAAGCATGGACGTTGGTTGAGAGACTCAGTCCAAGAGTGAGAGCAGTGGAAATGAATTACCTAAGAAGTGCGTGCGGAGTTACATGGAGGGATAGACAGACGAATGAGGAAGTAAGAAGGCGGTGTGGTGTGGAGGTAGATGTGCTGGAAAGTGTGAAAAGGAACAACTTGAGATGGTTCGGCCATATGGAACGTATGGAAAGGGAGAGAATGACTAAGAGGGTGTACGAGAGCGAGGTGGAGGGACAGAGAGGGAGAGGTGGACCGAAGGAGAGGTGGAAGGATGGAGTGAGGAAGTATATGAACGAAGGCGGTGCTGGTTGGGGGGAGGGGCGTCGACTGACCCGAGGACAGAGGTGCATGGGGGCGGTTTGTTCGTGGCCACCCCTTCGGGGATCGCGGCGTCAGGCAATAGATAGATAGATAGAAAAAGAGTAATTTTTTGTAAATCAGTTGACTAATCAATGATTTACAACTGCATAACTAACTACTCTAAATTCAATCACTTTAATTTTATTTCCATACATAAGCATATGTGGAAAAGAACTTACATAGGAGGCAGTACATAATCAAACTTAACTTGAAAGCTAACAAAGAACACTAGTGTCCCTTACATGTCCCTTTTTCCAGCCTTTCAGAAAAACAGTTTTGTACTAGCACCACCTATGAATGGGAGGTTGAGAGCAGGAACTTGCAGGGGGACATGATAACTAGATTGCTGACCCCCAAGCCCTTTACCACTATAGCCAGGAAGAACCAAGGTGGTAAAAGGATTAAAAGGGGTTATGAAAGGCTGGCTGGTGAGGCCGGTTGTGCTAGGATTCTCAGGGAGAACGTAGTTGTAGTTGGGTAGCTGAACCGGAGGAGCAATGCGAAGTTGAGGCGTAAAATGGTTTTGGTACGTCTCTTCATTGTCAGGTATTTTTGGAGGTATAGGAGGCAAAGAACCATCCGTGAGAACTGGGATTGGTGGATTGCTGCTTGTAGATAAGGGTTTGGGTGTCTTGATGATCGGAGCATTGAGCACTGGAGCTTTATTGAAGGTTGACTGTGGAGCAGGAGATCTAGTAACTTGGAGTCTTGGAAGAAGAGTTTTGCCTGAAGAAGAACCTTGTATGTTTAGTTTAGTGACAGCAGGATCAGAAGATGCAAATATACTGTGGGGAGAGACTGAGCTGGGAGACTTGTTTGCTGTGTGAATTGATATGTGTGGTCTACTTCTTGAATGTAAATTGGGAGGTACGCTGGCAAAATCTTTTTGAGGAAGAGCTCTGTTAATTGGTAAATGTGACAGAGAAGATTTTTCTTTCACTGGATTCGAAATAGAAGGTGTAGGCCTACTATGATTTTGACCATATGATTTACTGTGAGAACCAGGATCTCTGTTATGTTTTAACCGAGGATTGTTAGCGATACGAACGTGAGATGTTCCAATAATGACTGGCTTACCACGAGTGATAATGGGGCCTTTTGAGGATTGTTGTGGATGAGTAAATGAAGGAGGCTTTTGAACAGAAGAGACTCGACTATTGGATTTATTTATGGGAGAGGATTTACTAGAGGGCCGAGGAACTTGGGTTTCATGATTAGTTGACTTTATTATTGTTGGATGTTGGCTCTCGTGTCGGATATTTGGACTGACAGGTCGATGAGATTGAACTCGAGGAGGAATATTTTGAGAAACGGAAGAACCTGAATTAAAAGATGTAGATACTGAAACGCTGGTTTGAGGTGAATTCGTCGATAAAGGTCTCTTTGGGAAATTATTAGATTTCCCAGCTGGAGACTTTACAGGATGACCTGGTTGAGGGGATAACTTAATCGAACTCTGCTCCTGACCTTGATTTAAGGGTTGGTACCGTTCAGAAAGCGGTGTGTAATAAGTTTGTGTTGGTCGCGTTCTATGAGACTTACTCACTCTCGAGTTAGCATTAGTAGAGAAGCTGAGTGAAGATCGACCTTCGTGCGAATTGTTAATGGCTGACTTATTACCGTTTACTGGTACTTTAGCAACTGGCCTTGATGATGGACTTGCCCGGGAGAAAGTACTAGTGACAAAACTAGTGGTTGTGGGTCTCTGTGGATTGATGCGAGTTTGTGAGTTTACTGAGCCACTCTGGGTGACTCTTCCTGGTGGTGGACGGTGATGGGGTGGCAGAATCGGTAAATATTTAACTCCTGCATTTGATGAATTTGGTACATTTTCAACATTTGTATTTGGGGTTGAATGATTTGACTCGTATTCACCTCCTGTATTCATTGGATTTGGCAAAACTCCACTACCTGTATTATTATTTAACAGACTTGGTATGCTCTGTGTCTTAGCAGCTCTTTTGAATGGCGTTGTTACAAGACCAGAAGCGACTTTACGAATGGGAGAAGACCTATAGATATTACCAGCATTTTTACTGAGCACATCTGGAGTAGTTTTTCTACTAATTTCCTTTACTGGGGGAGTGAATGGCGCAACTTGACCACCCGCTGTCCCTGAAGAAATATGTTGCTTGTTTGCCGACTGATGATTTGAGCCAAGATTGTCACTTACTGGTGGCTCATAGGGTCGAGTCTGGCGGGTCTCCTTTGTAGCTGAGAGTGTTGCTGGGGAAGTCTCTTCGGTGGAGTCCTTTACTTCCGAAGACACAGCCAACTCCTCTATGCTTCTGGTCCTCCTCCATACCTGATCAGAAATGTTGAGAATATAACTTTTTAAGGTAATGTTACAAGTAAGATTAACTTATTCACTACAAGAGCTCCATCCTAGGCTGAATACAATTTTCTTGTATCATCTAGCTTGAAATTAAATAAGATGCTATTGTTCTGAAGGAGGGATTGAAGTGCCTTTCATATATACGGTACAGTATATTTATTGTCAAGGTAATTATTACAAGATAGATGACAGCAACCTTTGCCTTCTCCCCACCAGAAACGTGATTGCTTAATTTTGTTCTGACCATAGTTGTGTGACTGAGATATGTACTCCACAAGTGTTCTTGTGTGGGTAAATCGCAACCAAGTTATCAACTACTGATTTTTCCAAATAATGAATGTGACTAAAATATAACAAACAGCACATATATGCATTTTACCTTTAAAGAAAAAGTATTGAACACGATAAGAACAAGATGGATATCTCTCACATCAACCATTGTATCTAATAGTAACAGAGCCTGAATATAATGGTATCTAGAATGTAGCCATGCTTATAGGTAAGATTATAATGAATACTGAGCGTAAATATATGAGAAAAACAACCGAGACGAGAGTAATAGATATGAGAACACATATCTCCTTTATTACTACATGCCTACATATCAGGTGGTAGTGATAAATGGGGATGAAACGGATGAGGATGTGATGTTGCTGATAGGAAATTTTAGTATTAATTGAGCGAATAAATACTAGTAGCCTACATGGGGATGACTATGGATGAAAGAGGATGTGAGAAAACTAAGGATGAGAGACAAACAAGAATGAATCAATGGTTGGAAAGACACTTTAGCATTGCAAGGTGTAGGGGGAATAATTGCAAAGTGGTATGGGGAGTGTTATTTTGTTCTGTGTATATGGGACACAAAAAGCAAAGCTGCCTGTAGCAAGTGTCTCCCCTAAAGTTGAAAGAGTGACAGAGCCAAATTAAGAGCGGTTGGTGGTCATTTTTTTTTTTTTTTTTTTTGAAAAGAAGTGTGTTGTGTTTGTTTAGTGTAGTGAAATTAATAACCGGAGGAGGAGGTGTTTGTGAGAGCTAGCCGGATTACTTTCTGTGTAGGTGAGACACAAACAGAAACAGTGAGGGAGGCCAGACAAATGAAACAGGGTTTCCAGCAACTCCTTATCACATGCCTATGAGGCCTCCCCTGGGTATTACCCAGCTCGATTTATGTCTACAATCTCCCCAATATAGTGTGGAAGGGTATGGTTGCACAAGGTCTGATATATGGTTTGGAAACCATTCCATGAACGTCAAACATCCTGACAAAGCTGGAAGTTGCCCAGAATAGAGTTGAGAGGTTTGCACTGGGGGGCGAACAAATACACTAGTGGAAGCCTTGAGAAGTGATGCAGGGTGGAGCTCCTTTGAAGAGGGGATAGTCAAGGGGCCCCCTTGTCTTAGCCGATATGCTTGGAGAGTCCCCCACTTTCTCCCTCTCACATCTTATGCGGTTTCTCCTCCATACCCGTCTCCTTCAGCTTCTTTAATTAGTGTTTCCTAGTCTTCTTATCCTCTACTCCGTCTTGCGCCCAACCCCACAACAACTCCGATGTTTTTTTCCACAAAGTTTATTTTTGTGCCACATAGTCTTTTTATGCTTGGTGCGAATCCCTATTTTAATAATAATAATAGTCAAGGGAGCCCTGCGGTGTCAAGTCGGGTTGAAGAAAATGAATGGCAATAGATGGGCTCGAAAGGTATTTGAGTGGTGTAAGGAGAGCAGTAAGTGGAATAGAATTTGTGACAAAAGGATAGAGAAGTAAAATGCCCCAGAACAAGAAGCCCACCACAGAAGCCACGAGCGAACACCACACAGAAACACCCGGAAGAAAGGTCCACAGAACGAAAGGACCAGCTGACCGAGCCCGCCATTCCAGACAGGCCCAAGCCCGCAGGGCTAAACAGCTCCAGGACACACCCATTTACCTTTTCTAAACTGACCATTTTCCACACCTCACGTACACTAACCCCCTCGTGTCCTACACTCCTAACTACAAAGATGATGAACAGGAATATACATTCATATTAAAAACACCCATGCCCTGTCCCTAGGTTGAGCCAATGCCAACACATCAGACAGCCATAATTATATCTATGTATGTTCTTACATCCGAGAAGTAGATGTTATATATCTTAGAAGTTCAAACACCCACGCTTGTCCCTAGACCTCTTATATAATTTTCCATGACGAGTATAGATATATGTAACCCGTGCTCAGTCGCCCCTTGCATTGTTCCTCTAGTAACTAAGTCTATAATATTAACTGCCACCAGCATTGATGCGACATAGCGGCACTGTCCTTGTGTCGTATTATGCCAAGTACAGATCAACCAGGTTTCATCACCTTATTAGGACGACGACTATAATGTCATCGTTCATCGATGTATGCAATCCTTAGGTTAAGTATTTTTATCCGCCATTGTGTTCACCTTTTTCCATTTACTTTCCACAATTGTCATACGTCTTCCCCTTGCCTCCTTCGTATCCACAGTCCACACTACGCAAAATTACTTCGTGTCTTACACCTCTTACCCCAACCAGAGATTATATAAGATAACCTGGTTACCAGTATCTGTCATAAGTACCCCGAAACAATAACTAAGTACCCCTACGAACTGCCCCGCTGTTGTTGGTAATTATATTTAATAGAAAACGCAGTTCCCAGGGCCAACTAATAGTATTCATAACCCTCGGACTGATCACATAACTCTATCTTTTCCAGACTCATATACCACCCCATAGTTGCATTCCCCGGTAGCATTTGGCTAACGTATTCTACTGCCTTTTTCAAACTTCCATATCAATTGTAGCCTAATGCCACCCCCACGCCCAGGGACCTTAGGGGCAAAATTTCCCTGTAGCCCTTGAACTCTCCCCCCCCTCTCATTAAGACACCAGCGCTTCTCGACTCTTGTCCGACCTAGCCTCTCTCTCATACCTCTTGAAGATCCTTGAATTGTCCGTTACTAACGCTCTCCAACCTTTTATATATACTCCTATCCAGCCTACCTTCACTTAGTAGGCCAGAACAACATTAGAACTTTACTAGCCCCTTGCATGCCATCTATTCTCTTACAACACATTCACAACCCTGCACCAAATGGTCGTCGGTGCGAGGCTAGCCGCCCCGCCAGTAACTAACTTCTATTGCCATACTTCCAGATAAATGTGGCAGAGTTAGCAACCCAGTCTCCACCACATCCAGCAAACCCTACAATTAACAACCAGCCGAGTACAACCAGCTAGCTAAGGCACCTTCGGTTTTGGTATTAAAGACACCCACATCTGTCTCATACACAGAGGGTTATTACAAACACTGGTGATATGGCAAGCCCCTAGCCACAGCCGCCGGACGACTATCACAGAGAGAGGGCGCCCAGCTCCCCCTTTTTGCCCACCCGAGGAGGGAGACCCCCACCCCCGCGGAGGTATACCTGGCCCCTATTTTGACTTTCGAGTCATTGCCAGGTAGCACAGGAATTCTTCCTATCAATGAACTAACCATGAATGACTAACACCTTTACTAACCTCTATTAACTCACACTAAACCATTTACCTTTCTTGCATGCTCTGATCACTAAATTAGCACCTCAGCTATACCATAGAATGAAGATTGAACAATCTAGAGAGACGCTCCTATCACAGCTGTCCCCATCCTCCTCGCAAAGTAGATCCAGTCTCTCTCCCCTAAATACGTCCAGTATAGCCAAAATAGTACCTCTTACTAAGGCTCAGTTATATGAAAATATAAAGGCTTCCTATCGCCCTGTGCCACCACAGTAAATACCATCTTACCTAGTCCCCATATCTATGGAGAGCTCAATTAAGTCCATAAGACTCGAGATCCCTACTGTCTACAGGGTCCAGAACCGAGCCTATAAATCTAACTCCCGCCCCCAGTCAAATCAGTTGAAAGCTAGACACCAACCAGTGGTCACTACCCTGCAGTTTACCTCTAGCTCTGCCCTTGTGTTGTTCCGGAGTTGAGAGATTCCAGATCCGGCAGACTCCGTGGCAGAGAAGACTGATAGAAGCATCTGTCCATGTACAAGTCCTAACGTGCACCTTATAACCTTCACACAAATTCGTGGGTATATAAGTGTGTAGCCAGCAACGATCATCAAGAGATCCGACTTGAGAACTTCCTACATTTTGGACCATCTGGACGGCCGAGGAACCAGTCGTTAGCCCCCAACATCACCGGAAGCAAGATAACCAGGACCAGATCTACCCATACTATTCAAGATTCATGTTGCTAGTACTAAGTGTTATAGTACTAGCTTGATACTCACTTATTAACTTTCTATAAAGTGGCTAAGACCTTGCCCAGTGTAATTCATATTTAACCATTCCATTTGGGACGTACTAAGCGATCAGTGCTCTTTAATTAACAGGCGACCTTGAATCTCGTAATTACCTTATTCAGATATTAAAACTCTAGTGATATCTAACGTTCGCGTACTGATTTGTGTTCTACGTATTTCTGCCTTTAGAATATCAAACTTAGTTCAGTACCCCCATGAGGTTACTAGAGATTTCCGTGTTCTACAATATACGCGTGTCTAATCCTAACTGTGAGCTGCTACTTGGGCACGCGACCAGCCAGCAAGAGGTAAAATCAGTGACATTGAATTATACGAATATATTGAGGTCTTCCAGTAAAATAAAAACTTGCTAATTAAACCCGTGATCAGAAGAATATACCTGAACGTTGGAAGTGGGAGACTAGGCTCCATCCAGATCCGCTAATGCTAGCAGTTCCCTTCTATCATTTGTTTTGTGCGAATATAACTATCTTTCTATGCTCTTTATTTCTTTATTTCAATAAACGTGAACTTGCGTCGTGTTACCGTGTGTTTATTTTGTGTTCTCTATTCCTCATACCTTGTATTGTGCATGCAGCCTTCTATACCCAGTCATTCAGAACTCACATTACCCAAGTTAAACCTGTAGAAAAACAGGGCATAACATTGGCGGCAGCGGTGGTTCTTGATTCGGATAAAAGGTTGCATTACATTGCAAGTTTGGAACAGCTAGAACACGAGAACATCATGGCGCAACCTACCCACACTTCCATCCCAAATTATGATGAAACAAATTATGGGATCGAAGTATTCATGGACGTAGTGATACTCTTACTTGACGTTACTTATACCACGGACGCACAAAAAATAGCCGTAACATTACCACACCTGGGAAAAGCCGTTTCCCTGGTGGCCTATCAAGTGCACTCTGACCTCACCTGGAACGATTTTCGCACAATAGTGATAGAAGCCATTAAACCTTCGTTGGGCGTTTTCGTGGCCCACACCCGTATCTTAGACACGAAATTCGAAGGCGATCTAGATACCACAGTGAGTAAGCTTGCCCAACACATAAAAAATTCTTTCCCCACGTTGACCAAAATCCAACAAGAACAGCAAATTCTGGTCAACCTTGTGTCGATATTGCCCTCAGCAGTAAAAAACCATTTCCGGGTGCACGATTTCGTCGGATACAAAGAAGACCTCATCACGATCCGACGTATTTTGGCCGTGCGCACAGAAGCGCCCACCCAAATCGCTGCAATCAAGAGGTTTCCCACGCACCCGCAGCAAACCAACCACCAAAACCCCAACAATGCCTACCCAGCCTCATCTTTCAACAACAGACCCACCTACCCTTCCGGCAAGCCCCAACCCAGTAGACCCCGGTTCCAACCGTCCCAGCCACGCAGAATCTTCAACCGGAACAGCAACTACAACACCTACCAAAGTAAAAACCCTACCTTAGTCATTATCAACCCCTATGATTTCCCTGCCTGTAATGCTCAGTGTGCCCTCCATCAAATTCGTGACTCTGCCAAACCTCGCCCCTCTACTCCTCGCATTTCTGTAAATGAAGAGGAGTGGGGACAAGAGGAAGAAATTGCCCCCCATACCATGACCTCAGACGATACCGAGGAAATCCTGGAAGAGGTAGATACCGACCCCCAGGATTTTTAAAGTATCCCCCGCCCACGATGGGCTCGGCGGGGGACGCCATAACTAGTCGCACTGCCCCCATTTATTACATGGCCAAAATCAAGGACATTCCTGTCCGCTTGCTAATCGACACGGGAGCTGCCAAGTCATGTTTGTGCAAATCTTACTATGAAAAACATCCCCGACGATTTGGCCCTTTGTTAAACACCAAAACAGAACTCATCTCAGCTGCTGATACTTACTTAAATCTCCTAGGAGACACTTTACCCCTATCAGTAACCACTCCTGGCCCCCATGCTCGTTGTTATCACACATTTACAGTATTTTCCTCCAACTGTAAACATTATGATGGTTTCCTTGGACTTGACCTCCTTCAAAAACTAGAGGCCCAGATTGACTGCGGCCAAAGGCTGATCTCATTCAAAAACAAATTCCAGCCCAAAGCCTCTGACAAACCAATCACGCAGAAACCCATTCCCAAAAAGAAAAAAACAACCTCCCCCTCAACAAAACCTGATTCAGGGTTACCAAGTTGCAGCTAGCACTAAGGTGACTCCTAAAACCTCCCCTTGCCCCGAGATCTCGCAAAACCTCACTCAATTCAGTAAAAAAATGCCTCAACAAGCGAAAGAAGACAAGTCCAAGCAACTCCCCCTCGGTAATCCCCTCAATCCTCGTAACTCTGTCCAGAATAAATCCTCCCATGTTTTCAGGACAGACTCTGATATATGTAACCCTAATTCTATCCAATGTTTATGTACACATGTTTCCAGAGAAAATGCCGACCGATGTACCCAACAATGTTTCCCCCATGCCCCCAGAAATGTTAACAACCCCAAATCAATACACCAGTCCTACACCAATAACCCATGTTCTACACCTAACTTGTTCCCCACCAACCCTCCGCAGTCCCCCCCAGCAAATCCCGTTTTCTAACTCGCTCACCTCGCACCCTTCTGAACCGCCCGCACGCGCCGTTAATCCCCCCCTCACGCGTGCCGACCGAGGGACACAACCATGTTCCCACCATGCCCCCAGAAATGCCCAGCTATTCCACCACCCCCCCAATCCCCCTTGTGACAGTTTTTCGTCAGTAGCTCCCTTCCACCCCCCCACAATTCACACCCCTAATAAACTTCAAAACCCCACACTTGACTCACCCCCTCATGACAGACAAACCCACCAACCCCAGATAACCTCTAAACAAACCGTTACTGCCACCGACAACGCTCCCCCCACCAACCCTCCGCAGTCCCTCCAACAAATCCCGTTTTCTAACCCCCTCACACCGCGCCCCACTGATCCTCTCACACGCGCCGTTAATCCCCCCCTCACGCGTGACCCCCACCAAAGTGACCTTGCCCCCCTTATAAATACCAAGCACCTGCTCGCCAGTCAATCCCCCACCATCATTAGCCCAGCGGTAGTTCAGGATAAATGCCAAATTCCCCCCCACCATCAAAAATGGGTGAACCTGCGGCCCATACCCCAAACTCACATGGTATTTTCCCCCACTAACACATCCCCCAACCCGCCATCATTCCCGCTCGTATCAACCACATTCTCGTGGCTAATATCTCAGAGGAACCCCTGACATTACCGAAAGGTCTCATTATAGGAGACCTCGAAACTTTCGATGACCTCCCCATACATTGTAACGACACCCCTACCAGCCTCCAATTGCCCCCTCTTCCTGAGACACTATCTGACCACCAAAACAACGGCATGTACGACCTACTGCTGGAATTCAGTGACGTCTTTGCCCAACAACCCACCGAAATCGGACAGACGGATGTAGAACAACACATCATTAACACCACAGGCCCCCCCATACGACAACCATCCCGTAGAAAGAACCCCATACAACGTCAGGAAGAGGAACGCCAAGTCCAGGAAATGTTAGAGGCCGGGATTGCCACCCCGTCCATTAGCCCCTGGTCTTCCCCTGTTGTCTTAGTCAAAAAGAAAGATGGGACAACCCGTTTTTGCGTCGATTACAGGAGGTTAAATGACATAACCATTAAAGACGCTACGCCCTTACCCCGAATAGACGATTCCCTTGACTCCCTATACGGATCCAAATGGTTCACTACCCTCGACTTACAAGCAGGGTATTGGCAAGTGCCTATCAAGGCCGAGGACCAAAAGAAAATAGCATTTTCCACTAGTGGTGGCCATCACTATGAATTTAACGTCCTACCTTTTGACCTCTGTAACGGACCCGCCACTTTCTCCCGTTTGATGGAAACGGTATTACATGGCCTAACCTGGGAAACCTGCCTAGCCTATCTGGACGATATTATTGTGTACTCTCCAACCTGGGAAGAACACCTCCTCAGGTTGAGACAAGTCCTGCAAAGAATCCGAGCCGCCGGGTTGAAATTAAAACCCTCAAAGTGCGTGATTGCCCGGAATAAGGTAGATTTTCTCGGACACGTGATATCTGAACATGGTATTGCGCCAGACCCAAAGAAACTTCAAGCCATACAAAACCAAACCCCACCCACCACGGTTAAAGGAATAAGTTCGTTTCTAGGTTTAGCCACGTACTACAGACGTTTCGTCCCCCACTTTGCCACCATAGCCAGACCCCTCCACCAACTTACCCACAAAGACACCCCGTTCGCCTGGACACCTGAAAGAGACCTCGCGTTTAACACTTTGAAGCAAAAGCTAATCCAAGCCCCTATTGTCGTTTTCCCTGACTACCAGAAACCTTTCCGTCTTTATACAGACGTATCTCTGTACGCCATAGGTGCAGTATTAGCTCAATTCAGAGATGGAAAGGAACATGTGATAGCGTATGCCAGCTACACACTCACCCCACCCCAACAGAATTACGCAGCCACCAAGAGAGAGTGCTTAGGGATCATTTGGGCACTCAGCCACTTCCGGTCATTTGTGTTGGGCGCAAAACTCGAAATAATTACCGACCATCAATCTTTACAATGGCTGCGTAGGTGCGAAACCAACTCAGCCATTTTGGTACGTTGGAGAGAGACACTAGAGGACTACGACTTTACAATACAATATCGTCCCGGCAAACTCCATACTAATGCAGACGCCCTGTCACGTTTGCCAGTACCAAAAGACCCCCCCACCAACCTAGCCGCCTTACAAAACACTCAATTGGTATCTACCCCCACCTCCCGACAGAATGCCCCCCCAGCCCCCTCCCTAATTCAATCTTGGGAAGCACGAATCAGACCCCCCTGGATACCGTTAAACGTCTTCAGGAGACTGACTCGCTGGGGAGATCAACTTGCCACAGACAATGGTCACATAATCTTGGACCCCACCATAGCCCACGACTACATGATTGCAATCCACGAGGGAAACGGCATACACCTTGGACAAAAGAAAATGTTAAAGATCTTCACAGACCAATACTGGACCCCCAACCCCTCCAAAATTGCACAACGAGTGACAGAATCCTGCAAACCGTGTTTATTGGGAAAGGATAGATCACGCACCCCAGGCCCAGCTGGTACCATTTCTGCCAACAAACCGTTCCAAGTCCTATCCCTCGACATCATGGGCCCGTTCCCTTCTTACGCTGGCAACCGCTATATCGTCACATTTGTAGACGTATATTCAAAATTTCTAATAGCTTGCCCAGTTAAAGACCACACAGCCACCACAGTCGCCACACTGCTTGCCACCGAAGTGTTCCCTATATTCGGCCTTCCCCTTGCTCTTCTATCGGACAATGCCCCCGAGTTTAGTGGACACGTTTGGCAACAATTCACCCAACAATGCGGTATCAAGATTAAACACTCATCCCCTTACTGGCCTCAAGGAAATGCTATCTGCGAACGCAGCCATCGCACCATCAACAACCAGTTACGTACAAGAATGATTGCTCTTAATACCTCAGACTGGCCATCACAACTAAAGATGATACAGTGGGGTATGAACACCTGTCCTCGGGAAGACGGTATTTCCCCTCATGAACGTGTTTACGGTGTACCCCCCCTGTTACTGCCATTCCACCACCATGCTCACCTTCCCTCCACCACCTCCACAATTGACCCATTGCAACATCTGCAAAACACCCTCCATACCGCCCAGATCTGTCAAGACACCAAAACTGATAACATCGATGACAAAAACCCTTTCGCCATCCATGACACCGTAATGGTAGCCAACCTCCCTATCTCCAACAAGTTAGGCCCTCGCTATGTCGGACCCTACACCGTAATACAAGTCCCAAATGCCTTTCAAGTCACCATCGACTATCACGGCGTAACTCGCACGCTCCGAACTAGATTCGTCCGAGCGTTTAAACCTCTAAAGCCACAAGACATTACCCCACCCCACACGTCCGACCCTAAATTAAACACCCCTACTCACCCCCTCACTCAGGCTACGAATATTCCCATACAAACCCCTAAGGACCTAAGCCCTCCAGCACCGAACCGACAAATCTTTTCTCACCATACCCCCCCAACTAACCTCCACAAACCCCAAGCCCCCAATATCACACCCTCTTCCACCATGACACCTTCTTTCACTTCTGATAGTCAAGTTCCTCCCCAACTTATCCAAGTACAAAAACCTCCACCCACAACCCCGACCACAACAGAAACCCTCCCGTCTAGCCCTGACATACCTCCACCAGGCACCACAGTAAAAAAAACACCACCCCCACCCCAAACCAAGTACACACCCAACCGCACCACACAATCTACCTCAGTAACCTCACGCTACAACTTACGCCCACGACAAACATCGTTTAAAACCTCCAGAAAACACACCCTACTAACCAAGTTCCGTAGGGCTGCCAGACCACTACCCTCCTCCTCCTCCTCCTCTTCTTCTTCTTCGTCGAATTCTCCCCCACAAAGGGAAAGAAGACGAATAATCACCAACAAATCACCAACCTCATCAAACAACACACGCCCCTACCCCCAACCCTCCAACTTAAATCTACACTCCTTACCCACCCGTCTAGCCCCCCCCGCATCCGCCCCTTTCCCCTCCACGATCCCCACCACCCCACCCACACACCGACCAACCTCCTCATCTCACCGAACCCCCAACCAACCAACCCCTAAGAAACACCCCGGCAAAGTCACCCTCGAGAAAAACCCCACATGTCATTTACCTATAAAACGTGCTTCCCCTCACTATAAAACATCGTCGAGCGACTCAAGTCCCACGACAAACATCTACCTTCCCACCAGGACCGCCAGAGGTAGAATAATCAACAGACCCATCAGATTTAAAGACAGCGATACAAAAATAACACCCCGTTCTGACACTAAGGACCCAAGCCACACAACACACACACCCCCTCCTTCCCACACACCTCCTTCACCCACCTTACCTACCCCGATTTTGCGCATTGCCTCACTATATATTCCCAACCTACAACACCGCCCAAGAAAACCAAATAAAACCCAGACTCACATTCCCCCTTCATCCCCAGCCCTGTTGTCACGCGCGAATCCCCTTTCGGTTAGTAAACCATTCACCACACTAAACAGACTTCCTGTCAATCCCACACACCTCACTCCGACCCCCACGGGGGAAAGCTACAAACCATTCATACGAAAGGTTAAAGTAAAGACCCCCACTGGACACTTGGCCCGTGTACCACACCCACACCAAGCCCGGGCAGCCGCCCGCCACAATACAGAGGACACATTCTTACAGGTATACATTGACCTGCAAAAGAAACCTGACCGTCGCTCTCGTGTTTGGTGGAACTTTCTAAATACCCTGAAAATGACCCACCATCACTATGCTTCTTTTAACTTCACCCTTGAGGCTCGAGGACGAGCCTATAATGAAGGAGAGGGAAGTAAAATGCCCCAGAACAAGAAGCCCACCACAGAAGCCACGAGCGAACACCACACAGAAACACCCGGAAGAAAGGTCCACAGAACGAAAGGACCAGCTGACCGAGCCCGCCATTCCAGACAGGCCCAAGCCCGCAGGGCTAAACAGCTCCAGGACACACCCATTTACCTTTTCTAAACTGACCATTTTCCACACCTCACGTACACTAACCCCCTCGTGTCCTACACTCCTAACTACAAAGATGATGAACAGGAATATACATTCATATTAAAAACACCCATGCCCTGTCCCGACGTTGAGCCAATGCCAACACATCAGACAGCCATAATTATATCTATGTATGTTCTTACATCCGAGAAGTAGATGTTATATATCTTAGAAGTTCAAACACCCACGCTTGTCCCTAGACCTCTTATATCATTTTCCATGACGAGTATAGATATATGTAACCCGTGCTCAGTCGCCCCTTGCATTGTTCCTCTAGTAACTAAGTCTATAATATTAACTGCCACCAGCATTGATGCGACATAGCGGCACTGTCCTTGTGTCGTATTATGCCAAGTACAGATCAACCAGGTTTCATCACCTTATTAGGACGACGACTATAATGTCATCGTTCATCGATGTATGCAATCCTTAGGTTAAGTATTTTTATCCGCCATTGTGTTCACCTTTTTCCATTTACTTTCCACAATTGTCATACGTCTTCCCCTTGCCTCCTTCGTATCCACAGTCCACACTACGCAAAATTACTTCGTGTCTTACACCTCTTACCCCAACCAGAGATTATATAAGATAACCTGGTTACCAGTATCTGTCATAAGTACCCCGAAACAATAACTAAGTACCCCTACGAACTGCCGCTGTTGTTGGTAATTATATTTAATAGAAAACGCAGTTCCCAGGGCCAACTAATAGTATTCATAACCCTCGGACTGATCACATAACTCTATCTTTTCCAGACTCATATACCACCCCATAGTTGCATTCCCCGGTAGCATTTGGCTAACGTATTCTACTGCCTTTTCAAACTTCCATATCAATTGTAGCCTAATGCCACCCCCACGCCCAGGGACCTTAGGGGCAAAATTTCCCTGTAGCCCTTGAACTCTCCCTCATTAAGACACCCGCGCTTCTCGACTCTTGTCCGACCTAGCCTCTCTCTCATACCTCTTGAAGATCCTTGAATTGTCCGTTACTAACGCTCTCCAACCTTTTATATATATACTCCTATCCAGCCTACCTTCACTTAGTAGGCCAGAACAACATTAGAACTTTACTAGCCCCTTGCATGCCATCTATTCTCTTACAACACATTCACAACCCTGCACCAAATGGTCGTCGGTGCGAGGCTAGCCGCCCCGCCAGTAACTAACTTCTATTGCCATACTTCCAGATAAATGTGGCAGAGTTAGCAACCCAGTCTCCACCACATCCAGCAAACCCTACAATTAACAACCAGCCGAGTACAACCAGCTAGCTAAGGCACCTTCGGTTTTGGTATTAAAGACACCCACATCTGTCTCATACACAGAGGGTTATTACAAACACTGGTGATATGGCAAGCCCCTAGCCACAGCCGCCGGACGACTATCACAGAGAGAGGGCGCCCAGCTCCCCCTTTTTGCCCACCCGAGGAGGGAGACCCCCACCCCCGCGGAGGTATACCTGGCCCCTATTTTGACTTTCGAGTCACTTATTAACTTTCTATAAAGTGGCTAAGACCTTGCCCAGTGTAATTCATATTTAACCATTCCATTTGGGACGTACTAAGCGATCAGTGCTCTTTAATTAACAGGCGACCTTGACTCTCGTAATTACCTTATTCAGATATTAAAACTCTAGTGATATCTAACGTTCGCCCACTGATTTGTGTTCTACGTATTTCTGCCTTAAGAATATCAAACTTAGTTCAGTACCCCCATGAGGTTACTAGAGATTTCCGTGTTCTACAATATACGCGTGTCTAATCCTAACTGTGAGCTGCTACTTGGGCACGCGACCAGCCAGCAAGAGGTAAATCTGACAGTGAATTGAATTATACGAATATTGAGGTCTTCCAGTAAAATAAAAACTTGCTAATTAAACCCGTGATCAGAAGAATATACCTGAACGTTGGAAGTGGGAGACTAGGCTCCATCCAGATCCGCTAATGCTAGCAGTTCCCTTCTATCATTTGTTTTGTGCGAATATAACTATCTTTCTATGCTCTTTATTTCTTTATTTCAATAAACGTGAACTTGTGTCGTGTTACCGTGTGTTTATTTTGTGTTCTCTATTCCTCATACCTTGTATTGTGCATGCAGCCTTCTATACCCAGTCATTCAGAACTCACATTACCCAAGTTAAACCTGTAGAAAGACAGGGCATAACAAGAAGTGTGGAATGGGTGGTATTATGATGAGTGAAAGTATGGAAGCGTGGGGCGTTGAGAGGTGGAAGAGAGAGATTAGCAGGTGGTTGAAAGATGTAGCAAGGGATGAATGGGTAGGGAAGATGAGAAATAAGAGCTCACTGGAAAGGTATACGAGTAAACAACAGCCAAGAAGGGAGTCCTTTTACAATGGAAGAAAGAGAAGGGAACTCGTTGAAGCCCGGACAAAATCGCTTGAGCAAAATAACAGGATATACAGGTGGTCAAGCGAAGGAACCAAGCTATGTGTGATGTGTGAGAGTGGTGAGGATAAGACTGGAGTACTTTCTTCTACAGTGTGAAGGATAGGCAAGGGATAGACAAGAAATATTGGGATCTATAGTACATGAAATTTTGGTGAGGATAAAAGGAATGATGTGATAGGGTGGTATGAATGGGTGGTGGGCAGAAAAGGGATCTACCTGCTTCAACTGCTTGGCCTGAGTAACCTAAATAAGTGGAATGAGGTCAAGCACAAAGTGTCAAATCATTTCTGAAGGGAATGTGGAGAAAAAGTTCAAGTTTGCTGTAAGAAGAGTGTGATGGGTGGAAAGCCCATGGGGTGATTGGGAACGATCTATATTCTCAACCTGTATATTTGTATTGTATTTTATATGATTACCCTACAGGAGAGAGCCAATCTCAAGGCCACTCCTTGGCCAATCAAGCGTGCACTCTCGCACCAAGACTAAGGCCTGCACAAATAACTGGGACCACGAACAATTAATTTGGAACAGCACTGACTATGGCATGTGTCTTAGAGGGGATATTTCAAATTATTACACCAGTGGTTTGGAATTGTTCAGCAAAATGTGTATACCACTTCACCGTAAGTGATTATACGGTTGGCCACATGAATGGAAAGATGATTTTTTTTTTTTTTTTTTATATCTATTTAGGCCTATGAGTGTAATGCAATCACACTAATCACTGTTTTTGCTTCCATACATAAAATCATGCAGTGGGTATGAATTAATGTGGGCAATTGTTATAGAGAAGAAAGATTTGTTTACCTGATGAGATGGGTTGAGGGAGACGGACCAACTCTCAGTCACCGCCAGATCTATAGAAAAAGTGAACAATTCTACAAAGGGAATCATCACAAAGTCTTCTGATTTTAAGTTGCTTCATTATTACACTTCATTAATTAGGAAAAAATACTTGCAGTCCTTATGCTACATTATTGAGGTGCTAATCAGACAGATTGTACGTTATCGAAAGATTTTGTTTTTAAATCATTGTGCACATAAAGTACCTTAGTTCTTTTAAAGTTTTTGTTTTCTTCTTCAGGAACGCAACTACAACTTTAACCCAGTTTTCATGTATTTTAGGGGGCTATAAATATGTAAAGAAAATTGTTATTGTAAACAAAAAATATGTCTGTTACTAACTGTATTGTCAGTAAGTGTAGAAACCAAGCTCTCCTTCCAAACTGGGGCAGCTGAGAGCGCCCATGAATTTACACTTTCTCCTCCACAATGTAGAACTTCTGCTTATCAAAATTCATTTATCCCTAGAACTACTACTCTTTGGAATTCACTTCCCTTGAGTTGCTTTCCACAAACTTACAATCTACAAAAGTTTAAATCCAGTTGTTACAAACATTTTATGAATGGAGGATGCCTTTAGGCACATGGACCTTTTTGTTTTATCTGTGTTTTTCCTTCCTCCGTTCATTGTCTCTTAAAAAAAAAAAAAAAATTGTGTGTAGCCTCATCTGTGGTGGGGCGAAGAGGTTGTGTTTCATGTGCAAATATTACCGACCCATGCTCGGCCATTTTTACAATGTTTCGTGTGTTGTTGTTGTTGTTGTTTCCCAGGCTGTCTGACCGAACAGCCCCAAGGTCCCGAGTAAGGGCAAGGCCATAATCGAGCACAACCTCTCCGGGTGGTTGGGGGCTGGGGGAGTGCTGGAAGGACCTTGGTGATCCCTGGTCTCTGGGTCTTCTGGGTGACCTAGATGTGTGTGAATTTGTGTTTTGTTTTTGTGTGTTCATTGTTTTTCTGTTGTGTTGTGTTCTCCCTATTCGGGCTCTGTCTCAAGTTGGCCACCCCCAGAAAAAACAAAATAGGAAGAGTGGGGAATGAGCCTGAGTACATACATACATACATACATACATACATACATACTATAACAGCCAGAATAAATGGATAGAATAAGAGGAAAAGGTTAATATGATTTTAACTCACTGGCTAAAACGAAGATGGTGAGAAGAGTTGTGAAGACTGTTGAGGTAAAGAAGGTAGTGTGGAGTCTCGCCAATGTCGCCATGTTTTTATTATAATATTATAGTACTATCTCAACCTGGCGTGGCTCGTAACTTCCCGGGGATCTGAAAGGTAAGGAATAATAATTAAGCTGTCAAAATCCTGTGTGCATTAAAGAACACATGGACTGGAAAAAAAATGTTGTCCTTGAATAATAAGTGTGTAATAATAGTTTTGTTTCACAACAATTCGATTTTTTTTTTTTTTTTTTTTTTGTAACATTTGAGTCTATTTTTACAGTATATGTTGGGTTTTAGCATTCATCTTAGTTATCCTTTTAGAGTTGGAGATAGATCTCACACAACTTAGCGTGCATGCTTATTTCAGTTCAACCTTTTACTATTACATAATAGGCTATATTTGAATCTTTAAGTTAAAGGAACAGAAGATTTAATCATTTTCTTCTACACTGTGCATTTTATAAAGCGTACATAATAAAAGATCCAGGGTTCCAACAGCCTTATATTGAACATGAAAACCAAGTCATCGGATACCTCTTGTTCAATAAAGAATACAGCGATAGAGTGAAACAGACAATTTATCAAATGTGGAGAGTACGAGAGAAAAAAATGAAAGAACTGAAATAAGAAGAAAGAAGACTGAAGAAAGAAGAGATAAGAAACAAGACAAGAAAGAAGAGAGAAGAAACAAGACTGAAGAAGACGGGATGAAAACTGAGATATATTTACTTTTGTAGGCATATAGAGCACGTCATAAAAACAAAAATAACAAAACATCTCAGGGAAGTGCCGACGTTAAGGCTAAACTTCCTGAATTCCAACTGAACTGAACTGAACATGTTAGTTGTTTGTTTGAACTTAACTTTAATTAGTATTATTGTTTATTTATTAATTATTTTATGGTCTAACTTTCCCTCTAGACATGGCTTTCTATAGCATGACGAAGTCTGAAGGTATTATTGTCAAAACTAATGAGGCTAAACATGAGGGAGAAGGGGGTCTAAAAATATAAATTAATGTTTTCTATGAATTTTCCAAGCTGTCTCAGTATGTATTGAATCTCCATATTAGTTTGTTACCTGCTATATGTTTTTAGGGGGTTCGCTTAATCGGTCGTGGACCCAAAATCTATTATAATTTGTGACTGCGACTGTAACTCGTGCACATTTTCATTTACCATGACATTCATAAGAATTTAACCCCTTCATCCATTATAACTCTCCTCGATTTATATTTGGCGATTTTATTCAGCTTAGAAAGAACCTCTGGGAATAAAAATATATGATTTGTCTCAATGACCTCACTGATTCCAACATATGCTTCCTAATGTTAATAGGCCTACAGTATACTCGTCATATGAATATAATCGTCAAATAATACCCAGCATAAAAGTAAGAACAGCATCATTGAATACTAAGAGGATTAACCCGGCGAGCGCTCGCAGGGTGTATTGAACACCACACTTCTGGGCGGCAATATTATGCTCCATTCCTGCCTATAATCGTCATTTTACGATAAATATCGTTATTACTTATTCGTATGCGCCTATTTTATGTTTAATATGAAGATAGTAACCTGTAACAACAATAAAAGAAGTGGGAATATCGATTGGATGGTCAAAATCGCGAATTATTAGCGAGCGGTTCATTCATCAATTGTGAGCCAGCCGGCCTCACACCCTCTTCTCTCGAGGGTTGAAGCAGTACTGAGCTACTCCCTCACACTCTCCCAGTCTCTACCTTACGTAACACACATGACCACACCGTGGAACCAAGTTGCAGATATTGGCATGATAAATACACCAATAAAGATGGTAATAAGAGGAAAAATAGATGATAATTGAAGGGGGGAAGGAGGGGATATTGACACATGTGGATTAGTGATATGAGGTATGGAGGGGAAAAAAAGAAAAACAAATGTTTTAAGTGCTACTGGAGCCTTTTGAAAGTTTTTTTTTTAGGCCTTACCTCTTAAGAGGGTCCTCGCCCTTGCCCAACAAAACCTTTTAACAGTGTTCTCGCCATTCCCGGGTTAACCTAGTGTAACCTAACCGCTAAATTAGGTAAAGTTAAATTTGAGTAAGTGAAATGAGGCAAGGAAAGTGTGTTTTCAACTAATAGTAAATTGTTATTTCTTCGTCTTGATTAATCAGCTGTTACGAAGATTTTGTAGCGAAATATGTTGCGAATTGCGAAAATTGGGCAGTAATATGTTGCAAAGACAGAGTAGTTAAATACATTTCCAGTATGTATCGAGAACACATCTGGTAAAGGACCAAAGCAGCTATCCCACTGCGCGAACTTTCAATGGCGAACGCCCTGCGACTGGTTTTTTTCTATGTCCGTTAATTTGTGGCGAATAGGGCGTATTCAGAAGCGAATGAAGTCGAACAAGGTGAATGATGTCGATTGCAGTGCGACAGAAGTACGATCAGAGTGCGATTGTGGCGACTATTTAGGCAATAATGACAAATGATGTGCGACATTTGATGGCGAACCATGGTGAATTTGCCGATCGATGATGGCGACAGTAGCGATTGCAGGGCGATTGTCCTACGAATGTTGGACGATGTGATGCGAAACACCGCGAACGTTGTGCGAACGTGGGGTTTGCCATGTGTGCGTGTGTGCGCATGTATGCGTATTGTAGTGTGTGTGTATGTATGCGTGCTGTAGTGAGAGAGTGTGTGTGTGTGTGTGTGTGTGTGAAAAGGTGAAATGTGGAAAAGCTGGACATTCTGTGTGCGTGTGTGTGAAAAGGCGAAATGTGGAAAAGCTGGACATTCTGTGTGTGTGTGTGTGTGTGTGTGAAGAGGCAAAATGTGGAAAAGCTGGACATTCTGTGTGTGTATGTTTATGTGTGTGTGTATGTATGTATCTATCTATGGATCAATGTGTACAAGCCTTATCCTGGAATATCTGAACAATACTTGGGAGAACAACAATGATACACTGACGAATTATTCTGAACAATTAACAGTCCCATAGAGAACATTAACTTTTTTTATATTATCATTGAAGTTCACAATCTCGTTTACATAAGTTATATTACAAAAAACATATGCCCTCGAATATAAATGTAAATATATTTGTGTGGGTATGTATGAGTGTCTGTGCATCTATGGAATAGGTGTATTCCCATTCAAGATACAATTATGGATTTATTTTTCCTAGCAATTATAAGACTATTGTATTCAGATTAGGAAGTGTATACAATTATGGAGGTCAGAGGGTTAATTGAGATACTCTTTACCCTTCTAGTTACCACAGATCATTCCTAAGCTGGATAAAATCGTCTAAAGGTAGCCAGAATATATTGTCAAAATGCGTCCTAATCTTCAAAGGGTTAAGTAGAAGTAACTATTAACACTTTCACTATTATGATAGTTTGTTTCCTCTAATTCGAGTTATCATTTGTCCATTTAAGGGGAGATTTCCACTTGAAGGATTTTATTCTACAGTAAACCCCTTTCTCCATCATGTTTAGCACCATTCCTTTTGAAATTTTAAGACGTTCGCCCCATTCGAACGTTCCATTAAATACAGCTTAGACAGGGCCTTTTGAAATAACTATGCCTCACATACTCACATGACACAACAATAACACACACAACACGTGTTTTGGTAATGGTTCCGGTACATTGACTTTTAATTTTAACTTATAATTCATGTTATATAAGTTTATTATGAAATATGAAGAATTAATTAGGTAAGTAGGCTATACATAACCAGCGACTCGCTTGGTGTAGTGACTAGCGTCTCGGACTTCCACCCAGAAGGCCCGGGTTCGCGCCCACGCTCGGCGCATTAAAGATTTTTCACAAGCACTGAGTCGTTACCATCCCTCATGAGCAAAGGGATGGGGTAGTAGTACAGGACCCCAATGGAAATACGCCTAATCGGCCTTATTGAGCTATCCTTAGCTAGCTTAGCATGCGCTAGCTTTAAGAACTATTATTATTATTATTATTATTACTGTTATGTACAGTATATAGTACTTATGATTAAATTATCGTCCAAGTTTATATAATTAGCACCACATTTCACTACAAAATCTTCAAAATAACTGAGTAATCCTGATGGGAACTTTGCATTTTTTTACCGTCAGTTGAAAAGAAACAGAGCATAGTGAGAGACACTTCAACAGTCACATAAAAACCCACATATCGCCTCAGTTCGCCATATATCGCATGTCATTCGTATGGCATTGGCAATAATTTGTCGACACATTCGCTGCATTCGTGCTACTGTCGTAGGGTTATCGCCCTATTCGCTCAAAAAGCAGCATTGCCAATAATTGGAATTTGCGAATTGGCGAATCAGGCGACAATGGTACGAATTGTGCGACTCGTGCGAGCCAAGGCGAATGCCGTGCGACAATAGGACGACATTCGCCAACATTTCGAATTCGGCACCGTTTTTTAAGCATGCTAAAAAATAACGGCGATTCTGGGTGAATATGGGCGAACAGGGGCGAAGCTACGACGAATGCTGTGGGCTTTCCACGACATTTGGAGAATACTCGACCGAATATGGGGAACTTTGGAACATAGACAAAAAAACACAGTCGCAGGGCGTTCGCCATCGAAAATTTGCGCAGTGGGATAGCAGCTTAAAACCTCCGTCTGTTGACAAATTTGACTATAGTTTAGGTTAGGTCAAGTTAAGTTACCGTGATCTACCAGATGTAAAACGTACACACCTAGACTATATGTATGAGGGGCAAGGTTGGTCGTGGCCAAGAGACACGGTTTATAGACACTCCAGACACTTGTCACTCCGGCACCCTTTCTAGATCACAAAACTCATACCAGTCAATTCACTATTCTATTCAACCAAAATTTGACAATCCGGTCATTATTTTCAAAGTATATATATATATATACTACATACTGTATATGTAGGAATCGGTTTTTACACCATACCCGAAAGAGGATTTATGGAGCTCCGATCTTACTCTCAACCATCTGAACAATTTTACCAACACACCTAAACTTCGTTAAATGCGGAAATAGCCTCATGAAAATATCATGCCCTGGTGGTGGCACGAACTCTCGACCCTTGGGTGTGAGGCAGACACCTTACCAGTTAGACCAATAGAGATATCCCACTTGGCCTGGTCGGCTCAGGGTATTTCCGCATCCGATCTGTTTTAGGCTAGCCTACTTTCACTGACTTTACACTACTTCACCTTTCGGGAAGCGAAAGCTCCGAACAGAGAGGAACGAACAGAGAGGATCAAGCTTGAGCCGAATCGACCGAGAGTCCGTCAGAGAGATGAACGGGAATGGTGAGTCAACTTCACTGAGCGGTGCACCACAAGTACCTACTAACTGCCCAGTTGGCAACTCGCTTAGGCGGCTGGCAACTTCCACAACCCAACCCAAGCGAGTCTCACAACACTCCCTGCTCTCTCCTATCCTCTTCCTTGTCCTGTAGGAATCAGCCTAAACAGATCGGATGCCCTGTGGGGATAGTTTTTTACACCATACCCGAAAGAGGATTTATGGAGCTCCGATCTTATGCCCCTTTCACACATACAGGACTCGGGTGCCGCATGCAGCAGAGTAGCTAGTCGTGGCGTTTTTTTCCCCGACTTGGTGGAGCTGGCTCGGTAATGCCGCATCCAAAGGACTTCACCAGACTACAGAAGACTACAGCCGCATACAGCCGACGTTGTCGTCTTGACTCCGGAGAAGTCTTGAGACTCGAACCGACAATGGAAATAACGGTCATTTGTCCATGCCGACTACACCCGCATCTATAAGACTTCAGACGATCGACTTCAGAGTCGATCCGCATCGTAGCAGTGAAACGACTGCACCTATGGCTTTCATATTTTTACCACATGTACCTTACCCTTTTGGCTACCCACCACAAAAATCTCAAATCCCTCCTCCCACCCACTTGCTGACTGTCGGTCCCATCAGAAGGAAAAAAAAAGAAAATCTGTGGCGGCGAAACGACTGCACCAATCGGTTCCATATGTGTGTGACAAGTCCCTTACCCTTCTTCCTTCCCACCACCACACCCCCAACTGCCTCCCACCATCCACTTCCAGCGTATCCGTACAAAGAAAAGGAAAGAAAGGAAAATCCGTGGTGGCGAAACTACCTCACCAATCGGCTTCATATGTGTAACACAAGTCAATTACCCTTCTACCTTCCCCCCACCAACCCCAAAACCACCCTCCCACCACCCTCCCACCCATACATTCCGATACCATAAAAGTCTCTGTAGTCTATAGTGTCTTTTCAACTACTTTCGGGAGAAGGGAGGGAGGGAGGAGAATGAGAAGCAGAGAGAGAAGCAGAGAGGAGGAGGAGAAGGGAGGGAGGGAGGAGAATGAGAAGCAGAGAGGAGGAGGAGGAGAAGGGAGGGAGGGAGGAGAATGAGAAGGAGAGTGGAGGAGGAGAAGGGAGGGAGGGATGAGCATGAGAAGCAGAGAGGAGGAGGAGGAGAAGGGAGGGAGGGAGGAGAATGAGAAGAGAGGAGGAGGAGAAGGGAGGGAGGGAGGAGAATGAGAAGCAGAGAGGAGGAGAAGGGAGGAAGGGAGGAGAAGGAAAGAGAAGGCGGAGGAAAGGAAGTAGACCTATGCGGCTGTACTCGTGTCTGTCGGCTGTATTCTGGTGTATGCGGCTGTAGTCTTTATGCTACACATGACACACAATTCGCTACGCTATACTCAAGGACTACAGCCGCATACAGAAGACTAGTGACGACTAGCGCCGACTAGCGCAGACTACTCCCCGCATCCACCAGACAAATGTCAAGTCTGGACGAAATTTTGAAACTCACAAACATTTTGTTCTGGGGCCACGACTTGACACACATTGCCAGGACTTCACCAGACTACAGACGACTACAGCCGCATGGTCAGGACTAGGTGCCGACTCGGGTGCCGCATGCAGCAGAGTAGCTACTCTGCTGCATGCGGCACCCTAGTCCTGTATGTGTGAAAGGGGCATTACTCTCAACCATCTGAACAATTTTACCAACACACCTAAACTTCGTTAAATGCGGAAATAGCCTCACGAAAATATCATGCCCTGGTGGGGGTACGAACTCTCGACCTTTGGATGTGAGGCAGACACCTTACCAGTTAGACCAATAGAGATATCCCACTTGGCCTGTTCGGCTCAAGGTATTTCCGCATCCGAGGTCTGTTTAGGATAGCCTATTTTCACTGACTTTACATATATACTTTAATTATGCTATCCTTCATAACAGGGTACTACTGCACCCAGCCTCCAACTTTGGAGGGGCCGCAGTAACAATTGGCAGGTGTGACTTGTAAACGTATGTTTATTATGTTATCACCTGTCTGACCTGTAGGGTGTTGAGGTGTTGGTGGCGGCCGTGGTACTGGGCAGGGTGGGTCAGGGCACCTACATAAGTTGATACTCTAACACTCACTTAAACACACTTTCTCTTTCTTTCTGTAAACACTTTCCATGCGATGGTGCTTTTTTGTTTATTGTATTTGGGAATCATATCTTGGGTTAAAAGGGTTTATTGAGATAATGTTTAGCCTTCTGATTCTTTGAGGTTGGCCATAAGTTTAATATATTTGTCCATTGGTAACTAGTATGTAATATATAAGAGACGTTATCTAACTGTTGGGCTTAAGGTTTTTCTTACTGGACCAGCTTCTCCCTCATATTTTCCCCATTATTTTTTAGATTTTAAAACGTTTTCCCCATTAGTTTTTACTGGCGAGTGATAACGAGCCTGCAATTTGGGAGAAACCGGCCCTCGGCATTAATCTACCTAGAAATGCACAAATATATTATTTCGAACGGGGAGTTTTGGGGGTATTATTAAAGCTTGATGAAGGTCTATGGGACAAACTTAAAAAAATAAAAATAAATACAAAATAAAAACCCTCCCCTTAACTTGGCAGTAAATTATAAATTGCGAACTATTATAAGTCCCATCTGGGGTCAAAATAAGCTACACAATTATGTGGTAAAGTGTTTTGAGCTCTAGTGAAGGCTCTGGAAATACTGGTGCTTAATTTAAGGGGAAGTTTTTGTTATTTTGTGGCCCCACTTCTCCCTCATGTTTAGCCGCATTATTTTGGAGATTTTAAGACCTTTTGCCCCATTTCTTAGTGCCATTTAGATGCCGATTTTTGTTTGTCCTGTCGAGCGCTAGCGACTATTGATATCTAACCCCTTCTGTACCGGCCTCGTCTTTGTAATTATATTCTAGCTCTATTTAGATGATTTTGTGCAGTTCAAGAACGATCTGTTTTAGCAAAAAATGGCAGTGAGATTGTTCGAGGCCTGTTGATTGCTGGAGGCCCTTTTGAAGCTGAATACAATCATCTAACAGTAGCCAGAGTAAAGTTAACCCCTTCTGTAGACATTATTCTGGCTACTATATTATTCGATTTTATTCAGTTTCAAAAGAGCTTCCAGCAATTAACAGGCTTCAAACTACCCCAAATAACCCTTTTTACTACCACAGATCCTTATTAAACTCCACAAAATCCTCTAAATATACCTAGAAAAAATTATAAAGACGTTGCCGGTACTGAAGGGGTTAAAAAGACGTCGCCGGTATAGAAGGGGTTAAGAGGAACTGGCCTTCGGATATTTTCCTTCCAAAAAATGCACACATTCATCTTGGGGGTAGCCTATATATTGTTAAGTTTAATGGAGTTCTAGGGAGGAAATGGTAAAAAAAAAAAAAAAAAAAAAAAAAAAAAAAAAAAAAATCCCCTTCACCTGTGTGTATACGTGAAATGGACACGTAGAAAGTAACTACACAAAAAACCCAAATACCAGCCCGAGCTCTGAATAGTCTTTTGTGGGGAGGAGGCAATGGATGACTCTGCTATTTTGTTTAACACCTTCAATGTTGGTCACGTCTTTTTGTATTTGATTTCAGCTACATTTGGACGATTGTATGAAGCTTAGGAAGGTAGTATGGTAGCTAAAAGGTTTGATTGAGATAGTTTATAGCATTATAATTGATAGAAGTCCACCTTAAGCTGAATATAATGGTCTAATAGTAGTGAACATATAATGGAAAGGATGCCACCGGTGCTGAAGGGGTTAATAGTAGTGAACATATAATGGAAAGGATGCCACCGGTGCTGAAGGGGTTAATAGTAGTGAACATATAATGGAAAGGATGCCACCGGTGCTGAAGGGGTTAATAGTAGTGAACATATAATGGAAAGGATGCCACCGGTGCTGAAGAGGTTAATAGTAGTGAACATATAATGGAAAGGACGCCACCGGTGCTGAAGGGGTTAATAGTAGTGAACATATAATGGAAAGGACGCCACCGGTGCTGAAGGGGTTAATAGTAGTGAACATATAATGGAAAGGATGCCACCGGTGCTGAAGGGGTTAATAGTAGTGAACATATAATGGAAAGGATGCCACCGGTGCTGAAGGGGTTAATAGTAGTGAACATATAATGGAAAGGACGCCACCGGTGCTGAAGGGGTTAATAGTAGTGAACATATAATGGAAAGGATGCCACCGGTGCTGAAGGGGTTAATAGTAGTGAACATATAATGGAAAGGATGCCACCGGTGCTGAAGGGGTTAATAGTAGTGAACATATAATGGAAAGGACGCCACCGGTGCTGAAGGGGTTAATAGTAGTGAACATATAATGGAAAGGACGCCACCGGTGCTGAAGGGGTTAATAGTAGTGAACATATAATGGAAAGGATGCCACCGGTGCTGAAGGGGTTAATAGTAGTGAACATATAATGGAAAGGACGCCATCGGTGCTGAAGGGGTTAATAGTAGTGAACATATAATGGAAAGGATGCCACCGGTGCTGAAGGGGTTAATAGTAGTGAACATATAATGGAAAGGATGCCACCGGTGCTGAAGGGGTTAATAGTAGTGAACATATAATGGAAAGGATGCCACCGGTGCTGAAGGGGTTAATAGTAGTGAACATATAATGGAAAGGACGCCACCGGTGCTGAAGGGGTTAATAGTAGTGAACATATAATGGAAAGGATGCCACCGGTGCTGAAGGGGTTAATAGTAGTGAACATATAATGGAAAGGATGCCACCGGTGCTGAAGGGGTTAATAGTAGTGAACATATAATGGAAAGGATGCCACCGGTGCTGAAGGGGTTAATAGTAGTGAACATATGATGGAAAGGACGCCATCGGTGCTGAAGGGGTTAATAGTAGTGAACATATAATGGAAAGGATGCCACCGGTGCTGAAGGGGTTAATAGTAGTGAACATATAATGGAAAGGACGCCATCGGTGCTGAAGGGGTTAATAGTAGTGAACATATAATGGAAAGGATGCCACCGGTGCTGAAGGGGTTAATAGTAGTGAACATATAATGGAAAGGACGCCACCGGTGCTGAAGGGGTTAATAGTAGTGAACATATAATGGAAAGGATGCCACCGGTGCTGAAGGGGTTAATAGTAGTGAACATATAATGGAAAGGACGCCACCGGTGCTGAAGGGGTTAATAGTAGTGAACATATAATGGAAAGGATGCCACCGGTGCTGAAGGGGTTAATAGTAGTGAACATATAATGGAAAGGACGCCACCAGTGCTGAAGGGGTTAATAGTAGTGAACATATAATGGAAAGGATGCCACCGGTGCTGAAGGGGTTAATAGTAGTGAACATATAATGGAAAGGACGCCACCGGTGCTGAAGGGGTTAATAGTAGTGAACATATAATGGAAAGGATGCCACCGGTGCTGAAGGGGTTAATAGTAGTGAACATATAATGGAAAGGATGCCACCGGTGCTGAAGGGGTTAATAGTAGTGAACATATAATGGAAAGGATGCCACCGGTGCTGAAGGGGTTAATAGTAGTGAACATATAATGGAAAGGATGCCACCGGTGCTGAAGGGGTTAATAGTAGTGAACATATAATGGAAAGGACGCCACCGGTGCTGAAGGGGTTAATAGTAGTGAACATATAATGGAAAGGATGCCACCGGTGCTGAAGGGGTTAATAGTAGTGAACATATAATGGAAAGGACGCCACCGGTGCTGAAGGGGTTAATAGTAGTGAACATATAATGGAAAGGATGCCACCGGTGCTGAAGGGGTTTAATAGTAGTGAACATATAATGGAAAGGATGCCACCGGTGCTGAAGGGGTTAATAGTAGTGAATATAATGGAAAGGATGCCACCGGTGCTGAAGGGGTTAATAGTAGTGAACATATAATGGAAAGGATGCCACCGGTGCTGAAGGGGTTAATAGTAGTGAACATATAATGGAAAGGATGCCACCGGTGCTGAAGGGGTTAATAGTAGTGAACATATAATGAGAAGGATGCCACCGGTTGTGCTGAAGGGGTTAATAGTAGTGAACATATAATGGAAAGGATGCCACCGGTGCTGAAGGGTTTAATAGTAGTGAACATATAATGGAAAGGATGCCACCGGTGCTGAAGGGGTTAATAGTAGTGAACATATAATGGAAAGGATGCCACCGGTGCTGAAGGGGTTAATAGTAGTGAACATATAATGGAAAGGACGCCACCGGTGCTGAAGGGGTTAATAGTAGTGAACATATAATGGAAAGGACGCCACCGGTGCTGAAGGGGTTAATAGTAGTGAACATATAATGGAAAGGACGCCACCGGTGCTGAAGGGGTTAATAGTAGTGAACATATAATGGAAAGGATGCCACCGGTGCTGAAGGGGTTAATAGTAGTGAACATATAATGGAAAGGATGCCACCGGTGCTGAAGGGGTTAATAGTAGTGAACATATAATGGAAAGGATGCCACCGGTGCTGAAGGGGTTAATAGTAGTGAACATATAATGGAAAGGATGCCACCGGTGCTGAAGTGGTTAATAGTAGTGAACATATAATGGAAAGGATGCCACCGGTGCTGAAGGGGTTAATAGTAGTGAACATATAATGGAAAGGATGCCACCGGTGCTGAAGGGGTTAATAGTAGTGAACATATAATGGAAAGGATGCCACCGGTGCTGAAGGGGTTAATAGTAGTGAACATATAATGGAAAGGACGCCACCGGTGCTGAAGGGGTTAATAGTAGTGAACATATAATGGAAAGGACGCCACCGGTGCTGAAGGGGTTAATAGTAGTGAACATATAATGGAAAGGATGCCACCGGTGCTGAAGGGGTTAATAGTAGTGAACATATAATGGAAAGGATGCCACCGGTGCTGAAGGGGTTAATAGTAGTGAACATATAATGGAAAGGATGCCACCGGTGCTGAAGGGGTTAATAGTAGTGAACATATAATGGAAAGGATGCCACCGGTGCTGAAGGGGTTAATAGTAGTGAACATATAATGGAAAGGATGCCACCGGTGCTGAAGGGGTTAATAGTAGTGAACATATAATGGAAAGGACGCCACCGGTGCTGAAGGGGTTAATAGTAGTGAACATATAATGGAAAGGATGCCACCGGTGCTGAAGGGGTTAATAGTAGTGAACATATAATGGAAAGGACGCCACCGGTGCTGAAGGGGTTAATAGTAGTGAACATATAATGGAAAGGATGCCACCGGTGCTGAAGGGGTTAATAGTAGTGAACATATAATGGAAAGGATGCCACCGGTGCTGAAGGGGTTAATAGTAGTGAACATATAATGGAAAGGATGCCACCGGTGCTGAAGGGGTTAATAGTAGTGAACATATAATGGAAAGGACGCCATCGGTGCTGAAGGGGTTAATAGTAGTGAACATATAATGGAAAGGATGCCACCGGTGCTGAAGGGGTTAATAGTAGTGAACATATAATGGAAAGGACGCCATCGGTGCTGAAGGGGTTAATAGTAGTGAACATATAATGGAAAGGATGCCACCGGTGCTGAAGGGGTTAATAGTAGTGAACATATAATGGAAAGGACGCCACCGGTGCTGAAGGGGTTAATAGTAGTGAACATATAATGGAAAGGATGCCACCGGTGCTGAAGGGGTTAATAGTAGTGAACATATAATGGAAAGGACGCCACCGGTGCTGAAGGGGTTAATAGTAGTGAACATATAATGGAAAGGATGCCACCGGTGCTGAAGGGGTTAATAGTAGTGAACATATAATGGAAAGGATGCCACCGGTGCTGAAGGGGTTAATAGTAGTGAACATATAATGGAAAGGATGCCACCGGTGCTGAAGGGGTTAATAGTAGTGAACATATAATGGAAAGGATGCCACCGGTGCTGAAGAGGTTAATAGTAGTGAACATATAATGGAAAGGACGCCACCGGTGCTGAAGGGGTTAATAGTAGTGAACATATAATGGAAAGGACGCCACCGGTGCTGAAGGGGTTAATAGTAGTGAACATATAATGGAAAGGATGCCACCGGTGCTGAAGGGGTTAATAGTAGTGAACATATAATGGAAAGGATGCCACCGGTGCTGAAGGGGTTAAATAGTAGTGAACATATAATGGAAAGGACGCCACCGGTGCTGAAGGGGTTAATAGTAGTGAACATATAATGGAAAGGATGCCACCGGTGCTGAAGGGGTTAATAGTAGTGAACATATAATGGAAAGGATGCCACCGGTGCTGAAGGGGTTAATAGTAGTGAACATATAATGGAAAGGACGCCACCGGTGCTGAAGGGGTTAATAGTAGTGAACATATAATGGAAAGGACGCCACCGGTGCTGAAGGGGTTAATAGTAGTGAACATATAATGGAAAGGATGCCACCGGTGCTGAAGGGGTTAATAGTAGTGAACATATAATGGAAAGGACGCCATCGGTGCTGAAGGGGTTAATAGTAGTGAACATATAATGGAAAGGATGCCACCGGTGCTGAAGGGGTTAATAGTAGTGAACATATAATGGAAAGGATGCCACCGGTGCTGAAGGGGTTAATAGTAGTGAACATATAATGGAAAGGATGCCACCGGTGCTGAAGGGGTTAATAGTAGTGAACATATAATGGAAAGGACGCCACCGGTGCTGAAGGGGTTAATAGTAGTGAACATATAATGGAAAGGATGCCACCGGTGCTGAAGGGGTTAATAGTAGTGAACATATAATGGAAAGGATGCCACCGGTGCTGAAGGGATTAATAGTAGTGAACATATAATGGAAAGGATGCCACCGGAGCTGAAGGGGTTAATAGTAGTGAACATATGATGGAAAGGACGCCATCGGTGCTGAAGGGGTTAATAGTAGTGAACATATAATGGAAAGGATGCCACCGGTGCTGAAGGGGTTAATAGTAGTGAACATATAATGGAAAGGACGCCATCGGTGCTGAAGGGGTTAATAGTAGTGAACATATAATGGAAAGGATGCCACCGGTGCTGAAGGGGTTAATAGTAGTGAACATATAATGGAAAGGACGCCACCGGTGCTGAAGGGGTTAATAGTAGTGAACATATAATGGAAAGGATGCCACCGGTGCTGAAGGGGTTAATAGTAGTGAACATATAATGGAAAGGACGCCACCGGTGCTGAAGGGGTTAATAGTAGTGAACATATAATGGAAAGGATGCCACCGGTGCTGAAGGGGTTAATAGTAGTGAACATATAATGGAAAGGACGCCACCAGTGCTGAAGGGGTTAATAGTAGTGAACATATAATGGAAAGGATGCCACCGGTGCTGAAGGGGTTAATAGTAGTGAACATATAATGGAAAGGACGCCACCGGTGCTGAAGGGGTTAATAGTAGTGAACATATAATGGAAAGGATGCCACCGGTGCTGAAGGGGTTAATAGTAGTGAACATATAATGGAAAGGATGCCACCGGTGCTGAAGGGGTTAATAGTAGTGAACATATAATGGAAAGGATGCCACCGGTGCTGAAGGGGTTAATAGTAGTGAACATATAATGGAAAGGATGCCACCGGTGCTGAAGGGGTTAATAGTAGTGAACATATAATGGAAAGGACGCCACCGGTGCTGAAGGGGTTAATAGTAGTGAACATATAATGGAAAGGATGCCACCGGTGCTGAAGGGGTTAATAGTAGTGAACATATAATGGAAAGGACGCCACCGGTGCTGAAGGGGTTAATAGTAGTGAACATATAATGGAAAGGATGCCACCGGTGCTGAAGGGGTTAATAGTAGTGAACATATAATGGAAAGGACGCCACCGGTGCTGAAGGGGTTAATAGTAGTGAACATATAATGGAAAGGATGCCACCGGTGCTGAAGGGGTTAATAGTAGTGAACATATAATGGAAAGGATGCCACCGGTGCTGAAGGGGTTAATAGTAGTGAACATATAATGGAAAGGACGCCACCGGTGCTGAAGGGGTTAATAGTAGTGAACATATAATGGAAAGGATGCCACCGGTGCTGAAGGGGTTAATAGTAGTGAACATATAATGGAAAGGATGCCACCGGTGCTGAAGGGGTTAATAGTAGTGAACATATAATGGAAAGGATGCCACCGGTGCTGAAGGGGTTAATAGTAGTGAACATATAATGGAAAGGACGCCACCGGTGCTGAAGGGGTTAATAGTAGTGAACATATAATGGAAAGGACGCCACCGGTGCTGAAGGGGTTAATAGTAGTGAACATATAATGGAAAGGACGCCACCGGTGCTGAAGGGGTTAATAGTAGTGAACATATAATGGAAAGGACGCCACGGTGCTGAAGGGGTTAATAGTAGTGAACATATAATGGAAAGGATGCCACCGGTGCTGAAGGGGTTAATAGTAGTGAACATATAATGGAAAGGATGCCACCGGTGCTGAAGGGGTTAATAGTAGTGAACATATAATGGAAAGGATGCCACCGGTGCTGAAGTGGTTAATAGTAGTGAACATATAATGGAAAGGATGCCACCGGTGCTGAAGGGGTTAATAGTAGTGAACATATAATGGAAAGGATGCCACCGGTGCTGAAGGGGTTAATAGTAGTGAACATATAATGGAAAGGATGCCACCGGTGCTGAAGGGGTTAATAGTAGTGAACATATAATGGAAAGGACGCCACCGGTGCTGAAGGGGTTAATAGTAGTGAACATATAATGGAAAGGACGCCACCGGTGCTGAAGGGGTTAATAGTAGTGAACATATAATGGAAAGGATGCCACCGGTGCTGAAGGGGTTAATAGTAGTGAACATATAATGGAAAGGATGCCACCGGTGCTGAAGGGGTTAATAGTAGTGAACATATAATGGAAAGGATGCCACCGGTGCTGAAGGGGTTAATAGTAGTGAACATATAATGGAAAGGATGCCACCGGTGCTGAAGGGGTTAATAGTAGTGAACATATAATGGAAAGGATGCCACCGGTGCTGAAGGGGTTAATAGTAGTGAACATATAATGGAAAGGACGCCACCGGTGCTGAAGGGGTTAATAGTAGTGAACATATAATGGAAAGGATGCCACCGGTGCTGAAGGGGTTAATAGTAGTGAACATATAATGGAAAGGACGCCACCGGTGCTGAAGGGGTTAATAGTAGTGAACATATAATGGAAAGGATGCCACCGGTGCTGAAGGGGTTAATAGTAGTGAACATATAATGGAAAGGATGCCACCGGTGCTGAAGGGGTTAATAGTAGTGAACATATAATGGAAAGGATGCCACCGGTGCTGAAGGGGTTAATAGTAGTGAACATATAATGGAAAGGACGCCATCGGTGCTGAAGGGGTTAATAGTAGTGAACATATAATGGAAAGGATGCCACCGGTGCTGAAGGGGTTAATAGTAGTGAACATATAATGGAAAGGACGTCTCGGATGCTGAAGGGGTTAATAGTAGTGAACATATAATGGAAAGGATGCCACCGGTGCTGAAGGGGTTAATAGTAGTGAACATATAATGGAAAGGACGCCACCGGTGCTGAAGGGGTTAATAGTAGTGAACATATAATGGAAAGGATGCCACCGGTGCTGAAGGGGTTAATAGTAGTGAACATATAATGGAAAGGACGCCACCGGTGCTGAAGGGGTTAATAGTAGTGAACATATAATGGAAAGGATGCCACCGGTGCTGAAGGGGTTAATAGTAGTGAACATATAATGGAAAGGACGCCACCAGTGCTGAAGGGGTTAATAGTAGTGAACATATAATGGAAAGGATGCCACCGGTGCTGAAGGGGTTAATAGTAGTGAACATATAATGGAAAGGACGCCACCGGTGCTGAAGGGGTTAATAGTAGTGAACATATAATGGAAAGGATGCCACCGGTGCTGAAGGGGTTAATAGTAGTGAACATATAATGGAAAGGATGCCACCGGTGCTGAAGGGGTTAATAGTAGTGAACATATAATGGAAAGGATGCCACCGGTGCTGAAGGGGTTAATAGTAGTGAACATATAATGGAAAGGATGCCACCGGTGCTGAAGGGGTTAATAGTAGTGAACATATAATGGAAAGGACGCCACCGGTGCTGAAGGGGTTAATAGTAGTGAACATATAATGGAAAGGATGCCACCGGTGCTGAAGGGGTTAATAGTAGTGAACATATAATGGAAAGGACGCCACCGGTGCTGAAGGGGTTAATAGTAGTGAACATATAATGGAAAGGATGCCACCGGTGCTGAAGGGGTTAATAGTAGTGAACATATAATGGAAAGGACGCCACCGGTGCTGAAGGGGTTAATAGTAGTGAACATATAATGGAAAGGATGCCACCGGTGCTGAAGGGGTTAATAGTAGTGAACATATAATGGAAAGGATGCCACCGGTGCTGAAGGGGTTAATAGTAGTGAACATATAATGGAAAGGACGCCACCGGTGCTGAAGGGGTTAATAGTAGTGAACATATAATGGAAAGGATGCCACCGGTGCTGAAGGGGTTAATAGTAGTGAACATATAATGGAAAGGATGCCACCGGTGCTGAAGGGGGTTAATAGTAGTGAACATATAATGGAAAGGATGCCACCGGTGCTGAAGGGGTTAATAGTAGTGAACATATAATGGAAAGGACGCCACCGGTGCTGAAGGGGTTAATAGTAGTGAACATATAATGGAAAGGACGCCACCGGTGCTGAAGGGGTTAATAGTAGTGAACATATAATGGAAAGGACGCCACCGGTGCTGAAGGGGTTAATAGTAGTGAACATATAATGGAAAGGATGCCACCGGTGCTGAAGGGGTTAATAGTAGTGAACATATAATGGAAAGGATGCCACCGGTGCTGAAGGGGTTAATAGTAGTGAACATATAATGGAAAGGATGCCACCGGTGCTGAAGTGGTTAATAGTAGTGAACATATAATGGAAAGGATGCCACCGGTGCTGAAGGGGGTTAATAGTAGTGAACATATAATGGAAAGGATGCCACCGGTGCTGAAGGGGTTAATAGTAGTGAACATATAATGGAAAGGATGCCACCGGTGCTGAAGGGGTTAATAGTAGTGAACATATAATGGAAAGGACGCCACCGGTGCTGAAGGGGTTAATAGTAGTGAACATATAATGGAAAGGACGCCACCGGTGCTGAAGGGGTTAATAGTAGTGAACATATAATGGAAAGGATGCCACCGGTGCTGAAGGGGTTAATAGTAGTGAACATATAATGGAAAGGACGCCACCGGTGCTGAAGGGGTTAATAGTAGTGAACATATAATGGAAAGGACGCCACCGGTGCTGAAGGGGTTAATAGTAGTGAACATATAATGGAAAGGATGCCACCGGTGCTGAAGGGGTTAATAGTAGTGAACATATAATGGAAAGGACGCCACCGGTGCTGAAGGGGTTAATAGTAGTGAACATATAATGGAAAGGATGCCACCGGTGCTGAAGGGGTTAATAGTAGTGAACATATAATGGAAAGGATGCCACCGGTGCTGAAGGGGTTAATAGTAGTGAACATATAATGGAAAGGACGCCACCGGTGCTGAAGGGGTTAATAGTAGTGAACATATAATGGAAAGGATGCCACCGGTGCTGAAGGGGTTAATAGTAGTGAACATATAATGGAAAGGACGCCACCGGTGCTGAAGGGGTTAATAGTAGTGAACATATAATGGAAAGGATGCCACCGGTGCTGAAGGGGTTAATAGTAGTGAACATATAATGGAAAGGACGCCACCGGTGCTGAAGGGGTTAATAGTAGTGAACATATAATGGAAAGGATGCCACCGGTGCTGAAGGGGTTAATAGTAGTGAACATATAATGGAAAGGACGCCACCGGTGCTGAAGGGGTTAATAGTAGTGAACATATAATGGAAAGGACGCCACCGGTGCTGAAGGGGTTAATAGTAGTGAACATATAATGGAAAGGACGCCACCGGTGCTGAAGGGGTTAATAGTAGTGAACATATAATGGAAAGGACGCCACCGGTGCTGAAGGGGTTAATAGTAGTGAACATATAATGGAAAGGACGCCACCGGTGCTGAAGGGGTTAATAGTAGTGAACATATAATGGAAAGGATGCCACCGGTGCTGAAGGGGTTAATAGTAGTGAACATATAATGGAAAGGACGCCACCGGTGCTGAAGGGGTTAATAGTAGTGAACATATAATGGAAAGGATGCCACCGGTGCTGAAGGGGTTAATAGTAGTGAACATATAATGGAAAGGACGCCACCGGTGCTGAAGGGGTTAATAGTAGTGAACATATAATGGAAAGGATGCCACCGGTGCTGAAGGGGTTAATAGTAGTGAACATATAATGGAAAGGACGCCACCGGTGCTGAAGGGGTTAATAGTAGTGAACATATAATGGAAAGGATGCCACCGGTGCTGAAGGGGTTAATAGTAGTGAACATATAATGGAAAGGACGCCACCGGTGCTGAAGGGGTTAATAGTAGTGAACATATAATGGAAAGGATGCCACCGGTGCTGAAGGGGTTAATAGTAGTGAACATATAATGGAAAGGACGCCACCGGTGCTGAAGGGGTTAATAGTAGTGAACATATAATGGAAAGGATGCCACCGGTGCTGAAGGGGTTAATAGTAGTGAACATATAATGGAAAGGACGCCACCGGTGCTGAAGGGGTTAATAGTAGTGAACATATAATGGAAAGGATGCCACCGGTGCTGAAGGGGTTAATAGTAGTGAACATATAATGGAAAGGACGCCACCGGTGCTGAAGGGGTTAATAGTAGTGAACATATAATGGAAAGGATGCCACCGGTGCTGAAGGGGTTAATAGTAGTGAACATATAATGGAAAGGATGCCACCGGTGCTGAAGGGGTTAATAGTAGTGAACATATAATGGAAAGGACGCCACCGGTGCTGAAGGGGTTAATAGTAGTGAACATATAATGGAAAGGACGCCACCGGTGCTGAAGGGGTTAATCTATACTGTTTGTCAACGTCATCATCGACCTCTTACTTTCTTAAGGGGGGGGGTCACCGGATTGTTTTGTCTTTCTCTCCTTTTCACTCTTTCCCTGGCTTGTATCAATTCGGCCCCGTTCAGCCAACTGTTTTAAGACGTTTATCCCTATCCAGGTGTTGATTTCTTCCTGGCGAGCGATAGCGAGCCAGCATTGTATGGAGGAATCCGGCTTCGCTGGAGCAATTTTTCTATCGAAAAATGTACAAATTTAGCTTAATGCTGTCAAAACAAAAATATATATATATGCTGGGTCGCCACGAAAATATTCACACCTGGATGGGGGTAAACGTCTTAAAACAATAGGCTGAATGGGGCCGAATGGATAAAAGCCAAAGAGAGGGAGAGAAAGAGAAAAAAGCGAGGTGGGCTCCCTTAACCCCTTCAGGATTATGCCGCGGTCTCAAAGTTAATTCTAGCCATCACTAGCCGATTTTATACAGATTAGGAAGGATCTGTGAGTATTCAAAGGGTACAAACTATCGCAATTAACTCTCTGACTTCCATATACCCTTCCTGATCTGAATAAAATAATAGCCGGAAGACAAAAATATAAATTGGTAATGGTATCTTGAAAGAGTTAACTCCTGGACGATGACGCGCCATACTTCTTTATATTCCGGCTACCATTGAGCCTAGTTATTCAGTGTAGGAAGACTCTGTGGGAATAATAGGGTTAAGGGGAGATTTGTATTTAGTTGTTCATGTATTTATTTATTTACTATATTCTTTAGTTTCCTCCCAAGACCTTCATCAAGCTTAAAAATTACCCCCAAGATCCCCCATCGATACTAATTTGTACATAATTTTTTCGGGAGAAAAATGTTCTGGCCAAAGGCCAGTTTCTCCTAAACTACAGGCTCGCTATCGCTCGCCTGGAAAAATGGACACCTAAATAGCACAAAAGGCCTTAAAATCGCCAAACTAATGGAACGAACGTCTTAAAATATCAAAACTAATGGGGCTAAACATTAGGGAGAAGGGGGTCCAGAAACAAAACAAACCTGCCCATAATTAAGATGAGTTGCACGTCTTTGTTTGCCAAGGGGCCATTCGTAAGCCAAGTCAAATCCTGTACACTACAAACATAGCTAGGTGAGGTGTGTAGAAGACAATCCTGTGCACTGCAAACATAGCTAGGTGAGGTGTGTAGAAGACAATCCTGTGCACTGCAAACATAGCTAGGTGAGGTGTGTAGAAGACAATCCTGTACACTGCAAACATAGCTAGGTGAGGTGTGTAGAAGACAATCCTGTGCACTGCAAACATAGCTAGGTGAGGTGTGTAGAAGACAATCCTGTGTACTGCAAACATAGCTAGGTGAGGTGTGTAGAAGACAATCCTGTGCACTGCAAACATAGCTAGGTGAGGTGTGTAGAAGACAATCCTGTACACTGCAAACATAGCTAGGTGAGGTGTGTAGAAGACAATCCTGTGCACTGCAAACATAGCTAGGTGAGGTGTGTAGAAGACAATCCTGTGCACTGCAAACATAGCTAGGTGAGGTGTGTAGAAGACAATCCTGTACACTGCAAACATAGCTAGGTGAGGTGTGTAGAAGACAATCCTTTACTCTGCAAACATAGCTAGGTGAGGTGTGTAGAAGGCAATCCTGTACACTGCAAACATAGCTAGGTGAGGTGTGTAGAAGGCAATCCTGTACACTGCAAACATAGCTAGGTGAGGTGTGTAGAAGGCAATCCTGTACACTGCAAACGTAGCTAGGTGAGGTGTGTAGAAGGCAATCCTGTACACTGCAAACGTAGCTAGGTGAGGTGTGTAGAAGGCAATCCTGTACACTGCAAACGTAGCTAGGTGAGGTGTGTAGAAGGCAATCCTGTGCATTGCAAACGTAGCTAGTGAGGTGTGTAGAAGACAATGTGCACTGCAAACGTATCTAGGTGAGGTGTGTAGAAGACAATCCTGTGCACTGCAAATGTAGCTAGGTGAGGTGTGTAGAAGACAATCCTGTGCACTGCAAACGTAGCTAGGTGAGGTGTGTAGAAGACAATCCTGTGCACTGCAAACGTAGCTAGGTGAGGTGTGTAGAAGCCAATCCTGTGCACTGCAAACGTAGCTAGGTTAGGTGTGTAGAAGCCAATCCTGTGCACTGCAAACATAGCTAGGTGAGGTGTGTAGAAGAAAATCCTGTGCACTGCAAACGTAGCTAGGTGAGGTGTGTAGAAGACAATCCTGTGCACTGCAAATGTAGCTAGGTGAGGTGTGTAGAAGCCAATCCTGTGCACTGCAAACATAGCTAGGTGAGGTGTGTAGAAGACAATCCTGTACACTGCAAACATAGCTAGGTGAGGTGTATAGAAGACAATCCTGTACACTGCAAACATAGCTAGGTGAGGTGTGTAGAAGTCAATCCTGTGCACTGCAAACATAGCAAGGTGAGGTGTGTAGAAGACAATCCTGTGCACTGCAAACATAGCTAGGTGAGGTGTGTAGAAGACAATCCTGTGCACTGCAAACATAGCTAGGTGAGGTGTGTAGAAGACAATTCTGTGCACTGCAAACATAGCTAGGTGAGGTGTGTAGAAGACAATCCTGTGCACTGCAAACATAACTAGTGAGGTGTGTAGAAGACAATCCTGTGCACTGCAAACATAGCTAGGTGAGGTGTGTAGAAGACAATCCTGTGCACTGCAAACATAGCTAGGTGAGGTATGTAGAAGACAATCCTGTGCACTGCAAACATAGCTAGGTGAGGTGTGTAAAAGACAATCCTGTGCACTGCAAACATAGCTAGGTGACGTGTGTAGAAGCCAATCCTGTGCACTGCAAACATAGCTAGGTGAGGTGTGTAGAAGCCAATCCTGTGCTCTGCAAACATAGCTAGGTGAGGTGTGTAGAAGCCAATCCTGTGCACTGCAAACATAGCTAGGTGAGGTGTGTAGAAGCCAATCCTGTGCACTGCAAACATAGCTAGGTGAGGTGTGTAGAAGCCAATTTAATCCTGTGCACTGCAAATATAGCTAGGTGAGGTGTGTAGAAGCCAATCCTGTGCATTGCAAACATAGGTAGGTGAGGTGTGTAGAAGCCAATCCTGTGCACTGCAAACATAGCTAGGTGAGGTGTGTAGAAGCCAATCCTGTGCACTGCAAACATAGCTAGGTGAGGTGTGTAGAAGCCAATCCTGTGCACTGCAAACATAGTTAGGTGAGGTGTGTAGAAGCCAATCCTGTGCACTGCAAACATAGATAGGTGAGGTGTGTAGAAGCCAATCCTGTGCACTGAAAACATAGGTAGGTGAGGTGTGTAGAAGACAATCCTGTGCACTGCAAACATAGCTAGGTGAGGTGTGTAGAAGACAATCCTGTGCACTGCAAACATAGCTAGGTGAGGTGTGTAGAAGACAATCCTGTGCACTGCAAACATAGCTAGGTGAGGTGTGTAGAAGCCAATCCTGTGCACTACAAACATAGCTAGGTGAGGTGTGTAGAAGACAATCCTGTGCACTGCAAACATAACTAGGTGAGGTGTGTAGAAGACAATCCTGTGCACTGCAAACATAGCTAGGTGAGGTGTGTAGAAGACAATCCTGTGCACTGCAAACATAGCTAGGTGAGGTGTGTAGAAGACAATCCTGTGCACTGCAAACATAGCTAGGTGAGGTGTGTAGAAGACAATCCTGTGCACTGCAAACATAGTTAGGTGAGGTGTGTAGAAGACAATCCTGTGCTCTGCAAACATAGCTAGGTGAGGTGTGTAGAAGCCAATCCTGTGCACTGCAAACATAGCAAGGTGAGGTGTGTAGAAGCCAATCCTGTGCACTGCAAACATAGCTAGGTGAGGTGTGTAGAAGCCAATCCTGTGCACTGCAAACATAGCTAGGTGAGGTGTGTAGAAGCCAATCCTGTGCACTGCAAACATAGCTAGGTGAGGTGTGTAGAAGCCAATTTAATCCTGTGCACTGCAAATATAGCTAGGTGAGGTGTGTAGAAGCCAATCCTGTGCATTGCAAACATAGCTAGGTGAGGTGTGTAGAAGACAATCCTGTGCACTGCAAACATAGCTAGGTGAGGTGTGTAGAAGCCAATCCTGTGCACTGCAAACATAGGTAGGTGAGGTGTGTAGAAGCCAATCCTGTGCACTGCAAACATAGTTAGGTGAGGTGTGTAGAAGCCAATCCTGTGCACTGCAAACATAGGTAGGTGAGGTGTGTAGAAGCCAATCCTGTGCACTGAAAACATAGGTAGGTGAGGTGTGTAGAAGACAATCCTGTGCACTGCAAACATAGCTAGGTGAGGTGTGTAGAAGACAATCCTGTGCACTGTAAACATAGCTAGGTGAGGTGTGTAGAAGCCAATCCTGTGCACTGCAAACATAGCTAGGTGAGGTGTGTAGAAGCCAATCCTGTGCTCTGCAAACATAGCTAGGTGAGGTGTGTAGAAGCCAATCCTGTGCACTGCAAACATAGCTAGGTGAGGTGTGTAGAAGCCAATCCTGTGCACTGCAAACATAGCTAGGTGAGGTGTGTAGAAGCCAATTTAATCCTGTGCACTGCAAATATAGCTAGGTGAGGTGTGTAGAAGCCAATCCTGTGCATTGCAAACATAGCTAGGTGAGGTGTGTAGAAGCCAATCCTGTGCACTGCAAACATAGCTAGGTGAGGTGTGTAGAAGCCAATCCTGTGCACTGCAAACATAGTTAGGTGAGGTGTGTAGAAGCCAATCCTGTGCACTACAAACATAGATAGGTGAGGTGTGTAGAAGCCAATCCTGTGCACTGAAATCATAGGTAGGTGAGGTGTGTAGAAGACAATCCTGTGCACTGCAAACATAGCTAGGTGAGGTGTGTAGAAGACAATCCTGTGCACTGCAAACATAGCTAGGTGAGGTGTGTAGAAGACAATCCTGTGCACTGCAAACATAGCTAGGTGAGGTGTGTAGAAGCCAATCCTGTGCACTGCAAACATAGCTAGGTGAGGTGTGTAGAAGACAATCCTGTGCACTGCAAACATAGCTAGGTGAGGTGTGTAGAAGACAATCCTGTGCACTGTAAACATAGCTAGGTGAGGTGTGTAGAAGACAATCCTGTGCACTGCAAACATAGCTAGGTGAGGTGTGTAGAAGACAATCCTGTGCACTGCAAACATAGCTAGGTGAGGTGTGTAGAAGACAATCCTGTGCACTGCAAACATAGTTAGGTGAGGTGTGTAGAAGACAATCCTGTGCTCTGCAAACATAGCTAGGTGAGGTGTGTAGAAGCCAATCCTGTGCACTGCAAACATAGCTAGGTGAGGTGTGTAGAAGCCAATCCTGTGCACTGCAAACATAGCTAGGTGAGGTGTGTAGAAGCCAATCCTGTGCACTGCAAACATAGCTAGGTGAGGTGTGTAGAAGCCAATCCTGTGCACTGCAAACATAGCTAGGTGAGGTGTGTAGAAGCCAATTTAATCCTGTGCACTGCAAATATAGCTAGGTGAGGTGTGTAGAAGCCAATCCTGTGCATTGCAAACATAGCTAGGTGAGGTGTGTAGAAGCCAATCCTGTGCACTGCAAACATAGCTAGGTGAGGTGTGTAGAAGACAATCCTGTGCACTGCAAACATAGCTAGGTGAGGTGTGTAGAAGCCAATCCTGTGCACTGCAAACATAGTTAGGTGAGGTGTGTAGAAGCCAATCCTGTGCACTGCAAACATAGGTAGGTGAGGTGTGTAGAAGCCAATCCTGTGCACTGAAAACATAGGTAGGTGAGGTGTGTAGAAGACAATCCTGTGCACTGCAAACATAGCTAGGTGAGGTGTGTAGAAGACAATCCTGTGCACTGTAAACATAGCTAGGTGAGGTGTGTAGAAGACAATCCTGTGCACTGCAAACATAGCTAGGTGAGGTGTGTAGAAGCCAATCCTGTGCACTGCAAACATAGCTAGGTGAGGTGTGTAGAAGACAATCCTGTGCACTGCAAACATAGCTAGGTGAGGTGTGTAGAAGACAATCTTGTGCACTGCAAACATAGCTAGGTGAGGTGTGTAGAAGATAATCCTGTGCACTGCAAACATAGCTAGGTGAGGTGTGTAGAAGCCAATCCTGTGCACTGCAAACATAGCTAGGTGAGGTGTGTAGAAGACAATCCTGTGCACTGCAAACATAGCTAGGTGAGGTGTGTAGAAGACAATCCTGTGCACTGCAAACATAGCTAGGTGAGGTGTGTAGAAGACAATCCTGTGCACTGCAAACATAGCTAGTGAGGTGTGTAGAAGACAATCCTGTGCACTGCAAACATAGCTAGGTGAGGTGTGTAGAAGACAATCCTGTGCACTGCAAACATAGCTAGGTGAGGTGTGTAGAAGACAATCCTGTGCACTGCAAACATAGCTAGGTGAGGTGTGTAAAAGACAATCCTGTGCACTGCAAACATAGCTAGGTGAGGTGTGTAGATGCCAATCCTGTGCACTGCAAACATAGCTAGGTGAGGTGTGTAGAAGCCAATCCTGTGCTCTGGAAACATAGCTAGGTGAGGTGTGTAGAAGCCAATCCTGTGCACTGCAAACATAGCTAGGTGAGGTGTGTAGAAGCCAATCCTGTGCACTGCAAACATAGCTAGGTGAGGTGTGTAGAAGCCAATTTAATCCTGTGCACTGCAAATATAGCTAGGTGAGGTGTGTAGAAGCCAATCCTGTGCATTGCAAACATAGCTAGGTGAGGTGTGTAGAAGCCAATCCTGTGCACTGCAAACATTGCTAGGTGAGGTGTGTAGAAGACAATCCTGTGCACTGCAAACATAGTTAGGTGAGGTGTGTAGAAGACAATCCTGTGCACTGCAAACATAGCTAGGTGAGGTGTGTAGAAGACAATCCTGTGCACTGCAAACATAGCTAGGTGAGGTGTGTAGAAGACAATCCTGTGCACTGCAAACATAGCGAGGTGCAGGGTGTAGAAGCCAATCCTGTGCACTGCAAACATAGCTAGGTGAGGTGTGTAGAAGACAATCCTGTGCACTGCAAACATAGCTAGGTGAGGTGTGTAGAAGACAATCCTGTGCACTGCAAATATCGCTAGGTGAGGTGTGTAGAAGACAATCCTGTGCACTGCAAACATAGCTAGGTGAGGTGTGTAGAAGACAATCCTGTGCACTGCAAACATAGCTAGGTGAGGTGTGTAAAAGACAATCCTGTGCACTGCAAACATAGCTAGGTGAGGTGTGTAGAAGATAATCCTGTGCACTGCAAACATAGCTAGGTGAGGTGTGTAGAAGACAATCCTGTACACTGCAAACATAGCTAGGTGAGGTGTGTAGCAGACAATCCTGTACATTGCAAACATAGCTACAGTAGGTGAGGTGTGTAGAAGCCAATCCTGTGCACTGCAAACATAGCTAGGTGAGGTGTGTAGAAGCCAATCCTGTGCACTGCAAACATAGCTAGGTGAGGGGTGTAGAAGCCAATTTAATCCTGTGCACTGCAAATATAGCTAGGTGAGGTGTGTAGAAGCCAATCCTGTGCATTGCAAACATAGCTAGGTGAGGTGTGTAGAAGCCAATCCTGTGCACTGCAAACATAGCTAGGTGAGGTGTGTAGAAGACAATCCTGTGCACTGCAAACATAGCTAGGTGAGGTGTGTAGAAGCCAATCCTGTGCACTGCAAACATAGTTAGGTGAGGTGTGTAGAAGCCAATCCTGTGCACTGCAAACATAGGTAGGTGAGGTGTGTAGAAGCCAATCCTGTGCACTGAAAACATAGGTAGGTGAGGTGTGTAGAAGACAATCCTGTGCACTGCAAACATAGCTAGGTGAGGTGTGTAGAAGCCAATCCTGTGCACTGTAAACATAGCTAGGTGAGGTGTGTAGAAGACAATCCTGTGCACTGCAAACATAGCTAGGTGAGGTGTGTAGAAGCCAATCCTGTGCACTGCAAACATAGCTAGGTGAGGTGTGTAGAAGACAATCCTGTGCACTGCAAACATAGCTAGGTGAGGTGTGTAGAAGACAATCCTGTGCACTGCAAACATAGCTAGGTGAGGTGTGTAGAAGACAATCCTGTGCACTGCAAATATCGCTAGGTGAGGTGTGTAGAAGACAATCCTGTGCACTGCAAACATAGCTAGGTGAGGTGTGTAGAAGACAATCCTGTGCACTGCAAACATAGCTAGGTGAGGTGTGTAAAAGACAATCCTGTGCACTGCAAACATAGCTAGGTGAGGTGTGTAGAAGATAATCCTGTGCACTGCAAACATAGCTAGGTGAGGTGTGTAGAAGACAATCCTGTACACTGCAAACATAGCTAGGTGAGGTGTGTAGCAGACAATCCTGTACATTGCAAACATAGCTACAGTAGGTGAGTTGTGTAGAAGCCAATCCTGTGCACTGCAAACATAGCTAGGTGAGGTGTGTAGAAGCCAATCCTGTGCACTGCAAACATAGCTAGGTGAGGGGTGTAGAAGCCAATTTAATCCTGTGCACTGCAAATATAGCTAGGTGAGGTGTGTAGAAGCCAATCCTGTGCATTGCAAACATAGCTAGGTGAGGTGTGTAGAAGCCAATCCTGTGCACTGCAAACATAGCTAGGTGAGGTGTGTAGAAGACAATCCTGTGCACTGCAAACATAGCTAGGTGAGGTGTGTAGAAGCCAATCCTGTGCACTGCAAACATAGTTAGGTGAGGTGTGTAGAAGCCAATCCTGTGCACTGCAAACATAGGTAGGTGAGGTGTGTAGAAGCCAATCCTGTGCACTGAAAACATAGGTAGGTGAGGTGTGTAGAAGCCAATCCTGTGCACTGTAAACATAGCTAGGTGAGGTGTGTAGAAGACAATCCTGTGCACTGCAAACATAGCTAGGTGAGGTGTGTAGAAGCCAATCCTGTGCACTGCAAACATAGCTAGGTGAGGTGTGTAGAAGACAATCCTGTGCACTGCAAACATAGCTAGGTGAGGTGTGTAGAAGACAATCTTGTGCACTGCAAACATAGCTAGGTGAGGTGTGTAGAAGACAATCCTGTGCACTGCAAACATAGCTAGGTGAGGTGTGTAGAAGACAATCCTGTGCACTGCAAACATAGCTAGGTGAGGTGTGTAGAAGACAATCCTGTGCACTGCAAACATAGCTAGGTGAGGTGTGTAGAAGACAATCCTGTGCACTGCAAACATAGCTAGGTGAGGTGTGTAGAAGACAATCCTGTGCACTGCAAACATAGCTAGTGAGGTGTGTAGAAGACAATCCTGTGCACTGCAAACATAGCTAGGTGAGGTGTGTAGAAGACAATCCTGTGCACTGCAAACATAGCTAGGTGAGGTGTGTAGAAGACAATCCTGTGCACTGCAAACATAGCTAGGTGAGGTGTGTAAAAGACAATCCTGTGCACTGCAAACATAGCTAGGTGAGGTGTGTAGATGCCAATCCTGTGCACTGCAAACATAGCTAGGTGAGGTGTGTAGAAGCCAATCCTGTGCTCTGCAAACATAGCTAGGTGAGGTGTGTAGAAGCCAATCCTGTGCACTGCAAACATAGCTAGGTGAGGTGTGTAGAAGCCAATCCTGTGCACTGCAAACATAGCTAGGTGAGGTGTGTAGAAGCCAATTTAATCCTGTGCACTGCAAATATAGCTAGGTGAGGTGTGTAGAAGCCAATCCTGTGCATTGCAAACAGCTAGGTGAGGTGTGTAGAAGCCAATCCTGTGCACTGCAAACATAGCTAGGTGAGGTGTGTAGAAGACAATCCTGTGCACTGCAAACATAGTTAGGTGAGGTGTGTAGAAGACAATCCTGTGCACTGCAAACATAGCTAGGTGAGGTGTGTAGAAGATAATCCTGTGCACTGCAAACATAGCTAGGTGAGGTGTGTAGAAGACAATCCTGTGCACTGCAAACATAGCTAGGTGAGGTGTGTAGAAGCCAATCCTGTGCACTGCAAACATAGCTAGGTGAGGTGTGTAGAAGACAATCCTGTGCACTGCAAACATAGCTAGGTGAGGTGTGTAGAAGACAATCCTGTGCACTGCAAATATCGCTAGGTGAGGTGTGTAGAAGACAATCCTGTGCACTGCAAACATAGCTAGGTGAGGTGTGTAGAAGACAATCCTGTGCACTGCAAACATAGCTAGGTGAGGTGTGTAAAAGACAATCCTGTGCACTGCAAACATAGCTAGGTGAGGTGTGTAGAAGACAATCCTGTGCACTGCAAACATAGCTAGGTGAGGTGTGTAGAAGCCAATCCTGTACACTGCAAACATAGCTAGGTGAGGTGTGTAGCAGACAATCCTGTACATTGCAAACATAGCTACAGTAGGTGAGGTGTGTAGAAGACAATCCTGTACACTGCAAACATAGCTAGGTGAGGTGTGTAGAAGGCAATCCTGTACACTGCAAACATAGCTAGGTGAGGTGTGTAGAAGACAATCCTGTGCACTGCAAACATAGCTAGGTGAGGTGTGTAGAAGACAATCCTGTACACTGCAAACGTAGCTAGGTGAGGTGTGTAGAAGACAATCCTGTACACTGCAAACATAGCTAGGTGAGGTGTGTAGAAGACAATCCTGTACACTGCAAACATAGCTACAGTAGGTGAGGTGTGTAGAAGACAATCCTGTACACTGCAAACATAGCTAGGTGAGGTGTGTAGAAGATAATTGGTGTCTTTTGGTAGTGATATACCTTAATTTACAGAGGTGGGCGCGCTCCGGTGGGACCGGTAATGCGGCAGCGCTCCGCGCTCATCAGACATAAGGTAATGCGGCAGCGCTCACGCGCTCCTTTTGTCAGCAGACCCGATGCGCTTCCCGCTCCGCGCTCCTGCGCTCCGCGCTCCCAAAAATAGGTATATAAAAAAAAAAAAAAAAAACAGCATCTAGAAGTTATTTAATTATTTACCTTTGTCCTTCACTTTGTCCCTTGTCTTTCACTTCACTAAATTCCAAGAATTCAAAACATTAAAAAAAAACTCAAGTCATGGTGTCTTTCTGAAGTTTAACTGTTTAAGTTTCTCACTTTCTCAGTTTCTGTTATTCTTTATGTCATATCAATGAATCAAATGTCAATGATATGATAATGATTGATATCATTGCAAATGTCAATGATATGATATGATTGATATCATTGTGAGTTTGTGACATTGTGACTGTCCATTGATATCTATGATATGACATAAAGAATTACAGAAACTGTCCAAACTGAGAAACTAGGTCCGAAACTGCCAGGTCCGACGGTATATAATTTATAATAATTATATATACGGCCGGGACTAGGGTCTTGTCAGATGTCAGTTGTCACGCCCAGTGCCAGGTCCGTATATAATTATATACGGACTCGCCGAAAAAAAATCGTAGCAGCGAAACGACTGCACCTATGGCTTTCATATTTTTAGTTTTTTACCACATGTACCTCACCCTTCTGCATACCCACCACGGCACCACCACTAACCCAAACCCCTCCTCCCACCCACTCGCTGACTATCGGTCGCCTCACAAGGAAAACAAAAGAAAATCTGTGGCGGCGAAACGATTGCACCAATCGGTTCCATATTTGTGTGACAAGTGCCTTACCCTTATGCCTTCCCTCCACCACATCCCCAACTGCCTCCCACAACCCACTTCCAGCGTATCCGTACGAAGATAAGGAAAACAAATAAAATCTGTGGTGGCGAAACTACCTTACCAATCGGCTTCATATTTATTATTTTGTAACAGGAGTCAATTACGCTTCTACCTTCCCCCCACCATCCCCCAAACCACCCTCCCACCCATACATTCAAGTAACATTCCGATAGTATCGATACCATAAAATGATAAAAGTCTCTGAAGTCTATAGTGTCTTTTGACTATCAGACAGTCAGATAGGCTCGGGTAACACCGTACGAACGGTACGATGACTGTACACGATAATGACGTTCTTGTACCGGTTGTTGACAGGAAAAATCGCCTCCGGAGCGCCAGAAAGGAGCGCGAATTTCTAGCTGCGCTCCCCGCCTGCACTCCAATTTCAGAATTTTGCCGCTCCTCGCTCCGCGCTCCTCTATATTGGTAATGCGCACCGGAGCGCAGAGCGCCAAATGGCGCGCACCTGCCCACCTCTGTTAATTTATATCCTTGTATCAACCTTTTCTATACCGGCGACGTGTTTTTTATTGGACTTCGGCTACATTTAGACAATTTTATGAAGTTTAATAGGAAAGTTATATGGGCGCTAAAAGGATTAATCGAGATATTTTGTAACCTTTTAATGGGTAGACGTCCTCCCTAAGCTGAATATAAGCGTCTAGCAGTTGCCAGAATATAATGAAAGAAGAGGGTGACGGTACAGAAGGGGCTAAGCGGGTATATTATTGCCAATAAGCCTAATTGTTAAGGGTAGGCCTATATACTGTATATTATTATTATGGGCACTTTATATATCCTTCTCACATCCATAGTTTATTTTGGGAGTGTGTATACGTCATAGCCAGAGTAAAGTGTGTATACGTCATAGCCAGAGTAAAGTGAGAACGGAGTTATCGTTTACTGAAAGAGTTAAGGGGACGTTATTATATTTATTAATTTATTTTATATTTTTACCGGTATATATATTTGTTTTAGTTTGCTCCCAAGACCTTTATCAAGCTTAAGAAAACATCATCCCAAAGACCCCCTTCAAGATAAATTTGTAAATTTTTCAGTAAAAATATGTCCCGGCGGTTCCTCCTAAATTACAGGCTCGCTATCACTCGCCAGGAAAACATCGACACCAAAGGTCTTAATATTGACAAAGAAATGGGCGAAAGTCTTAAAATGTGAAAACTAATGGGACTAAACATGAAGAAGGGGGTTAAATTAAAACTAATAGGACTAAACATGAAGAAGAAGGTTAAATTAAAACTAATGGGACTAAACATGAAGAAGAAGGTTAAATTAAAACTAATGGGACTAAACATGAAGAAGAAGGTTAAATTAAAACTAATGGGACTAAACATGAAGAAGAAGGTTAAATTAAAACTAATGGGACTAAACATGAAGAAGAAGGTTAAATTAAAACTAATGGGACTAAACATGAAGAAGAAGGTTAAATTAAAACTAATGGGACTAAACATGAAGAAGAAGGTTAAATTAAAACTAATGGGACTAAACATGAAGAAGAAGGTTAAATTAAAACTAATGGGACTAAACATGAAGAAGAAGGTTAAATTAAAACTAATGGGACTAAACATGAAGAAGAAGGTTAAATTAAAACTAATGGGACTAAACATGAAGAAGAAGGTTAAATTAAAACTAATGGGACTAAACATGAAGAAGAAGGTTAAATTAAAACTAATGGGACTAAACATGAAGAAGAAGGTTAAATTAAAACTAATAGGACTAAACATGAAGAAGAAGGTTAAATTAAAACTAATGGGACTAAACATGAAGAAGAAGGTTAAATTAAAACTAATGGGACTAAACATGAAGAAGAAGGTTAAATTAAAACTAATGGGACTAAACATGAAGAAGAAGGTTAAATTAAAACTAATGGGACTAAACATGAAGAAGAAGGTTAAATTAAAACTAATGGGACTAAACATGAAGAAGAAGGTTAAATTAAAACTAATAGGACTAAACATGAAGAAGAAGGTTAAATTAAAACTAATGGGACTAAACATGAAGAAGAAGGTTAAATTAAAACTAATGGGACTAAACATGAAGAAGAAGGTTAAATTAAAACTAATGGGACTAAACATGAAGAAGAAGGTTAAATTAAAACTAATGGGACTAAACATGAAGAAGGGGGTTAAATTAAACAAACACACACAAATACTTCCCCTTTAACCCCTTCCGGACAAAGACGCCTTTCTTCCCCTAATATCGGTATCACACGAGAACTTCCCCTCAACCCTCATCTGGCAGCTTAGGAAATACAGTCTTATAAGGATTCTAACGCTTGTATTCCTAAACATTTCTATCTCCTCGCAGCGCCGATAATGGACGAAATAACCTAAAAAAATACGGTACCTTATCTCCTGAAATGGACGTGCTAATTCGTGTACTCTCTGTAAACAACGTTCATTCCCACAATATTCGTTCAGTATCACGTGCTGTGAAGGGAAAGAATTGTTAAAGAATGCTACTCTAGCACCTTTTATAATCTACTTCCAGTCAAGGCTCGCCATCGCCCACCTAAGGTGTCTTATATTCGTCAAAATATTAGGTGAAACTACTTAAAATCTCCAAAGTAATGGAGTGAAACAAGGAGGGTTCAGTAAAAAATAAATAACTTAAAAATGCACTCTATAAAATTGTGGATATAAAAAGAGTATGAAAAAAGCACAATAAAATCGCTGGGAATAATGAGTGATTTACCTTTCTAACTAGAATATGGGTCTATTACCACCAATATACCTGTAAATGGGATGATATTATGGACACTTGTTACGATCGGGTCTCGTATAAATCAGTGGCTCTTATACATTGGACTAGACTGGCATAAATGCAACAACGGAAACGCTAGATCCAACCCCTGATATATAATCCCGTCGAACAAAGAACACATATACCCTCCAGAGTTATATCTGCGATAGCGGGGTATCTTAACTCTCAGTATCTATGTGCTTCTACTATAGGCTGATGTTCTCTGAAACAGCCTATTACCTATAACATATGGTTGCTTAGTTATGGTACACAAGGAAAAGATAGTTAACTTAATTAAATCACAAGAGTGATCTAATGCAAACAAGAAGAAGGTTTACTTAACGTTACTTTAATCAATAATATCTGTCACTCCTTTATGAAAGAAAGTGTTGTAAAGTCCTCAAGCACCGAACAAGGAATCTTCTGAATAATGTCGGATGCTACTAAGAAGAACGTATCGGAAATGGAACCACAAAATAGCAGGAGGCAGGACAATGCACGTGTAGGCTAAATACACAAAAAGGCTGGACCTATAATTTTATTGGACACAAGAATATTATAAGCAGTGCAACAGTAATAATGCTCGCCACGAAAAAGTAGTACTCCTATTAACAAAACCGGCCTATGCTGGTTGTGTCTCTCTACAGCAACCTAGACCTCAAAATGCTTGTGTAGAAATAATGGGTATGCATAAAAGAGTACATGATATAATCCAGATAATGTCTACCCGGGTTAATAAAGTCTAGCTGGGATGCGCAAAGGTACAGAATTCTGGTGGAGCAAGGCAGCTCCTAGCCTAGTGTGGACCTTGGGTCTGTGCAGCCTGATTACGTTAATATGAAGGGGTGCTCTCTTGAGGATTCTCGATCACAAGTATCGAGTATCCTCCTGGCGACCCTCAAAAGTAAAAGCAAATAGAGTTAGAACAGTGTTGGGTGGATTAGGCAAGCAGCCCTCACGCACTACACAGTCTAAACTCCAAGGTACACAGACAAAAGATCCACCCAGGTAACCCACAGAATCCGTAGTGTCATGCAGCTCAAAAGTAGCCTACACACAGTGAACACACCAACAGCAAGGTACCTGATCCCTAGTCTAGCATTATTTAACCCTGTAGAAACATTAGTGATTGATGGAGACAGTCCGAGCAATACAATCTCCCCAAAAAGACAACGACTATCTTCAACCTTAGCCTAGTACATAAGAAATGTGAGATCCAGCATATAATACAGTCTGGCCACCAATTCAAGGTGTGGATGCAGGGAACCAGAGGGGGATTGATATTAATAAAATGTGAGGAAGTAGTGGAAATGATAAGAGGCAGTAGGAGAGAAAGATTCTAAGACAAGAGTGTGGAACAGTTAATGGGAGATGCTTAGAGTATGCTGTCTGGGACGGATCTGACAAGGATATTCCCAGGGATCGCATGGCTGGAGTCCCAGTTCGCAGGAATGGCACGAGGGCGCGCGACAGTCGCCCAGTAAGCAGCCGCCTAGTAGGCCGTGTTAGGCAGGAGGCAACGAATCCCGCGAGGCCTATGTAAGGGGGCCAGCCACGCGCCACACTCACCACCAAGTCACACCACCTGGTCTCTCTCTCTCTCTCTCTCCCGCTCGCCTTCCCATCATTCAACTACTTAACACAATACTTTCAATTGACTAAATAAAATAGAAAGGATTGTGACAGACGAAAACAAAGAACAGTTCTGAATTGTCTGCAACACAAGCTTTCTCGAGAAGGAAAGTACACAATGATAGGTAGACTGTAGCTATATTCTCTGCCCTGGCGAGTCCTAGCGAGTAAGCCATGCGGTTCTGGGGGAAGCAGTGAGCGTCACACCCCACCCAAGATTTTTAAGAGGCTCCAACTATGAGCTCTAAATCGGACACGCAGAACCCATACAAAATTCGCCACTCCTAGTCACCCAGCGACAATGAAATGTAAAGCACAGTTCTCTTCAAAATAACACATTTTAAAAATGAACAACCCCTCCCAACACAATAGATTAAATTACATAGTTATGCTCATAAGAGCGAGCTTCACTAGCCCAGCCTTCTGAGAGGAGTACAACTCAGAATTTCTGCTATAACATACTTTAAAAAAAATTAACTATCAAAGAAAGAGTTTTTATAGGATTTTTATATTTTTAATATGTTTATGGCGGCTGCACTACAGGGGCAGCCTAGTTTTTTCTTCTATACCAACACAGCAACTCCTACTTTACGACCCAATACGCTGGGCTACCCACGCGAGCCAAGAAGCACCAGACGTAAACATACTAATCAAACCAAAGTAGGAGGCTACCCTTGTGATGATCTACCCCGGGTCTTCCACCCTCGATAAGCAATCTGCAATCACATTCTCAGAACCGGCAATATGGCGTATGTCTAGGTTGTATTCCTGCAACATTAATGACCACCTGGTCAGCCTCATATTCCGGTTATGGAATTGATTCAGGAACTTGAGGGGGTGATGGTCGGTGTAGATCACCACAACTGGTCCATAGGCTGGAACATACACCTCAAAGTGCCTGAGCTCTAGCACAATCGCCAGCAGTTCCTTCTCAACTACTGAATAGTTCTTCTGCGCCGAGTTGAACTTTTTTGAGAAGAAACTGACTGGGTGCTCCAGCCCATCTTCGTCTGATTGCATCAGAACGGCACCAGCCCCCACACCACTGGCATCAGTTGCCAGCTGGAATGGTCGGCTAAAGTCCGGGGCCCTGAGGATTGGGTGAGTACACAACAGGTGTTTTACTAGCAAAAAAGCCCTCTCACACTCAGGCGCCCACTTAAACTTTCTATCTTTGGCCAATAGGTCCGTCAGAGGAGCCAGCACAGTAGAATAGCCCTTTATAAAGCGGCGGTAGTAACCAATCATGCCCAAAAACCTCATGATCTGCTTCTTGGTGGACGGCCTGGGGAAGTGGTTAATAGCCAATATCTTGTTCTGTGGGGGGCACACCTGGCCCAAACCCACCATGAACCCCAGATACTGCACGGTAGCCCGCACAAAATCACACTTTCCCAGGTTGACCACCAAGTTTGCTTCGCTTAATTTCTTAAATAGGGATTCTACATGTTCACAGTGGCTCTTGAAATCGTCATCGTAGATAATGACGTCGTCCAGGTACATGGTACAGTTCGGAATGTCAGCCACCAACTCGTTCATCAAGCTTTGGAAGGTCGCTGGTGCGTTCTTTAGACCGTACGGCATGACATTACAACGATATGTAGCACCATCCACCACAAAACCACACACCTCTTTCGCCCGTTCAGACAAAGGCACCTGCCAGTAACCTTTTACCAGGTCCACCTTGGTCAAGAACTTGGCCCTGCCAATCTTGTCTACACAGTCATCGACCCGGGGAAGATGATATGGGTTGGTGGGAGTCCAGCCGTTTAGCCTGCGGTAATCAACACAGAAGCGCACCTTGCCATCCGGCTTAGGTTGCAGCGTTACGGGAGATGTCCACTTTACCGCCCCCTTCTCGGTCAGTCCCTGTTGCAACATATACTCCAACTCCGCCCGGAGGACTGGAATTTTAATAGGGGGCACCCTATAGGGCACTGATTTGAAGGGTGGGTGGTCTCCGACGTCAACGTCGTGCACCTCATGAGTAGTGAGGCCTGGGTGTTCCGCAAATACAGTAGGGTATAAACAGAATAGGCGCTCGACAGCCACACGCTGTTGCTCAGGTAGGTGTTGCAAAGCCTCATGAGCCGCCTGTCTCGTGTTTCCCGCCCACTGATCTGCAGAAACATGATAATCCCAGTTGTCATCCACCTGCGCATGACTGTCCCGTTCTCCTTCTCCACCTTGACTGCTGAAAGTCATCACAGGGACAGTGAGAGGCTCAGGTGGGCGCCTCACATACTCCTTCATCAGGTTGACATGACATAACTGATTCCTCTTACGCCTGTCTGGAGTGGCCACCAGGTAATCTAAGTCCGAGAGCTTCTCTGCTACCCTATAAGGACCAGCGTACTTTGCGGATAAGGGGTGACCTACAAGAGGGAGTAGTATCAACACCTCCTGACCCACGTGAAACTCCCTGAGTTTCACCTTGTGGTCGTACCTGTCCTTCATGAGGGCCCGAGAGCCTACCAGATTGCGGCCAGCCAACTCCAGACTACGCAATATTCGGTCTCTACTCGCAAGTTCGACAGCACCGTCACTACACTTTAGAACCTCCGGGTCTTCTAGCTGCAATTTGCGAATATCTGAGGGAGCTAGCCTGTCTAAGTGTTTGCGAAACAACTCATGCCCTCCCCCAACATCGAACTCTGCATCCCGTTGCTCTCTCCGTGTATACCGTTGCTGCCGCTGAGTCTCTTTAAGCCCTGCCTCTACACTCTCAGTGACAGGTGGTGGTGCTTCTCCAGACTCTAATAACGGTGCTAATACTGAGTCCCTGAGAAGCGCTGCTGGTACTAGACTCTCCACCGTATCAGCTTTCAGCACCTTCTCGTGACCGTTCCTCCGCTTATTTGAAGACTGTTGGTTAGGCTGTGACTCCCTGGATGCGAGAGATCTGGTTACAACACACGCCATTGGTTGCACCTGACACTTCTCAACCCCCTCCTGTTACTCCCTACTCACGTCGGCCGGCTCCTCGGCAACGACTAAGGGTGAAACCTTAGAAGCAGGCACCGCAAAGTCATTGCCGAGAAGGAGGTCGACGCCCCCAACAGGCAATTTCTCCACGATTCCCACATCCAGTTCGCGAGTCACACCGTCAACTTCAAGCTCCATTCTAACAAGCGGGTATGACCTAGTTGCATTAACTCCCTGCACCACAACTACCCGCGCCGCGTTTATGGGTCTACCAGTGAAATTCTTCAAGAGTGTCTGAGAGGCACCTGTGTCACGCAAAAGCTGTACCCCGTGCTTCTTGCCCCCCCACTTCACGCAGCCATGCCCTCTATGGTCGCAAAAGGCATCGTGGACAGGGTTCGAGCCTTCCGGATCCTTCTTCACTGGCGGTGCTCCATCCTCTGATCTTATGCCTCCAGCAAACACAGAAGACTTCTGGAACACCCCAATGCTGCGAGCCAATGACACAGCCGCCGTGGGAGGTCTGTTCGGACAAGCTTTTGCCATGTGCCCCTCTTTGTGACAGTGATAACACTCAAATTTCCCCTTGGACTTATACTGAGGTGTAAAAGTCCCCTGACCCTTCTTAAACGGGGCGGTGCTAGGTTTGTGATCAGTCTTGGTGTCATTGCTTTTAAATTTATGTGTGTCCATATTCCGGGGAGGGGGAGGGTAACGCTCCTTAACGCCTACATCGTTTCTCTGTGCAGAGCCGCACCCCCGAATTAGTGACAACCGACGATCAGCCATCTCTGCTGCTTCTACGAGAGTTCTTGGGTTCTTCTCTTTAAGGTTTAAAGTCAAGTCGCCGCCCGTACACTTATAAAACTGCTCTAGAAGCATCAACTGTTTCATCTCATCAAACGTAGTTGTCTTCTCTGATCTGAGCCAGTTTCCCATAGCGTCGGACAGGTCCCGGGCTTGCTCCAAGAAGGTACGGTCTCGCCCCTTAGCCACACCCCGGAACTTTAACCTATATGTCTCGGGTTGTAGCTCATATGCCCGCAGGACAGCCTCCTTGAGCTCCTCATAAACAACACAGGACTCCAAAGGCAGTGCATCGTAAGCCTTGAGCCCCTTACCTACGAGTCTAGAGGACACAAGGGCCGCCCACTTAACTTCAGGCCACTGATGCTCCCGGCACTTCTTCTCAAATCTATTGAAAAACTCTGTGACACCCAGACTCGTCAAATACAGGGACCAGTTTGAGAAGGTGCGACAGAGACTGATCATGCGCACGGTTTCCAGTACCGAGTCGCTGTCCCGTCGTCTCAACACGAGACTTCTCTAAATCCATGTCGGCACAGTATCTTGTAGATTCTAGTTCAGTCCTAAGCTCAGCTTCCCTTGTCTGTTGCTGCATCCTAGCCAGCTCTTTTCTCTCTTCTATCTTAGCTAGCTCTTTTTTCTCTTCTATCTTAGCTAGCTCTGTCTGCTGTTGACTCTGATGTTTTGCCATCTCGAGCCGAAAGAGCATCTCCGGGGTCAAACCTTGAGGAGGAGGAGGAGATGCAATGATGTTAGAAATACCCGGTGATCCCCCCAGGGGCAAACCACCCTGCCAGTCACTACCCACCTGCGGAAGCGTGCTCAGGGTCGGTACTCCAATAGGAGGATTGGGAGTCGAGTGAAGGGGAGGCTCGGCCAAAGGGCTCTGAGCACTCACCCTACCTCGTACGCCAGTCACCCAACCCAGCACACATGTTATCAGGTCATCCTTGGTCATGCCACTAGTACATACATGACCGATAGCTGCGGCTAAGCACTGGAGACCGTACCAATTCATAGCCACCAACCGGTCGGAAGTAACAGGCCATTGTAAAAAATTCCTTGCATCCTCCTCACTGTTCACCAAGTTAACAACCTGCCCATGCTGCTGCTCCTCAGCTTCTACATCACGTACTGTGTCTTCATCCTGCACTGATCCGCTATAAGACATGATGCTCACTGAAGATATTTCACTTTGATACACAAAAAAGAAGTACCCCAAACTCTTATACCACAATATTCACAATACAAAATTCTCGGAGACAGCTTAAGTGCTATATTACTTTGCTAAAAAATAATTCTTGCATGTCCTCAAAAAATATTCCACAAAATCAACAAATGTTCACTGCCTAAACTGTGAGAAAAATCTGCACAATAACCTGCAATTATATGTCAGTTCACCAAATCCTGAGCTAGGTCGCCATTTGTTACGATCGGGTCTCGTATAAATCAGTGGCTCTTATACATTGGACTAGACTGGCATAAATGCAACAACGGAAACGCTAGATCCAACCCCTGATATATAATCCCGTCGAACAAAGAACACATATACCCTCCAGAGTTATATCTGCGATAGCGGGGTATCTTAACTCTCGGTATCTATGTGCTTCTACTATAGGCTGATGTTCTCTGAAACAGCCTATTACCTATAACATATGGTTGCTTAGTTATGGTACACAAGGAAAAGATAGTTAACTTAATTAAATCACAAGAGTGATCTAATGCAAACAAGAAGAAGGTTTACTTAACGTTACTTTAATCAATAATATCTGTCACTCCTTTATGAAAGAAAGTGTTGTAAAGTCCTCAAGCACCGAACAAGAAATCTTCTGAATAATGTCGGATGCTACTAAGAAGAACGTATCGGAAATGGAACCACAAAATAGCAGGAGGCAGGACAATGCACGTGTAGGCTAAATACACAAAAAGGCTGGACCTATAATGTTATTGGACACAAGAATATTATAAGCGGTGCAACAGTAATAATGCTCGCCACGAAAAAGTAGTACTCCTATTAACAAAACCGGCCTATGCTGGTTGTGTCTCTCTACAGCAACCTAGACCTCAAAATGCTTGTGTAGAAATAATGGGTATGCATAAAAGAGTATATTTATTAGTGGCCCCTCCATCATTGACGAACATGCCTATTACACAAGGCATCCTCTTCAAACACTAATCCGCCGTAGTTTGAATCTACCGCGCAGAGCATTTAAAATCTGAGGAGCCTTCATCATGAGCGCACGCGACCTCACTCATGGCTTCAGTCATTATGAATTGGGTTCTCACTACGAAAAAACTTCGTAAAAAATAAAAAACAAAAAGAAAATAAGAATAACTATCCAATAAGCTTTCCATCATATCGTGGATGTACTTGTGTGGATCTTTGACCAGACGCTGATTCAGGCATCATTCTTCCTTCTCTGCTCTGCGGTCAGCCGGCCCGGACGTGTCTCTCCACGCTCCGCTGGTTCCGCATTTGCTGCGTCCCTAGTGAGTTTTTTCTCATTTGTTTACTCCGGGATGTATCGAGTATGGTTAGGATATGCGTAGCAAGAGTGTCCTGGGCTGGTTGCCCGCAGTGCAGTGTATTTTGGGTCGTGTGTTTGGGGCATCTATTTCGGATGTACCCTCTTGGTCCGGTTGTGGACAGGTGAACTTTGTCACAGTTAGCTAGCTTTGTGTTGCAGGCGGCTTTCATTACGCGTTATTGCTTCCTTTTATCTTTCTGATGAGGTAGCGTATTTTTACTGACGTTCCCAGCGTATTTTTCTTCACTTAGTGAAGTTTTTTTGGGGTCCCGAATCAGTTCTTCCCTTTGCCGGAAGTATTTGCTACAGTGGTGTGTTGGCGGTGGTTCCTGTTGTGATATAATTCAGCGCTTTTTGTTTATATTCCGACATGTTAATATTATCCGTCTGCCTAGGATTAGCCAGCCTCTCGTAGCTTTACCACATATTATTGATTTATTTTTTAAATATGTACTACTGTGTGATGTGTGTCCTGGTTTAGTTGTGTTTTGGCTAATTCCACGGACTATTTATGTGTCCTGGGTTAGTTGTGTATTGGCTAATTCCACGGACTATGTTGGGCCCGGCGTTAGTTGTGTTTTAGCTACGCCTCGGTCCTGTGTTGCGTTCAGATGGTATCTGGACGAGGTGGGTTATTTCCGGCGGGTTTTTCTCGGTTACACCATGAAAAAACCCGGCTGGTTAACGAGTTTTGGCCACGCGTGGTTTAAAAACAGGCTTGTTTCCCCGGCGAGTGGGTGTCTGTGGCTCCCCAGGACTGCGTCTCTGGGGTGCCTGTTTCAGGCTCCTTCTGATTCCCGGCAGGTTGTCTGTACCCATCTAACAGTGTTCATACGGACACGTGTTGTTTGTAGTTTTTTCGGTTTTGCAAAGCCAATATAAAACTATGCTGTTGTTGTATTTCCTCCCCGGCGATCTTTTACAAAGATATGGGGTTAGGAACAATTGGGGTTAACTTTTAAACTTTAAATCACCCGGCGGGTGCAACCTGGTAGGGTGGGATGACCGAATTTACAAAATTCGGTTTAGTTGACCAGACAATTGAGGGATGCATTGTGTATCGCCTCCTTCAACATACGGCAATTTAAGGCACAATTGGGGTTAACGTTTTTTAAACTAATATTCACACCCGGCGGGTGCTCCCTGGAAGGGTGGGAATAACGAATTTACAATTCGGTTAGTTAACCAGACAATTGAGGAATACGTTTTGTATCGCCGCCTTCAACATACGGCAATCTAAAAAGATACTTCGGGAAAAATTAGATCTCGTATAGTTGTCAGGCTTCCCATTTTTTGATCTACAAGATTATTCGGGGGCCGGCGTGTTTTTTTTTTCTCCAAAATTGAATCTTGAAACAAACACCACCGGAAAGACTTATTCAGTTATAAACGCCATGCTGGTCTTTATATATTATGTCAGAGGGTATTCATAAATCTTTTAGACAAATTAAGATATTCTGAAATCTTTTACTTAGGAAACCCCACCGCGTAGCGAGCTGTAGTCGTTGAGTATTACGTCTCGTTACCCGGCGGGTTATTTAACACTTGTGTGCGAACGTGTTTGGGTTAACCTTATGAGCATTAATTCCTGGAAATTTTCTTTTTTTCCAGAGCTGGGTCCCGGCGGGTCTATGCAGAACCTGGAGTAAGTTTCTCACCAGTCTCTGTCATGGCTACCTTTGCCCCGGTTTTTGCTTTATGCATTACGCCCTCCTGTTCAGGTATCCCTATTTTTGCGCACACCCTGTGTATAAAATGTGTTAAAATGTCTCGTTTGGTGTGGGTTACCTTTCCGGCGTTTTTTCTCGTTGCTCCGAGAACACCGTTTTTGTTTACCGAGTTTTAGTCAGGATGGCTCAAAATAGGTAAGTTACCCCGACGAGTTTGGTCGCTTGAGGGCTCATAAGAAACTGCGTTTTCTGTGGTCGAGCCTGGGATCAGGCTTCCTGTGTTATTCATTGCTTTATGCATTACGCCCTCCTGTAATGTATAGTTTAGTGTGGGTTACCTTTCCGGCATTTTTCTCGTTGCTCCGAGGACACCGTTTTTGTTTACCGAGTTTTAGTCAGGGTGGCTAAAATAGGTAAGTTACCCCGACGAGTTTGGTCGCTTGAGGGCTCATCAGAAACTGCGTTTTCTATGGTCGAGCCTGGGATCAGGCTTCCTGGTTTATTCCCGTCGAGGGGGGCTCCACACAGTTTTCTAGGTGATCAGGCTGACACCTGTTGGACTTGGTTTTCTCTGCATTTCAAAGCCATTGAAACAATGCTGTCTGTTTGTTTGGTCTTTACCTCCCGGCGACCTTTTTACAAAGAGGTCTGGGGCAGGTATTATTGGTTTGACATTGCATATAAAACCCGGCGGTTGTACCGGGTGGTTATATTAACGGATTTGCGATTCGAGATAATTTGCCAAACAATTGATTGAAACAATAGGGTATCACGGCCTTCAAGACGGCGATCTATGAGGGCTTCTGGGAAAAGCCGGATTAGAGATTAAGATAGGCTTAGACTTTTTATGGGATAAAAAGATGCCTGAATCTTAGTGTCTCCAGTGTAAAGGGATACTTGAAAGACTTCATCTTTAATAAAGATATGCTTCATCTTTATGAGGATTAAGAAGTTATTCTTAATTCTTTTGGACAGGTGAAAGATATGCTGAAATCTTTAATAAGCCATTGAAACAATGCCGTTTGTTTGTTTAGTCTTTCCCTCCCGGCGACCTTTTTACAAAGAGGTCTGGGGCAGGTACAATTGGTTTGACATTGCATATAAAACCCGGCGGTGGTACCTTTGGGTGGTTGTATTGACTGATTTGCAATTCGCGATCTTTGTATTTCCTCCCCGGCGATCTTTTACAAAGAAGTGGGGTTAGGAACATTTGGGGTTAACTTTTAAACTTTAAATCACCCGGCGGGTGCAACCTGGAAGGGTGGGATGCCCGAATTTGCAAAATTCAGTTTAGTTGACCAGACAATTGAGGGATGCATTGTGTATCGCCTCCTTCAACATACGGCGCTTTAGGGCACAATTGGGGTTAACGTTTTTTAAAAACTAATATTCACACCCGGCCGGTGCTCCTTGGAGGGATGGGAATAACGAATTTACGATTCAGTTAGTTAACCAGACAATTGAGGGATACGTTTTGTATCGCCGCCTTCAACATACGGCGATCTAAAAAGAAACTTCGGGAGAAGTTAGATCTTGTATATTTGTCAGGCTTCCCAGTTTTTGATCTACGAGATAATTCGGGGGCCGGCGTCTTTTTTAGTTTTTTTTTTCTCCAAAATTGAATCTTGAAACAAACACCACCGGAAAGACTTCATCAGTTATAAACGCCATGCTGGTCTTTATTTAACACTTGTGTGCGAACATGTTTGGGTTAACCGTATGAGCATTAATTCCTGGAAATTTTCTTTTTTTCCAGAGCTGGGTCCCAGCGGGTCTATGCAGAACCTGGAGTACGTATCCCACCAGTCTATGTCATGGCTACCTTTGCCCCGGTTTTTGCTTTATGCATTACGCCCTCCTGTTCAGGAATCCCTATTTTTGCGCACACCCTTTGTATAAAATGTGTTAAAATGTCTCGTTTGGTGTACGTTACCTTTCCGGCGTTTTTTCTCGTTGCTCCGAGAACGCCGTTTTTGTTTACCGAGTTTTAGTCAGGATGGCTCAAAATAGGTAAGTTTCCCCGACGAGTTTGGTCGCTTGAGGGCTCATAAGAAACTGCGTTTTCTGTGGTCGAGCCTGGGATCAGGCTTCCTGTTTCATTGCTTTATGCATTACGCCCTCCTGTAATGAATAGTTTAGTGTGGGTTACCTTTCCGGCGTTTTTCTCGTTGCTCCGAGAACACCGTTTTTGTTTACCAAGTTTTAGTCAGGGTGGCTAAAATAGGTAAGTTACCCTGACGAGTTTGGTCGCTTGAGGGCTCATCAGAAACTGCGTTTTCTATGTTCGAGCCTGGGATCAGGCTTCCTGAGTTATTCCCGTCGAGGGGGGCTCCACTCAGTTTTCTAGGTGATCAGGCTGACACCTGTTGGCCTTGGTTTTCTCTGCTTTTCAAAGCCATTGAAACAATGCTGTCTGTTTGTTTGGTCTTTTTCTCCCGGCGACCTTTTTACAAAGAGGTCTGGGGCAGGTATAATTGGTTTGACATTAATAATAATACTATTCATAATAATAATAATATTTATTCAGTTAGCAATTTACAGTGTTGGTACCACATAGTATGTTATAAATATGACATGTACCAGCCTTGCATAATTCCAACTAAGGATAGCCCAATAAGGCCGTTAGGCGTATATCCATTGGGGTCCTTGTATATAAAACCCGGCGGTTGTACCTTCGGGTGGTTATATTAACGGATTTGCGATTCGAGATAATTTGCCAAACAATTGATTGATACAACAGGGTATCACGGCCTTCAAGACGGCGATCTATGCGGGCTTCTGGGAGAAGCCGGATTAGAGATTAAGATAGGCTTAGACTTTTTATGGGATAAAAAGATGCCTGAATCTTACTAGTGTTTCAAGTGTAAAGGGATACTTGAAAGACTTCATCTTTAATAAAGATATGCTTCATCTTTATGAGGATGAAGAAGTTATGCTTAATTCTTTTGGACAGGTAAAAGATATGCTGAAATCTTTACTAAGCCATTGTCACAATGCCGTTTGTTTGTTTAGTCTTTCCCTCCCGGCGACCTTTTTACAACGAGGTCTGGGGCAGGTACAATTGGTTTGACATTGCATATAAAACCCGGCGGTTGTACCTTTGGGTGGTTATATTAACTGATTTGCAATTCGCGATAATTTGCCAAACAATTGATTGATACAATAGGGTATCACGGCCTTCAAGACGGCGATCTATGAGGGCTTCTGGGAGAAGCCAGATTAGAGATTAAGATAGGCTTAGACTTTTTATGGGATAAAAAGATGCCGGAATCTTACTAGTGTTTCAAGTGTAAAGGGATACTTGCAAGACTTCATCTTTAATGAAGATATGCTTCATCTTTATGAGGATTCAGACGATATGCTTAAAGCTTCTGGACAGGTAAAGATATGCTGAAATCTTTAATATGAAACTAAAGGACAACGAAAAGTAGTGGTGGAGTGCTACGGTTCGTTGACCGGCGGTTTTGAGGCACATATTTTGTACCATTTTTTGGGTGTAACCCTATGAGCATTAATCCCCGGAAATTTCTCTTTCCAGGGCGGAGTACCGGTGTTGCACCAGGTGACCAGGTAGTTCCTGGGGGCGGGGTAGTTTCCCCCGGTCTCTGTCGTGTCGGCACTTGAACCTCTCATTGCTGTATGTTCAACGCCGTTAAGCTCAGGTAGCCCTATCTTATTTTTATTTGTTAATGAAATAATTTAATAGCTGAATCATAATAAACATATATATTTTCTATGATTATATTATGATAATATTGTGTTTATTTATAGTGATTTATTTTAATACAATTAAAATATAAATTAAATTATTTAGTATACGTTATGATTTTGCTCACCAGCTCTGCTTTCAATGTGTTAATGAGCTATGGGAGCTTTTAATTAACATAAACCTTTACGGGACTCGGACGAGGGCTATATCAGGGAGTATACCGAGCTCGCAAGCGAGGGACAGTCACAGCCGAGGTGTATGGCGATACTCACAGTCGTACCTCACCCGCCGGACGATAACGCCGGCGGGCGGACCTGACGCTCTGATGACGGACGAGAACAGGGTGAGTTCCATTTATCTATTTTCCGCCGCCAGACGCGTCTCTAATGTGCCACGTAGTCAACAAACTACAGGATTAGCGAGGCGTAGTCTCGCTAATCGCGCCCCTGTGGCCGGCGCAGTGTGGTACCAGCATTTGAACACGTGGTGCCCGCACCCAGTGTCACTCCTGGTCGGGTTGTTCCACTTAGAACACAATTGGCAACCTAGATACCTCGCGGACTTGTTCATTTTGGACATTCAGGAGGCCAAGTGGCTAGCACCAAAAGTATGCGACGTGACCAAGATATTCGCGAATCAATATACCCAGTCTACAAAGCGACAGTTTCAATCGCATTGGCATTACGTCTCGGATTCTTAGAACAACACAAACTGTGCCCTCGGTGGCGTTGGTTGTTTATTGTTTAATTTATCTGTTCATGCAGAAACATTTATCTGAAAGTGATTTATGTGGGCAGGTTTTAACCCTTAATTAGCGGCGAGCAACATAGAGTTAAATAAAGCTGGACTATGTGGCGGCGCTCGACATAACTCGAGTGGCAATTTCAGCACGTAATGTGGCTGAGAGAGAGAGACAAGTGGTGGCAGGAGACTAGCGAGCGTATGACTGCTCCAGACCACCGCGGCGAACCTACTGACACAAATCTCAGCTCCCTCCTCCCTCTCTCACTCGCTACATACTCAATTATGTACCGAAAGTACCGAATTACCTGCTTTTTGCACTCGCGTTGCACGGTTATTGCAAGAAAACTATCCATCATACAAGGATCGTTATGGTGTCATTCGAAAGCTCTGTTTATGCCCTTTCAGGGATAGGTACTTGTTTTACGTTCTGAGTCTTATTTAGGCATGAAAATGATCATGTAAACAGCCCTATTTTGGCTAAAAACACCCCGCTGTGCGGTACACATAAATAAACCGCATAGGCCGCTCGTAAGGTGTTAAACTCCGCCCACCTCCCCGTCGGCTCAGGCCTACATGGTCTCTGGACGAAGCATCATCATTATTCTCGTTCCCGTATGTACCAAAGACTGCAGATTTTACAAAAGGGCAGTATTCCTTATGGCTTTGGCTACTGGGAACAGAGTATTTGAGCTGGCGGCGATGAGCAACGCACCTAATTGCCTCAGGTTTGATAGGCTTCATGCGTGTATTCACATTGCACCTTCCCTAGGATTCATAGCCGAGATTGAGCACAGTGAACATGTGTTTTCAGAGTTCACGGTGCCGGCGTTAAACAGGGGAAAGGTGCACCATCTTTTTTGCCCAGTGCAAGCTCTAACCAAATATTTAAGAGTGGCACCTCTAAATCACCAGGGTGCTTTATGGGTCGCAGGTCCGGTTGAACGCTTAATGGAGCGTACACTGGCTTCTCTCTTGGTCGAGGACTTTAAAGAGAAGAATCCCGGCGTTGTGGGTAAGACCCACGATTTACGCAAGGGGACAGTCCCTTTACGTTTCCTTAATAATCTTTCGGTGGAAGTTATTACGTCCACACAGTTGTGGGCCTCTAATCAGGAGTTTTTTGCCTCGATACCTTTCAGTAGCTCTGGACAAACCTTCCTTGCCATGTATAGCTTTACGGCAGAGGGTCTAGGTGGCCCTTTTAGTCACGTTTTGTTTAATTTCAAGAAAAGGGGGGGGGGGGTGCAGTCAGTGTGACATAGCCTATATCACATAGGACACCCTAGACCCCTCCGGAGTATGTGTTTGGAACATACGAGCTGTGATACTGGTTGTAGGCATTGTATTTTAAAATTTCTCTGTAGTATTCATTGCAGGAAATTGTGCTAAAGGCCAATAGTAGTGTTACAACAATTCTTGTTGTAAGTAGCCTTGGCTGTGAAGCAATAGATTTTTGAGAAATCTCGGTAGTTGCAACTACGACTTTTACTTTTGAAGTACCTACTTCTGCATAAGTACACGAGTTCAGTACTTCTACGAATGTACAAGAATTCATTTATGTTTGGTTATATTTTTAGGAATATATCCACTAGTTAATGGGGTTTATTTATTAGTGGCCCCTCCATCATTGACGAACATGCCTATTACATAAGGCATCCTCTTCAAACACTAATCCGCCGTAGTTTTGAATCTACCGCGCAGAGCATTTAAAAACTGAGGAGCCTTCATCATGAGCGCACGTGACCTCACTCATGGCTTCAGTCATTATGAATTGGGTTCTCACTACGAAAAAACTTCGTAAAAAATAAAAACAAAAAGAAAATAAGAATAACTATCCAATAAGCTTTCCATCATATCGTGGATGTACTTGTGTGGATTTCTGACCAGACGCTGATTCAGGCGTCATTCTTCCTTCTCTGCTCTGCGCTCAGCCCGCCCGGACGTGCCTCCCCACGCTCCGCTGGTTCCGCATTCGTTGCGTCCCTAGTGAGTTTTTTCTCATTTGTTTACTCCAGGATGTATCGAGTAAGGTTAGGATAGGCGTAGCAGGAGTGTCCTGGGCTGGTTGCCCGCAGTGCAGTGTATTTTGGGTCGAGTGTATGGGGCATCTATTTCGGATGTACCCTCGTGGTCACGTTGTGGACATGTGAACTTTTTCACAGTCGAGTTAGTTTGTGATGCAGGCGGCTTTCACTACACGTTAATTATTGCTGCCTTTTATCTTTCTGATGAGGTAAGCTTTGTGTTCTGACGTTCCCAGCGTATTTTTCTTCACTTAGTGAAGTTTTTTCTGGGTCCCGAGTCAGTCTTCCCGGGGTTGGAAGTTATTGCTACGGTGGTGTGTTGGCGGTGGTTCCTGTTGTGATATTTCCAATGTGTGTGTATATTTCAACTATTATTATGCCGTCTGCCTAGGCCTAGCCAGCCGCTCGTAGCTTTGCCACATGTACTAGTGTTATTATTTATTATTTATAAATATGCCCTACTGTGTCATGTGTATCCGGGTTTTAGTTGTGTATTGGCTAATTCCTCGGACTATAATTGTTTCCTGGTTTAGTTGTGTATTGGCTAATTCCACGGATTATGGTGTGACCTTGGGTTAGTCGTGCGTGGCTATCCTCGTGTCGTGTGTTGTTCAGATGGTGTCTGTTCAGGGTGGGTTTCCTTCCGTCGGGTTTTTTCTCGGTTTCACCGAGAAAAAATCCTGGCCGAGAGCAGTGTTGGGCCACACGTGGTTGTTAACACTGGCTTGTATCCCCGGCGTGGGGGGGTGTCTGTGGCTCTCCAGGACTGCGTCTCTGTGGGTGCCTGGTTTCAGGCCTCCTTTGATTCCCGGCGGGATGGCTGTACCCATCCATATAAAACGGCGTTCTTGTGGACATACGTTTTAGGAGTTTTTTCTACCTGGTTTTACGACAACCACATGAAAAACCTAGCTGTTGTTTAGGCTTTCCTCCCCGGCGATCTTTTACAAAGAAGTGGGGACAGGAACTTATGGGGTTAACTTTTAAACTTCTCACCCGGCGGGTGCACCTGGGTAGGGTGAGATGAACGACTTAGGTCTTTCAGTTTAGTTAACCAATCCATTATAGTGATACTCTGTGTATCGCTGCCTTTACTATTACGGCGATTGAAGGTTCAATTAGGTTAAATATCGATTCTCACACCCGGCGGGTGCTCCTAGGTGGAGGAACTAAGGAATTTACAAAATTCAATTTAACCTATTAATTTAGTGATACAATTAGGTATCGCCGCCTTCTAACTTACGGCGATCTTTTGTGACAATTCGTTAAACATCAGATCTCGTATCATCCTGCCCTGGGCTATTCTACTAAAATAATTCAAGGGCCGGCGTCTTTTTGGGGGGTTGCTTTGTTACAAAAATTGAATCTTGAGACAGTCACCTCCTCCGAGAGACTATAAGTGCCATGCTGGACCATTATATCAGAGGGTATTCTTCACTTTCTTTAGCAAAAGATTTGTTTAGACTTTACACCCCGCCGCGTAGCGAGATGTGTTAGTTGTGTCTTTGCATCTCGTTACCCGGCGGGTTATTAACACTGGTGTGCGATCATGTTGGATTAACCTTATGAGCATTAATTCCTGGAAATTTTCTTGTTTTTTCCAGAGCTGAGCTCCGGCGGACCAATACAGACCCGGCGGTAGTTTTCACCCACCAGTCTCTGTCATGGCTACCGTGGCCCCAGTTTTTGCCCTGTGCATTACCCCTACTTGTGCTGGTATCCCTATTTTTGCACACACCCTTTGCATAAGGTGTGTTAAATGTCTAGACCATTCAAGGGGTCTCTGGGTTATGCATAATTGTTCCTTTTGCTCTCAATTAGCTGTTAAAGTCCTTTGTGATAATGATAAGACCGCGGCGGTAGCGTTGAGAGAGGTTCGACAACAGATGTCGGCCTACACTACCATTGTCGCGCATAAGTCACTTCAATGTGACAACGTCCCACTTTGGGATAGATTGCTGTCAGAACACCCTCCCCCTAAACGTTCCTCTAGAGTCACGAGTGTTAAGCCAACGGAGACTAGTCAGGGTTCTGTATCGTCTGCGACTACAACTAAACGCCCGAGAGAGCCTACACCCCCGGCATCCGCCTCCTCGTCGCGGGCGAGATCTAGGTCAAGGTCACCTCTCAGACAACAGTCTTCTAGTCGTGCCTCTTTGCCGGAGAGTAAGAAGAGTAAGACGGAAGGTTCCACCAGTGGTCACGGCGGAGATTCTTCCAGATCTAAGACTAGTTCGCGGTCACACCGCAGCCATAAATCCTCAAAAAAGGATTCACATCGGAAGTCCTCTCGACATTCCCCAAAGTCTAGTGCATCTCATCGTACCTCTACACCTGACAGAGTTTGTGTTAGGGCCTCTGAGTCCAGTGCAGCGCCTGTCCCTAAAGAGGATTTGCCAATTAATATTTTAACCCTGGAAATGGAAAGTTCAGGAGGGTCAATAATTGAGAATGTTTCAGACTCTCAAGAGAGCGTAGGCCAGGGCCTCGGTGTTTGGCGGTTTGCCCAACCAGGGTCTGACCACCCACGTCCGACTCATACGAGTCACACAGTAGCCGAGGTCCACAGGGACGCGGCGATCCCATCCTCTATCCCAGACTTATCTTGGAAACAAAGTACCCCTGCCTCGGCGGGGTCTTCTCAGGAGGATCGGGAGGAAAAAGACGAAGTTTCAATAATTTCGGATATGGAAGGACAAGGGTCAGGCTCAGGCTTGGACGCCGCACGAGATAATAATGATTCTCCTGTAAGTTCTTCATCAAATCAGTTTGTTACAGCACAAGAAATTGATGGGTTGCTTACTCATGCTTTATCTAAATTTTTTGGTCAACAACAAGAAAACCCCACAATGGACTTGGGGGCTCCCTCGACAAGCTCTACGGTACGGCCTCTGATAACGTCAATTGATTTATCTAAGATTCCTAACCCTCCTACTCTGTCACCTGCAAGGAGCACTAAGCCTGCCACGGCGGCATTGACAACTTCAAATGTCAGGGTCATAACGGATGTTAATCCACCCCCTCTAGACAAAGCGCCTCTTAGAAAGGTAGCTATGCCCCTGCTTTATGGGCCAGACGAGTCATGGGTTCTTTTGAACCCCTCTAAACCAGAGCTTGCCCAACCTACCTTGTCAGGGGAACTCCCGGTACCGCGTGAGTGGTTTATCCAGGGCAACAAGTCAAAGAAATTAAGGGCCATGGATGCCTTGGGTAATGTTCTGGACGTAAACATTAAGGCTATACCTAGTTATTATCACCAGGATTATTTTGTGTATGCTTCTAAGCCTGCTTTACCCCCTGCCTCAGCTTTAAAACTATTTTCAGACTGGTCTAAGCTGGATGGGTTTAATGATATTAAGACTCTGTCAGCTCTTACTCCTGAACTAGATTTACAGACCGTCACAGACGACGCAGCTAATCCAGTTTTGAAGGTGGGACAGTTGGGTCCAGGACCTTGGGTGGATTGGGAGGTAGAGGCTCAAAACTTTGCAACCACTTTCACTTCTAAATCTTCCCACCAGATCCCTCAGGACACATTCATGGTTTTCCATGCCGGTGGGTTCTGCCGGCGGAGTCCCGGCGGCTTTGTTTGCATTCCTAGCTGCCCCTAAGATTAATCTTTGTGAACTGAAGGACCCGTTCACTACCCCTACCCCTACTCACCTAGACAGAGAATTTAGGCTACGAGGAAAAGCTTTTCGCCTGTTTTCACAGTACATAGTATCTCAGCAGGTGGCTAAGTCTTTACTACGGTCTACTCAGGCAATCGCAGACGCGGATGCTCGAAGATCGGTTGAGTTATCCCGGCGACTGATTCTTCAGTCGTCAATCCAATCCTTAGGTGACATACGCACCGCCTTGCTTGAGGCGGTGCGAGCACGACAAGATCTTAGGATGTCGTTAGTTCGCAAGCTACCTGATCGCATTGCTAACCAGGTGGTGATGTCACCAGTACTTACTCCATCTTTAATGTCCCCTGAAGTATGGCGAACGGTGTTCAATATGGCACAGGCCGTTAAGCACAGTCCCGCCCCTTCTAAGAAACCTGCATTTAACTTCCCCAAACCCAGGCCTACTACTAAAGCCCAGCCAGGGGGATCTAAACCTTTTCTTCCGCCTAAGTCCTCCCACTCCCCCCAGGGTCAGTACAGGCATAGACAGAATAGGTTTTCAGGTCAGAGAGGACGCGGCCAAAATAAACCAGGTCAGGGCCAGTCTTCGGCCAACACCAGCCAGCCGGCGAAGCGGCCAGCACCAACCCCACCATCAAAAAACTAAAGTCTCTCTCACTCCCGGCGCCTACCTTAAGGCCGGAGGAACCGAGGGTAGTACAGCCGGCGAACCCTTGTCTGCTAACTGGGTCGTTCCGAACGTGTCACCAAGCATGGCCGTTAAACACTTGGGCACGGATGGTGGCACGCAAAGGCATCACTTGGCAGTGGCTCCGGCGACCTCGATTACGTCAGCCGACAACGGCGAATTTTGTTTCTTTAGAGGTGGAGTCACTAGCCCAGGAAATGATTGCCAAGAATGTCATCATCCCGGTCCCCCCAAATTACCCTGTATTCACGTCCAAACTATTTTTGGTTCCCAAAAGGGACAGTGTTCAGATGAGGCCGGTCGTAGACCTGTCTTATCTGAATCTTCACATTCACAACGAATCTTTCAGAATGTTAACAGTACACCAAATCAGGCTAACACTTCCGCCGGGAGGTTGGATGTGTTCACTAGACCTGACAGACGCCTATTGGCACGTATCGGTCAACAAAAGATTTCAAAGGTTTTTGGCCTTACGGATCAGGCACCAAAATTTTGTTTTTCAGAGGATGCCGTTCGGTTTGAACCTGGCACCTCGATTATTCACAAAACTAGTCCGGCAAGCCCTGATGCCATTGTTAAAACAAGGGATCAGAGTGTTGTGGTATCTGGACGACTGGCTGGTGGTGGCAGAGACACAACAATTATGCATAAAACATGTCAATATCATTTTAAATCATGTCAAAACTCTAGGCTTCAAGGTAAATCTGGTAAAGTCAAACCTTGTTCCCTCACGAGTAATTCAGTGGATAGGGCTGGTCTGGGACACCGCCGCTCTCACTCTGAGTCAGAGTGTGGACAATCGCAACAGGTTTCGCAGGAAACTGTTCAGGTTTCTTCACAGTCTGACTACGACTCGAAGGGTCTGGGAGTCTCTGGTCGGCTCTCTCAACTGGATTCAACTAACTGTCAAGTTGGGCCGGTTGAAAGTAAAACGATTAATATTGGAAGGCAACAAATATTTCCCGCTCTTACCGGCGGGAAAATTATGGCCCATCCCGAAATTAATCCACACCTTACTAGCGGTCTGGGCGAAGAGGGAAACATTGCACTCAATAATGTCATGGACCTCTCCTCCACCAACGGTATGGGTAGACACGGATGCGTCAGGCACAATAGGTTGGGGATTTCAGTCAAATCAGGGGCACCAGGGTCAGGGGCTTTGGTCCCACTTAGAAATCTCGCACATCAATGTCAAAGAATTACTAGTCCCCTTATATTTCCTTCAGGCTCACGGCCCGGCATTACGGGACAAGTCGGTGGCCTTCAGAATGGACAATCTGAATGCAGTCCACTGTATTCAGAAACAAGGGTCAACGAGGTCAAGGAAGTTGCTAAACGTGTCAGAAGAGATTTTTGCTCTAGCCAACAGTCTAGATATTTATCTGCACGCTTCTTATCTCCCAGGCGTAGCGAACGTCTGGGCAGACGCTCTATCCCGGCGACAGAGCACGACAGTAGAATGGGAGCTCAAGCAACCCATTTTCAACCTAATGATTGCAGAGCTCTCCCATCCACAAGTGGATCTTTTTGCGTCCGAGGAGACTCACAAACTCCCTCTATACCTCACCCGCCGGGCGAAAATGCCGGCAGGGGGGCCAGACGCCCTAGTGACAGACTGGAACAGATGGAGCTCCATCTATCTGTTTCCGCCGCCAGATGCGTCACTAATGTGCCACGTAGTGAACAAACTACGAGATTATCGAGGCTTAGTCTCGCTAATCGCGCCACTGTGGCCGGCGCAGTTGTGGTACCAGCAATTGAAAATGTGGTGCCCGGACCCGGTATCGCTCCCGGTCGGGTATTTCCACTTAGACGCGATTGGCAATCTCGCGACCTCGCTGACTTTTGCATTATGGACATTCAGGAGGCCAAGTGGCTAGCACCATACGGTAGAGATGTGACAAATAAATTACTTAATCAATATACTCAGTCTACAAAACGACAGTATCAATCACATTGGCAAGCCTTTACTTCTTGGATCGTTAGGACAGAACAAACTGTACCCTCAGTGGCATTAGTTTTTAATTATTTAAATTATCTGTTTGAGCAGAAACGTTTATCTGTGGTAACATTAAAAAATCACTTAACTGCGATTAGAGTGCCCTTTTTAGACCTTACAGGTCTTTCCATACCGGTAGCGGAGGAAACAGGTTTTATGAGAGCATGTTTTAAACTCCGCCCACCTCCCCGTCAGCTCATGCCTACTTGGTCTCTGGACAAAGCTTTGTCTTTGCTTCACTCTCGTCTGTACCAAAATACTGCAGACTTTGCATTACTCTTAAAAAAGGCGGTTTTCCTTTTGGCTTTAGCCACCGGAAACAGAGTGTCTGAGCTGGCGGCGATGAGCAACACACCTAATTGTCTTAGGTTTGGTAGACTTAATGAATGTATTTCCATTGCACCCTCCCCAGGTTTTGTAGCCAAGAATGAGCATAGTGCACACGTGTTTTCTGAGTTCACGGTGCCGGCGTTAAAAAGGGGAAAGGTGCATCATAATTTATGTCCAGTACAAGCTCTAACCAAATATTTGAGAGTAGCTCCTCACAACCCCCAAGGTGCTTTATGGGTAGCAAGTACTGGTAAACGCTTACTTAAACGGCGATTAGCCTCTCTTCTGGTAGAAGTCATTAACCCGGCAAGCGCGATAGGCCTCACGGAAGGCTTCCTATAGGGAACGCGATAGGCCTCACGGAAGCAGGACCATAAAAAAAGACTTCCATAAAAAAAAAGGGCCTGTCAAAACAAAGGAATTTGTCTCTAGGTGAGATAATTCCCCTCCAGTACTCATCCATGTAAATCTCACCCACCCCCCTCCCCTCCTTCCCCACCTTATTCCCCCCTCCCTCCCCTCCTCAATTATCACCTATTTTTCCTCTTATTATCATCATTTATCGGTTATTTTTCTCTCCCGCGATAATGTAGCACAAGTGGGTTGCATAAAAGATCGTTATGCAACACCCACACCGCCCCGCTCTCCTCAGTTGACTCCCAGACAGCAAGAGGGGAAGGCTGCCTGTCTCTCTCTCTCGCCTGAGATTATGACCGGGTGGCCAATATCTTCGTTTTTCACCACCCAAATGCTTTTCCCACTTATTTTAGCACTCTTGAAGGTTCATATATACATCATATATGTAAAATAAAAGCATACCGAAAACAAATAATGGTTTATATTGTAAATATAACGAATTCTGTCAGAATCCAGGGCTAGAAATGCACAAATAACTACCCTAGCACCTACTGTCAAATCGCGCTTGTCAGGTTAAAGAAAGTAATCCCGGCGTTGTGGGTCGGGCCCACGATTTACGCAAATGGGCAGCCTCTTTACGTTTCCTGAAAAATTTTTCAGTTGAAGACATAGCGTCCACGCAGTTGTGGGCGTCTAATCATACGTTTCTGTCTAGATACTTGTCAGTTGCTCTAGACAAACCTTCCTTACCATGTATAGCTTTAAGGCAGAGGGTCTAGGTGGCCCTGCAGTCACTTTTGTTTACTTTCACGGGAAGGGGGGGGGGGGGGGTGCAGTCAGTTGACACAGGACACCCTAGACCCCGCCGGAGTATGAGAGCTGTGATACAATTTAAGGTTAAAATGTGTTATGAAAATTTCTCAGTGAGAAATTGTGCTAGTACAATGTTAAGTACAAAACAACGGTGTTGTTAGAGTAGTTTAGCTGCGAAAGCAATTTATTTTTAGAATAATGGAGTTCCTTTGCAATTTATCTCCAAGTTTATGTTGGGGTTTATTATGTGCACATGTAAACTTATAACTTGTTATTTTTTGTTGTCACCACTCGTTGAGTGGGGTGCCTTTGTAACTACAGATCTGTGTTCAGAATCTTCAGGGTTACCCATTTTTTGTCAAGCAGGCTTCTTTGAAGCATGCACCTGCCTGAACCCCCTTTTTCTTGTATTTGTTCGGCTACGCCGTTATTTAAATATATTTTCAAAGTAAGAATACTATGTGGTTGTTTTTATTATCTGCTTTTCTAGAGTTATGATATGATTACGAATGTCCCCCTCCAGTCTTAGAAATCAGGCATGTTCGTCAATGATGGAGGGGCCACTAATAAATTATAGGTTTGACTCCTGTAAGGAGATAAAGAAAACCTAATATTTAGTAGTGGCCCCGTAATCATTGACGACTGGGGCCCTCCCGACCGTCCCCTTCCCATTCGTTGATGTATTAAGGATTTTGGTTTACTTGATATGTCAGTGAAGGAAGAATGACGCCTGAATCAGCGTCTGGTCAGAAATCCACACAAGTACATCCACGATATGATGGAAAGCTTATTGGATAGTTATTCTTATTTTCTTTTTGTTTTTATTTTTTACGAAGTTTTTTCGTAGTGAGAACCCAATTCATAATGACTGAAGCCATGAGTGAGGTCGCGTGCGCTCATGATGAAGGCTCCTCAGTTTTTAAATGCTCTGCGCGGTAGATTCAAAACTACGGCGGATTAGTGTTTGAAGAGGATGCCTTATGTAATAGGCATGTTCGTCAATGATTACGGGGCCACTACTAAATATTAGGTTTTCTTTATCTCCTTACAGGAGTCAAACCTATAATATGTGCACATGTAAACTTATAAGTTTTTAGTTTTCACCACTTACTTTAAGTGGGGTGCCTTCTTAACTAGCAGATCTGTGCACAGAGTCTCAGAGTTAACCCTTTTTCAAGCAGGCTTCTTTGAAGCACGCTCCTGCTTGTACCCCTTTTTGAAGATTTAAGCTGTATAAAGTTTATGCACCCGAATATCTCTTTTTTACAAAAGTAAGAATACTATGTGGTTGTTTGATTATCTGCTTTTCTAGAGTTATGATATGATTACAAATGTCCCCCTCCAGTCTTAGAAATCAGGCATGTTCGTCAATGATGGAGGGGCCACTAATAAATTATAGGTTTGACTCCTGTAAGGAGATAAAGAAAACCTAATATTTAGTAGTGGCCCCGTAATCATTGACGACTGGGGCCCTCCCGACCATCCCCTTCCCATTCGTTGATGTATTAAGGATTTTGGTTTACTTGATATGTCAGTGAAGGAAGAATGACGCCTGAATCAGCGTCTGGTCAAAGATCCACACAAGTACATCCACGATATGATGGAAAGCTTATTGGATAGTTATTCTCATTTTCTTTTTCTTTTTTCTTTTTTACGAAGATTTTTCGTAGTGAGAACCCAATTCATAATGACTGAAGCCATGAGTGAGGTCGCGTGCGCTCATGATGAAGGCTCCTCAGATTTTAAATGCTCTGCGCGGTAGATTCAAACTACGGCGGATTAGTGTTTGAAGAGGATGCCTTATGTAATAGGCATGTTCGTCAATGATTACGGGGCCACTACTAAATATTAGGTTTTCTTTATCTCCTTACAGGAGTCAAACCTATAATGATCTAATCCAGCTAATGTCTACCCGGGTTAATAAAGTCTAGCTGGGATGCGCAAAGGTACAGAATTCTGGTGGAGCAAGGCAGCTCCTAGCCTAGTGTGGACCTTGGGTCTGTGCGGCCTGATTACGTTAATATGAAGGGGTGCTCTCTTGAGGATTCTCGATCACAAGTATCGAGTATCCTCCTGGCGACCCTCAAAAGTAAAAGCAAATAGAGTTAGAACAGTGTTGGGTGGATTAGGCAAGCAGCCCTCACGCACTACACAGTCTAAACTCCAAGGTACACAGACAAAAGATCCACCCAGGTAACCCACAGAATCCGTAGTGTCATGCAGCTCAAAAGTAGCCTACACACAGTGAAAACACCAACAGCAAGGTACCTGATCCCTAGTCTAGCATTATTTAACCCTGTAGAAACATTAGTGATTGATGGAGACAGTCCGAGCAATACAATCTCCCAAAAAGACAACGACTATCTTCAACCTTAGCCTAGTACATAAGAAATGTGAGATCCAGCATATAATACAGTCTGGCCACCAATTCAAGGTGTGGATGCAGGGAACCAGAGGGGGATTGATATTAATAAAAGGTGAGGAAGTAGTGGAAATGATAGAGGCAGTAGGAGAGAAAGATTCTAAGACAAGAGCGTGGAACAGTTCATGGGAGATGCTTAGAGTATGCTGTCTGGGACGGATCTGACAAGGATATTCCCAGGGACCGCATGGCTGGAGTCCCAGTTCGCAGGAATGGCACGAGGGCGCGCGACAGTCGCCCAGTAAGCAGCCGCCTAGTAGGCCGTGTTAGGCAGGAGACAACGAATCCCGCGAGGCCTATGTAAGGGGGCCAGCCACGCGCCACACTCACCACCAAGTCACACCACCTGGTCTCTCTCTCTCTCTCTCTCCCGCTCGCCTTCCCATCATTCAACTACTTAACACAATACTTTCAATTGACTAAATAAAATAGAAAGGATTGTGACAGACGAAAACAAAGAACAGTTCTGAACTGTCTGCAACACAAGCTTTCTCGAGAAGGAAAGTACACAATGATAGGTAGACTGTAGCTACATTCTCTGCCCTGGCGAGTCCTAGCGAGTAAGCCATGCGGTTCTGGGGGAAGCGGTGAGCGTCACACACTTTATATATCCCTTTCAAACCCATAATTTTGTAGAGTGTGTTGCCAGAATGAAGTTGCCAGAATAATGATGTTGCTAAAATAATGATGTTGCAAGAATGATGTTGTTGCCAGAATAATGATGTTGCCAGAATAATGGTATTGCCAAAATAATGATCTTGCCAGAATTATATTATTGCCGGAATATTAACCCCTTCTGTACCGCTGCTGTCCTTTTAACATTATTCTGGCTACTATTAGACGATTTAATTTGAAAAGGCCTCCAGCAATTAACCCTTACTGTACCGGAGGATACAGTAATAAAAGTCCCCCCCCCCCCCCCAGTCCCAAGCAATGTGGCCAAAATGGCAAGATAGAACAACCTTCCACCTCAAGAGATGAAGGAAGACTGACTCTCCCAGCCTTCAGTGGGTTTTATATAAGCTGAGAAGTGTTGCCATATCGAGAGCAGTGCTCAAACGATCGTGGTACCAGGTACAGCTTGATACAGGCAGTAACAAGGAAAGTACATTGCTGATGGCTCCCAGCCATCGCTGGGACTGGGGAGTGACTTATCTACTGACGGCTGGTAGCCGTCGCTGGGATTGGACGGGTTAACAGGCATCGAACTATCTCACTTAACCCTATTTACTACCAAAGATTCTTCTAAATATCGCTGGAATAAAATTTTATAAAACGTTGGTACAAAAGGGGTTAATGTTGCCACATTGATTTTGCCAGTATAATGTTATTGCCAGAATGATTGCCAACATGATGTTGCCAGTATAATGATGCTGCCAGAATATTGTTGTCAGAATGATGTTGCCAGAATAATGTTACCAGAATTATGCTGTTGCCAGAATGATGTTGCCAGAATAATTATGTTACCAGAATTATGCTGTTGCCAGAATGATGTTGCCAGAATAATGATGTTACCAGAATTATGCTGTTGCCAGAATAATTATGGTAACAGAATAATTATATTGCTAGAATAAACAAATTTGTCTATGTGGATGAGGGAGACAAAAGACAAAACTGCCTGTGACGAGTGCCTCCCCCAGAGTTAAAAGAGTGACAGGGCCAAAATCAAGGAACGTTAGAGCCAAAATGTCTGGACACACAGAGTTTGAAACAATTTAAGTCATAGGATGAGGGAAAGATGGATTCAGGTAGAGAGTTCCAGAGCTCAGCTGTTGAATAGAAGAATGATTGGGAGTAACGTTTCACTATTGAGTTGGAGAGTTGTACAGAGTAGGAGTAGGTTTGTGTTACAAGACGGGTACTACGTACCCTACGTAGAGGAGGTGGTATGCACTGCGAGAACTCTGAGGAACACTGATTATTGTAGTAGCGATAGAATAGCTAGAGAGATGCAACATTGTGGCGAAGAGAGAGAGAGTGGAGTCGGTGAGTGGACGGGAGTTAATCATACGAAAAGCTTTCCTTTCTACTTTGTCTAGAAGTGCTGTGTGAGAGGATCCTCCCCACACATGGAACAATACTCAATACAAGGACGCACTGTGCCCCTGCTCAGCTAGAAGCTGAGCAGGGGTAAAGAACCCCTTGAGGCGGTTGAGCACACCCAGCTTCTGGGAGGCCACCTTAGCAAGACTGGTAATATGGTCCTTCCATGAGAGAGCAGAAGAAAAAAGAGACACCAAGAATATTGAGAGAAGATGAAGTGTTGATTTTTGCATTGTTGAACAATTTGAGATAGTCCGCTGGGAGTTCACGACGGGTAGATAGATGGAGAAATTGGGTTTTGGAAGCATTAAAGGGAACAAGGTTTTCTCTGCCCCAATTGGAGATAGTAGTTAGATCAGAAGATAAGTGTTCTATGTCTTCATTACGTTTACTTTTGAGGGATTGCTGGCTGGGGCGTTCTGGGAAACTAATTGAATAGTGTAAGGTAGAGTCGTCTGCATATGAATTGATAGGACTGGAGGTACAGTTGAGAAGATCATTTATGAAAATTAGAAAGAGAATAGGAGATAGGAAAGATCCCTGAGGAACACCGGAGTTGATAGGATGAGGAAGTGAACGATGGCCGTCCACAACCGCAGATATGGAACGACCGGAAAGAAAATTAGAGACAAAGGCACAGATGGAGGGATAGAAACCGAAGGAAGGTAGTTTAGAAATTAGACTCTATCGAAGGCCTTCGATATGTCTAACGCAATAGAAAAGGTCTCACCGAAGTCCCGAAAGGAGGATGACCTAGAGTTAGCAAGATATGAAAGCAGATCACCACTAGAGAGACCCTTAAGGAAGCCATACTGGCAATCTGATAGTAGATTATGAGAAGATAATTGCTTAAGAAATTTAGAAGTAAGAATAGTTTCAAAAACTTTAGATATACAAGAGATGAGAGCAATTGGATGATAGTTGGAAGGTTGGGAGTGGTCACCCTTCTTTGGGACAGGTTGAATGAGAGCAAACTTCCAGCAAGAAGGGAAGACGTTAGAGGAGAGACAGAGACGAAAGAGTTTGCCTAGGCAAACTAGGCAAACTAGGCTGACTAGGAGTCAGCACGGAAGCACAATTTTTTAGTACAACAGGAGGAACACCATCCGAACCGTACGACCGTAAGCCCAGAGAGGGTAGAAAGTACATATTTAAAAGAGATTAGGATGTTAGGCATAAGTAGGAGAGAGAGGGGTGGAGAGGGAGGAAGAGCACCAGAATCATCCAAGGTGGAGTTTCTAGCGAAAGTTTGAGCGAAGAGTTCAGCTTTGTCAGAGGAAGAAGTGATGGTTGTGCCATCAGAGTGGAAGAGGGGAGGGAAAGACGAGGAAGAAAAATTGTTGGAGAGGTTTTTGGCTAGATGCCAGAAAGCTTGGGAAGAGCTAGAGTTGAATAGTTCAGTGCATTTATTATTGATGAAAGAGTGTTTGGCAAGTCGAAGAACAGATTTGGCTTGATTCCGGACAGAAACATAGAAAGAATGAGATTCTTGAGTTTTAAGGCGTCGGTACCGTTTGAATGCTTCCTCCTTATTGCAGACAGCAGTAGAACAAGCGTGAGTAAACCAAGATTTTTTTGCATTAGTCTGAGAGAAAGAAAATGGAATGTATACTTCCATGCCCGATAGGATTACCTCGGTAATGCGTTCAGCACTCCGAGGATCCCTGGCCATGGAAGCAAAAATCATTCCATGGGAAATCAAAGAAGTGCTGCCGGAGAGCCTCCCAGTCGGCAGCACCAAAGTGCCATAAGCGCCGCCAGCTGGGAGGATCGGGTGGCCGTACTGGAGAGATAGGACAGGTGATAGAGATAAGTTTATGGTTATAGGAGCCCAAAGGAGAGAAAAGATCGACGGTGTAAGAAGAAGAGTTAGAAGTTAGAAACAAGTCAAGAATGTTGGGCCGATCTCCGAAGCGATCTGGGATACGGGTGGGTTACTGAACTAACTGCTCTAGGTCATTTATGATAGAAAAGATGTAGGCTTGTTCACCAGGTGGTCAGTAGTGTGACAGGAGAGCCATTGGCGGTGGTGAACATTGAAATCTCCTAAGATGGAGATTTCTGAGAATGGAGAAATGGATAGAATTAGTTCCACTTTAGAGTTTAGATAGTTAAAGAATTTGGGAAAGTCGGTAGAGTTAGGGGAAAGATAGACAGCACAGAAATATTTAGTATAAGAATGATAGGATAGTTTGAGCCATAAAGTTGAGAATTCAGAGGTGTCAAAATCGGGAACACGAGAGCAAGTGAGTTTGTCGTGCACTTATGCACAACATCCGCCTTTGGCTTTGCAACCAGGATAGAGAAAGTAGGAGGATACAGAGAAGGGGTTGCTGGCAGTTGCTTCAGACACCTGTGTTTCGGTGAGGAAAAGAAGATTAGGTTTGGAGGAGGAAAGATGGTGTTCTACAGAATGAAAATTAGAGGAAGGGCCGCGAATGTTGAAAAAGTTAATAGTAAGAGTGACAGGCCGTAGTCCAGAGCATTTAGATGGGTCGTCAGGGGAAGGTCGTGCAGTCATGGGGGCATTTATGGTCCCCCTCCCCCCCCCCAATGGGGACTCCGAGGCTGGGCGTATGTTCATCATGTTTTTGTTTTATTTTTAAATTTTGATGTGGAAGAATGAAGTGTGGTGTGCATGTTTAGTGAAGTGGATAGGAGGAGGAGGTATTTGTGAGAGCTACAGTAGCTGGATTACTCTGTGTAAGTGAGGCACAAAGGAAATCAGTAAGAGAGGCCAAGCAAATGAAACAGGAGTTCCAGCGACTCCTTATCAAATGCCTATAACCTCTCATGGATCTAGCCCTGCTCGATTGGTACCTACAATCTCCACCACCATATAGCCAGAATAATTATATAGCCAGAATTATGTTATTGCCAGAATAATAATGTTGCCAGAGTAATGATGTTACCAAAATAATGATGTTACCAGAATAATGATGTTACCAGAATAATATGATGTTGCCAGGATAATAATGTTTCCAGAATAATAATGTTGCCAGGATAATAATGTTGCCAGAATAATGATGATGTTGCCAGAATAATAATGTTGCCAGAATAACGATGTCACCAGAATAATGATGATGTTGCCGGAAAAATGATGTCGCTAGAATAATGGTGTTGCCAGAATAATGATGTCACCAGAATAATGATGTCGTCAGAATATTGATGATGTTGCCAGAATAAAGATGTTGCCAGAATAATTATGTCGCCAGAATAATTATGTCACCAGAATAAGGATGATGTTGCCAGAATAATGATGTCGCCAGAATAAGGATGATGTTGCCAGAATAATGATGATGTTGCCAGAATAATGATGATGTCGCCAGAATAATGATGATGTTGCCTGAATAATGATGTTGCCCGAATAATGATGTCGCCTGAATAATGATGTCGCCAGAATAATGATGATGTTGCCTGAATAATGATGTCGCCAGAATAATGATGATGTTGCCTGAATAATGATGTCGCCAGAATAATGATGATGTCGCCTGAATAATGATGTTGCCAGAATAATGATGTCGCCTGAATAATGATGTTGCCAGAATAATGATGTCGCCTGAATAATGATGTTGCCAGAATAATGATGATGTTGCCTGAATAATAATGTCGCCAGAATAATGATGATGTTGCCTGAATAATGATGTTGCCAGAATAATGATGATGTTGCCTGAATAATGATGTCGCCAGAATAATGATGTTGCCAGAATAATGATGATGTTGCCAGAATAATGATGATGTTGCCAGAATAATGATGATGTCGCCAGAATAATGATGTCGCCAGAATAATGATGATGTTGCCAGAATAATGATGTCGCCAGAATAATGATTATGTTGCCAGAATAATGATGATGTCGCCAGAATAATTATGTCGCCAGAATAATGATGATGTTGCCAGAATAATGATGTCGCCAGAATAATGATGATGTTGCCAGAATAATGATGATGTTGCCAGAATAATTATGTCACCAGAATAATGATAATGTTGCCAGAATAATGATGATGTCGCCAGAATAATGATGATGTTGCCAGAATAATGATGATGTTGCCAGAATAATGATGTCGCCAGAATAATGATGATGTCGCCAGAATAATGATGATGTTGCCAGAATAATTATGATGTCGCCAGAATAATGATGATGTTGCCAGAATAATTATGATATTGCCAGAATAATGATGTCGCCAGAATAATGATGAAGTTGCCAGAATAATGATGTCACCAGAATAATGATGTCACCAGAATAATTATGATATTGCCAGAATAATGATGTCGCCAGAATAATGATGTTGCCAGAATAATGATGATGTCGCCAGAATAATTATGTCGCCAGAATAATTATGATGTTGCCAGAATAATGATGTCGCCAGAATAATGATGATGTTGCCTGAATAATGATGTCGCCAGAATAATTATGTCGCCAAAATAAGGATGATTTTGCCAGAATAATTATGTTGCCAGAATAATTATGTTGCCAGAATAATCATGATGTCGCCTGAATAATGATGTCGCCAGAATAATGATGATGTTGCCTGAATAATGATGTTGCCAGAATAATGATGATGTCGCCTGAATAATGATGTTGCCAGAATAATGATGATGTTGCCAGAATAATGATGTTGCCAGAATAATGATGATGTTGCCTGAATAATGATGTCGCCAGAATAATGATGATGTTGCCAGAATAATGATGTTGCCAGAATAATGATGATGTCGCCTGAATAATGATGTCGCCAAAATAAGGATGATGTTGCCAGAATAATGATGTTGCCAGAATAATGATGATGTCGCCAGAATAATGATGTCGGATGTCGCCAGAATAATGATGATGTTGCCAGAATAATGATGTCGCCAGAATAATGATGTTGTTGCCAGAATAATTATGTCACCAGAATAATGATGTCGCCAGAATAATGATGATGTTGCCAGAATAATTATGTTGCGGAAAACAGTCTCTCGTGTGCTACCACTCTTTACACCGTTTCAGAATGTCATTATCGCACTTTTACTTTCTTAACACTATCTGGAACAACGTCTTGTTTTTTTAATGTTATTATGTTGAATTAATATTGTAGGGTCTGATTTCTTGCCATTTTTTATAAAAAATGTAATTTTACTTTGCCCCTGGAGTAAAACAAATAAATAAATAAATATAGTCTCCCCAAAGCCCCCTCAAACTACCCCCCAGCCCCCCTCCTCTACCCCAAACCTCTTCAAGCTATACATGTGCATTTGTTGAAAGACAAATATCAGGATTTCCTATATTGCAGGCTTGCTCTCACTCGGCCAGAAAAATCGACTCCTGAATTGCGTGAAGCGTCTTATGATCACCAAACTAATGGAGGTGAATCTCGTCTTTAAATCATCAAACTAAAATGGAGTGAACAGCGAGGGTCCAAAAACGACCCGTTCCACACCAGATAGGGTTAACCCCTTCTGTATAGGATGGTGTCATTCTTTTTATAATGCCGGTATCACACGAACACCTTTTACTGCTACGTGTTTTGGCAATTTGGGTGTGGCAGTGATGAGGTTGTTATACCAGGTTTTTACTGGGGTTGTATTGACTTTATAGGTAGGTTCTTACTTGACTGGAGAAGATGAGAACACACAAGAACACAAACACAAAGGTAATAGAGGATAACATAACAGAGTACAAACATAGGTTATTCTTATTCACACAAAATTATATGGTTAGAGGTGCAATGGTACATAAGACAGGGATAGGTTTCAATTAGCAGCACGATTGAGGATCCTCTAGGTGTGGCAAGCATTCCCCTTTATATACTCCCTCGCCCTCCTGTCTTAGCCGATATGCTTGGAGAGTCCCCCACTTTCTCCCTCCCACGTCTTATGCGGTTTCTCCTCCATACCCGTCGCCTTCAGCTTCTTTAATTAGTGTTTCCTAGTCTTCTTATCCTCTACTACGTATTACGCCCAGCCCCACAACAACTCAGATGTTTTTTCCACAAAGTTTATTTTGGTGCTACATAGTCTTTTTAGGCTTGGTGCGAACCCCTATTTTAATAATAATAATCCTCTAGGTGTCTGAAGAGGAAGACACAGGCAGGTTCTGAAGATCTGTAAAGACGTTGCTGCCTGGTATTCCCTATGACGTTCTGGTCCGTGGGGGTGGTCCTGTCATGTGACGGTGACAGAAGTTAGGGGAAGACTTCTTGAAGATCTCTGAAGACTGTAGAGGTGAGGGTCTTACATGAAAATGAGCTGTTTCACCAGTGTCTTACATTCTTGTATCATGGAATTAAAGTAAAGAGCCGTTTCACCAGTGTCTTACGCTCTCTCTTACAATCCAGACCTAGATTTCAGTAGATGGTTGAAGACTTCCTTAAAGATCTCTGAAGACTGTAGAGGTGAGGGTCTTACATCAAAACGAGCCGTTTCATCTGTGTCTTACGCTCTTGTATCATGGGATTAAATTAAAGAGCTGTGCCACCAGTGTCTTACGCTCGCTCTTACAATCCAAACCTTGATTTCTATGCGAGTCTCTAGAGGAACTTATATGATGGAATCTTGGGATTATTACGAAGACAAGCCGTTACACCAGTGTCTTATGCTCTCGTATCGTAAGACTAAGTAGGGAGTTGTTACACCAGTCTTACATCCTCCACTACAAGTCCTGACTGAGAAGGAAGCCATTACAACAGTGTCTTACGCTCTTCCAACCAGCCTTCCTATGTTTTTGGATTTACTAGAACTTTAGCGCTCACTCCGTGTGGTAAACTATAATTGTAGTAAAGTCCTGTACCAAGGCAAAAGTAAAAAAAGGTTAGGAGGCCACCAGTGTGGTCTAACAAAGATTATAATACTAATAATATAATAATGCTTTATTCCAGACTCACGCAGTACAAAGGTGACCATACTGGAGTCCTTATAAATCTTACAGTAACATACTGTACATACATACATACTGTACAATTGTACATACATAAAATACCTTCGAGAAACTGCGTCGAGTAGTTCCACCAGTGTCTTACTCCCTCAGAGGAGGGTGTGTGTCGATGGCGATAGCCCCTCTCAGAATCCGCACCACAGCGGTGATGAGTCTCCAGACAAGATGGACATGTGGTGGTTTTGGATTTATGGAAGGTTTTCCCCCCTGGGCGTTGTGGTTGGTCTTCCTTAGGTTTACTGGTGGTGTTGGAGGTTAGCCTTCTTGTTAAGTCTTTTCCTGCCTCATGTCTCGGCGGCATGGTGACAGGAGTTGTTTCTATACTGGTGCTTCCATCTCCTCCTTTGTTTTCTCCCCTATCTCAGAGGTATTTGTTTTTTCTGGACCCCCTTCTCCCTCATGATTAACCCTGTTAGTTATGAGATTTTAAGATGTTCACCTCATTGGTTTGACGATTTTAAGACCTTCGCTCCATTATTTTCTCAATATTGATATAACATTTGACACTTAATGTAGTTTCTTTATTCATGCAGAGTTTAGTAAAATTTAACAGAACGTCCCCGACTTCCCAAATTGACTAATTCCTTGAACGTGACTATAGTGCGTTGTTATATGTGCGATTAGTTTGCTTGGGAACCAGATTAACTTGCTCATGTAGTGATGTACACCCTATATTTATTAGTGGCCCCTCCATCATTGACGAACATGCCTATTACATAAGGCATCCTCTTCAAACACTAATCCGCCGTAGTTTGAATCTACCGCGCAGAGCATTTAAAAACTGAGGAGCCTTCATCATGAGCGCACGCGACCTCACTCATGGCTTCAGTCATAATGAATTGGGTTCTCACTACGAAAAAACTTCGTAAAAAATAAAAACAAAAAGAAAATAAGAATAACTATCCAATAAGCTTTCCATCATATCGTGGATGTACTTGTGTGGATCTTTGACCAGACGCTGATTCAGGCGTCATTCTTCCTTCTCTGCTCTGCGCTCAGCCTGCCCGGACGTGTCTCCCCACGCTCCGCTGGTTCCGCATTTGCTGCGTCCCTAGTGAGTTTTTTCTCATTTATTTACTCCGGGATGTATCGAGTAAGGTTAGGATATGCGTAGCAGGAGTGTCCTGGGCTGGTTGCCCACAGTGCAGTGTATTTTGGGTCGTGTGTTTGGGGCATCTATTTCGGATGTACCCTCGTGGTCCTGTTGTGGACATGTGAACTTTTCACAGTTGAGTTAGCTTGTGATGCAGGCGGCTTTCATTACGCGCTATTTTATGCTGCCTTTTATCTTTCTGATGAGGTAAGCGTTGCTTACTGACGTTCCCAGCGTATTTTTCTTCACTTAGTGAAGTTTTTTCTGGGTCCCGAGTCAGTCTTCCCTTTGTCGGAAGTATTTGCTACAGTGGTGTGTTGGCGGTGGTTCCTGTTGTTATATTTCCAGTGTTTTTGTTTATATTTCAACATTTCTTATGCCGTCTACTTAGGCCTAGCCAGCCGCTCGTAGCTTAGCCACATGTACAAGTGTTATTGTTTATTTTATAAATATGTCCTCCTGTGTCATGTGTATCCGGGTTTAGTTGTGTATTGGCTAATTCCTCGGACTATGTATGTTTCCTGGTTTAGTTGTGTATTGGCTAATTCCACGGATTATTGTGTGGACCCTAGGCTAGTCGTGCTTGGCTTTCTCTCGGGTCCTCTGTGCGTTCAGATGGTTTCTGAATGGGGTGGGTTACTTTCCGGCGGGTTTTTCTCGGTTACACCATGAAAAATCCCGGCCGAGAGCCGTGTTGGGCCACGCGTGGTTTCAACACAGGCTTGTGTCCCCGGCGATGAGGTGTCTGTGGCTCTCCAGGACTGCGTCTCTGTGTTGGTGCCTGTTTCAGGCTCCCTAAGATTCCCGGCGGATTGGCTGTACCCATCTAACATTGTTCATGCGGACATATGTTATGAAGTTTTTCTACCCGGTTTTACAAACCATAGGAAAAACCTAGCTGTTGTTGAGGGCTTTCCTCCCCGGCGATCTTTTACAAAGAAGTGGGGACAGGAACTTATGGGGTTAACGTTTTTACATCTCACCCGGCGGGTGCACCTTGGTAGGGTGGGATGAACGACTTGGTCATTCAGTTAGTTAACCGATCCATTTTAGTGATACTATATGTATCGCCGCCTTCACACTTACGGCGATCGAAGGTTCAATTAAGGTTAACATCTTTTTCACAAATTTTTTCACACCCGGCGGGTGCTCCTGGAGGGAGGAAATAAGGAATTTACAATTCAATTTCGTTAACCAGTTAATTGAGAGATACGTTATTGTATCGCCGCCTTCAAACTTACGGCGATCTTTTGTGACAATTCGTTAGAAATCAGATCTCGTATCAGCCTGCCCTGTGTTATTCTGCTAATTAATTCAGGTGCCGGCGTCTTTGTGGGGTGTTGTTTTCCAAAATTAAATCTTGAAACAGTCACCACCGGAAAGACTATAAACGCCATTCTGGTCCTTTATATTATGCCAGAGGGTATTCTTAACTTTCTTAAGACATGTTTAGATATTCTGAAATCTTTATAGGGTCCCGCCGCGTAGCGAGCTGTGATCGTTGTGACATTACGTCTCGTTACCCGGCGGGTTATTAACACGTGTGTGCGAACATGTTGGGTTAACCTTATGAGCATTAATTCCTGGAAATTTTCTTTTTTTCCAGAACTGGGCTCCGGCGGACCAATACAGACCCTGCAGTAGTTTTCCCCACCAGTCTCTGTCATGGCTACCTTTGCCCCAGTTTTTGCTTTATGCATTACCCCTACCTGTGCCGGTATCCCTATTTTTGCGCACACTCTTTGCATCAAGTGTGTTAAATGTCTAGACCGTTCAAGGGGTCTGTGGGTGATGCGTAACTGTTTCTTTTGCTCCCAATTGAGTGTCAAGGTCCTCCGCGACAATGATAAGACCGCAGCGGTCGCCTTACGAGAGATTAGGTAACAGATGTCAGCGTATACTACGATTGTAGCTCATAAGTCACTTCAATGTGACAACGTCCCTCTTTGGGATAGGCTTCTTTTCGAGCACCCTCCCCCTAAACGTTCCTCTCGAGTAACTAGTCGTAAGCCGGCAGAGACTGGTCAGGGTTCTGTGTCTTCTGCTACCACTACGAAATGTCAAAGAGAGCCTACACCCCCGGCGGCAGCTTCCTCGTCTCGGGAGAGATCTCGGTCTAGGTCACCTCTCAGACACCAGCCACCTAGTCTTGCCTCTTCACCATCGAGTAAGAAGAGTAAGACGGAAAGTTCCACCAGTGGTCACGGCGATAAATCCTCCAAATCGAAGAGTAGTTCACGGTCACACCGCAGCCATAAATCTTCAAAAAAGGATTCCCATGATAGAAAGGCCTCCCGACATTCACCAGTTTCTAGTGCTTCTCATCGTACCTCTACCCCAGACAGAGTTTGTGTTCGGTCTCAAGGGTCCAGTATAGTGCCTGTACCTAAAGATGATTTACCCATTATCATTTTAACCCTGGAATTGGAGAGTTCAGGGGGCTCAGTGATTGAGAGTGTTTCAGACTCCCAAGGGAGTGTAGGCCAAGGCCTCGATGTTTGGCGATATTCTCGGCCAGGATCTGACCACCCACTTCCGGCTCAAACTATTCACACAGTGGCTGATGTCCACCGGGACGCGGCGATCCCATCCTCTATTCCTGACTTATCTTGGCAACAAGGTACCCCAGCTTCGGCGGGATCTTCTCAGGAGGACAGGATGATAAAGATGAAGTTTCAATGATATCGGATATGGAAGGGCAAGAGTCAGGTTCAGGCTTAGACGCCGCGCAGGATATTAATGATTCAGCAGTGAGTACATCATCAAGTCAATTTGTCACTGCACAGGAAATTGATGGGCTACTTAGTAATGCTTTATCTAAAAATTTTGGCCAACAACAGGAAACTCCCACAGTGGACTTGGGAGCTCCCAAGACAAGCTCTACGGTACGGCCTCTGATGACTTCTATTGCTTTGACTCAAATCCCTCACCCTCCCCCTCTGTCACCATCAGTGGTTACTAGGCCTGCTACGGCGGCATTGACCACTTCACATGTAAGGGTTATAACGGATGTCAATCCACCCCCTCTCGACAAAGCGCCTCTCAGAAAGGTAGCTATGCCCTTGCTTTACGGACCAGACGAGTCATGGGTCCTTTTGACCCCCACTAAACCAGAGATCGCCCAACCTACCTTGTCAGGGGAACTCCCGGTACCGCGTGAGTGGGTCATCCAGGGCAATAAATCTAAGAAATTAAGGGCCTTGGATACTTTGGGAAATGTACTAGATGTCAATATAAAGGCTATACCTAGTTATTATCACCAGGACTATTTTGTTTATGCTTCTAAGTCAGCTTTACCCCCTGCCTCAGCTTCAAAATTGTTTTCAGACTGGTCTAAGCTTGATGGGTTTAATGACATTAAGAGTCTGTCAGCTCACACTCCAGAACTTGATTTACAAACCGTCACAGACGCAGCCGCTAATCCAGTATTGAAGGTGGGGCAGTTGGGTCCAGGACCTTGGGTGGAATGGGAGACAGAGGCTCAAAACTTTGCGACCACATTTTCTTCCAAAACTTCCCACCAGATCCCTCAAGATACTCATTCTTGGTTCTCCATGCCAGTGTGTTCTGCCGGCGGAGTCCCTTCAGCTTTGTTTGCTTTCTTAGCTGCCCCTAAAATTAATCTTTGTGAGCTAAAAGACCCTTTCACTACCCCTACCCCAACTCACCTAGACCGAGAATTTAGGCTAAGGGGAAAGCTTTTCGCCTGTTCTCTCAATACATAGTGTCTCAACAGGTAGCAAAGTCTTTGCTCCGGTCCACTCAGGCAATCGCAGACGCGGATGCCAGACGATCGGTTGAATTGTCCCGGCGACTGCTTCTTCAGTCGTCGATCCAATCTTTGGGTGACATCCGCACCGCCTTGCTTGAGGCGGTACGAGCGAGACAAGACCTCAGAATGTCCTTAGTCCGAAAACTGCCTGATCGCATTGCGAATCAGGTGGTCATGTCACCAGTGCTCACTCCCTCTTTAATGTCCCCTGACGTGTGGCGAACGGTGTTTAATATGGCGCAGGCCTTTAAACACAGTCCCACCCCTTCTAAGAAACCTGCCTTTAACTTCCCCAAACCCAGGCCAGTCGCTAAGGCTCAGCCGGGGGGATCTAAGCCCTTTCTTCCACCTTAGTCCTCCTCCTCCCCTCAAGGTCAGTACAGGCATAGACAGAGTAGGTTTTCAGGTCAGAGAGGACGCGGCCATAATAAGCCAGGTCAGGGCCCGTCTTCGGCCAACGCCAGCCAGCCGGCGAAGCGTCCACCACCACCACCACCACCATCAAAAAACTAAAGTCTCTCTCACTCCCGGTGCCAGTCTTAAGGCCGGCGGATCCGAGGGTAGTACAGCCGGCGAACCCTTGTCTGCTAACTGGGTCGTTCCGAACGTGTCACCAAGCATGGCCGTTAAACACTTGGGCACGGATGGTGGCACGCAAAGGCATCACTTGGCAGTGGCTCCGGCGACCTCGCTTACGTCAGCCGACAACGGCGAATTTTGTTTCTTTAGAGGTGGAGTCACTGGTCCAGGAAATGATTGCCAAGAATGTCATCATCCCGGTCCCCCCAAATTACCCTGTATTCACGTCCAAGCTATTTTTGGTTCCCAAAAGGGACAGTGTTCAGATGAGACCAGTCGTAGACCTGTCTTATCTGAACCTTCACATTCACAACGAGTCATTCCGAATGTTAACAGTACACCAAATCAGGCTAACACTTCCGCCGGGAGGTTGGATGTGTTCCCTAGACCTGACAGACGCCTATTGGCACGTATCGGTCAACAAAAGATTTCAAAGGTTTCTGGCCTTGCGGATCAGGCACCAAAATTTTGTTTTTCAAAGGATGCCGTTCGGTTTGAACCTGGCACCTCGATTATTCACGAAATTAGTCCGGCAAGCCCTGATGCCGTTGTTAAAGCAAGGAATCAGAGTTTTGTGGTACCTAGACGACTGGCTGGTGGTGGCAGAGACAGAGCAATTATGCATCAAACATGTCAACATAATTTTAAATCATGTCAAAACTCTAGGGTTTAAGGTAAATCTGGTAAAGTCAAACCTTGTTCCCTCACGAGTAATTCAGTGGATAGGGCTGGTCTGGGACACGGCTGCTCTCACTCTGAGTCAGAGTGTGGACAATCGCAACAGGTTTCGCAGGAAACTGTTCATGTTTCTTCACAGTCTGAGTATGACGCGGAGGGTCTGGGAGTCTCTGGTCGGCTTTCTCAACTGGATTCAACTAACTGTTATGTTGGGCCGGTTGCAAGTAAAACGTTTAATATTGGAAGGCAACAAATATTTCCCACTCTTACCGGCGGGAAAGTTATGGCCCATCCCGAAATTAATCCACACCTTACTAGCGGTCTGGGCGAAGAGGGGAACGTTGCACTCAATAATGTCATGGACCTTTCCTCCGCCAACGGTATGGGTAGCCACAGATGCGTCAGGCACAATAGGTTGGGGATTTCAGTCAAATCAGGGGCACCAGGGTCAGGGGCTTTGGTCCCACTTAGAAATCTCCCACATCAATGTCAAAGAATTACTAGTCCCCTTGTATTTCCTTCAGGCTCACGGCCCTGCTTTACGGGGCAAGTCGGTGGCCTTCAGAATGGACAATCTGAACGCAGTTCACTGTATTCAGAAACAGGGGTCAACGAGGTCAAGGAAGTTGCTAAACGTGTCGGAAGAGATTTTTACTCTAGCCAACAGACTAGACATTTATCTTCACGCATCTTATCTCCCAGGCGTAGCAAACGTCTGGGCAGACGCTCTGTCCCGGAGACAGAGCACGACAGTAGAATGGGAGCTCAAGCAACCCATTTTCAACCGAATGATTGCAGAGCTCTCCCATCCACAAGTGGATCTGTTTGCGTCCGAGGAGACTCACAAACTCCCTCTATACCTCACCCGCCGGACGAAAACGCCGGCAGGGGGGCCAGACGCCCTAGTGACAGACTGGAACAGATGGAGCTCCATCTATCTGTTTCCGCCGCCAGACGCGTCACTAATGTGCCACGTAGTGAACAAACTACGAGATTATCGAGGCTTAGTCTCGCTAGTCGCGCCCCTGTGGCCGGCGCAGTTGTGGTACCAGCAATTAACGACGTGGTACCCGCACCCGGTGTCGCTCCCGGTCGGGTATTTCCACTTAGACACGATTGGCAACCTAGCGACCTCGCTGACTTTTGCATTATGGACATTCAGGAGGCCAAGTGGCTAGCACCATACGGTAGAGATGTGACCAATAAATTATTAAATCAATATACTCAGTCTACGAAACGACAGTATCAATCACATTGGCAAGCCTTTACTTCTTGGATCATTAGAACAGAACAGACTGTGCCCTCAGTAGCTTTAGTTTTCAATTATCTAAATTATCTGTTTGAGCAGAAACATTTCTCTGTGGTAACGTTAAAAAATCACTTAACTGCAATGAGAGTGCCCTTTTTAGACCTTACAGGTCTCTCCATACCGGTGGCGGAGGAAACAGGTTTTATGAGGGCATGTTTTAAACTCCGCCCACCTCCCCGTCAGCTCATGCCTACTTGGTCTCTGGACAAGGCATTGTCTTTACTTCACTCTCGTCTGTACCAAAATACTGCAGATTTTGCATTACTCTTAAAAAGGCTGTATTCCTTTTGGCTTTGGCCACCGGGAACAGAGTGTCTGAGCTGCCGGCGATGAGCAACACACCTAATTGCCTTAGGTTTGGTAGACTTAATGAATGTATTCACATTGCACCTTCCCCGGGATTTGTAGCCAAGAATGAGCACAGTGCACACGTGTTTTCTGAGTTCACGGTGCCGGCGTTAAAAAGGGGAAAGGTGCATCATAATCTATGTCCAGTGCAAGCTCTAACCAAATATTTGAGAGTGGCTCCTCTATACCCCCAAGGTGCTTTATGGGTAGCGAGTACGGGTAAACGCTTACTGAAACGGAGATTAGCTTCTCTTCTGGTCGAAGTCATTAAAGAGAGTAATCCCGGCGTTGAGGGTAGGGCCCACGATTTACGCAAATGGGCAGCCTCTTTACGTTTCCTGAAGAATTTTTCAGTAGAAGATATTTCGTCCACACAGTTGTCTAATCATACGTTTTTGACTAGATACTTGTCAGTTGCTCTAGACAAACCTTCCTTACCATGTATAGCTTTAAGGCAGAGGGTCTAGGTGGCCCTTCAGTCACTTTTGTTTACCTTCAAGGGAAAAGGGGGGGGGGGGTGCAGTCAGTATAACATAGGACACCCTAGACCCCGCCGGAGTGTAAGAGCTGTGATACAATTTATGGTTAATGTGATATGAAAATTTATCTGCGAGAAATTGTGCTAGTACAATGTTAGTACAAAACAATGGGGTTGTTATAGTAGTTTTAGCTGTGAAAGCAATTTAGTATTAAACAGTGGAGATCTTTTGCAAATTATCTCCACGATTATTTTGGGGTTTATTATGTGCACATGTAAACTTATAACTTGTTATTTTTGTCACCACTCGTTGAGTGGGGTGCCTTTGTAACTACAGATCTGTTCACAGAATCTTCAGAGTTACCCTTTTTTGTCAAGCAGGCTTCTTTGAAGCACGCACCTGCCTGAACCCCTTGTATATATATGGGCTGCGCCGTATTTAAATATATTTTCAAAGTAAGAATACTATGTGGTTGTTTGATTATCTGCTTTTCTAGAGTTATGATATGATTACGAATGTCCCCCTCCAGTCTTAGAAATCAGGCATGTTCGTCAATGATGGAGGGGCCACTAATAAATTATAGGCTTGACTCCTGTAAGGAGATAAAGAAAACCTAATATTTAGTAGTGGCCCCGTAATCATTGACGACTGGGGCCCTCCCGACCATCCCCTTCCCATTCGTTGATGTATTAAGGATTTTGGTTTACTTGATATGTCAGTGAAGGAAGAATGACGCCTGAATCAGCGTCTGGTCAAAGATCCACACAAGTACATCCACGATATGATGGAAAGCTTATTGGATAGTTATTCTTATTTTCTTTTTGTTTTTATTTTTTACAAAGTTTTTTCGTAGTGAGAACCCAATTCATTATGACTGAAGCCATGAGTGAGGTCACGTGCGCTCATGATGAAGGCTCCTCAGTTTTTAAATGCTCTGCGCGGTAGATTCAAACTACGGCGGATTAGTGTTTGAAGAGGATGCCTTATGTAATAGGCATGTTCGTCAATGATTACGGGGCCACTACTAATTATTAGGTTTTCTTTATCTCCTTACAGGAGTCAAACCTATAGTGGTGGATTGTGTTCTTTTATTTATAAATAATTATTTTACTTAAGCGTTGTTTCCACATAGCGATTTTGATTCATTGTTTTGTCTTTTTACTGTGTTCGTATACGTTTTGGTTTGTTTATTTTGCAAGTTTTACATTATAAATATCAATGTAAAACACTCCAACTTCCTTATAGCCTGAAACTCGCAAGTGATCAGTTGCATATCAAGAGAATCAGAAAGAGTGAATGTTAAGTGTAGAATCACAATACAGTCACCTCTCATTATATCCGACTTCCAGGGAGTATCAGAAGTGCAGATACATACACACATACATAACTTTTTTAGACTGAGTGCCCCTCACATACGTGCAGTTTCAGTCTCTTGTCCTAATGGCGGCGTTCCAGGCAACCCTGTTAAGGGCTGCTTCACTTGTCAAGTTTTAGGATTTGAGATCGGCACGTATAGTCCGATCCCAGGTCTTCCTCGGTCCACCCCTTGGTGCAGCTCCATCCACAATCACACACCATACTGAAGAGTAGATAATAATAAAAACTATTTGTCAACAGCCTACTGGGAATGAAGAGTAGGGGACAAAACACCAACTCCTTGTGGACCACACATTTACTGTAATCATTTTACTTTTTTCACCATTCACTCTCACACTTGATTAAGGAGATATTTGTTCTGGACCCCATTCTCCCTCATACTGTGCCCCATTAGTTTTGAGATTTTAAGAGGTTTGCCCCATTAGTTTGGCTATTTTAAGACCTTTTGCCTCTTATCTTATTCTTACAGTTTCTTACAGTAGATCCTCTGGAAAAAGGCAAACTATGCCTGTGTATCCAGCTCAGTACCAGTGCTTGCACTGCTGCGGTCGTTCACGGTGTTGGCGGCATTGACATAAGGGTGTTGGCGGCACACAATGGCGGAAGGCGGACGCAAGTTTTGAGGCTCCGGCATATGTTATGGGATGGACAAGTAATTCACGGAATATCGAGTGCATACGGGGCTAGCAAGAAGAGGAAAGATTTAGTGAAGGGGGAGGATATATTGGTGTGGTGGAGGGGTGATATATAGTGTAATAAGAGTGTGTAGTGACGGGACAGCGGTAGGGTTGTGAGTTGTTGAGTTTGTAAACAAACATGGCAGAGGGAATTTCGGGTATGACGGAGTCGGAAGGAAGGTTACAACGTTTTCGGGGATTTAAGAGCACAGATAAGAAGTTAGAAGAGGTTAGTATTGTTGTGAAGGATTTGGAAATGTGGATGAGTGATACGGAGAAATGGAAGGGGGATATTGGTGAGAAAGTTAAGGCACTGTGTGTAATGTGTGGTGTGATAGGTGGGGAAGGGAATAGGCCTAGCGAAGGAAGTGAATGCAGGCCTTTTTTGGCAGTTAATGAGAGCCTAGAGATGTTATTGAAAAGGGTAGATGAACTGGGAGCAGAGAATATGGCATTGAAGGAGCAGCTGAAGGAATACGAAGGACGTTTCACGGAAGTAAAGGAGTCGACTGCATGGACGGTGGTAGGTAAACAAAAAGTCAAGGATTTGGAGGATATTATGAAAGAGCAAAAGGAAGAAATGAATATGACCAAACAAAGTTTTGAGAGTGCAGTTGTAGGGGTCATGAAGAACAAGGAGAGTGTCGTGAGGGAGGCCATGGACAGGGATAGGGGTGTAATCTTGTATGGAGATATAGAGACTCATATGAATGATAATGGAGTGAGAAAAGTGAGGGATATGGAGACAGTGAAGGAGGTCTTGAAAGGTGTGGATGAGGACGAATATGGATGGGAAGGGCAGGTGGAGGAGATCAGTAGGATAGGTAGATATAAAAGGGGAGAGATGAGACCTATAAGGGTACAGTTTAAAACTAGGGTAGTGGCGGAGACTGTGACAAATTTTAGTTGGAGGCTAAATACAAATGATAAACTGAAACACATAAGACTAAAGAAGGATTTGAGTATAGAACAAAGGAAAAAAATTAAGGAATTACAAGAAAAGGCTGATGAAAATAATGGAAAGTTGGATGAGGAGGAAAAGAGAAATTTTTACTGGAGAGTGAGGGACGGAAAAGTGAGGAAGTGGTTTATAAGAGTAGAAAGGAGGGGGAGATCAGGGAGGGGAGAGAATGTGATGAGAGTTGTGACGGAGGAGGAGAACGGGGTGGAGGTGTCACAGGGAGAGACAGGAGACAAAGAGTCAGACCCAGTAGTGCTAACAGGGGAGTAGGGTACGGACTGGAGGAGCGGGATGGTGTAATTGCTGGAGGAATGGTAGATGGATTAAGGATTATGTTTAGTAATGTGGATGTGTTTACTCAGGACAAGAAAAGAGAACTGATATGTAGGTTGCAGGATGAAGAGGAAAAACCTGATATCATAGCCCTACAGGAAGTAAGACCAAAAAATGTTAGAATTGAGAGGGAACTGGTGGAATATAGTTTGGAGGGTTTTGAGTTATATGAGAGAAATGCTATTAGAGCAGAGGTTGGAAGAGGACTGTTTATTTATGTAAGAAAAGAGCTCAAGGTTAATGAGGTGGATATGAGACAGCAGTATTGTGAGTATTTGTGTATTGAAGTAAAATGTGTAAGAGGATCAATTCTAATTGCCTCTATATATAGAAGCCCAAATAATAGCAGGGGAGAGGATGATAACCTACTGAAAACAATGGAGGAGATAGATAATAGAGAGAACAAATATAAAATTTTGATTGGAGATTTCAATTTGCCAAGGATCAACTGGGCAAATTGTACTACTCCAGCGGGACAGGGTAGCCTGGAAAATAAGTTTATAGAGAAAGTGAGAGATTGTTTTTTAACGCAACATATTGTAGAGATGACAAGATATAGAGATGGGACGCAGGGGAGTGTACTTGATTTGATTTTTAGCAATGAAGAGGATATAGTGGAACATGTTAATGTGGATAGCCCTATAGGTCGTAGTGACCATGCCTGTATAAGCTTTAGTTGTAACATTAAATCGGAGAGGGATAATAAAAGCAATAGAAAAATATACATGTATGATAGAGCAGATTATGAGCTGCTGAGACGGTGTTTGGACATTGACTGGGGGGAATATTTGAACGGTGAAGACGCTGAAGGAATGTGGAGGAAAATTAGAGTCAAACTGGAGAATGCTGTATCCAAAAGTGTACCAGTAAGGGAATATAAGGATAAAACAAAATTGAGGAAAAGAACTAACCCAGAATTGCCAATGAAAAGAAAGCTTTGGATATTGATTAGAAGAAAGAAACGATTGTGGGAAAGATTAAAATTGTTAAAAAGAACAGGGGGTCTAGTATAGAGGCTAAGGAAGTGGATCTGGAACGCAGACAAATAAACAATAAAATAAGGTGGGAAACAAGGAGGGGGGTGAAGGAGAGGGAGAGAGAGATAGCTAGAAATGTGAAGGATAATCCAAAAATATTCTGGAAGTACATTCAGGAAAAATTAACAAGAAGAGTAGGGATCCCAGAGCTGGTGGGGGGGTTGAATGATGGGAGTAGAGCGGAGACTGATAAGGAGAAAGCAGAGGTGCTGGGGAAATACTTTGGGGGGGTACTAACAGTGGAGTCGGAGGATGCAGTGCCTACTATTCCCATCAAACAGGCACCGGCACTAGAACTAGTAGAGTTTTCCCATGCTAGAATAAGAAGGGCTATAGAAAAAATGAACAGAAGTAAGTCACCGGGACCGGATGGGATACACCCAAGAATCATAAAGGAAGGAGGGGAGATGTTAGTAGAGCCATTGAAAATGTTATTTGAGGTATCGTTTAATACAGGACAAATCCCGATGGACTGGAGAGAGGCGAACATAACAGCTATATTTAAGAAGGGAAAGAGAAATGACCCAGGGAATTATAGACCAGTCAGTTTGACAAGTGTTGTGTGTAAACTAATGGAAACGGTAATTAGAGAAGGAATAATGGATCATATGAAGTCAAACCAACTTTTCAGTGGGAGACAGTTCGGATTCTTGCCGGGGAGGTCGACGGTACTACAGCTAATTAAGGTGGTAGATGATTGGATGCAAATTCTAGAAGATGGTGATGTAATAGACGTGGTATATTGCGATTTTATGAAGGCCTTCGATAAGGTCCCACATAAAAGGTTATAGAGAAAGTTAGAAGCTATAATATAGGGGAGAAATGGGTGAAATGGATAGAAGCCTTCCTGAAAGATCGGAGACAGAGGGTATTGGTGAATGGAATAGGCTCGGGGTGGAGGGAAATTACAAGTGGGGTACCTCAGGGATCTGTGTTGGGACCATTGCTGTTCGTTATATTTATCAACGACTTGCCTGAAGTTATAACTAATGGAAGTGAGGTATACCTGTATGCGGATGACACTAAACTGTATAGAAGAGTGAGGAGTAAGGAAGATATGGGTTTGCTTCAAGGAGATGTGGAGGGCATGAAGGGATGGTCTGAGCATTGGTTAATGCCTTTTCATCCAAAAAAATGCAAGTACATGCGGATTGGGACCAGCAAGATAGACAAGGTAGGATACAGTATGTATGAAGCGATGGAGGAAGTGAGTGCAGAAAAGGATATAGGAGTAGTGATAGATAATAAGTTAAATTTCTCAGAACATTTAGCGGAAAAGATAAACAAAGCCAATAAAATTGTAGGGCTGATAAGGAGGACATTTGTGTCACTTGACGAAGAAATCTTCAGGAATCTATATACAGCGCTGGTTAGGCCACACCTGGAATATGCAAACCAGGTGTGGGCTCCATATATGGTAAAGGATATAGAAGCAGTGGAGAAAGTGCAGAGAAGAGCTAGCAAGCTGGTACCAACGTTGAAGAACGCGGGCTATGAGCAGAGGTTGAGGACACTGGGACTTCCGACACTGGCATATAGGAGAAAGAGAGGGGATATGATAGAGACTTTTAAGATAGTGTCAGGAAAGTACGATGAGGATGTGTGTGAAGGTATCTTCTTGATGCGGGAGGGAACAAGAACGAGAGGACACTCTAAGAAAATTTACAAAGAAAGAAATAGGCTTGAGAAGGCGAAGAACTCATTTTGTGATAGAGTGGTAAATGAGTGGAACGCACTGCCCCAGTATGTAGTCGATTCCGAATCAATAAGGGAGTTTGAAAGTAATCTTGATAAAGCATGGGGAAGACAAGATTTGAAGTTTGATTATAAAACAAAAATACAGAATAGTAAAAATGTTGCGTCTGCTACCGCCTTATGTCAATTTACAGACATTTAATTCATGCCATTTAGGTCCAGAAAAAAACACTCCCTTAAATCCTGTCATTGAATCACAGCACATGCCTCAGGTTCATGTCTTTCCAACTGTACACACTGAGACACAGATGACATGGGGTAGGGTAGGGGGCGGTCTGTGTTTTTTAGACTATTTTATTTTGTGATACACAAATTGTAATTTTATGCATATTGCAATTCTGGTGGAATGGTGAGGAGGAGGAAGTCAGGGAGGAGTACAGGAGAGCAGTGGAAAGACGACTAGGTGGGTTCAACCAGGAAGTTATGTAGGAAGTGGTGAGCAAGGTGTTTAAGGATGAGATCTGTGCAGCATGTGAGGAGGTGTGTGGAGTGAGGAGAAGAGGGAGGGGAGTGAAAGGTACAGCATGGTGGACAGAAGAGGTAAGAATAGCTGTGGAAGAAAAGAAGAAAGCATATAGAGAGTGGTTGGGTAGTAGAGGGAATGAAGATTTCGAGAGACAGAAACGAGTGAGGTACGTGGAGAGTAAGAGAGTGGTGAAGAGAGTAGTGAAGGAAAGTAAGAGAAGAGTAGATGAGGAATTTGGAAGGAATCTGAGTGAAAAATGGAGGGAGAGTAAGAAACTGTTCTGGAAAGAAGTCAAGAAAGTTAGGGAAGGTAGCAAGGGAAACAGTAAGGGTGTGAAAGATAAGAATGGGAGAATGCTAGCCGAGAAGCAAGAGAGAGTCGAAAGATGGAGGGAGTACTTCAATGAGTTGCTAAATGTAAGGAATTAAGAGCCAGCAAACATAGCTGGATATGGTATGGGAGGGAGAAGAAGAGAAGTAGCGGAGGAGGAGGTGGGGATCAGGAGGTCAGAAGTGTGGGAAGCCATGAAAAGAGTGAAGTTGGGGAAAGCACCAGGAACAGATGGAGTGTGTGGGGAAATGTTGAGGTATGGTGGTGAGATAGTGATAGAATGGGTATGGAAAATGTGCAAACTAGCATGGGAGAAGGGGAGTGCACCCGATGACTGGAAGACTGGCATAATAGTCCCCCTATATAAGGGCAAAGGGGAAAGAGGAGTTGTGTGGTAACCACCGAGGAATATGTCTTCTAAGCGTAGTAGGGAAGGTATAGAGTAGGGTAGTGATTGAGAGAGTGAGAACGGATAAATGGATAGGCGACGAGCAGGGAGGTTTTAGGAAGGGAAGAGGATGTGTAGATCAGATTTTACCCTGAATTGTGTTGTGGAGAAATATCTGGAGAAGAAACAAAAGGTGTATGTTGCCTTTATGGACTTGGAGAAGGCCTATGACAGAGTGGATAGAGAAGGTTTGTGGAAAGCACTTAGAATATACGGACTAGAGGGCAAGTTGCTGAAAGCAGTGAAGAGCATTTATGAGGGTGCAAAGGCGGCAGTACATGTGGAGAGTGAGCAGAGCGAGTTCTTTGACCTGAATGTTGGTTTGAAACAGGGGTGTGTGATGTCCCCGTGGTTGTTTACTGTATATATGGATGGAGTCATGAAAGAAATACTATCAAGAGCAGTGGATGTTGGTGTATCGCTGAAAAGGGAGGGAATTGAGTGGAAGCTACCTATACTGCTGTTTGCGGATGATACAGTTCTGATGAGTAATAATGAATGGGAGTTGCAGGGTCTGGTAAATGAGTTTGGAACAGTGTGCGAAAAACGGAATTTGAAGGTAAATGCGGGGAAGAGCAAGGTTATGGTCTTCGAAAGGGGTGAAGTCACAGAGTGTTAGGTGAAGCTGAACGGTCAGGCTATGGAGATCGTCAACTCTTTTAAGTATCTGGGCAGTGTGTTGAGTAAAGATGGGACTATGGATGAAGAAGTGCGGGAGGAGATACAACAGGGGAAGAGGGTTGTAGGAACGCTGAAAGCAGTAACAAGAAATAGGGTGGTCAGTATGGAAGTGAAGAAGTCCTTGCATGACAGTGTGGTAATCCCAACACTGACTTACAGAAGTGAAGCATGGACGTTGGTTGAGAGACTCAGACCAAGAGTGAGAGCAGTGAAAATGAATTACTTAAGAAGTGCGTGCGGAGTTACATGGAGGGATAGACAGACTAATGAAGAAGGAGGTGTGGTGTGGAGGTAGATATGCTGGAAAGTGTGAAAAGGAACAACTTGAGATGGTTCGGACATATGGAACGTATGGAAAGCGAGAGAATGACTAAGAGGGTGTACGAGAGCAAGGTGGAGGGACAGAGAGGGAGAGGTAGACCGAATGAGAGGTGGAAGGATGGAGTGAGGAAGTACATGCACGAAGGCGGTGCTGGTTGGGGGGAGGGGCGTCGACTGACTGGGAACAGAGGTGTATGGGAGCGGTTCCTTCGTGGCCACCCCTTCGGGGATCACAGCGTCAGGCAATAGATAGATAGATAGATAGAATTATGGTAAGCTATTTTTTGTGTTGAGACTCAAGACTGCCAGATACTGTAAAGTATTGAGTCTCATAGTTTTGTGTTCTTTTATTTCAAATTTTTATTTTAAAGCATTATTTCTACATAGCAATTTTGATAAGTTCTTTTGTCTTTATACAGTACTGTATTGTGTCGTCCCTGTTTTGGTTTGTTTGTTTTGCAAGTTTTACATTATAAATTATACCAGTAAGCCATATATACTAAACTCGAGGAAACTAGCATTTTTTACTCAGTTGGGAATCAAAGAGAGACTTATTACTGCTCGTCTCACTATTGTTGTTGTTCTTCTTGTTGGACTGGATCAGCCGAGGGAGTTGTCAGGCGGGAGATAATTATACCAATACTAGGAAGGAGAAAGGTTTGGGGCATCTGGGTGATAGACAGCATTTGACGGAGGCCTTTGGTGCTTTGCAATGCTTGTTAATGAAGCCATTTAGCATATAGAGTTTGAGTTATGGTGTTTATTATATAGTATGAAATATTTTAAAAAATACCAATACTGTAGATATATTTTTAATCACCTATCCATATTTTAAAGTTAGGTTCTTCCAAACAAATTGTATCACTAATCAAGAAATGGAAGGTATTGGCCTTACCCATGTTAGCATATGTAAACCAATGTGGCAAACCTGGGTAATGTTATTTAGGGACTGATTCATATACTAGACAATTTGAATGAGATGAGAATGGTGAAATGGATGTGTGGTGCCAAACTGCAAGATAAGATATCAAGTGTAGAGCTAAGGAGAAGGTTAGATATCAAGAGCATCAGTGATGAGATGCGTACTAGCAGGCTTGGATGGTTTGGACATGTGGAGAGGATGGATGAACAAAGCTGGGTGAAAAGATGCAAGTCCATGAATGTGGAGGGAGCTGCACCAAGGGGCGGACCAAAAAAGAAGTGGGATCGGACTTTGCAGTCTGATCTTGAATCAAAGAACCTGACAAGTAAGGCAGCTCTTAACAGGGCTGCCTGAAGCGCCGCCATTAGGATGTGAGACCAGAACCACGCTTCGTATGGAGCACTTGGTTTTTAAATTTGTATATGTATATATGTATGTACAGTATGTATGTAGAGCACTCGCATGCAAACCGAGAGGTCAAGGGATCGAGGCTCATTCCAGCCAGTGTGTATTATTGGCCAACGACAGTGTTGTGGTGGACGGTGCTGTTTAGCAATCTGTGACAACTGTCCACTGGGACTTTAGTTTCCTGTGTGTTTCCGCACCCTCCTCAGTTCCCCGCCTTAGAGTGGCTTTGGTCACCTGGGCTTTATTAGTGGTAAGCAGGGAGGGTTTTGTTAGGCCGCTCGGTTATGGCCTTAGCCTTGCTCGGGACCTTGGGACTGCACGGCCAGACAACCTGAGGAACAGCAACAACAACAACTGTCCACTGAAGTCCCTGAAACATCAGAGCATGTACCGTACCCTATCTCCACTCTTGAGCAGGGAGTGCATGGTGGTAAAAAAATGCATCATCATCATCAGGGGCTTATAGGCAACTATACAGTAGAGCAAAACTGTAAATGTATATATTTACAAATATTGACTAAAATAAAGGGACAATTTTGGCCAGGGGTAAATATTTTCTCATTTGCCAGCCTGGTACTCTTAGAGGTAGTGTTAATGATACTGGTATTATTATATTATTTATGTGCAGGTGTTTGTCTGACTCCACCAGAATTTGACAATGAAGTAATGAGCTCCAAGCCTGTCAAGAATGCTGACCAGGAAGACAGAACAGAAGATTAATATATTGTACAGTAAAATTAATAATGGTTTGTATTCTTTTTGTTTTGTATTTATACCAGTAGTACAGTAGGCCTATCTGAATACAGCATTTACCAGTAAAATATATTGTTTTGTTTTAAGTAACTAGTTATTTATAGATTAAAGCTAGATTTATAATAGTTTTCCCTATCTGTTAATTTACTGTTCAACATTATCTTTGGTGATTTGTTTCTTCACTGGAAGCTCCCACTTCAGGGTAGCCATAACAAAAATGCCTCCAGGCTTTTTCTCTAGTCATGTTCCCTTTACCTGTGTTTCTATACAGTTTACTTCTTTTGTTTTAAGGATTCCCCAAACCATTGGTGTTCTCCACTACCACCTGTTTCTCTCACTTGACTTACATTTATCTCTCATAGCATTTTGTCTTCATCCATTCTCTACACATGGACGTATACCATAGAATACTGTTCTATATCTGTTTAACCACTTTGTGTTCAGTGTCCAGAGTATGTTCTTTCAATCCAAAAGAACCAAATAGTTATCTTACTACATCTGGCCTGTTTACACTTATTGTACTTCTGCATGACCTCCACAGGTCTCAGCTTGTGGATTTCCTTGTCACACTTCCATACCAAATTGTTCCTCAATGACTCCTACACTTCCTCACTAACCATTCTTCCTTTGAAGATGCCAGGAATCTCTTGAATCAGTTCCCTTGAATTGATTTCCTATTTAGTTCACTCTCTTTTCTATGGCATGTACAGTTGGCCACATGAATGTGCATACATCCCATAAGTGTATGTATGGAAGTACAGTACAATTAGTGAGATTGACTTACAAGAATAATTAGTTATAAAACCATCAATTGATCATATATGAAGTATTTTTTTTTACTGAATTATAGGTTTGACTCCTGTAAGGAGATAAAGAAAACCTAATATTTAGTAGTGGCCCCGTAATCATTGACGAACATGCCTATTACATAAGGCATCCTCTTCAAACACTAATCCGCCGTAGTTTGAATCTACCGCGCAGAGCATTTAAAATCTGAGGAGCCTTCATCATGAGCGCACGCGACCTCACTCATGGCTTCAGTCATTATGAATTGGGTTCTCACTACGAAAAAAACTTCGTAAAAAATATAAACAAAAAGAAAATAAGAATAACTATCCAATAAGCTTTCCATCATATCGTGGATGTACTTGTGTGGATCTTTGACCAGACGCTGATTCAGGCTTCATTCTTCCTTCACTGACATATCAAGTAAACCAAAATCCTTAATACATCAACGAATGGGAAGGGGATGGTCGGGAGGGGGCCCCAGTCGTCA